>CM050888.1:188776169-190026169 GCA_027725995.1 Rhynchospora tenuis
GTAATTATAATTACTATGCAAAATCTAATATTTTTTAATAAGTAAGTATTAAATCATATCTTAGACAGTATAAAAGTGTTTAAATATAGATTATTGTGATCAGATGACTTAGAAATGGTCAGAAAAGGTATTCTTTGCAGACTAGCTTGAAATGGTCAAATGATGGTCAGAAAAGGTATTCTTTGCATATTATTTGCCTAATATCTATGTATAATTCAATATCTTTTAATAAGTGAGATCTGAATCATTATTCTAAGCCGTATAAAGAGCTTAAATATAAATTATTGTGATCAAATGTCTTAGAATGAATGCATAATCGCTTGAAATGCTCAAATGATGCTTCGAATATGCATTATTTGCTCATTATATGTGTAATTACTATGTATTATCCAATATTTTTTAATAAGTAAGATTTGATCATATTCTAAACGTATAAAGAACTTAAATATTTTTTGTTGTGATCAAATTACTTAGAATGAAAGACAAATCGCTTGAAATGCTCAAATGAGCTGAGAATATGCATTATTTGCACATTATATGTTTAATTACTATGTATAATCCAATAATTTTTAATAAGAAAGATATGAATCTTACTCTAGATCGTATAGAGATATTAAATATAGATTATTGTGAACAAATGAATTAGAATAATTGTAGAATCGCTTCAAATGCTCAAATGATGCTTAGAATATACATTATTTGCATATCGTATGCGTAATTACTATCTATAATCCAATATTCTTTAAATAAGTAAGATCTGAATCATATTCTATACTGTATAAAGTGTTTAAATATAAATTGTTATCATCAACTAACTTAGAATGAATGCAGAATTGTTTGAAATGCTTAAATGATGTTCAGAATATGCATTATCTGCACATTATATGCGTAATTATAAAGTATAATCCAATCGTTTTTAATAAATCAGATATGAATCAAATTTTAGACCATGTAGAGAGCTTAAACATAAATTATTGTGATTAAATGTCTTAGAATAAATGCATAATCACTTGAAATGCTCAAATGATGATCAGATTATGCATTATTTGCATATTATATGAGTAATTACTTTGTATAATCTAATATTTTTTAATAATTAATATTCGAACCGTACTCTAAACCGTATAGAGAGCTCAAATTTAGATTATTGTTATAAAATGACATAGAATGAACGCAAAATCACTTGAATGCTCAAATGAGCTCAGAATATGCATTATTTGCTCTTCATATGTGTAATTACTAAGTATTATCCAATATTTTTTAATAAGTACGATCAGATCATATTCTAGATCATATATAGAGCTTAAATATAAATTATTGTGATCAAATGACTTGGAATAAATGCAGAATCGCTTGAAATGCTCAAATGATGCTTAGAATATGCATTATTTGCACATAATATGTGTAATTACCATATATAATCCAACATTTTTTAATAAGTAAGTTCTGAATTATATTCTAGAATATATAAAGAAATTAAATATAGATTAATGTGATAAAATTACTTTAAATGAATCTAGAATTGCTTGAAGCACCTAAATGATACGTATAAACCTTTTTTGCAATTTAAATACGTATTTTATCGGTAGAATGCAACATTTTGAATTAGTAAGATCTGAATTATATTCTAGACTATATAAAGAGATTGAATATAGATTATTCGGATCAAATGACTAAGAATGAATACATAATCGCTTGTTATGCTCAAATGATGCTCCCAATTTGCATTATTTGCACTCTATATCAGTAATTACTATGTATAATCAAATATTTATTAGCAAGTAAGATCTGAATCATATTATGGACCGTAAAGAGAGCTTAAATACAAATGATTGTGATCAAATTACTTTAAACGTATCCATAATCGTTTGAAAGTCCCAAACGATACATAAAATTAGCTTTATTTGCATATTATATGTGTAATATTTATTACTATGTGTATAATCCATTTTTTTTAATAAGTATGATCTGAATCATATTATAGACTGAGATTAAATTGTTGGAGTTATGTCCTAGAAGTCAATATTGAATGACTTATTTTCTTAGTTTATGTTAATGATGATATTTGATCATTTGTTCCTAGAGTTTATTATTGACAGATCATTCAGGTTGAGGATCTGAATTGTAGATCTCTGTGGATCATTCATTAGAATGACAATAATAAATCTAAATCGTCCATAATCTTGATAATTAACAAGGAACATTAATTATCATAAAAGATTAGTATGCAAGTTAAGTGATGATTAAGTTGTACAAATCATAGGTAAGGAGTTACCAACTTAATTGTATATGTGTATGTTATTGGAACATAGTACAGGACTTGACCCAATGAAATAAACATATGGATTGTGTTAAGTGTCATTGTTTATTTCATATAAGTTTGATTCTAAGTTTGAGATGTTCACCTTTTCCACATAAGGATAGGTTCAATAAATATCGTCTAACGTTGATTCCTGATAAAGGCTGCTATAAGGACTTTATTTATGTTCTCTTGAATTGTGCGGGGAAAAGTTGTTCATCAAGAAAACCGTATGTCCCTCATTAATACACTTAATGAGTGATGATATCTGTTTGGGCCCCTTGATGGAGTTGGATCGTATGCATGCAAACTAGACGATCAACTCTAGATCAAGAAATGTATAATCTTCAAGAATGACACATTCCTATCTTGGATTATACAATGATATCATGTGACATAAGAATCAGACAAGGAAATACTTATATTTCTTGTGCAGGATTAAGATATTGTAACGGTACATTATTTATGCGAATTGGGAATCATAACGTGTTGCTAGATACCGCTTATGATTATTGGAAATAAATAACGATTTATTTTCATGGCCAACATAGCATAAATCCTCAATAGGGTCGCACAAATAGGACTCTAATCACATGGTGCATTAATTGTTTATTCGCAACAGTTAGTATTGTGAAATATGATAAGTTGATTAATTAATTATATACCGTTATGAACCGTTATAATTAATTAAGTCAAAAGGATCATATGAAAATAATTTAATGCATTAGCTAATCCTAAATTAATTATTAATGAGTTAATAATTAATTATGTTCAACACACTTTAAATAGTTTGAGTTATTTGGGCTTCTAGTTATTTAATTAATTAAAGGCCCGATTTGAGGAAGGATGAAGGAGTAATTAATGGGATGGTTTATTGGGCCATTGCAACATTTGACGTAGCCCAAAATGGCCCTATTAATTTCAGCTAGAGCCCTAGTGGCATACTTGTAAATAGTTCAAAGAGAGGATGAGAGTTGTTGGCTATATAAAGGGGTTACCTCTTGGGAAAGCCCTAGCCTCCATCCACATTCTCTCTCCTCTCTTCCTAGCTGCCCCCTTCATCCTCTCCCTTCTCTTGCTCATGTGTTGAGCTCTATTCCTTCTTCTCCTCCATTAAAATAGTTAATAGGATGAAGAAGTTCATAGAGGGGATTAGCTAGGAGCTCTTGAAAGCTAGCACTTTCATGGAGCTCGTGGTTAGCTCCTTGGTGGGCTTGAGGCGCCATAGATGGTGGAGGTGGTGGAGCACGCACCCCATCGACTCCCATGCCATGGATTCGAGCCTCATGAATGCGATTTCATGAGAGGTATAACTTTCTCCTACTTGTTCTCATTGTTTTGATGTGTGAATGCTTCTAGCACTAGATCTATGGTGTTTAGTTGTGATTTCTTGCTATTTGATGGCACAAAAATGGAATTAAACACTTCCTAACAGTGGTATCAGAGCACAAGGTCGTGCTTAAGATTTTTTGCACATTAATTAGATGAGAAATGTGTAATTAGTTGAGTAATTAAGTTGCTGCCTCTGTTTGCTATCTGGAACTCTTTTTTTTTTTTGAGGTTTTCTGTGTTTTTCGCATAGGAAAGATTTTATTTCGATTTTTCATTTTGATGGATTTGAAAGAGGGATGAATTGTGAGCATTTCCCCACTGGTTTCATTTTAATCCGAGTTACTATGGATTTTTAATGAATTTTTCCGTGACGGTGCGCAGGACTGGTTCCTGTGCGACCAGATCTGGTTTTGTGGGCATTATCTTAGTTATCTTGATAAAGAGACCCTAATTTTATTGGCTAGGAATGAAGTAGACTTGGTGTACTTCCTTCCATACCAATTTGATGGTATGGATCGAAGTATTTCTATTTTTTTTTGAATCGATGAAAGACAAGAACAGTCAGCTTGGTTTTCTGTACCAACTGGATTGTTTTGAAAACTGGTATTGATTGAGACTTTTTATAGAAAAAGTGTTGAAATAGAAAACTTCCTTTTGAAGTCCTGAATCCAGGAAAATTAATTTCATGACAATCGGACCAGTTTTGGTATCCCAACCACTCAAATTCATTTTCGTCGACGTGCTATTCCAGAACAGGGGACTTGTATTCAAATCCCTTAAACTTGATGATTTTGAATGAGTAAAATTGGAAATCTTTCATGGTTACTAGCCTTGTACTTGTGGTTGTTTACTGTAAAATTGTTTTGCATTAATAGTTTTGGAAGATGGTCAAACAGTCCAAAAGGTTGAGACCAAAACCTGAAACTTCAAACCGGTGTTTTAATACACAACCTGAAGTTTGATAATTTTGGTTCTCCCGATTGGTAAATGATTTCTTCCTGAAATTTGAACAGGTAGTTTGTCTCTTAATAAGGATTGCTCATGATTTTTTCTGGAATTTTTGGAGACCGAAAAATTTCTTGATTTTTTTGGGTCCCGTTGAATTAAAGGTGTTTGTTCTAATTAATCAAATAGTTGATATGTTGATTAGAACTCTCCTTGCTGTCATCCATTGGATTTTTTGAATGTTGATTTTATCAAAGAGTTTAAGCAATTAGTTGTTTGAATGTTAAACTCTCTTTGCATGGAAAAACACAAATTAGCAAACAATACGCAAAGACACTTAATAGCTCACTAGTTATGAACAACTTAGACATATATTTGTATATTGTGCTAACTTGTTTTTGTAGGAGGATGTGGGTTTGATATGGCTCAAGATGTCAATGCCTTGTGTGTTGTAAAATGTTGTGAATGCATGTGATTGCTTGTAATGTGGCCTAAGGTGCCTTGATAATTAATGATTGATTAATTCTTGATGTAACTTGTGAGGCTTGCATGCCCCTAAGGCCCTAGGTGGGTTTTAGAATTTTATCACATGTATTTATTTCCCTTAATTATTAGATAGGATTTTAGTAATTAGTGGGAGGGTTTGATTAGATTAGTTTCGTTACATGGAGATGCGACGAAGACTAATGCAAGCGGGAGCCATACAAACCCACGACAATGTTTGAGATGCTTATGTTATGTGATTGTTTGTGAATGCCTTGAATTGTCATAGGTAGGTATGGGTGTATGCTTACACGACCACCAAACAAGAGTCACATATTTTGTCCCAAACTAAATTGATTAAGTCGACCGCCCTCCTTCTCTCTATCCCCCTCACGTCAATTGCCAATCATGGCGCGGTCCGCCATAGCGGACGTCATGGTTGTCAACCTTGATAGTCGGGGTACAAATGAAAAGATTTGTTAGAAGCAAATAGAGAGAGGTTGTTTATCGATGGACCCAACAAGTTTTCTTGGACATCGGGGCGAAGTTTGTAAATATACTTAGATATTCACAAACCAAGAGTCGTATGGTTGATATGATTGGTTGGAGAACCTACCTTGTCTAGTTAAGTAGGGTGTCTGTCACACCCCGAGTCACTTTTTCACGACTCGAAGCGCACTTCGACAACCCGCCGCGTATAAAACGCAAAGCGTACAACATCATATACATTACAAATAATTCACATAAGATAAAAGATGCCACTTCTATTAATTTAAACCGTCAACAGTTAACCATAACGCAAAGTAAAGAAAAAGAAGATAAAGACTATCAGGGTAAGTTTTAACACGAGACTTCCCTGATCGTTCAATGTTCCAAATCCAACTGAATTCACCCTACAAATAAAAGAAAAATACTACAAAGAAAATGTGGCATCTCAGATAACCCGCATCCTTGAACCTTACTCTTCATGAGAAAATTCTAGTTACTGATCTTCAATACCTGGAACCCATATAAAATGGAAAACGGATGAGAGACTTAAATAATCTCTCAGTGCGGTATTCAGTTCCAGCCCGGAGATTTGTGAAATTTCATGAAACCGTAAATGACAATTAAAGCAACAATACTACATGCACATGTGTTCCTACCATAACAACCATGCTATAATAATGATGACTAACTAACCACTTTCCATATTAAAATTTAATAGCTTCACAAATATCTACTAATACTTTACATTTTACTTTCCACTTGGTAATCCGTCCCACTTATACCAAGCCCACTTGTTTGACATCAATTCCACTAACCCAGGAAGCCCACTTATCCGTCGCGAACGGATAGCTTCTGGGGAGCGCGCTAGTACTAGGGCCCTCAGGCCAAACACTTGGTACAACGGATACCGTCCACTTCCACTTTAACATTTATCACTTTCACTTAAACATTTACCACTTTAATATCCACTGTCTTTACTCAATAACATTTACAAAAAACTTTATGTAATTAGCAACTACTATCTTTTCTAATTAACACTAACCAATATGGACATGCATTTATATGCCCTAGCCATGCGTGTTACTATTTAACTTCATGCTCACTTAACTTTTTCTCATAAGCCAATCTTTGTAAACACAATTAATAATAATAATGCATTTATGCACTATATAGAAAATAAACGCAAGTAAAATGCAAAAGAAAATAAAATATGCACTTCCTACAATGACTATATTATAAATATAAGAAAATAATTTCACATCAAACCAGGATCCGCACAAGTCAAGTAATGCGGCACGTCCAGATTTCTATTCTTGCTGTTGTTCCGGCTCTTCCTGACTTGTACCTAAATCAAGCGTTAAATTCTAATTACTACAGATCGGAGATAAGAGATCATCAATAATTCCTAGCAGTGTGTCGGTGTGAGTGAAAAATCTATTTGCATAATACTGACCAAACTTTAGGGCTTAAGTAAAATATAAATATATACAATTAAATTGTAGAAAGGGTCAACACAAAAGAAAAACGTTGACTAAACATATATATATGTATATAAATCTTAAACTAAGTTCTAATGGTAGAACAGTAAGGTACTTGAGTTTCTCAACTTCAAATAAGAAGTTCGGTGATATCAGAACTAAACAAACTTGTTTTCAAAACTTAATCTCAAAATATCAAATTAAATATGCAACAAAAGGAAAGGTTAAATCGAATAATCGAATATTAGAATATAAGTCTGGTGAGTAAAAATAAAATGAGAAAGGTGGAATTCGAATCAAATCAAAATATTTTGTTTATAGGCCGGTTATGGCTCACTATCTTACCGCCATGGAAATTGTATAGGTCGGTTTACTAATTGATGATGGTAAATAGAAACATGTCAATTGAAAGGAAACATAATATGATCATATGCGCACCAGGAGACAAAATCGGACAAGGATTCATAGAGGATATAAATGCATATAATAAAATATTGATTTAATAAATCATGCAACGAAGGAAATCAAGGATAGAGATTGAACCATGGGAAACTATTTATATCATGTTCAAACGGTTAATATAGAAACAAAAGAAAATAATAAACGGGACAACACATGATGGAAAGAAAGCTAAGCATATACAATGGTCATTTGTATTAATTTAATCGGAATCCACATATATGCAAATGAATAAATTAAAAAGGAAACAAGGATACTAACCCTCTTGATCAAATCGCCTAGGACACAATTCTTCTTCAAGCAGAAAAATAAGTTTTAGAAGTTTTCAAGGAGGAGACTAGGTGTTATAAGAAGAGGGTGGTTAATTTAATCGGCAAGGTAAAAAAAATAGGTCACTAGCGCCAAAAAAAAAAAAAAAAAACTACCTCAAGATATAATTAGATGAAAACCAGACATGTAACTCTTGGAAAAGTAATAACTACTTAATAATGGAACTAAGAATAACTGCTTCTTATTTTATAATAGTATACGGAGATAAAAAAAACTTTGCCTCTAAAGTTAATCTGGCCAAATACTTAAAGTATTCGCGAATTACTAGTTACTATTTAGAATATAGTTAAATTAGTAAAAATCTAATTAATAGTTTAATAATAAAAATAATAATAATAGTAAAAAAAAAAATATTAAATAACAGAATGTTACAGTGTCGTGCCATAGCAGGCTCTACTTGATGAAAACGGAGATCTTGGAAACCCAACTACATTGGGACTTTAAATAAATGTAGTGGGAGTTTTGTTTATCATTATAAATAAAACATTGCATAAACTAAATGACCTTAAATTGAAATTGTTATAGATATTAAATATGTTAATTTCGTTGCAATCAATCTTTGGAAAACGACAAGCTCGTTTCTAAGGTATTTACTTGGAGAAGTAATACCAATTCCTAAGACATGTTCTTGGAAATGAGAAACTTGAGCAAGTTTAATCCCAAAAACGTTCCTCGACTTCCCGAACATAACTTCGCAATGATTGATTAGTTTCGACGAAAATTATTCAATAAAGCGAATGCCTATATCCTTTTAGAAGTTCTAGACTTTTGAATTTGAGAATTCATAAGGACTAGACTAGACTTCTACACTCTCATCCACTTACTCAAGAAGACGTTCTTAGAGAAAGTAAATATAAACTCAATCATTTATGATCGAGTAATGGAGTGTGAGTTAACCAAGAGACTCTTCTTATAAAAAGATAAATATTTCATTAGCTTGCGAACCGAAAGGTTTGAGTAGCTAATTGACAACTAGAGACATTAAGATCTCCAATATCAAGGATTGTTGATATTGTCATACAATCTCTTTCTATGGATAAAGGATATATTGTTCGCACACTTATTAGTGCTAAAAGTAATTGGTTAAGTATTAAAAGAATACTTTACCAAGATATGAGTTGAAACTTTGAGACCCTCACTAGTGACCGTGTGTCACATGAGATGTTTCATTTGCCATTTATGGGAGGCATTTGAAAGGTTATCCGAAATACCATGATGTTATAAACCTTAAGATATTTGTCGTTCAAATTATCTCACTATCTCTAATTCACACTAGTAATTAGGTACTAGTTCATGTGCTCGCATTTAACGAAATGAGTAGGCAATGATGAATAAGAGAAAGTTCGAGATAAGTAAAGTAAACTCCGTTTTGGAAATGGTTTATACGTCTAAGCCGCTACCATTGAATACGTAGAGTTATCTTTACTAAATAAAGAGTTTGTTTAGGAATTTGAGGTTGTATACCTTGTTCCAAACATCTCATAAAACCTTATCTCCGTTTCATATTTGATGATGGATGATCAAGTTTTGTAATAGAGAAATGTTGTTCTCTTATTGTTATGAATTTGTGTATAAGATTTCATGCATCTTGATTGAATTTGCTTGAAATAGATAAACAAATTTTGAATGACAAATGTGTAAGACTTCACATAAAGTATTTGACTTTTATGTAAAATAGTCGCTTAGTCGAATATAAACAAGAATCGCATTATGGGAGTCTACGTAACGTGGAGCTCGTAAATCAATTTGATTGCAAATCAAATGAAATTCATGTGAATCGTGTTTGTTAAAAGACAAAAGCGCCTTTGAACTACGAAGGTTTAAAGGACAAGTAACTTTATTAAGACTTATACATATTGATGTATATAGACCTATAAGACTTGTGTAATTGAAAGGTTGTTGACACTTTACCACTTGACCAACGATCATTGTAGATATTAACGTATCCATTTGATATGGTATAAGTATGAATCTTTTGACAAGATCAAAATAATTTCAAGAGTAAAGTTGAAAAACTATTCAATAAAAGCAAAAGTCTTAAGATGGATCATGGTAAATAGTTAAGTCATATAGTTTGATATATTACCTAAAGAGTATGAAAGACGTTTCACTACTCGCTCCATGAGGAACATTGAAAAATGTATCCAAGGATGAAGGTATCGAACATTGTTTGACATAGTTCGATCGGTAATAAATCAAATTGACTTGTTCGACTCATGTAAGTGATTTGTGTTTGAGGACAATATTGTTTACACTGAATAAAAATTCCATCGAAGTCTATTGAGAAAGATATCTTACGAGATTCGATCTCTAGGTATATTGTTTCTCAAGATTTGGTGTTGAGAAGCTTATTTCAAGGTTCGATTGATTGATAAGCTTGGACCCAAATAAGACGCTTAATATTATGTAGGATATCTTGAACTAACCAAAAGGTACTACTTCAACGAACATGATAAGAACAAAGTAGTTGTTGCTCATCATAACGTAATCTTGAAGAATGATATTCTCAAGAAGAAGTAGTGGGAGTAACATGAGCATTAAAGGAGTTTATGCGTCACTACAAGAAGTACATTTATAGAAAACTTGTCACTCCATACATGGTGCTTAGTGGGAGTTGAGCGGAACTTAATTCACAAGCAGTTGTGAAAGGAAGAAGTTTATAAGCACGCTCGCTTCTAAAGAGTACTCAAACATCTCACAAATGGATGATGTTCGAGAAACTCGTGCAATATATTAGGATCAAGAACTTATTCTACAAGTTGTTGTAGAAGTAGTTCATAGACCTCAAGCACCAATCCTACAAAGATCAACGAGAGTGAATTGCCTAAATTGAAAAGTGCATAGGCTTCACAACATCCTCGTACTTGACATATGAGGATCCATTGATAAATACAGAAGCGATGGAAATATCTGATTTCACAAGTATGGTTTGAATCTATATGATCTTTAAGTGCAATCCATATATATAACAACAAGGTATAGACCTTGATTGATGTTCAAGAAGAAGCGATCCATCTAGAACATTTGGATCTTTAAAGGAAAGATAGATATGGATAGCAAGTCGACTATGTGCAAAGCACAATTTCATGATTGATGCTATGTCTAAGTCGATAACAAGTTGACCATGTACAAAGCACGGCTTCTCGCTTGTAACTGTGTATAAGTCAATAAAGATCATTCTAACAATAGTTATATTTCGTATATATAGATATATGGAAAGATACATCAAAACCGTCTTCTTCGATTGAATGAAGGAAGTTGTAGTGTATTTGACACAAACCGAGGATTTGTTGTATTGCTAGAAACACATATATATGCTTTAAGGATCCATTAATGGATTGAAGCAAGTATTGTGGAAATTGGAATAAACATTTCGACAAGGAAGTCAAGGAGTTGAACTTCGTCAAAAAGGTACCTTGTATAGACAAGATAGTCAGTGGGAGCATGATTGTGTTACATGTATTGTACAAGATACAAGACATTAATTGGGAATAAGATTAAGAAAATGAATATTATCAAGATCTCATTGGAGAATGTTTACTCAATAGAGAACTTGGGCAAGTCACCTAAATCCAAGGAAACAAAATCTATGGAGATAGATTATGATGGATGTCAGGTTTGAGCAAAATGTGCATATAATGACAAAGTGTTCTAGTTATACGAAAAGATAGACTCATGTAAAGGACGTTTAACCACGTTGTATGGCATACACTTGAGTTTGACTCGGTGTGTTGCATCTCAATTCGAGAAGAGTGCACGATACAATTCGAGCATCCTTCTGTTATGAGTTTCATTACGTACGCCATACTTATGCACATGCCCCTATGTGTTGTACCCAAGGAGTATGACAAGCAGTTGTCAACTGGATGCAAAGAAAAACACGTTTGGACAATAATCGAGAATACCTTCGAGTATCTTATGAGAAAGAATGATATATTTCATCTGATAAGATGAAAGAAAGCTCATGTTGATACTAGTTTTCGAAAGATTGATATAAATACAATTGAGCTACGTATTTTGTTTAAATGTGGTGTTGTAAATTTAGAAGGTGTTCTAAATGGGATATTACAACCGTTTCCGTCACCAAAACAAAATATTTAGCAACTTGTGAAGCAATGAAAGAATGTAGTATGGATCGAGAAGTTCTCAGTCAAGCTAATATAGTTCTATGCATCTCGAACCATAGCTTAAACTTGAAGAACCCAATATTAAATTGGTGATCCAACTAAGATTTATGACAATGGCACTTGATCTCACATGATGATGATCAAGAACACATATATAGGAGTATATATGTATATAGGGTCAAACAAAATTGGATAGGTTCGCGGACACAGCGAACACTCTAACTTAACCTCTACCTTAAGCGGTATACGAGATGCAATTGTGCATCCATGCGTAATGGACGTATGAGTAACTTGTTTTAAGTGTATTATATCTTTTGAGGTTCGAGACATGTATATATATGGATATATGACATTCTTCTAAATTCTTCACTGGCTAGAAATCACTATTGATTGACTCTAGGCCAAGTGGGAGATTGTTGGAGTTATGTCCTAGAAGTCAATATTGAATGACTTATTTTCTTAGTTTATGTTAATGATGATATTTGATCATTTGTTCCTAGAGTTTATTATTGACAGATCATTCAGGTTGAGGATCTGAATTGTAGATCTCTGTGGATCATTCATTAGAATGACAATAATAAATCTAAATCGTCCATAATCTTGATAATTAACAAGGAACATTAATTATCATAAAAGATTAGTATGCAAGTTAAGTGATGATTAAGTTGTACAAATCATAGGTAAGGAGTTACCAACTTAATTGTATATGTGTATGTTATTGGAACATAGTACAGGACTTGACCCAATGAAATAAACATATGGATTGTGTTAAGTGTCATTGTTTATTTCATATAAGTTTGATTCTAAGTTTGAGATGTTCACCTTTTCCACATAAGGATAGGTTCAATAAATATCGTCTAACGTTGATTCCTGATAAAGGCTGCTATAAGGACTTTATTTATGTTCTCTTGAATTGTGCGGGGAAAAGTTGTTCATCAAGAAAACCGTATGTCCCTCATTAATACATTTAATGAGTGATGATATCTGTTTGGGCCCCTTGATGGAGTTGGATCGTATGCATGCAAACTAGACGATCAACTCTAGATCAAGAAATGTATAATCTTCAAGAATGACACATTCCTATCTTGGATTATACAATGATATCATGTGACATAAGAATCAGACAAGGAAATACTTATATTTCTTGTGCAGGATTAAGATATTGTAACGGTACATTATTTATGCGAATTGGGAATCATAACGTGTTGCTAGATACCGCTTATGATTATTGGAAATAAATAACGATTTATTTTCATGGCCAACATAGCATAAATCCTCAATAGGGTCGCACAAATAGGACTCTAATCACATGGTGCATTAATTGTTTATTCGCAACAGTTAGTATTGTGAAATATGATAAGTTGATTAATTAATTATATACCGTTATGAACCGTTATAATTAATTAAGTCAAAAGGATCATATGGAAACAATTTAATGCATTAGCTAATCCTAAATTAATTATTAATGAGTTAATAATTAATTATGTTCAACACACTTTAAATAGTTTGAGTTATTTGGGCTTCTAGTTATTTAATTAATTAAAGGCCCGATTTGAGGAAGGATGAAGGAGTAATTAATGGGATGGTTTATTGGGCCATTGCAACATTTGACGTAGCCCAAAATGGCCCTATTAATTTCAGCTAGAGCCCTAGTGGCATACTTGTAAATAGTTCAAAGAGAGGATGAGAGTTGTTGGCTATATAAAGGGGTTACCTCTTGGGAAAGCCCTAGCCTCCATTCACATTCTCTCTCCTCTCTTCCTAGCTGCCCCCTTCATCCTCTCCCTTCTCTTGCTCATGTGTTGAGCTCTATTCCTTCTTCTCCTCCATTAAAATAGTTAATAGGATGAAGAAGTTCATAGAGGGGATTAGCTAGGAGCTCTTGAAAGCTAGCACTTTCATGGAGCTCGTGGTTAGCTCCTTGGTGGGCTTGAGGCGCCATAGATGGTGGAGGTGGTGGAGCACGCACCCCATCGACTCCCATGCCATGGATTCGAGCCTCATGAATGCGATTTCATGAGAGGTATAACTTTCTCCTACTTGTTCTCATTGTTTTGATGTGTGAATGCTTCTAGCACTAGATCTATGGTGTTTAGTTGTGATTTCTTGCTATTTGATGGCACAAAAATGGAATTAAACACTTCCTAACATAAATAAAGATTATTGTGATCAAATGACATAGAATGAATACAAAATCGCTTTAAATGTTCAAATGAGCTCAGAATATGCATTATTTGCAAATTATATGCTTAATTACTATGTATAACTCAATATTTTTTAATTACTCAGATCTGAATCATATTCTAGACCACATAGGGAGCTTAAATATAAATTATTATGACAAAATGACTTTGAATGAACGCTGAATCACTTTAATTGCTCGAATGATGCTAAGATATGCATTATTTGCACATTATAAACGTAATTACTATGTATAATCACAAAATTTTTGATAAGTTAGATCTAAATCTTATTATAGATCGTATAGAGAGCTTAATTATAGATTACTGTGATCAAATGGCTTAGAATGAATGCAAACTGACTTGAAATGCTCAAATGAGTTTGGAAAATGCTTTTCTTTTGCTAATTATATGTTGTAATTACTATGTACAATCCGATATTCTTTTAATAAGTAAGATCAAGACGTATAGAGAAATTAAATATAAATTATTGTGTTCAAATGACTTAGAATGAATGCAGAATCGCTTGAAATGGTCAAATAAGTTCATGATATACATTATGTGCACATTATATGAGTAATTACTATGTATAATCCTATATTATTTCAATAAGTAATATACGAATCATATTCTAGACCATATAGAGAGCTTAAATATAAATTATTGTTATCAAAAGACTTAGAATGAATGCAGAATTGCTTGAAATACTCAAATGATGCTCAAAATATGCATTATTGAACATTAAATAAGTAATTATTATGTAAAATCTAATATTTTATAATAAGTAAGATTTCAATCATATTCTAGACCATACAGAGAGTTTAAAAATAGATTGTTGTGATCAAAGGAACCGCATCCTCTGCCCAGCTGGGCAGAGTGACCATCTGATCATAACCGTCCAATCAATTATGGGTGCCGCGTGATTAATACCAGGTTGATAGGCCCGAAAAAAGTTACTCATCGAGATTATATCGAATGGTTGTGACGAGATGGGCACTATGCACAGCTGGGCAGGGGATACTGATCCGTGATCAAATGACTTATAATAATGCAAAATTAATTAAAATGGTGAAATAATTCTCAAAATATGCATCATTTGCACATTATATGAGTAATTTCTTTGTAAAATCTAATATTTTTTTATAAGTAAGTTCTAAATTAATATAAAGTACTTAAATGTAAATTATTTTAATCAAATGACTTAGAATGAATGCTGAATCGCTTAAATTGCTCAAATGATGCTCACAATATACATTATTTGCACATTATAAGCATAATTACTATGCATAATCCAATATGTTTCTTAATATGTAAGATCTGAATCTTATTCTAGATCGTATAAAGAGCTTAAATATATATTATCGTGAATAAATAAATTAGAATGAATATAGAATCGCTTGAAATGCTCAAATGGTGCTCAGAATATGCATTATTTGCATATTATATGAGTAATTACTATGTAAAATCTAATATTTTTTAATAACTAAGTCCTAAATCATATTCTAGACCGTATAGAGAGCTTAAATTTAAATTATTTTCATCAAATATCTTAGAATGAATGCATACTCACTTGAAATGCTCAAATGATGCTCAGAAAATGTATTATTTGCACATTATATGAGTAATTACTATGCATAAACCAAAAATAAGAAAGATCTGAATCATATTCTAGACAATATATAGAGCCTAAATATAGATTATTGTGATAAAATGACTTAAAATGAATGCAAAATCGTTTGAAATATTTTAATGAGTTCCGAATATGCATTATTTGCTCATTATATGCGTAATTACTATGTATTATCCAATATTTTTTAATAAGTAAGATCTGATCATATTCTAGTCTTATAGAGAGTTTAAACATAGATTATTGTGATCAAATAACTTAGAATGAAAGTAAAATCTCTTGAAATGCTCAAATGAGCTCAGAATATGCATAATTTGCACATTATATACTTAATTGCTTTGTATAATCCAATATTTTTTAATTAGTAAGATCTGAATCATAATCTAGACCATTTAGAGAGCTTAAATATATATTATTGTGATCAAATGACTTAGAATGAATGCTGAATCGCGTAAATTGATCAAATGATGCTCAGAATATGCCTTATTTGCAAATTATGAGTGTAATTACTATGCATAATCCAATATGTTTTTAATAAATAAGATCTGAATCTTGTTATAGATCTTATAAAGAGCTTAAATATATATTATTATGAATAATGAATTAGAATGAATATATAATCGCTTGAAATGCTCAAGTGGTGCTAAGAATATGCATTATTAACATATTATATGCGGAATTACTATGTATAAACTAATATTAATTTAACAAATAAGATCTGAATCATATTCTAGACCGTGTAGATAATTTAAATATAAATTATTGTTTTCAACTGACTTAGAATGCATGCAGTATTTCTTGAAATGCTCAAAGGATATTCAGAAGATGCATTATTTAGACATTATATCAGTAATTACTATGTAAAATCTAATATTTTTAATTAGTGAGATCTGAATCGTATTCTAAACCATATAGAGGGCTTAAATATAATTTATTATGATAAAATGTCTAAGAATGAATGCATTATCGCTTGAAATTCTCAAATGATGATCAGAATATGGATTATTTGCACATTATATGAGTAATTACTATGTATAATCTAATATCTTTTAATAAGTAAGATCTGAATCATATTTTAGACCTTATAGAGAGCTTAAATTTAGATTATTGTGATCAAATGACATAGATGCAAAATCGCCTGAAATGCTCAAAATGAGCTCAGAATATGCATTATTTGCTCTTTATATGCATAATTACTATATATTATCCGATATAATTTTAATAAGTAAGATTTGATCATATTCTTGATGAATAGAGAACTTAAATATAAATATAGATTGTTGTAATTAAATGACTTGTAATGAATGCGAAATCGCTTGAAATGCTCAAATGATGCTCAGAATATGTATTATTTGCACATTATATGCGTAATTACTATATATAATCTAATTTTTTTAATAAGTAAGATCTGAATTATATAAAGAGATTAAATATATATTACTCTGATAAAATTACTTTAAATGAATCTAGAATTGCATAAAACTCTGAAATGATACATAGAATAAGCTTTATTTACAATTTAAAAGCGTATTTTGTGGGTAGAATGCAATATTTTGAATTAGTAGATCTTAAAAGAGATTAAATATAGAATATTCAAATCAAATGACTAAGAATGAATACAGAATCGCTTGATAGCTCAAATGATGCTCAGAATTTGCATCATTTGAACATTATTTCAGTAATTACTATTATGTATGATTCCAATATTTATTAACAAGCAAGATCTGAATCATATTATGGACAATCTAGAGAGCTTAAATATAGATAACTGTGATCAAATTGCTTTAAACGAATCCAGAATCGCTTGAAAGTCCCAAAAGATATACAAAATTAGTTTTATTTGCACATTATATGCGTAATTACTATGTATAATCCAATATTTTTTCATAAGTATGAGCTGAATCATATTATAGACTAATCTTAAATGCAGATTATTGTGATCAAATGACTTAGAATGAAAGAAAATGGCTTGAAATCCTCAAATAAGGTCAAAATATACATTATTTGTACATTATATGCTTAATTAATATGTATAATCTAATATTTTTTTAATATAACAGATCTGAATCATATTCTAGACCATATAGGGAGCTAAAATATAGATTATTGTGATCAAAAGTCTTAGAATGAATGTTGAATCGCTTGAATTGCTCAAATGATGCTATGAATATGCATTATTTGCACATTATACACGTAAATACTATGTATATTCAAACAAATTTTAATAAGTAAATTGCTTAAATATAGACCGTACAGTATTTTAATACATAATCTTATTCTAGACCGTATAGAAAGCTTAAATATAGAATATTGTTATCAAATTTCATAAAATGAATGCAAAATGACTTGAAATGCTCAAATGAGTTTGGAATATGCTTTATTTTCTAATTATATGTGTAATTTCAATGCATATTCCAATATTTTTTTTACTAAGTAAGGTGTATCATATTATAGATCGTATAGAAAGATTAAATATAGATTATTGAGATCAAATGGCTTAGAATGAATGCAAAATCGCTTGAGATGATCAAATGAGCTCAGAATATGCATTATTTGCTAATTATATGGATAATTACTATGTATAATCCAATATTCCTTTAATAAGTAAGATCTGAATCATATTCTAAACTGTATAGAGAGATTAAATATAAATTATTATGATTAAATGACTTAAAATGAATGCAAAATCATTTTAAATGCTCAAATAAACTAAAAATATGCATTATTTGCACATTATATGAGTAATTACTGGGTGTGTTTGGAAGGATGGGTGAAAAGCTGTTCACGAACAAATGGGAACAAGTGGGAAACAAACACAGAACAACTGTTTGTTGTTCGCGAACAGGGGCTAGTTCCCAATTCCCCAATTTTGGAGAACTAGGAACAACGACATTACCTTTTCCTTGTCCCTTGTTCATCCTTTGTTCACAGCACAACCAAACACATCCACTATGTATAGACCAACATTCATTTAATAAGTAAGATCTAAATCATATTCTCGACCGTATAGAGAGCTTAAATATAGATTATTTCGATCAAATGACTTAGAATGAATGCAGGATTGCTTGAAATGCTCAAATGATGCTCAGAATATGTTTAGAATGTGCACATTAAATGAGTAATTTCTATGTAAAATCTAATAATTTTTAATAAGTAAGATCTGAATCTTATTCTAGATCATATAAAGAGCTTAAATATAGATTACTGTGAATATATGAATTGGAATGAATGAAGAATCGTTTGAAATTGACAAATGGTGCTTAGAATATGCATTATTTGCATATTATATGCGGAATTACTATGTATAATCCAATATTCTTTTAACAAGTAAGATCTGACTTAGAATGAATGCAGTATTTTTTAAATGCTCAAACGATGTTCAGAAGATGCATTATTTGCACATTTTATCAGTAATTACTATGTAAAATCTAATATTTTTAATAAGTGAGATCTGAATCGTATTTTGAACTATATAAAGAGCTCAAATATAGATTATTATGATAAAATGTCTAGAATGACTGCATTATCGCTTGAAATGCTCAAATGATGCTCAGAATTATATGCACATTATATGCGTAATTTCTGTATATAATCCAATTTTTTTTAATAAGTAAGATCTAAATCATATTCTAGACCGTATTGAGAGCTTAAATATAGATTATTGCGATCAAATGACTTAGAATGAATGCAGGATTACATCAAGTGCTCAAATGATGCTCAGAATATGCATATTTAATGAGTAATTGCTATGTAAAATCTAATATTTTTAATAAGTAAGATCTGAATCATATTCTAAACTGTACATAGAGCTTAATAATTTATTGTTGTGATAATGACTTAGAATGAATGTAAAAAAACTTGAAATGCTCAAATGATGCTCAAAATATGCATTATTTGCACATTATATGAGCAGTTACTATGTAAAATCTAATATTTTAAATAAGTATGTCCTAAATAAGGATGTGTTTAAATGTAGATTATCATGTTCAAATAACTTAAAATGAGTGCAGACTCGCTTGAAATACTAAAATGATGCTAAAAAGATGTATTATTTGCGCATTATATGTGTAATTACTATGGATAATCCAATTTCTTTTAATAAGTGAGATCCGAATCATATTCTAAACCGTATAGAAGCTTAAATTTAGATTAGTGTGATCAAATGACATATAATGAAAGCAAAATCTCTTGAAATGCTCAAATGAGCTCAGAATATGCATTATTTGCTCTTCATATGCGTAATTACTATGTAATATCCAATATTTTTAATAAATAAGATCCGAATAATATTATAGACCATAAAGAGAGCTTAAATTTAGATTATTGTGATCAAATCATAGAATGAATGCAAAACTGCTTCAAATGCTTAAATGAGCTCAGAATATGCATTATTTGCACATTATATGCATAATTACAATATATAATCCAATATCTTATAATAAGTTAGTTCTTAATTATATTCTAGGCTATATAAAGAGAATAAATATAGATTACTATCAAATTAATTTAAAAGAATCTAGAATCCCTTGAAACTCCCAAATGATACATAGAATAAGCTTTATTAGCAATTTAAATGTGTATTTCTGGGTACAAAGCAACATTTTGAATTAGTAAGTTCTGAATTATATTCTACACTATATAAATAGTGTAAATATAGATTTTTCTGATGCAAATTACTATGAATGAATACATAATCACTTAATATGCTTAAATGATGCTCAGAATTTGCATTATTTGCTCATTATATCAGTAATTACTATGTATAATCAAATTATTGTAATCAAATGAGTTAGAATGACTGCAAAATTGCTTCAAATGCTCAAATAAGTTCAGAATATGCATTATTTGCATATCATATGCTTAATTAGTATGTATAATCCAATTTTTTTTAATATTAAGATGTGAATCATATTATAAACCAGATAGAGAGCTTAAATATAGATTGTTGTGATCAAATGACTTAGAATGAAGGCTGAATCCCTTGAATTGCTCAAATGATTCTCGGAATATACATTATTTGCACATTATAAGGATAATTACTATGAATAATCTAATATATTATAATAAGTAAGATTTGAAACTTCTTCGAGACCGTATTAGAGCTTAAATATAGATTATCATGTACAATTGAATTAGAATGAATGGTGCTCATAATATGCATTATTTGCATATTATATGCGTAATTACTATGTATAATCCAAAAAAAAAATTTATAAGTAAGATCTGATCATATTATAGACTGTATAGAGAGCTTAAATATAGATTATTGTAATCAAATAGCTTATAATGAATGCAGAATCGCTTGAATGCTCAAATGAGCTCAGAATATGCATTATTTGCTAATTATGTGTGTAATTACTGTGTATAATCCCATTATTTTTAATAATTCAGATCTGAATCGTATTCTAAACCATATAAAGAGCTTAAAAATAGATCATTGTTATCAAATAACTTAGAATGAAAGCAAACTCTCTTGGAACTCTCAAGTGATTTTCAAAATAAGCATTATTTGCACATTATAAGAGTAATTACTATATAAAAACTAATATTTTTTTAATAATTATGTCCTAAATCATATTATTGTGATGGATAGCTTAAATGTAGATTATTGTGATCAAATGACTTAAAATTATTGTAGACTCTCTTTAAATCTCAAATGATGCTTAGAAAATATATTATTATCACATTATATGCATAATTACTATCAATAAACCAATATTTTTAATATGTGAGATCTAAATCATATTCTAAACTGTATAGAGATCTTAAATATTAATTATTGTGATGAAATGTCATAGAATTAATGCGGAATTGCTTGAAATTCTCAAATCATGATCAGAATATGCATTATTTGCACGTTATATGAGTATTTACAATGCATAATCCAATATTTTTTTAAAATTAAGATCTGAATCATATTCTAGACCGAATAGAGAGCTTAAATATAAATTATGGTGATCAAATGACTTAAAATAAATGAAAAATCGTTTGAAATTCTGAAATGAGCTCCGAATATGCATTAAGTAATATCGTATCATATTCTAGACGTATAGAGAGAGTTGAAATATAGATTATTGTGATCAAATGACTTAAAACGAATGCAGAATCGCTTGAAATGCTTAAATGAGCACAAAATATCCATTATTTGTGTATAATTCAATAACTTTGAAAAGTAAGATCTGGATGAGCTTAAATATAGATTATTGTGATCAAATGAATTATAAATACTTCAATTCCAAACTGTGAAATACTGTTCACCAAGGAGGAGCTATCCCAGCCGTCCGATTAATGGATCGGATCTCAATCCTTTGATCTGCGCCATTCATCTACACATATCTCTTTATCAGCGTTCTTTTTGCTGTTCCTGCATGTGGTCTCCTGTGATGCTTCGCTATATTTTACCTTATTCCTATGGGTTGCACTAGAAACACACTGAGAAAGTTCATAGAAAAAATGAGGGAGCTTTTCACGTGCTAGGCGCAGCATCTGTGTGGAGTTGGATCGCGTGGACAAAAAAGAGGCGGAGAGAAAAGGATTTTACTAAAGTATCATGAGCATATACTAACATTCGATTAGTGAGAACCAGCTCTTGGTCTAGTGGCAAAGAGCAATGCACCTTGAGTGATAGGTTGCAGGTTCGAAACCCGGCTGGAGGTCTTTCATAGACATTTAATTTAAAAATAAGTTGGGAGGCTTGACCCCTAATTTATCTTCAAAAACATTCGATTACTGCGTTAAAAAACTAATATTTCCTTCAGTGCTTGCTAAGGTCCTTTCAGAAAAGGATTTTACTTTTTTAGTGGGCATGCTGAATTGACACTCTTTTTCTCATATCAAATAAGATTTTTTTCAGCATAATTTTTACAGATTCATTTTCCAAATTATACAAAACTTGCTTGACACTCTTTTTCTCAAAAATAAGTTATCTTTTTAATTTCACAAAATATCTCTGTCCTCATCATTATAGCTCATTCATGCAATGAACAAATATCTCCTGCCATCAATATAGCATTCCATTAATCTATAACAATTTAATGATCTGTGCTCCAGATTTTACTGAGCGCATGTCTGAATGATACAGTCAAATAACCGTGATTTTTTTTAATCGAAATAACCAAAAAATATTTTTTTAATACTAAACCTTTGACCTACGAATTTAGAGAAACAAACATGACAGTGCGCAGGTGCTATGGCATCACTGCAAGCGAGCTAGCGACAGTGGCGCGGGCATACCAGCGCCGGTGGCAGTGGCGCGGATCCAATAGCATCAATTCGGCATCATTTTTCATCAAGCCGAAATTTCTCTCTCTAAATTAGTTATGTGAGAGGACACAATAACAGTTGAAATTAGTTTAATCGTAATCTTCTCGTCTCAAGCTTTCTATTGACACTTCGAACGACGAAATCCGTGATGTAGATCGCTAGATTAGTGGTGCCGTGGTGGTTATCTACTTGAAAAAAGGGAGATCAGATGGGGAGGAGGGTCTGTTGCCCTTTTGGGATTTGGGAAGTGAACGTTTGAGGGAGAGGAGAAGGTCCGAAATGGACCTGTCCATTTCTCTTTTTTTAAATTCAAATAATCAAATATAAACGGAATCAGATGGTCTGAAAGAACTTGAAACCTAATAAAAAAAAAAAAGAACCAAGGATGGAAGTATTTTAATTTGTATTTGTTTTTAATTCAATATAGTAATTTAGTTGTTGTCTAATCATACAGCAATTTTTGCGAAGCAAATATACTATTCGTGATACAATTATTTTTTGTTCCCATAATAAATATATAAAAATAATATTATTTATTCAAGTCAGCTACCTAATATATTGTTATAAAATAATTTAGAGATTCTTATTGACAATTTTATCACATATATTGTATTTAATTCTATCTTGTTTCACACAATTTTAGAAAAAAAAAAGAATGGACTTGTCGTATTTATTTTATAAGTATACAAAAAAAAAAAAAACAAAAGTAGGTTGGAATAGATTGTTTGGAAGCAACATAATTCTTTTTACACGTATGCAAATATTCCCTATTACATATAATTGTTATTCCTATATATGAGTTTTAAATTTTGAACCATTATATAGAGACATTTAAATTACCTTCTAGCAAAACAAAAAAAAAAGTAAGTTGGATTAATAAGTTCGTAGTAATTATATAACATATTGTACTTTGACTTTTAATAAGATGGTAAACCGTAAAAATTTGGAGTCAGTCATATTGACATCAACCATCAAATAAACCTCACATCTCTCTAATTCTAATCATATGGTTCAAATAATAACTAATACCTATTCCTTCCTTATCTTTTCTTTTTTTCTTTTTATTTTTATTTTTTTTCCTTCTGTCTTGTCCAATTTGAGGGTCTTTTTTATTTTCTTGTCTTGTTCAGTTTGAGGGGACATGTCCATTTCATTCGGATCCTTCTTCTTCCTGTAAAATATTTTCCCAGCATATCCTCCTCCCCCATTCGATCCCCATTTTCTAAGTAGATAACCACCACAAGATCCGGCGATCCACCGCACTGATTTCGTCGTTCGAACTGTCAATGGAAAGCTTGAGGCGAGGAGATTATGATTAAACCAATTTCAACTGTTATTGTGCCCTCTCACACACCTAATTTAGAGAAAGAAATCTCGGTTGATGAAAAGAATAATGCGAAATTGATGCCGATAGTACCCGCGCCACTGCCACCGGCGCTGGTGGTGCCCAAGCCACTGCCACTGGCGCACTTGCAGCGACGCCACGGCACCTGCGCACTGACATGTTTGTTTCTCTAAATCCATAGGTCATAGGTTTAGTATTATAAAATTATTTTTGGTTATTTCGATTAAAAATAATCACGGGTCAAATAATCTATAACTATTGCACTCAAATATCGTTCATGATTTGCATCCTATCCTTTACACTTACCTCAACAACATCTACCCATACACACGCCAATATAAAAAAAGTCCCAATACAACCAAAAAAAAAAAAAACTAATCTTGAGAAACCTACACAATCCATACCATCAATTACACAAGCTAAAAAAAAAGAGAGCAAATTTTTTTTAAAAAAGATAGTATTGTAATCATCCAAAATCAATCATACATCATGCGAAGCGCGATGCATTCGCTAGTTAGAATGAATGCAGAATCACTTTAAATGCTCAAATGAGATCTGAATATGGATTATTTTCATATTATATTCGTTGCTATGTTTAATGCAATATTTTTTTAATAAATAAAATATGATTTGTATTCAAGACAGTATACAGAGCTTGAATATAGATTATTGCGATCATATGACTTAGAATGAATTCAGAATCGCTTGATATGCTCAAATAATACTCAAAATATACTTTGTTAGCACATTATATGTGTAATTATTATGTATAGTCGAATATGTTTTGATAAAAAGATCTGAATAATATTCTAGCTAGACTGTATAGTGAGCTTAAATATGGATTTTTGTGATTTAGAATGAATGAGAATTGATTGAAATGCTCAAATGAGCTCAGAAGATACATTATTTGCGCATTATATGCGTAATTATTATGTACAATCCAATAATTTTGTATAATTAAGATCTGCATTATATTCTAAACTATATAAAGAGATTAAATATAGATTACTGTGATCAAATTACTTCAAACGAATCTAGAATCGCCTGAAACTCCAAAAATGACACACAAAATAAATTTTATTTGCAATTTATAAGCGTATTTTCAGTGTATTATCCTTAATTATTTAACAAGTAAGATCTTAATTATATTCAAAACCATGTAGAGAGCTTAAATATAGATTATTGTGATCATTTGACTTACAATAAATGTAAAATTGCTTCAAATGCTCAAATGAGCTCAGAATATGCATTATTTGCACATTATATGAGTAATTACTATGTATAATCTGTTGGAGTTATGTCCTAGAAGTCAATATTTAATGACTTATTTTCTTAATTTATGTTAATGATGATATTTGATCATTTGTTCCTAGAGTTTATTATTGACAGATCATTCAGGTTGAGGATCTGAATTGTAGATCTCTGTGGATCATTCATTAGAATGACAATAATAAATCTAAATCGTCCATAATCTTGATAATTAACAAGGAACATTAATTATCATAAAAGATTAGTATGCAAGTTAAGTGATGATTAAGTTCTACAAATCATAGGTAAGGAGTTACCAACTTAATTGCATATGTGTATGTTATTGGAACATAGTACAGGACTTGACCCAATGAAATAAACATATGGATTGTGTTAAGTGTCATTGTTTATTTCATATAAGTTTGATTCTAAGTTTGAGATGTTCACCTTTTCCACATGAGGATAGGTTCAATAAATATCGTCTAACGTTGATTCTTGATAAAGGCTGCTATAAGGACTTTATTTATGTTCTCTTGAATTGTGCGGGGAAAAGTTGTTCATCAAGAAAACCGTATGTCCCTCATTAGTATACCTAGTGAGTGATGATATCTGTTTGGGCCCCTTGATGGAGTTGGATCGTATGCATGCAAACTAGACGATCAACTCTAGATCAAGAAATGTATAATCTGCAAGAATGACACACTCCTATCTTGGATTATACAATGATATCATGTGACATAAGAATCAGACAAGGAAATACTTATATTTCTTGTGCAGGATTAAGATATTGTAACGGTACATTATTTATGCGAATTGGGAATCATAACGTGTTGCTAGATACCGCTTATGATTATTGGAAATAAATAACGATTTATTTTCATGGCCAACATAGCATAAATTCTCAATAGGGTCGCACAAATAGGACTCTAACCACACGGTGCATTAATTGTTTATTCGCAACAGTTAGTATTGTGAAATATGATAAGTTGATTAATTAATTATATACCGTTATGAACCGTTATAATTAATTAAGTCAAAAGGATCATATGGAAACAATTTAATGCATTAGCTAATCCTAAATTAATTATTAATGAGTTAATAATTAATTATGTTGAACACACTTTAAATAGTTTGAGTTATTTGGGCTTCTAGTTATTTAATTAATTAAAGGCCCGATTTGAGGAAGGATGAAGGAGTAATTAATGGGATGGTTTATTGGGCCATTGCAACATTTGATGTAGCCCAAAATGGCCCTATTAATTTCAGCTAGAGCCCTAGTGGCATACTTGTAAATAGTTCAAAGAGAGGATGATAGTTGTTGGCTATATAAAGGGGTCACCTCTTTGGAAAGCCCTAGCCTCCATCCACTTTCTCTCTCCTCTCTTCCTAGCCGCCACCCATCTTCCTCCCTTCTCTTGCTCATGTGTTGAGCACCATTCCTTCTTCTCCTCCATTAAAATAGTTAATAGGATGAAGATGTTCATAGAGGGGATTAGCTAGGAGTTCATGAAAGCTAGCACTTTCATGGAGCTCGTGGTTAGCTCCTTGGTGGGCTTGAGGCGCCTTAGATGGTGGAGGTGGTGGAGCACGCACCCCATCGACTCCCATGCCTTGGATTCGAGCCTCATGAATGCGATTTCATGAGAGGTATAACTTTCTCCTACTTGTTCTCATTGTTTTGATGTGTGAATGCTTCTAGCACTAGATCTATGGTGTTTAGTTGTGATTTCTTGCTATTTGATGGCACAAAAATAGAATTAAACACTTCCTAACATAATCCAATATTCTTTTAATAAGTAAGATCTTAATAATATTTTAGACCTTATAAAGAGCTTAAATATAGATTATTGCGATCAAATGACTTAGAATAAATGCAGAATCGCTTGAAATGCTCAAATGATACTCAGAGTATGCAATTTCTGCACATTATATGGGTAATTAGTATGTATAAACCAATAATTTTGAATAAGTAAGATCTGGATTATATTCTAGACCGTATGAAGAGCTTAAATATAGATTATTGTGATCAAATGAATTAAAATTAATTCAGAATCGCTTGAAATGCTGAAATGATGCTCGGAATATGCTTATTTCCACATTATATGAGTAACCACTACTTATAATCCAACATTTTTTATAACAAAGATCTGAATCAAATTCTAGGCCGTATGGAAAACTTAAAAATAGATTATTGCGATTAAATAACTTTGAATGAATGCAGAATCACTTAAAATGCTCTGAAGATTCTCAGAATATGCATTATTTTCACATTATATTAGTAATTACAATGTATAATCCAATATATTTTGATAAGTAAGATCCAAGTAATATTCTAGATTATTGTGATTAACTGAATTCAAATTAATGCATAATCGCTTCAAATGCTCAAATGAGTTCAGGATATGTACAATTTCCATATTATATGGGTAATGCCTATGCATTATTATCCAATATTCTTTTCAATAGTAAGATCTGATTTCAGGACCGTATAGAGAGCTTAAATATAGATTATTGCAATTAAATGACTTATAATAAATGCAGAATTATTTAAAATGCTCAAATTTTTCTCAGAATGCATTATTTGCACATTATATACGTAAATACTATGTGTAAGACAATATATTTAAATAAGTAAGATCTGTATCAAATTCTAGACTATATAGAGAGCTTAAAAATAGATTATTCTGATCAAATGACATAGAATGAACGCAAAATCGCTTGAAATGCTCAAATGATATTCAGAATATGCATTATTTACTCATTATATGTGTTATTACTATGAATACTAAAATATTTTTCTATAAGAAACATCTACATCATATTCTAGAATGTATAGAAAGCAAAAAGTATAGTTTATTGTGCTCAAATGACTTATAATGAATGCAGAATCTCTTCAAATATTCAAATGAGCTCAGAATATGCTTTATTTGCATATTATATGCGTAATTACTACGTTTAATAAAATATTTTTTAATAAGTAAAATATAATTCATATTCGAGACTGTATAGAGGGCTTAAATATAGAATATTATTATCAAATAACTTAGAATGAATGAAAAATTGCTTCAAATGCTCAAATGATCTCAAAATATCCATTATTTGCACATTATATGAGTAATTACTACATATAATCCTTATTATGTTAATAAGTTTGATCTAAATCACATTCTAGATCGCATAGAGAGCTTAAATATAGATTTTTGTGATACTTGAAAAGCTCAAATGATGCTTAGAATATGCAATTTTTGCACATTATATGGGTAATTACTATTTATAATCCAATATTTTTATATAAGTAAGATCTGGATTATATTATAGATCGTATAATAAGCTTAAATATAGATTATTGTGATTAAATGACTCAGAATGAATGAGGAGTCGCTTGAAATGCTCAAACAATGTTCAGAATTTATATTATTTGCACATTATATGAGTAATTATTTCGTATAATCTAATATTTTTTTGATAAGTAAGATCCAAACAATATTATAGATCATATAGAAAGCTTAAATATAGATTTAGTGTGATTAAATGACTTAAAAGTAAATGCAGAATCGCTTCAATTGCTCAAATGAGCTCAGAATATACATTATTTCCACATTAAATGAGTAATTACTATGTATATCCAATATTCTTTTCATAATTAAGATCTGATTCATATTCAAGACCATATATTGAGCTTTAATATCGATTATTGCGATCAAATAGTCATAATGAATTCAGAATCACTTAAAATGCTCAAAATATGCGTTATTTGCACATTATATGCATAACTACTGTGTAATATAATATCATTTAATAAGTGAGATTTGAATCATATTCTAGATTGTATAGAAAGCTTTAAAATAGATTATTTTGTTCAAATGACATAGAATGAATGCAGAATAGCTCGAAAATGCTCAAATGGTGATCAGAATATGCATCATTTGCAATTATATACATTATTATTATGCACAATAGAATATTTTTTGATACGAAACATCTAAATCATATTTTAGAAAGTATGAAAAGGAACAATATTAGTGAATTTAAAATAATACAAAATTGCTTGAAATGCTTAAATGAGCTCAGAATATGCATTATTTGCACATTATATGCGTAATTACTATGTTTAATGTAATTTTTTTAATAAGTACAATATGATTTATTCAAGAATCAAGATTGTATAGAGAGCTTAAATATAGATTATTGTGATCAAATGACTTAGAATGAATGCAAAATCACTTTCAATGCTCAAATGATCTCAGAATATTCATTATTTGCACATTATACGAGTAAATACTATGTATAATCCAATATTTTTTTAAATAAGTATAATCTAAATCATATTACAGACCATACAGAGAGCTAAAATATAGATTATGGTGATCAAATGACTTAGAATGAATGCAGAATCACATGAAATGCTTAAATGATGCTCATAATTTGCACATTATATGGGTAATTACTTTGTATAATCCAATTATTTTTTGTAAGTATGATCTCGATTATATTCTAGACCGTAGAAGGAGTTTAAATATAGATTTTTGTGATCAAATGAATTAGAATGAATACAGAATCACTTAAAATGCTCAAATGATGCTCAGAAAATATATTGCGCATTATATGCGTAATTATCAATATTTTTTAATAACTAAGATTTGAATCATATTCTAGACCAAATAGAGAGCTTAAATATATATTATTGTGATCAAATGACTTAGAATGAATGCAAAATCGCTTGAAATGCTTAAATGAGCTTTGAATATGTATTATTTTCTCATTATATGCGCAATTACTATGTATTAACCAATATTTTCAAATAAGTAAGATCTGATCATATTCTAGATGTATAAAGAGAGTTTAAATATAGATTATTGTGATCAAATGACTTAGAATGAATGCAGAATCGATTGAAATGCTCAAATGAGCTTAGAATATCCATTATTTAGACATTACATGCGTAATTACTATGTATAATCAAATAATTCTGAATAAGTAAGATCTGGATTATATTCTATACTATATAAAGAGATTAAATATAGATTATTGTGATCAAATGACTTAGAATGAATGTAGAATCGCCTGAAATGCTCAAATGAGCTCTTAATATGGATTATTTTCACATTATATGCATAATTACTATGTTTAATGCAATATTTTTGTAATAAGTAAAATATAATTTGTATTCAGGACAGTATAGAGAGCTAAAATATAGAATCTTGTAATTAAATGACTTAGAATGAAATCAAAATCGCTTGATATGCTCAAATATGCTCTATTAGCATATTATAAGCGTAATTATTATGCATAATCTAATTTGTTTTGATAAAAATGATCTGAATAATATTAAATATGATTTGATATGCTCAAATCTATTATGCATTTATGCATAATCATAATCTAATATGATTTGATATGCTCAAATATGCTATATTAGCATATTCTAGCTAGACTGTAGAATGAAGTAGATTGTAGAATCATTTGAAATTCTCAAATGAGCTCAGAAGATCCATTTTTTTCACATTCTATGCGTAATTGTTTTGTAAAATCCAATAATTTTGAATAAGTAAAATCTGCATTATATTGTAGACTATATAAATAGGTTAAATATAGAGATTATTGTGATCAAATTACTTTAACCGAATTTAGAATCACTTGAAACTCCAAGACACACATAATAAACTTTATTTGCAATTTATATGCTTATTTTCAGTGTATAATCCAAAATTATTTAATAAGTTAGATCTGAATTATATTCAAGACAGTATAGAGAGCTTAAATATAGATTATTGTGATCAAATGACTTAGAATGAATACTGAATCACTTGGATGGCTCATATGATACTCAGAATATGCATTAATTTGCACATTATAATTGTAATTACTATGTATAATCTAAAATTCTTCATAGTAAGATCTAAATTATATTCAAGACCGTAAAGAGAGCTTAAATATTGTGATCAAATGACTTATAAACATAATTACCTTTATCTGCAATTTATATGTGTATTTTTAGTGTATACTAAAAAAAAATTTAATATGTAACATATGAATTATATTCTGGATCATATAGATAGCTTAAATATAGATTATTGTGATCAATGACTTAGAATGAATGCAAAATCGATTCAAATGCTCACATGAGCTCAGAATATGCATCCAAACGTGTTATGAATAAGCTGAATATCCCTATTCACTTGCGAATAGGTATTCAACCAAAAAGTCCAATTAAACATCGAACAACTCATGTAATTATCTGATAATATTAAAAAAAGGGCAAGACTGTTAATTGAAAAAGGTGAGTTGCGCTGTCTCCAAAGAAAGAGAGAATTTGGATGGACACATAAGCCATCAATAAAGAATAATATTTTGTAGATAAAAAGAGTTCTACTTATGATTTGTAGCTTCTCTTCTATGAAAATATTTCTCTTTGATTTGAATTTATTTTAACAAAATGTACTAAGTTTCGTAAAGTAAAAAACTATTATATTATTACTATTAAGGATGATAACAATAATATTATCATTATTATTCAAAAACTGTGATTATTACCATTATAATTATTGTAATTATCATAAGTTAATTATTATTTATCATAATTATTACTGTTATTATCATTAGTTTATTGTGGGAATAATATTAATACCGATAATGACTCGCATGAAATATAAATTAGTTGACAAAAAAATTAAATCATTATTATATTCTTTCTCATCATTCTTATTCTCCACACATCGTTCAAACCGCGTTTCTCTATTCTTAAATAGGCTACTCGTTACCATATTTTATTCACACTCCTTATTCATGAATAGACTTATAAATAGTTATCACGACGCATCCAAACGCAATCTATATTTATGTTTTTCATACACAGTAAAATATGATTAAAATATTTGTTATAAAAAATATTAGATTATACATAGTAATTATGCATATAATGTGCAAATAATGTATATTCCAAGCATCATTTGAGCATTTCAACAGATTCTATATTCATTTTAATTTATTTGATCATAATGATCTATATTTAAGCTTTTTATATGGTCTAGAATATAATCCATATCTTACTTATCCAAAAATATTGGATCATACATAGTAATTACCCATATAATGTGCAAAAAATGCACATTTTGAGCACCATTTGAGCATTTCAAGCGATCTGCATTCATTCTAAGTCATTTGATCACAATAATTATATTTAATATCTATATACGGTCTAGAATATGATTGAGACCTTACTTATTAAAAGAATATTGGATTATGAATAGTAGTTACTTATATAATGTGCAATAATGCATATTCTGAGATCATTTGAGCATTTGGATCGATTTTGCATTCATTCTAAGTCATTTGATCACAATAATATATATTTTAGCTCTCTATACGATTTAGAATATAATTTAGATCTTACTTATTAAAAGAATATTATAAATAGTAATTACTCATATTGTTTTTATTGTACGTACATTTGGCATTCGCAAAAATTAATTACAAAGGTTGCTGAATAGGATTTTATATAAAGAATTTATTTCATTTTTTAGAACTTATCAATTATAGATATTCTATTGGAGCGAAATCGGTAAATAAGCTTAGTTTTTCTAAAATGTTATATTATACTGGCGATTTGCATGTTTTGTTATTTAGTGAGTCTTAATAAGTTAATATCATCAAATATATTATGATGTCATAATCTTTACATGAATACAAAGAAATAAATATATATCGAATGGTATATTTTATCATCTCATTATTATGACTTATTTAAAATAATTATTAAAATATAGAGGTTTGAAGGAGGGGGAAACGAAAGGTAAAGTATTAATTTGAACCCTCGTTCTACGCAAATTGAATGTCGGTTTAGCTTCATGTGAAAATAAAAAATTAAAATTTTTGAAAAGGACTGAATTGAATACAACTAAGACCTGGATGCTGTATGGCCGAAGTAACAAAACATGTATACAAAGATTTACAGGACCTTGTCAACTAAGAATTCTGTGAAATTTAAAAAACAAAACAATATAATCCAACCCAAATTTACCCATGATTGAATATAGTCCAAACTCAAAATGGCGAGCTCAGAGATGGTGAACTCTTGTGAACTCAAACATGGCGACCAAGAACTTTGGTCTTTGGTCAATTGGTCATTGTTACATGAATGACATGATAACTCTATTCTTTTTTTTTCTTTTTTTTTGAAACTTTAAAGACCCCGTAGGGGATAACTCCATTCTTTTGATGAACATGTTTGCAGTTTCAATATCATCCCAAAGGGAAAAAAGGGTCTCATTCCTTCGAGCATACACTTGGGCTACTTTCGGGATGCCCCATGAACTACATGTACTACTTTTCTATCATCTAATCGTCTCCATTCTCAGGAACTGGATACCTCCAAATAATTCCAATAAGTCGGAAACCTTTGTTAATTTAATAACCCATTATGTTCATTAATTTTTCAAATGATTTTATTAATGTAGATCATGCGAGTGATTGTGCTAGACATGATGAATTTTACTTTTCTATTGCACGAACAAATTAAATTCATGTTCTAGAATTTGACCAGAGAATTTTAATATGGTTATATACGAGCTTCAGTTAACATTGGCCTTTTCCATTGTTATGGTACTTGATTTTAGTAACTTAGCTATATTATTAATTGAGGATTTGACTATGAAATGTATATATAACCTTAATCTGATAGCAAAGTAACATAAAAAAATATTAATGATATGATTTGCGTGTTAAGGAAAAGAATAAAGTTCATTCAATTTAGAAGAAAAGAGATGAATTGTTTTTTAAATAAAATTTGTCGATCAATAAAATCTTGTGTAATTTTAATTTTGTTTAACGAAAACCTACATTAGATTTCATCAGTTGATCGGGCATTTGCTACTTCCTTACAAATTCTCACCAAATTATTACAAATGTGATTTCGCCTCCTCTAAATCGTGTGATCGGGCATTTGTTCCCTAGCTTTTTAATGTGTCAACAACACGAATTCCATTTTCAATTTCATTTCCTCAATCACTTCCAATCGAAACATAAAAAAAATTGATAAAAATTTATTGTATTTCTTAACTCAATCCCCCCACTCATATATCTTAATTGTTTTACTATCTACAATAACAAGTAATACTTTCTGCATTTCCAAAAAACAAAACACATATGTGCTTTGGTTCAATGTGTTTTGCCCGCATGAGACATTAACGCCTCATGCATATAGAGTTAACACGAGACATTATTTTACTTGATACTTATATACAAATGTCATATAATTTATATTTTTTCCGTTTTAATATTTAGAATTTCAAAGATTAATATTTTAAAAATCAGATGCTTATTTTTACTTTTTTAGTTTTCTAATGTTATAAGTTATAACATCAAATTCTATGCGTCAATATTTCAAATAAAAGGAGTTTATATATACTTGAACTTTTTATATTAATATTTCAATTTTCATACTTTCACATTTTAAAATTTCATATGATAATAATATTTAAAGTATCAAGTAAAATAATGTCGAGAGGGTGATTTTGCCAAAAAGGAAAGGATAAAAGTAAAATTTTAATGTATGGAGAATGATTAAAAATGATAGGATCAAGTAATAGAAAACGACACTGCTTAATAAAAGAAAAAAAAAACAAAGAAAGGGTGAGGAAACACAACCACCAAAAAAGGAAAAAGAAAAAAAAAGAAAAGAAAAGAAAAGGAACGTCCTAAGTCCTAAGCATACGGAAGAACTGGACGTGACCAATTTGTCTCAAACGAAGGGGATCAGACAAAAGTTTCTCCTCTTACTTTGATCGGATGGCTACTTTTTAGTGGGAGTTATGAGTGGAACTGCCTCCATGTATCAGCAACACCTCTTTGAGTTTGATTGTCCACACATCCTTTGTTCAATTGGGTGCTTAAAACTTTATGTTCTATGCCAAACTGTCGCATAATTTTATTTAAGAGCCTACATATAGTTTTGCTCTATAAAAGTTTTGTTTATTTTTGTCAATTTTAGGGCTGACCAAAAATATTGTTGAAATGCAAATGGAAACAAAGTCCACAAGATTTTAATATAATTTTTCAGTGCAAAGAAACCGAGTGACCACTAAGAAGTGTATCCCCAATATTAAAACTCACGTGCCTTTTTTTAACTCTTAAATACCCAATTACCAATGCGCTTTGTTCTCTCTAACCCTAACCATTATCTGAAAAATAGTTTTAGGAAAGAGAGGTGATCACAAGTCCCAAAACGTTATAAAAGTGGAAGCAAGAGACTCTGTAGGGAAATTGGGGGATTGAGAGACCAGAAAATAAGGTCTCTTCCACTCTCAAAATCTAGCATTGCATATTTGTAAATTCTATATTATAGCATTTGATTTCTTTTCATTTGTATTCCTTTTGTTTGTTTGAAAATAAACCTTCCAAGTATATGACAAGAATGCTTAGATGTGCCGAAGCTAAGCCGGTCGGTCTTGGTATCATTGCCGCCATGATCACCGATGCGGCAAAAACCAACCCGATCAATATCAGCTCAGCCTGTATATTACGGAGTGGCCAATCAGAGTGCTACACGTGTGTACCGGGTGAGGATTTTCTGAGCAGATGCTTCCTGTGTGGGAAGAAGCTTCATGGCATTGACATATACATGTACAGGTAGCATCAGTGTACTTCTATATGTCTAAGTTGGAAGTAGGTAACAACAATTTTCTTCAGGACGACTTTTGGTAAAGTTGACTTTTCGGTTCTATTGCGAAGATTTGTTTTTATCAAATTGTTCTTTTTTCCCTCTGTCGGAGATTAAAAGTTCTAAAGTTTTTTTTTCTGAATTTTAATGATGATAATGCGGTATTTAGTTTTGTTTTTCTCATTGCAGAAGAATTTGTTCTATTATTCTATATTTTTCACATTAAATTAATATTCTCATCAGTCTTCTCTCTCTCTCTCTTTTTTTTTTTTTTCTCTGAATGTGGATTATTATTCTTTTTTTTGTCCCTTTGAAAAGAGATCGGGCATGTCTAACTCATGGTTAAAAGATTGTTGGCGTATATAAAAGAACATGCTTAGGAAAAATAAGCATAACGTGGTAGGTTTCAAAAAAACGAGAACCCTCCGCTAGATCAAATACGAGATATCAAGGAAAGAGTCCGAAGAAATAATGTGCTCATTGATTGTGGCAGCCAAACAAATTTTAAAATTTGTTATTACATAATGCTCATTGATTGTGATCAAATACGAGTTATACGGCTTACTGTGATTCTTTAAAACTTGATATCAATATAAACAACAAAATAAGTAAAAGCTACTTAAAAAATTAATTCTCATAAAATCATCAATGCTAATACTTTTCTTGATTTTTGCATGTCACCATGAATGAAATTATTACGGATTGTTCTCATCTTCGCTGTACTGTTCTGTTGGTTCCTTATATATAAAAGATGACAACTAATTCCTTTACACTACTACTTTTTGTTAATTTTCCAGAGAAAAAGCATTTTGCAGCACAGAATGCAGAAGCAGCCAAATTGCAAAAGATGAACATGCAGAGAACTGTCTGCCAAATGCATTTAAATCAGGATCTCCTTGCTCTGCTTCTCTCTTCTTCGTCCCTGGCATCACGGCAATCTATTAGAAGTTGGGGATGATGAATAAGCAATAGGACTGAAGGAGAGGCTGTTAAGGGGTGAATAATAATTATTTGCATAGGTTTATCACTTAGTTATAATTATTGTTAAAAGAAGGCGCCTTGCCAACAGAGAAAATTTGAAAAGATTATGGCTGCATTGTATTGTATTCTTGCAGTAACTTGGAGAGGTTTAGCAATTAGCATATATAAATTTCTTAGTTACCCTTCCTTTTCTTATCCTGTTACATTTCCAAACAAATGAGCATGCGGCTATGCCTTTTAATCTTTTATTGAGCAATGCTGTATGCTTGGTGAACAGCGCTGTCAAACGTTAAAAAAGGCACGGAACAGCCCTGTTTCGTTTTCGTTCCGTTTCAACCAACGAAATAGAAAAATGTTTCGTTTCCATTCCGTTTCGTTAAACGAAACAAAAAACCGTTTCGTCCTTCATTTACCATTGATTTCAGCCCATTTCCGTATTCCGTTTCAGTAACGTTCACAAATTTCGATTTCGTTTCCGTTCCGTTTTCAGAAACGAAACTCATTTTCAGAAAACGTGAGAAACGGCACACTTCTGACACCCCTATTGGTGAAGATTAGGCCTGTCAAACGTGGCCCAATAGCACGGAATGGGCCCAAATCGTTTCCGTTCCGTTTAAAGAAACGAAATACCAACCTATTTCGTTAACCGTTTCGTTTACGAAACGGCACAAAAATCCGTTTCGTTAACTGTTCCACTTCATAAATAACACATAAAACGATTTGAAATTAGGCTGAAACGGTCGAAACGGTAAGAGTTGGTATTTCGTTTGCCGTTTCGTTTATTGAAACGAAATTTGAAGCGCTGCCGTTATTCGTTTCGTTTATACTAAACGAAACGGCACCACGTGGTGGTTTGTTTCGTTGACAGGCCTAGTGAAGATAGTGTGGTGACATGGGCCAGTAAAGTGATTCCTTGTCCTCGTCCATGGTCCATGGATGGGAAAAAGAACGAATGGCCGTACGTGGTCTTTGAAAAGGAGTCAAGTGATGTCAAATCTTAACTGATACAGTTGAATTTAATTTTTAGTTGAAATAGAAGAATAGTGAGGCTAGCAACTATTTTAAATAACTATTTTCATATATACAACCTTCCAAATATGTTTTAAAATAGTCGCAAATTCAAATTAACATTTTTTTTTTGTCAAATAAAACATAGTCGACATTAACATGTTTGAACCGGTTGATTTATTGCAAGTCATCGAGAAAAATATTTCATATGCAAAGTTGGATTGATTTGGTTCAATCCATCTCAATCTACATTTTAAAAATTATGTTCTCATTTGAGCTGAATCATTTTCCGAAAGAAAATTGGTTACTACCATCCTCTTTTTTCCCATCCATTCCATCCACAGGCTCCAAACAGACTTTTATTGATCCAAAAACTGACCCAGTCTATTTAAATCTTATCTCTCACTCTAAACCAAACCCTAGCCGCGCCTCCTCTCCTCTCCTTCCTCTCAGACCAGATCCGATGCTCTCTCCAAACCTGGCTCGCCGTCGAGCTCCGTTCTCCCACCACCCAAGACCTCGTCGCCCCGCCTCCTCCAACCTTTGCATCTGCCTCCGCCTCCACCTCCGGTCGCAAGAGCAGGCGGGGCCCACGCTCCCAATCCTGCACCGCTCCCACCTTCTGTGTACACCTACTACTGCGTAGACCGGCGCACTCTCGCTCACCCCGACATCCCAGACCGGCGCATGATTCAACCATCCGACCTCGTAGACCGGCGCGCAATACCACCACCCGAACACGTAGACCGGCGCATGGTAGCACCACCAGATGGTCTAGAAAGGCGCACTCAGATGGGTCGATTCGGACCTATTTTGCCTTGCCGCCTAATCCACCCCCTTTTGCACGACGGTTGGGTCTGTCTTGGGATGCATCTTTCTCTTGCTGTCAATGGTGGATGCTGTTCAGATCCGGCTCGGGATGCTCTCCTGTGGCAGCCATGCTGCAGTCCGTGCTGTGGCAGGTCTCGTTGGTCTTGTCTCAACTGCTCTTGCAGTTTATGTTTGCACTGTCTTCTATGCCTTCACACACTAGCTCATCTCCTTCCGTTCTCTCTTATTTCCTTCGTTTAAAATTGTCTCTTTTTAGTAATAACTTTTTTATTTATGAGCTGTTTTGACAATGGATAGATCTAAAGTTTGTTAGTGCATTGGAAAAAAAAAAAGAAAAAAAAATTGCATGTTTGATATAATAAAATGCATTTTGTTTTCTTCTGTAATTCTTTATGTTGAAAGCATGAACATCAGCACATAGAGGCACATGAATTATAAACTCAGGCGTGTTGGGTGATAATATAGACACAAGAATGACAAACATTTTGTTCTCATATCCTTAATGGAAATAATAGACTGTCTTATCCTGATTTGAGAAAGCTATTCCTGAATTATCTGCTAAACTTGTAAATATATTTTTTTGGTTTTTAAATTTCTGAAGTGCTGTAATCATAAAAAAAGATTGACAAAGAAAAACAACATCTATGTGACAAACTTGTGAATACTTTTATTCGATTTCTATATTTCTGTTTCGTCGTCAAATGAGAAATATGAAAATGAGGAATAGTTAGTGTTCATATGTGTTCTGTTTGTTGTTGTAAAGGAGTAGTTAGTGATGATATGTGTTCAGTTTGTTTCTGTGTTTGTTTGTGGTTGTTAAAACTTGTGAATTATGTTGTGGTATGAACATATGTAAATTGTTCACTTTGTTTATTGTAAATGTTATTTATATTGTTATATGTGTTCATTTTGTTTATTGTAAATGTTAACTATATAGTTATATTGTGTTCACTTTGTATATTGTAAAATGTTAATTACGAAATCAATTTTCTGCTGCAACTAACTGAACACATAAACCTTTTAGTTCAACCTTTAACGCATTTAACTGAACACAAAATTACGAAATTTCTATTTTCAGATGCAACTAACTGAACAAATAAAACTTTTAATTCAACCTTTATCGTATTAAACTGAACACAAAAGTACGAAAATTCCATTTTCAGATACAACTAACTGAACAAATAAACATTTTAGTTCAACCTTTACCGTATTAAACTGAACACAAAAGTACGAAAATTCCATTTTCAGACGCATCTAACTGAACACTTACAACTTTTAATTCAACCCTTATGGTATTTAACTGAACAAATAAACCAGTACATTTGATGACGTCAGCATCCATAAATTTTTGAAAAAATTCTGAAAAATTTTCGCTGACGTCAGCACGCGAAAAAATGGAGGTGAGGCCCATTTTTGGCCTGTAGATGGGATGGATGGGAAAATGGTGGATGGTGTGTATCACACCTGTTTCCGAAATACTTCGTAGTAATAAATTATCACTCTGATTGGTTTGTCGTAAATTAAAATTCAAGCCCACATAACTATATCTATTGAATTTGATTAAATGATATGATCAATCTCATATTATGGCCCGTTCTGTGCATTAATTAATGAGGAAATAAGAATAGTAAGGCCCATAACTTTTTTGGAGCCCACAAGTATTTCTAGAATCCGAAAAAATTATAACTAACCTTAATTAATTAAGGAATTTTAAAATAATCTAATTTTAATAAAAAATATAAAAATAACCTCGCAGTATCGGAATCTAGGATTCCGATACTAATTCTACTTAGTATCGGAATCCGAAATTCCGATACTAGAATGAGCCATTTTGAACATTCTTTAATAAACTTTTATTATTATTTTATTCACTTTCTCGCTATTTTTAGTTAGTATCGGAATCCAGGATTCCGATACTAACTAAAATTTATAAAATTCATATAAGATTTAATAAATTATATATTACTTTATTAATATCAAAATCTATAACATATAAAAATTAGTAAAAATAAAAAAAAATAATATTCTTGACAAAAAATTATCAAAATATTACAAAATATCATTCACTTTAATATAAAAATATTATTGACTATTTTAGTTAAATATTACAAAATATTTACATCAATATTTAAAAAAAAAATTCATATTCATAAATATTACAAAATAATACAACTAATGTTTTGACAACATTACCAACATTACCAATATTATGTAAATATTACAAAATAGTACAACTAATGTTTTTGACAAATTACCAACATTACCAATATTACATAAATATTACAAAATAATATAACTAATGTTTTGACAATATTACAAAACATTCATATAAATATTACCAAATATTCATCATATTATTACATAAACGTTCATAAAAATAGTAGGAACTAATGTTTTGACAATATTACAACATTCATACAAATATTTAAAAATATTCATCATATTATTACAAATATTAATGTCTTCCCCATCCTGGCATGTTGTTACGGATTCGCGCACCGAGCTTGGCAATTCCTCTTCGTATTCCCCTTCCCCCGGCACTGCTTGTACTTTCTGTTGGCCTCCCGCCCTCCTTTGCTACTTGATGCCTGTTGAGTTGGATATCGTGTTGAAACGGATTCCGATATAGTAGCCTGTTTCCCGCTCAAAACGCATAACACTTTATTACTTTGTTTTTATTACTTATTACTTTATTTTTTGTTTTTATTACTTTATTTCTTTGTTTTTATTACTTATTACTTTATTTTTTTGTTTTCATTACTTATGGGCCTAAAGCAGTAAACACAAAGCAATAAACTATATTTTAAAAAGAGAAATGATAACAATCATCTGCAGTATTGATGTCGCTTGTCATCGTTTAAAAAAATTGAACACATAAAAAAGACAATGTTAACATATAAATGATCAAAGCGAACATATACGAACTAATAAGTTTTGTTATTCCTTGTTCAGATTTTTATATGCATATTAAACTTTTTTGTTTATATATGTTCACTTTGATCATTTATATGTTCATTTTGTCTATTTTATGTGTTCGTTTTGTTCAAGCGATGACAAACGATGATAAAACTACTGATGACAGTAATCAATTTCCTTTTAAAAAATGCTGTCATTGTATAATTGAGGGTAACATAATTTGACATAACTAAATTTTTTAGGAACTAACACAAACAGTTGAGGTGGATTAACTTTTGTCACCCTCTTCTTCGTGAGTTTTCTGATCCAAAAAAACTTATGTTTACCAATTATTTCATTTTTCATAACCCAAAAAAAAAAAAAAGTTACACTACAAGAAAAACAAGATATAGATAGACTTTTGTTGCATGACTTTTTAATTAGCTTCACGTATTATGTTATTGCAAGATAATTTTACTAGACAATTTGTTAATGTAGCTGCAATGTAATTAAGATGGAGCTATTGGAAGATTTTTTTTTTATCATGCAAAGAATATTACTATATTAAGTAGTGATTTTATTTTTCCGCCAAAATAATCTGAGGCAATGGCGCCAATTAATTTTCCGCAAAAATAATCTAAGGCGGCAATGTGAATTTGTAAATATTTTCCCTTGACAAAATCAATTTTACCGATTGTTTCTCTCATTTTTGGATAACACAAAATCAATTTGTTCCTCATTGACAGGTGGTACCCACGAGTAAATAATGTAATGCGATTTTGTATCCCTTATATCTCTCATCGCCTTCCCAAATACCATACTTGAATCACGTTATACAAAGTATCTATTTCTATAAAGATCATATTAGTTATTTTGTATATTTTACTCATGCGAAATAATAAGGAAACCTGACAAAAAAAAAATGCTTAAACAAAATATTTCTAATTAATGAGTCATGTAATAATAATAATAATAATAATAATAATAATAACAATAATAATAATAATAATAATGATGATGATGATGATGACGACGACGACGACGATAACAAAAATAAGGTTTGAACTATTCAAAGAGACACCTTCATCCCATGTTGTATGGGTGCGGGTGTGAGTATCGTATATGATGGGTGCGAAGATAAGCTACTTTTCAAAAAAAAAAAAAAATAGAATGCAGGCATATACATAAAATAATAAAAAGATCACATTATATATCAAAATGTTTGATTTTGATTTTCTAAATTCAAGATTTTTTTTTAAATATGAAGCTCGAAATTCTAGAGTTTGAACTTTTGAAACTTTTAATCTTGAATTTAAAAATTTGGTTAAATTTTTTGAAATTAATTTCATTTCAATAAGTTTATTTTCATTTTATTATTGATTTAATCTAACAAGAACACTTTGAATATTATTAAAAATTAGAATGACATTTCTCTAATTATAGTGGAATATATCTATTTTTGTCAAAAAAATAATGGCATAAAATTAATTTCGACTATTTTATAGTGGCATAAAAAATTATACGGTTTAATAATATCATAACATAATGACAAGAATTTGCCACAAAGAGTATCAGATGCGTATCACACACAAATTCATATTGGAAACGTATCCGATATGAGATGAGGGATATTTTAGAATTTGAGTTGTTTGTAAATCGCTCGAACTCGGCTCTTATAATAATAATAATAATAATAATAATAATAATAATAATAATAATAATAAAATGCATCATGATTTATAGGCACTCCTGAGTATAATAAGTTCATCCCATCGAGTTTATTTTAAAATGATATATCTAGTTTTAAAAAATCAATCTATATATTTATATCTCATAAGAGTTCCAATTTTTTTTTTACTTTTTTTTTATAATTTTTCGTATTTTAATTTTTTTCATAATTTGTTTCTTTTGCACTAGTAATAATTATATTTACAATATTCAAAAAATATTTTTTAAAATGTAAAAATTATAAAATTTAATTTTCTATGAGATTACAATATGTATATTAAATTTGTTAAGTTTGATTCGTTGTTCAAAACAAATTCTTGAATGATTATTCTTCAATATAAATAATACTATTTGTTACAATAATTTCCTAGCTCATTAGCTGTAATTCCATGAAAGTAAGTTTAATAATAACAATGGTGATACTTGATAATTTTGTAAAAAAAAATTAACAGCATAACAAATACTAATGTCGCAAGATATAAAATAAACTAATTATTAGAAAAAAGGAATCATTGAAATAATAATGATAGAGTGTGTGAAAATTTATCAAATGACTTAATAATTTTCAGAAAGATTTATAACTTAATATTTAATTTGTTAAGTTATAAATTAAAATTTTAATATTTGGCAGTGCCAAATTTGGTTTATAATAAGTGATAGGATTCGTTCCTTTAATTATTATATTTTACCCATCACTCCATCAGCCGCCCATACCCTAATTTCTCCCCAAATCGCCAGCGCCACTCATTGACCTCATCTCCACCTCCGATCGCATCTCCCGTTCCCTGCAGTATGCGCACAGCTACCTCGTCGAAAATTTGCGCCCGTGCGCCCTGCGCGTCACCTAAATCGTTGGTTCCCTGATCAAGTCTTTCTCTCACACAATGGTGCTAGACGCAGCTGGTTCTCCGATCAGGCCCTTCTCTCTCTCATACACAATGATTCAGGCGATGTAGAAATGTAGAATCCCTTTGGATGGTTCTCAATTTAAACATGGTTTGTAAGATCTTACTTGCGTGCACCTGGAAAGGCTTTATGTTGAACAAAACCAGAAAAATGATACTTTTATATGGATAAGCCCTTTTCTGATGTTTGTGTGCAGTAATTTTATAGGATCATTTCTTGTTTCCGAGTTTCAATATAATTTCATTCTTATTCATCTAAGATCATCGTACTTTTTTAATTTGCTCCAATTTTATTTGTGTTAACTTCTATCATAGTTCAAATTGGATTTAGGATAGCCTTTGTTACTAATTTATAAACTTGTCACCATTTCTATTGTTATTTTGAGAGGACTTAATTTGTTAATTAGTTTTATTGTGTAGTTGTATGCATTTTCTCTTATTGCAGATGGATGAATTTCTCATCCACTCCTGTGAATCAACTTTCATTATCACACATGCATGATAGCAAAATAAGGTACAGTTCAATCCACATTCTAATTCAATTTTGCTTTGTCAAAATTTTGTTTAAGCAATTATTTTCGTCTAGAACATTACTAAAGATTAAGTTTGTCAACTGATCGAATAATGTCAATTATTGTCAGGAGTGAAGGGACTGGCATAAATTCATATCAGGTACAATCTTTATTGTCAATCATTTATACCGTAAAAAATTTTATGTAATATGAAATTATGGTTCTTTTAATTAATATGTCATGTTCAATAGCTATCACAAGGTGGCTTTGCTGTTAGTACTTGTTTGAAGACCAAAAATGTGTAATTATGGTCCGTTAAAAATATTCTACTATTATCTATAATTTGTTTATTCATTCAACTACCTTAGATTCACTGACCCCACCAAAAATTGTTTTGTTTTGTAGCATACAAGAGAAAAAATTCGTTCAAAGAGTTGGTGATATCTTGCTCTATATGTCGAATTTTGCTAGTATACATTACTAGAAAAAAATTTAGGTATGCAACAAACTTTTAGTTCATTGGTACTGAATTGTTAGTGTCTTTAATTGGTTTAATTGTTTAACTATTTTTAAACTTCTGGCAATCAATTCTAGTAATTTATTGAACCTTTGTCCTTTAACCATCATGTCATTTTATACCCTTGATTCTATTTGGATATGTAAATTGTGGGTTGATGATTATTAAATTGATGTGATCTAGCGTCATTATGTAATCAGGTTCTAATTTAAGTTCTCCAGCTTAAGTACACTTCCTTTGCATGTTCCTGTCATGAGGTATGTATCGTGCTTTTCTCTTCTGATCAATTAAGTACAATTCTATCCGCCATAAGTTCTTTATGAAATAATTTTTCTAATTATTGACTCTTTTTTCCTTGTATCACATATCATATCTATATAGGTTCTTAAATTGAAGATGAAGTATTTGGGAACATGTCAGAAGATCATATGCTTGGATTAACACCTTTTTATTATTAGTTGTTGTCAAGATTTATTATATTTTATTGTACAGAAGATATTACTATTTTCAATTTAACTTGTTTTGTTGTACATGGTGTACGTCGATGTTGTAATGTAATTAAATGATATTTGTGATATAATTAAAATTAATTTTGATTATTAATATTTTGTATTGTTGTAATGGAAGTATTAAGATTCTTTGATTTTAATTTAATATTAATCGTGTATTTCATTTAATTATATGCAAATGTGAATAAATTGAAAAATATAGCTATAATGTAAACGTCTTCCTGATTGGTCCATTTGGTGTTGCCAAAAAAAAAAATACGATATTAAATTAATTATTATATTAAAATTTAATTGTAAAAAAAAAAAAATACAGCAAGACCTTTTGATCATGCTATTATCGAAATAAAAGAGTGTAGCAAGAGGTTCATCTTAATTTGGAAGACTTATTTATCATGCTATTGTCGAAGCCGAAAAGTGTAGTAAAAATTTAATATTGCTAGACTATTTATCATCTTTACCAACATAGTAAATAAATCTTCCAATATCCCTTTGCAACACCCAGTTATGCAAGACTAGAGGGGGTCTTCCAAAGAATTTTAGCTAGATTTTTACAAGCATTCTGGAAGATAATTGTGTCTTTGTAAAAGTTGTTATTGTTGTACTGTTACGCTCCTTTAACATGACATAAGTACATAATTTGACATAGGAAGTATTATACCGCTATTACTTTATTTTCATATAGAATACCTCCCTTTGAATTACCTTATAAAAATGCAAGATATAAAATCAGACAGTTAGTTATACACTCATTTGGCAAACACAAAATGATCCCTATTTAACAGTGAACTGCAAAAATGAACTAAAGAATGATCAATTCTACTAGTTTAAAATTTTGATATTTGTAATTTAAGTTTTTAACAATTGGTCCAATTACTTCAAATTAATCCACATATCATTCTTTTTTGTAGAATATTAAAATTTTTCATTTTTGTTATATATTTTAATCATCTTTTTCATTTAACAATCTCTTCTCCTCTACTCTTTCCTCAATTGACATGTCTCAAAGCAGCAAAACCATTCACTAATCACTTCAGCAACTCCATTGAAAATTTCCTCAACCTTACTTCACCTCCTCTTCAGTTTGTAAATTCCATAAGACCTATCCTTCTCACCTCTCCCCTCTCGGATTGATTTGGAACATCAATGTCCCACCTAAGAATGTTAACTTTTGCTTGGGAGTTGCTACAAAATAGGTGGCCCGGGGTGAACATAGGCTCAAACATGATTGGGGGCCCACTTCGTAACCTTAGCCTACCTTTCTTTCTAATTCTACTAAGTTACTGGGGGATGGAGTATATCACACAGTTTTGCTTCATGTGCAGCTGATGTTGAGACTGTAGTGCATCTTTCCGAGATTTGACCTTTTTTTTGTTAGACAGTCAATAATGTTTACATCCAAGAAAGAATTTTGATGCCACTATAAGCCAACACTAAAACCACTTTACTTTCCACTCAGGCTATTTCAAAATAAAGAAAACTTCTTATAACAACCTATGTGGTTTGGAGATAAAGATGTGCCAAAATCTTCAGGGTCGTTTTTGAAACCTCCTCACTTGTAGCTGATAAGGCAATCGAAGATAGAAAATTCACACAAATAATTAATTGAACTCCCTTACTCTTCTTCATCTTGCTCCTTTGCAGCTTTACTTCTCCTTTGTTGTAAGATAACATTTCTTCTTTTATTTTATGTTTTGACTTTTTAAATCTTTTTAGGTTCAACGAAATTGTAATTTGTAACTTCTTTATTTAATTAATTTAAAATTACAGGCTGGACCCCTAATTTCCTTAAAAAAAAAATCTAGAGGGTATGGTTTTCCTCTCAAATAATAAGACAATAAAAGAATTTTAAAATTTTAAATTTTAAACTATAAAATATATTTATTATATAATACGGTATGTAAATTAAATTAAGAGCTTCGGATCGAATCATTGGAATCTAATCTAAAAAGTTAAGAATTTTAAAATAATATCCCGCTGGTTAATGTGATGCATGGTTCATAGGTTCACTCATATGCTACAAGCACGTGTAGGGGTGACTAACGTTGACAACGATCACGGAATTGGTCAAAATCGTTTGTGTGATCGTTTAAGTAACGAAATGAATTAATGATCGTTTATCATTTCGTTAAGCTAACGGAAGAGAAATGGTTTGCATTATTCGTTCTGTTTAGCTTAACGATATTAACGAATTGGCGTTAAGCCGTTAGCCACATTGAAAACACAAGTTAATTGCAGTAAAATCAACAAACACTCATGCATATAAAATCACATAATCATATAAACACACATGCAGTAAAACTAACAACCATACAAACATAAAATACAATCTGTTCCAAGTAACAAAATATGATGCCCCAAGCCCCCTACTACTTGAACAAATATCCATTGAACTACAACCAAAAATACCCTAGAACAACAAGTTCAATCACAGTAATCATTATGTATTTCCCTAATACACCTTTGAAGCCTAAATTTATCATCAACTCAACCCAGATCAAATACTCCCTTCTCAGTCTTTACTTATACCAATCTCAGCCTTTCATGAAACAAAAAAAAAAACAAGTCGAACACATCATCATTGAAGATCAATGTATGAGTGATGAAGGAATTTAATCCTAGGTCAAATAAATTAAACCTATGAAATACCTCACTAGACGTTCGAGTAAAGCAAAGGTGTCGAACCCACAAGGACGGTTGAATACCAGACTTAATCTTTCTTAAAAGCTAGAGGATGAATTTTTGTGTTTTTAGAAATTTAAAAGGTAATAATAATAGTAATAGAAAAATAGGCAATTAAACAAGTAATAAATAATAAAATATTTTTGGGATTATTTTTTTATGTTTTCGGGACTCAAACAGATGCAATAAAATGTCCTAGGGATGAGTGTTCAATTAGTTTAGCTTTAAGACAACTCTACAACGATTTTCATCGAGGCAGAGAGTCATTTCGGGGCGAAACAGAACCATTTCGGTGGGAAATGAGTTCTGTCTAGTACCAAAACTTGCCTTAAACCTGTTGTTTCGACTTGGCAATTTTACAGGATACTTTGCGAAGGTTACTAAGCGACCAGACCTTAACCCTAACCTCAACTTTCGCTTCTTGGTTCTGGTTTAGGTTTGATGTCGGGTTTTACCACAAAAACAACTAATCCTATACTTACGTAATAAAACTAGTTTATTTAGGAATACTTGAATGGATTTCCAGAGATATTTAAAGTCCTGTCGGTGCAATAAAAGTTAGATCTTTCGATCGTTAACTAATTTACCCTTTCGAGTTTTAGTTTATCTCAAGTGCTTTGATCTACTAATTATTTGGTCGAGTTAAATCCTATCAACGCTACGTATCATCAATAAGCTAACTTTCAAGCAAACAATTAAATCAATCAAGCAAGTAATAATTCTCAAACAAGTAAATCGCAAAATATCATAATATAATCATCAAGTCATGACAACATACTAAACTAATCTACTAACTACCCTAAGACATCATAAAAACTACTCACTAATATCCATAACAGAAATAACAACAAGTATCATGCGAATAATAAAGATACAAGCCATAAATCAACGAAATAAGAGCATATAAGAGTAAACCGAAGAATCCCAATGCTAATACTCGCTATCTCTGGCCTAGGAATCGACGTGGATCTGTGTGCTGCTGCTGCTCCCTCCAAAAACGCTAAGAACTCCCCAAGAAATCAATGGAAAACCCTAAAACGCTAAATAAGGAAGGTGGAAAATGAGTATGGAAGGTAGAATACGTGCCCAGGAGGTCAGGGACGCATATATGTACCCACAGGAGGCGGCTAGGGCAAGGAGAGGCGGTGTAGATCTTTCCTTCTCCGAAAATTACCATTTTCGCACTTTTCAGAAATGCATTTCGGACCGAAATGGGGGCATTTCGGTGCGAAATGGCACTTCAGGTCTGCTGGATGGGCTGAGAATCAAGCCCACGCTGGAGATGTGGCTCCTACTGGGCTCCTGTGGTCCTGTGGTATGTCTGAGCAGGCCAGGAATGAGTCGTCTGGCTGAGAATGTGATCCATCCTTCACAAAAGTCGCGTCTTGTCTCCAATTTCTGAGAAATTCTACAAAATAAAACAAGAAGCACGGCAGCAGCAATATCCTGAAAAATATAGCAATTTATGAGACAATTTATAGTGGTTTGATCAATAATTAAGGACTAAGTACGGTCAAAATACGTATAAAAATAAGAGACATCAATGAGATCTGAGGAGAACACATCATCATTGAACAAAAAAAACAAGTCGAACACATCATCATGTATGAGAACCAGCAATCCAGGCTTCAATTGTGTATTAGGGACATACAAACTGATACCACACTTAAACTTGAAACTACACTTGATACATGACTTAAAAAAAAAAAAAAACTCACTGCCCTTCTTCATTGTTATCTTCTTCCTCAATGGTCCATAGAGGAGCACCATTGATTTTTCCAGTCTCGCACAATAGATGCAAGCAATTAGTATGTCAACTTAATACATGAGGAATGAAAAATAAAAAAGAGGAAAGAAGGTAATATAACTCATACCTGCAATGGATGCCCTCAACCAATCCTGAGCACAAAGTAGGGCTTCAATGCTCTTATCAGACAAAGAGCTTCTCACTTGGCTAAGCACTCTACCACTTGAGCTGAAGGCAGATTCAGAGGCCACAGTGGATATGGGCACAGCCAAGATGTCCCTTGGTAGCTGAGCCAATACTGGAAATCTAGGTGCTTTCATCTTCCACCAACAAAGGATGTCAAAGTCATCATTAAGGCTGGCATCATCTCTGTCAGTATCTACATAATAGGTAAATAAATAAGTTATTAATAAATAAATAATAATTAAATAAATAAATTATGAATAAGCTACTAATCACTAATTTAATTACCTAGATATTCTTCTAATTCTGTCTTATGTCCTGTCATGCCCTTCTTTCCTTGGAGATAATCTTTCAGTCCAGCCTTCCTATCACTTGTTGTTCTAGAGGAACTGACATCAGTCTTTTTCCTATTAAGTAACAAAAAAAAATTGACAAATTAATAATCAAGTATAAACAAGTATGAAAAATTTAGATTGTACCTCTTGCTAGGTTCATTCTGATCAGAGGATGCTTGCTGTTCTGCATTGGCTTATACATACTCATTGTACAAGTCAAACATGCAGCCCTTCAGGTTTGAAATGAAGTTTTCACACTCATCTGGGCACAACTCAAGGATGTTTTCACACTCATCTGGGCACAACTCTTCCATGTAGTACTGCACCACATCTAACTTAAATCTAGGGTCAAGCACACATGCAATGGCCAAGAGAGAATTCCCCTTACTCCAGTACTTGTCAAACTTGGCATGCATTTGAGTACCCATATTCATAATAAAAGGGTACTCATTAGAACTCATTCTTTTAATACTAAGATACACCTCACAAAACTCAGAGAAGAAAAGGTTAAGAGTTGGGTATTTTGTACCACTCAATTTAAGTGTGGCCTCATAGAAAATCTTCAAGTGTTTCACTAACTCCTTCATAATACTCCACTGAGAATCAGATAGTATTTTAGGAAACTTTTTATCTAAAGCAGCAAACCTTGTAAATGCTGGTTTGAGTTCTAAGACCAGCTCCAACATCAAATAAGTGGAGTTCCATCTGGTTGACACATCCCACTGTGGCTTTTTGTATGCAATATTGGCCTGCAATGAAATAAAATAATCTTAAATAAATATGAATAATTAAAAAATAAGTACAAATTAAATATTAAAAAATTGAATTAAACACCTGGGAGCATGCCAGTTTGAACTTCTCTATCCTTTATTGAGAATGCTTGATCCATTTCATAACATCCCTTATACAATCAATCTCCTTGTTCATAGTACTGAGTCCATCTTGTACAATGAGATTCAAGATGTGACAACCACATCTCTGGTGGATGATGTTACCATCAACAGGTAAGTCATCCTTGATGGATGTTGTGTACAGAAGCTCAGATATGCATGTATCATTGGAAGATGCATTATCAAGAACAAGAGAGAAAACCCTCTTATCCAAATTCCACAAGCACAACTTATCATATATAGCATTAGCTATGTGTCTGCCAGTATGAGGACTTGGCAAAGGAACAAATGTCAATATTCTTTTTATCAAAATCCAACTTTCATCTATGAAATGACAGGTTATAGCCATAAATCCCCTATCCCTACCCTTGTTGGTCCACAAGTCACTTGTAAAACTAAATCTACAGCTAACCTGACCAAACCATTCATACAGATTGACTTGTTCCTCTTCATAAATTTTCATGCAATCTTGCCTAAGTGTGGTCCTTGATGGAATTTTGAAAGAAGGTTGCAACTCACATAGAAATTCTCTAAAGAAATGATGAGTGACACAGTTGAAGGGGTATTCATGGACTATGACCATGTTTGCCAAACATTTCCTACTCTTCACCTGATTAAATGTCCATGGCACAAGTACATCCCTTTCTGCAATCAATAAAAACATATAATTAATTTTACAATATATTCAATATTGTTAACATATATAATTAACCTACAATGAAAACAATTCATTAAATTTACCTCCTGTTTTTGCTTGCAACAACTTCTGCAATGCTTCTAGCTTGTTCCTTGGAATCTTTCTGCACTTCTTATCAATGTGGTTCCTCATAGAGCTTGTGCCTCTTTGTTGACCTTCCAGGTATCTGACATAGTAAATTAAGAATAACTATGTTATAAAACTAAAATGAGAATTAAAAATAATCATAAATTGAACTTCAAAAAACTTACTTTGCACTGCAGTAGTTGCAGATTCCATAATAGCTGCCATCTGGTTAAGTGGGCCCCCTTGCAAAGTGCTTCCAAACATCACTGGTGGTCTTCCTTGTTTTCTTCTTAGTTGGATTTTCCTCCTGAACATCAGCTGCTGCATCACCAGCATTTGTTGCTGGTGTTGCCTCATCATCAGGTACATAGGTGGGATCACCCTGCATCTCAATCCTCTGGATGTCCTCCCTTGTCTCCCCATGTATCCCAATACCCATGCTAATGCACACAACAAATAACAGTCACTTCAAATGCATGTATAAATGTATCAGTCAAGTTCAAGTGTAGTATCAGTTCAAGTGCATGTACAAATGCATGTATAACAGACTACCAGTCAAGTTCAAGTGTAGTATCAGTTCAAGTGCATGTACAAATGCATGTATAACAGACTACCAGTCAAGTTCAAGTGTAGTATCAGTTCAAGTGCATGTACAAATGCATATATAACAGACTATCAGTCAAGTTCAAGTGTAGTATCAGTTCAAGTACATGTACAAATGCATGTATAACAGACTACCACTCAAGTTCAAGTGTAGTATCAGTTCAATAAAGAAACAAACACAAATTAGAACAACAAATTTAAGGAAAATAAGCATACTCATCGTCGGACTCTAAATATGGCTCTAAGACCACATCTTCTCTTTCAGGTGAAGCCATGACAACAAACAAACACAAATTGAAACAACTCACAACACAACTAAACCCTAAAGAAATCAGCAAGAATAACTTATCTTTTTTTTTCGCCTTTTTCTTTTTCTTTTCATCCTCTCTGCCTCTCTGTTCTCTTCCTTTTAAATATGCCAAGAGTCATCATTGCTGATGTTGGCTCAGCCCTCTGATGAGGTGTCGTCAGCAGTCTACAAGAGAGCTCCATGGTGGCACGCCTACTAAACCCTAACTAGCTCACATCACGCCTACTAGAGCTCTCGAAACCAACCGTCGTACCTTCAGTGGCCAAGCCATCAGTCAGATCTGCACGAGAATGCCACCAAGTCGCTACGTTTTAGCCACAAGGGACAAAAAAAAATGATTAGAGAAGAGAGACACGATTTATAGACCGAAAAGGCAAACGACAGAGAGAGGCTGATCGTACCTTGCTAAGTTGCTATGATGACCTTTGTCACGTCAGAGAGAGGCACAGAAACTCAGAGAGAGAGAGAGAGAGAGAGTCGCCATCGAACCGTTCCGTGAACTTTTCACGTCACGGCATAACGGTATAACGGTACCCGTTTGCACCCCTAAGCACGTGTCTCTCTAGTTTACAGTGCCTTTAATGCGCGATTTATAAAAGAATAATAAATAAATTGATTAAATAAAGATATACAGATAGAACATAACGAGAGAGATTCTGAACAAGAAACAACAACTAATTAGTGACTGGATATGTACATATCTTAAATCTTCTCAATTCGAAAGTTTTAACCTTCTAATTTTTAAATTTAGATTGTACGCATAAATTCTATTTATGAGTACTGATACTTATCCTTTTCTGCTATATTTAAAGTTTTTTTTTTTTTAATTTGTATTATTTATCCATGAAGGACTGTATTTTCATTCTGCCATGCCTGTTCTCTTGCCGATACTGCCTTTCAGCACACTCTTTTTATTTTTGTTACAACTATAAAGTTGGATACAGATAGGTAGGTTCGGTTGGATTTCTGAGTTAGGTGGCATTTAATTGTTCGGGAATAAATTTGGTTAGTTAGAGACCAGCTGGGAAGTTAATTCTGAATTTTGAAAAAAAAAATCGGGGAGTTAAGTCATATTTGAACAGGTCACATTTTTTTAATGTAAAGTTTTCTCGCATTTTGACTTGTGAATGGGTCTCCGTGACCTTTTTGAGATGCCCTTTGCGATTTCAAACGGTCAGAAAGTGGGTCGGCAGTCACAACTTGACAACTTTCCCTTCGACTTTGGTGCATCACTGCATTGCGATATTTTTTTTTTCACTGCGTTCGGTACAAATTTGAAAGTGTATTTTTGTAAAAAACCGTCCAAGTTCATCGCTCCGTGCATTTCATCGGATCCCAAGAAGATGTAAATAAATAAACTCTACGCAAAAGTTGTTTAGTACCCCACTGCCTGTCTCAAGAAATGCAAATGGGCTAGTGGTACTAAGCAATATATATATAGAGTTTTGCTACGGTGAGTCGCGACTCACAGACTCTTTGGTGAGTCGCAATCCAGACCGTCCGATCTGTTTCAAAAATCGTGCAGATATGAGGCGCTGAATCGAGTTAATTTTTCCGTCTGTCCCTCTCCGTTATCGTCTCTTTCTCTTTCTCTTGAACTTCGACTTTATCTCTCTCTTTTTGACATAGATCTGAGAGCTTAACCTCCTCAGCGATCGGAGAGCATCAACGCTCTCTCTCCTCTCGACCGTTGCCTGCACCTCCTCAGCAATCGGAGAGCATCAACGTCTCCGTTTCCGTCTCTCTCGCTCCTCCGTACTCCGCACGACATCGCCTTCCATTTTATGCTCCCTAAGTAGGTTCTCTCCCTCTCCCTCTCTCTCTCTCTCCCTCTCTCTCTGATTTTCAACTGATTTAATTGCTTTAATTCTGTTCGTATGAAAATTTGCTGATTTTCAACTGATTTAATTGCTTTAATTATGTTCGTATGAAAATTTGCTGATTGTAATCTTGTAATTTTTCTGATTTTAGATTGATCCAGCAACTTCTTCCCTTTGTTAACTCGAGGTCTCCTCTCCCTTTTAATTACTCACCAAGGTATGATTTTCGTCCTTTTTTTTTTAGAAGAAGTTGTCAGGTTTTCCTTCTTACTAGTTCCCACACTGTTTAGATACTGTGATTTCATATTGCAGATCTCAATTTTCATTTTCAGTTCAAGTTAAATTTCGTTGTTCAATTATAGCTATAGTATTAACTTTTTTGTCAGAGCTACTTCAAGATCCTTTTCTAATTAATATAAGATTTGATTTCTTATGACTGACCATGATGGCATTTCAAGATCCTTTTCTAATTAATATAAGATTTGATTTCTTATGACTGACCATGATGGCATTTCTGTAGTGATAGGCAGACTCCAAATTATACTAGAATTTTCTTTTGTTTCCAAATTAAAGTCAAAGTCATGGCTGACCATGATTGCATTAGTGCATACAATTTTCTTGCGGACACTAGTAAAGTGCTCTGACCATCCTGACCATGCACTTCTTATCATAAACGATTTTGTGTTCTTAACAGACTAGAAAGGCCTTGAAGGAAGGTTGGATCAGATCTAAGGTGTTCCTTTTATTGCCTAGTTTAAGCTGTTCTTTCTTAATCTTTGATATCATACTGGTAAATTGGTGATGAGAGGAAGTATTGGAACATGTTAAAGAACTATAGCATGTACAATAAATTGGTTGTAATTGAGCTCTTTGTTTAAAATTTTTTTTGGCTCATATACATTTCTGCTAGACTAAGTGTTACTGTTTCTAAATATTTTGAAGCAATTTGATTGTTATTAGACTGATACTTTTCTACTTAATTTGGATGTCAGATGTGATATGTATTAGTCTATTTCTTCTTTTGGTCTTTGAAACCAATTTTGTGTTGCGCCTACTAGAGTAGTCTATTTATCTATCGTATTGGATGCTTTTCTGTATCATGGTTGTTAGTAAGCATGGGTGGTACTGTACTAGTTTCATGGGTGGTATGAAAGCCGCATCATAAATGAAAGGCAGAAATGATTTTGTAGACACGACATAAATATAAAGCAAAACAAAATTATTTAAATGTTAAATAATAGCAAGGTGAGGCACATTAAATGGAGCGAACAATTTCGTTTATTACCTACATTTCATAAGATTTCATATGTACATAAATAAAATATTGACTCAAAAGAAAAAAAAATGCTACGGATCTATGGAACACAAACTTAATAATTATTAACAAAACACCCCAAAATGCTAGCAAATAGAAACTCTTTCATAGTTCTTCAGTTGCTTTATCTTCTTCTCCATCGGCCTCTTTGTTGATCCTTTCTAAAATCATCAGCATGCATCTACATAAAGCACTACCGTTAGAAAACAATCAGTACAAAAGAAGCAGAAACATCAGAGTATAACAAAGCATCAACATATAGAGGAAAATAAATAACATACTTCATTATTGCCTAAGCAATGCATCATGCATGGCAAATTTTTGCCTCTTGTTCTGTTAGGCTTAGTCAGTAAACCATTATGTACCTCACAACTCACAACAAAGTATCTCTGATAAACTCTGAATGAATTGCTTTTTATCAAAACATCGATTATTGTATCTTATTGTATCTGATGGTATATACCAGTGTATGGTCACTAGCATAATTCTGCCACCCATTGTTGGCTGGGGTTCAATATTTAACTCAGAGAATCCCCAAAAGTTTTCAATGAGACTCAATTTAAATTAACTACCAAAAGAGAACAATAATGTTCTGATAAAAGTGGAATCAGACGGTATGCAACTAGTCCCCATCCTGGTAAGACCAATTTTACTGGTACTGTACATAAACCACAAACAATAACTAACATTAATGGGTAAAAAAAATGTACCATCCGAAAATGAATTAGAAAAATCACCAAAACATAATAGATTGCACTAGTAAAGTCAATATTAGTCTTACCAGTACTGCCTCATAAAATTATGCGGTTCATCTCATATCTTGAATAGTAAACATAAAATAAGATCAATTACTCTGCTATACACAAGCCGTGAGTGGAGATGAGTTGATTAAAGAACTTAGTAATTAATTAGTGCAAAATTAAAAGAAAAATACCAATAAAAGTAATTATTGAGAACTACCACCATCAGACTTTAACATATGGTCTTGATGGCCTTGATGGACAATAGTATACTCAGAGCATAAATACAAAACTTTAGAAAATTGAGCTTCTGAAATGTCTTCCTAATTATGAGCTTCAAAAATTAATAATCTAAGTCTATTATCAGAACTTGGGAATCAAGTGTTCCTTTGCTTTTAATTTACAAAATTCTCTCAAGTGGGCAGTGTATACACAGTGGGAAATTTAATTAGAAATTTGAAGCCATTACACCTCATCTAGTTAATCCCATGACCAGCAGTTGCAAACATTGATGTAACAATTTACAAATAAGAATAATGACAAGCTCGTTGCGTTATTTCTAATTTCACTAAATGTATGTATAAATGAAACCCAAACTATCAATCAAAGCTAGAAAAATGTATATGAGATAACTGAACGCAGAGCTCCTACTTGAAAAACAAAATCGATTTACAAATTCACATGCTGGATCGGTAAAGCAAAATTAATGAAAGATTTATCCAGAATTTAAAATCAGAGAACTTATAGATTTTAAAGAAACTGGTCAAGGCGAGAGAAAGAGAGACCTGTTCACAAAGGCACAGAGAGGCTCTGAGAGGAGAGAGGAGGCATTGGACCGGATGAGAGAATGTGGAACTTATCGCGAGAAGGCAACTACTCAGATCGCAAGGAGGAGAGAGAGACGGAACTGATCAGAGGAGGCAAGGGGTGCGGAGGAGCTGAGAACTTGTTCTCGCTGAGGTGTTGTTGCTCTCCGATCCACTCTCGACTTTCTAGGGTTTTGGGGAGGCGTAGATGTGCTCAGATTTGTTTTTTATTTGAGAGAGACGAAGTAAAGACAAGTAAAGAGAAAGAGAAGGTAACGGAGAGAGAAGGATAGACGGACGGAAAAATTAACTCGATCCAGCGCCTTAGATCTGCACGATTTTTGACACAGATCGGGCGGTCTGGATTGCGACTCACCAAAGAGTCTGTGAGTCGCGACTCACCATAGCGAAACTATATATATATATATATATATATATATATATATAGTTTCGCTATGGTGAGTCGCGACTCACGGACCCTCCGGTGAGTCGCGATCAAAACTCCTAGATTTAGTTTAAAATGACCGATCCAAACCGTCTAATATGATCTCCCTATTGAAATCTCCATGCGGACCAAATTTTTCATTTTTTCAAAATTTTTAAGTATTTTTTTCGGATTTTTAAATACGGCTGTTCTTTAATGGTTCAGGACTAATTAGATTAACGATTTTCTAAAATTTCAAAAAAATACTTAAAAATTTCGAAAAAATGCAAAATTTGGTGTGCATGGAGATTTCAAAAGGGAGATCATATTGGACGGTTTGGATCGGTCATTTTGAACTAGATCTAGGAGTTTTGATCGCGACTCACCGGAGGGTCCGTGAGTCGCGACTCACCGTAGCTAAACTCTATATATATATATATATATATAATGGATATAGAACACTGATGTGTACGGATCGTCCCCGTAGACATGAGTCGTTTTTCGAGATCCAAAATTCAAACGGCCGATCCGAACCGTTCAAGTTGTTCTCCATATTGAAAAACCCTCGGAGACCAAATTTTACATTTTTTCAAATTTTTTTACTATATATTATGATATTTTCAAATTGGAGGGCCTGAAATACTCCAATATATATATATATATATATATATATATATATATATATATATATATATATATATATATATATATATATATATATATATATATATATATATATATATATATATATATATATATATAGAGGATGGATATAGAACACTGATGTGTACGGATCGTCCCCGTACACATGAGTCGTTTTTCGAGATCTAAAATTCAAACGGCCGATCCGAACCGTTCAAGTTGTTCTCTGTATTGAAAAATCCATGGAGACCAAATTTTACATTTTTTCGAATTTTTTTACTATATATTATGATATTTTCAAAAAACACTACAATTGGAGTATTTCAGGCCCTCCAATTTGAAAATATCATAATATATAGTAAAAAGAATTGAAAAAATGTAAAATTTGGTCTCCGAGGGTTTTTCAATATGGAGAACAACTTGAACGTTCGGATTGGCCGTTTGAATTTTGGATCTCGAAAAATGACTCATGTGTACGAGGACGATCCGTACACATCAGTGTATTTTATCCATTCACTATATATATATATATATATATATAGAGTTTAGCTATGGTGAGTCGCGACTCATGGACCCTCCGGTGAGTCGCGATCAAAATTCCTAGATCTAGTTCAAAATGATCGATCCGAACCGTCTAATATGATCTCTCTATTGAAATCTCCATGCAGACCAAATTTTTCATATTTTTTGAAAATTTTAAGTATTTTTTTTTTTAAATTTTAGAAAATCGTTAATCTAATTAGTTTTGAACCATTCAAAAACAGCAGTTTTTAAAAATCCAAAAAAATACTTAAAAATTTCAAAAAAATGAAAAATTTGGTCTGCATGGAGATTTCAATAGGAGATCATATTGGACGGTTTGGATCGGTCATTTTGAACTAGATCTAGAAATTTTGATCGCGACTCACCGGAGGGTCCGGAGTCGCGACTCACTGTAGCTAAACTATATATATATATATATATATATATATATTGAGATTTGTTGAGGGTTACATAAGATAAATATTTCATTATGAGAATACATTTTAAAATCTTGGTAATTTTAAGAATATAATAATGAAGGATTTTTAATTAACAACTTTTGGATTTCATCAAATACCATAAATAAATTAAATTCATTCAATTGAAAATAGAAAAAAAACATTAGATTTCTTACGATATATATTTTTTTATTTAAGTCATTTATAAACATATTACATTTCATGAATAATATCAACATAATATAAATCATATTAATCATATTATTTCAGATAACTATAACTATATTTACACACATATTTTTTTTTCTTTAAATTGATCAAACTCTTTAAATTTAATCAAATCAAACCTACAATAACTAAACTATATTTCTAAAGATAAATATATCTTAATCATATATCCAAAAATTAACATAATTAAACTATATAGAAACATAATAAAAATATTCTTATTATAGATATCTACATCGAGCGAAGCTCGATATGTCCTTCTAGTATGTATATATATGTGATATGTCGCATGTTGATGTTGTTGAGTTTATTATTATTATTGTCGGATTGGAATATTGGATATTCATTGTTTCTTATGATAAAGGTTAGTCATAATAATTAATCAATTTATTTTTCTGTGTGAGAGAGAAAGCAATCATATTATGGGGATGATTCTCGATTCTCAAATCATACAACCTATCGGAATATGAAACCTGGCAAAACCAACCGAGAGAGTCATAATTCACAAAGTAATTAAAACTTTAGGGAAGCACTACACTAAGAAAAAAGTTTTAAGTGCTGTGCAGAATGATTTGAAGGTAACTTGAAGGAATTGCCTTAAATTAAAGTAAGGACATCATGAATCCGAATTACAAACAAAGGGAGAAGCTAATAAAGAGTACAAATTAAAGATGTATATAATTTCTTCGACCATCAAAGACAGCAATTTGGCGTATATTTCAAAGCCATATGCTTATATTTATTGATTGAGCAAGCAAAATGAATGAAGTTCAAGTCCTCTGATCTGGTATACCGTGAAATTGACAAGGGTTGGTTATAGTCCTAATAAAAATTAGTAGAAATATGAACACATAAATTTAAATGTCGGACGCAATGAATTTATGATCGTACAAGCAAGTACTGGTCTATATGAATGGCTCATGATTTTGATCTAAATTAAGTTTTTGTCAGTAAAAGGCCGAGATGTTGGTTACGGAAGAAGAAGCGCAATAAATAAATTATTATACTTATTATATTATGAAAAGGGTTAACGTGGAGAAGAAAGGCAAAATCAAAGCCCAAATTTATGTCTCTTCTGTTGCAACAAGGAATCAATCACGCACACTAGCACCAGGCACCAGCTCATAAACAACTCTCTCTAGCTCTCTCTATCTCATATTCTCATCAACTCCATTTTATTATTATTTTTTTGTTTAATATTTAGGGTATTGACTGACAACAAATTCATTCCTGCTGCAGAAGTAACCACCATTTTGCTTCAACCACCGCACTTTCCATTAATAATCCATTCTCTCTCTCTCTCTCGCACATGGTCTTCTATGCCCATGTGCTCCCTCGTTTCTCACATTTTATTTTTAGTTATTCTTTCTTTTCATGTGATTTTATTTTATTTTTTTGTTCAACAAGCAGCCAAGCCAACTCTCTCTCTCTCTCTCTCTCTCTCGTCTGCTTTATGGGACCGTGAGTGTCGGTCAACCAGTCTCATTGCCTCTAACTTCTCTCCGTTCCTGTATTAATTCAATATATAGAGATATATAATTAATAAAAAATTGGTTGATACATAACAAATTAACAACGTCAATTAAAGGCCGAACAATACAATAATAATACATTATACAATACATTCCATGGTAATCACAGCTCAGCATTTAAGCTAAGCTGACCTTTCACCTACCAAGGCGCCTCCTCTACAATTACTCTTCCATTCTATTCTTTCACGCTTATATATTATAAAATAGTAAACTCTTCTTCAATAAACTTTAACACTATATATTTCATATGGCGCGCTAGTATCCTAAAAATACTGTATAATAACATATATTTTTTTATAAGTGTTATACAAAGTCAACAGCTCCAAAGCTCAGGCTTCTTTCTTTAATTATTTTTGAACCCGCATTGTATTATTACTATTCATGTAGGTCAATTTGTAGTTGGACCACCAAAGGCAAATGTGAAATGACCATAATTCTACTGCAGTTATTATTGTAGAGAAGAAACACTTTGTTGGATAATGGATTTCCCGGCGCTCTCTCTCGTCTAGTTTAATGTATTCTTATCTTTCCTTGATCCCTGAGTCCCTGCGTATGTTCATGTTGCTATGTGTTTTATCTCCTCCAAGAAAACATAGAGGTCGATTAATTAGTTATCACCACCATTATTAATTTTAGGATTTAGATTTTATTATGGGTTTCGGAAATTAATGTGTTTACGATTATATTATCCAGAGTCCAGATTAATTTTCTTATGTATTAATTTTAGTTTGTAAACAAATTAAAAAAGGCATAAAAAAGAAGTATACATCTTTTTTATTTTCTTATGTAATATATTTTGTCAGTTCATAATAAATCATAGTGCTTACTGCATACTTAAACATTTCAATTTATTATATGTATATTATACCTTTGGAAACAGATATGGCCAAAAGTATATATATTGTTTATGAGTAGGGTTCTAGTGCCTACAATTTAAATGCCCCCAAATATCCCAAAACTCACTTTCCGATTATTTTTTCAAAAATATAAAATTCAAACTTCGAATCCAAACTGTCAATCTTATTCGATATAATGAGCGATGTATTTTCATATAGGTTTTATAAATTTTGAAGTTTATTTGATACTTGATCAAGATGCTAAAATATAAACATATTAGAATTAATATATCATATTTAACTAGATGCGTTCAATATTCAAGCTTTATAAAACTTACATGAACATGCATCGCTCGTTATATCAAATAAGATAGACGGTTTTGATTCGATATTTGAATTTTAATTTTTTTAAAAAATAATAATAAAATGAGTTTGGGCATTTGGGACATACAATAATGTGGGCACTGGAATCCTCCTCATTGTTTATTACTCCAATTACTGATATGATAACAAATTTTCCTCACCCTAGGAACCCAACTTGATTGTTTTAGTTAATTAACTAATTAATTAGTTACAACTAAATGTCTTTTTCCTTATTTACTAATAATCCATGTTAGGGTATTAGGGTTTGTGTTATGGTTCAAGAAGCTCCTATAAGGCTATAACTATAAATACCCTGGAATGGCTCCATCCTTTTCATGTCCCAGTAGAGAGGAATAACAAATTAATACAGGATCAATTAGAAAGCCTAAAATCATGGCTGCTCTCACTCTCTTTGTCTTCTCTTTCCTTGCATCAACAACTATCGCCATTGAAGATTTTCAAAATACTCAATTCACCGACAAAGAAGAGAGACAATTCTACTTCCATGGGTATTTCCACGAGATTTTTACAGGTCCCAACAATACAACAACAACAGCAGTAAGCCCAAATCCTGATTTCCCGAATTTTGGTGAAATTTCAATCTTTGATGTGCCCTTGTGGGGTTATCTTAACGGGACGAATCTCATTGCACGTTGTCAAGGTGCTGGTATTCAATCAGATCAGAATACATTAGGCTGGCACTTGTCTTTCAACATAGTTTTTGAGCTGCCGGCGTAAGTACATCCTAGAGAGTATATATACATTTTATTTATCATTTTTAATGCTTTATTTTCAGGATTTTGAACTGTTTATACATACCAAGGATTGCAAGTAGGAAACCCATTGCGTTACCAAAATACGTCAAAATGTGCATATTTTGGTGCTCATACCTACATAAACCCTTATGCTAAACATCACAATCACATTGATGAAAATCTGACGCACAGTGTATTTATATATATATTATATGTGTGTGTGTGTTTACCTTAATTATATAATCTGGTATGATTTAACCGATCATTGAATCATTGATGTTTAATTTAATTAATTAATGCACTATAGAAGTATCTCTATATATTATATATACATAATGTACAGATATATATATTATATATAGGTTGAAGGGGTCGACACTTATGGTGATGGGGCGAGCGCCACAGTTGACTTCCACGAGGGAGTTTGCCATCGTTGGTGGGACTGGGGTGTTCTCGCTGGCAACAGGCCAAATGTATGGAAGAAGGTTGAGCTCCCCAGATGAGAACGAGCTTTGGATTGAGTTTAAAATCTTGGGATACTACACCCCTATGAAGAAGCCAGATTGGTAATTTTCATCTAGACAGCACTCATCGATCCTTTACTTAAAAGGATGTTACATGCTGCTTTCAATTTGTTTTCTTTTAATGCTTGGTTTGCTGTTTTTCAACTTTGATCATGTGATTAATTAGAGCATGATGATGGTTCCGCTTAGCACGAAATAAAGTAATCTTTTTCTTTGTATCGTTTTGCTTGGGTACAAATAAAGAAATTTGTTTTCTTTCTTTAGTTTCTCAGAGATGTGCGATATTCTGGTCGTATTTACTGTCCCTTTTTCTCTCTCGCAATTGCTAGTCGATTATAATGATATAATAAGCATGCATGTTTCAACTTCAAATGTACAAGAGCAAATATATATGACACAAGATTAATTGGACGTGATATCGTGTGTTCATTTTACAGCTAGCTGGTATATAAAATTCAATTATTTATACGCTCGCCTCATAAAAGATGACATAAGATTGCCGCGGAAAATAGTCTCAATATTGTTGAGGATATTGCTCTTTTTTTATTTTCTACAACGATGAGGCGTGCGGCCACAGAAAAGCTTGTAAATTTAAGTTGTTTACATATTTCGTTGCACAAATCAACCACAACTTACTACCGTGAAAAGTTTTCAAAATTAACTGACCGACCCTCTAGTATAACATATATTCCGCATAGCATATTTTCGTATTATATATGTACATAAAATTTTCCAAACGTGCACGTGTATAACATCTATCCAAGCCACTTCATTCAAACCTCAATCAGAGGCGATAACCTAGCTATCACTAGGGTTATATATGAGCTGAGTTTGAGCGAGTTAGGGACAACTCAAACTCAGCTCGGCAGTAATTCGAGTTGAGTTGAGCTGAGTTAGAAATACTTTCGAGCTTCTTAAGCTGGCTCAAACTCAGCTTGTTTCCAACTCGAGCTAGCTCGTGGGCTCATGAGCTAACTTGAAATAAACATATATACTTCAAATTTTATTTATTTAATTTATATATTATTCTAGTATTAAATTTTTTTGACATATACAATATTGTAAACAATAAAATTGTTGTCTTTTATATTCTTTCTATTGATTAAAAACAAAATATGTCTTGAAACTCGAGTTAGTTTAGCTTGAGTTTTACCAACTCGAGTTTTGTTGGCTCGAGTCACAATTGAGTTTTTTTGAGTCGAGTTCGAGTTAGCTCACGAGTTACGAGTTTTTTGCTCACCCCTAGCTACCACCCAGGGGTGTCAAACGTTAATATGTGGAACGGAACACCCCTGTTTCGTTTTCGTTCCGTTTCATTGGACGAAACAGAAAACCATTTCGTTTTCGTTCCATTTTCCTTAAACGGAACGGAAATTTCCGTTCCGTTTCGTTTTTACATTCATTTTCCCGATATATCCCTGAAACGTAACGAAATGTTGTTCCGTTCCGTTCCGTTTCTCAAAAATGAAACCAGAAATCCATCCGTTTCCGTTCCGTTTCGGACGGAACGGAACGGAAACGTTGAAAACGAAAGGATATTGACAGCGCTACTACCACCTACCAGACAAACAATATGCGGTGCCCATGTCCTCGACGGAATTCAAATTATGAAGTAGACTAAAATCAAGCATGACTAACGGATGGACTCATCAACTATGATTATATTTCGATTTTCGATATTCTAATAGCTAATTTGAACCGTTCAATGGGTTCTCATATTGAAATCTCATTGAAAATAAAATTTTATATTTTTCTTAATTATTTTACTATATTTTTGAGATATTTAAAATTCGTAATTATTGAAGGTCTATGATTATTTAGATTAAGAATTAGTAAAACACCAAAAAATACTAAAAAAATGTAAAATTTGATTTCCAATGAGATTTCAATATGGAGAATACATTTAACGGTTCAGATTAGCCTTTAGAACTTCAAAAATTGTGATTAATCGCGGTTGATATCCATCAGTTGTGGATGATTTTAGTTTACCTCTCAAATTATTGCATTAAATTAAATCTAAATAAAGTTGGACTCTATATCATCATACATCTATTACTTTAAAATTCAGATTCTAATCAAAATAATTAAACAAAATATGTCTCCAACGTACATCCATCACTTAAAAGCTCCAAAATACATGAGGCTATTCATTTTAGACTATCTTTTGTACCTGATTAATAAATTGAAGGTCCAACAAATAAGAACTAAAAAGAGCAATTCTATTCTCGGCTATTGAAATAATTTATTTATGGTAATAATATTTTACAAACATAAATTATTAATTTAACCCAAAAAGACCTCAGAAAAAATTGTTCTACAAAATTTGTATGGTTCACTAATGAAAACTCACCTATAATTTAATGGGTTCAAATATACGTGTATATAACAAATTTATATTTTAAAATTACAAAAATTCATATGTAATCTTTTTGTTATTTTTAAAAAATTTAAAACTAAAAACATCAAATCCAAACCTTTTTAAAAATAAATATAGCATAATTAATCGGGAATTGATCACGGACATCCCTCGATTGGGAATCCTGTAGCATCCCTCAAAATACCCCTTTATTTATCCCGTACGGGATATTTCCGAATATTGCCTTCTCTCCTCTGTATATCTCCTCCGATCACCCTCTCCACTAATTGATTCGACTTCCGACCTCCAACCTTTGTCTCTCCTCCATCTCTCCTCCGATCTCCCACCTCCGACCTTCGATCTTCGACTTTCGTCTCTCCTCCGACCTCCGCCTCTCCTCCTCCGTCTCTCCTCTTCCAGCCTCCGACCTCCGCCTCTCTTCTTCCGACCACCGACCTCCGCCTCTCCTCCTCCGACCTCTGACTTTCGTCTCTCCTCCCTCACCCTTCTCTGCACTTATCACTCCGTCTTTCCTCCTTCCTCCAACATCCGTCTCTCCTCCCTCCTCCCTCCGTCTCTCATCTTACAAGCACAAATGTCATAATAAAGAATCATATTGTTATAATAAGCGATCAGATTGTTACAATAAAAGACCAAATTGTTATAATATAATAAGAGATCAGATTGTTATAATAATGGATCATATTGTTATAATAAGAAATCAGATTGTTATAATAAGGGATCAGATTGTGATAATATAATAAGAGATCGGATTGTTATAATAAAATATCATATTGTATTATAATGAATCAGATTGTATAATAAATAATCAAATTGTTATAATAAAAGATCAAATTGTATAATAAGGGATCAGATTATTATAATAAAAAATCATATTGAATAATAAGGGATTAGATTGTTATAATAAAAGATCATATTGTACGATAAGGGATCAGGTTGTTTTAATAAGGGATCAGATTGTATAATAAATGATCAGATTGTTATAATAAAAGATCAAATTGTATAATAAGGGATCATATTGTTATAATAAGATATCAGATTGTATAATAAGGGATCAATTAGTAAAGAGGGGGCAGCGTAGCAGAAAGAGAGAGTAGTGCCAAAAATGGAAAGGGTGCTTCCAACACCCTTTCTATTTTTAGTTAGGATGATACGGGATGACAAAACCAAGAATTGCACCTATCACTCCCCAAACGAGATCCTCAGCAAACGACTGCTGAGCGGTCATTTTCCTTTTTTTTGTTTTTTTTTATTTTAAAATTTAAATGGAGAATCCAAACCGTTCAACTTGTTAAATTTTACCGACGATGCGTTTTCATATAAGTTTTATAAAATTTGAAGTTGATTTGATACTAGATTAAGCGGTCAACAAATGAACGTATTAGAATTAATCTAACCAGGTACGTTCATTTGTTGACCGCTTAATCTAGTATCAAATCAACTTCAAATTTTATAAAACTTATATGAAAACGCATCGCCGGTAAAATTTAACAAGTTGAACGGTTTGGATTCTCCATTTAAATTTTAAAATAAAAAAAACAAAAAAAAAGAAAACGACCGCTCAGCAGTCGTTTTAAACGACTGCTGAGGATCCGGTTCCTATCACTCCCCGCTAGTGAACGCCTCCAGGGCCGGCCCGGGTTCTCGGGAGGCCGGGTCTAAAAGGGCCTACTCAAGGGCCGGGCAGGGCCGAACTTAGGGAGGCTTTTGGAAGGGCCGGGCTTAGAAGGGCTTAAATATGAAGATTGAGCCTGGCCCTTTTCAAGCCTAGCCCTTTTAGGCCCTCCGGGTTTCAAGAGGCCGGGCTCGAAGGGCCTAAAGGGCCTGAAGGGCCGACGAACAAACAATATTTTTCTTAAAAAATTAGTTTAAACTATATTTAGAATATAAATATTTTATTTATAAAAGATATAAAAATAGTATAAAATATTTAAATATAAATTGTAAATTTTATTTTTCATCTTTAATTTGAATTTAGGACGAGTTATATTATAACGACATAGAAAAAATTAAAAAAATTAGTTTTTGTTAATATATTAATGAATTAGAATAATTGAAAATTATGAATGCATGAAATAACATAACATAAAATTTGAGAAATATATATTTTTTAACCTGTCTTAGCATCAATATGTTAAAGAAATTTAATATTATTTAGAATGATCAGTTTAGATTGGATTGGATTTGATTTGATCAGATAGGATCTACTCCTGAGTTGAGATTATGTGTGATTCTTCATAAACCTGGCCTCTCTAGGCCCTGGCCCTTCGTAAGCCTGACCTCTCTAGGCCCTGGCCCTTCCAAAGCCTGGCCTCTCTAGGCCTCTCTTCAGCTGAGATTGTGGCCTGACCCTTCCTAAGCCTGGCCTCTCTAAGCCCTGGCCCTTTTTAAGGGCTTAGAGAGGCCGGGCCGGCCCTTTGTTTCAGAAGGACTTGGCCAGGGCTGGGTCCAGGGCCAGAGGTTTTTGGACGTTCACTACTCCCCGCCTCAGTGGGAGTGTGTTATCTGTGGTCTTGATAAAAAAAAGGCTAGTGTGATACGACCAAAAATAAATAATTACCATGACAAAAATAAGAAAAGTATTAAAAGAATTAAATAAAATCTTTCCGCATATGTGAAAAAGTTACAATTGGAGTTGAAAATTTTGAAAGGGTAAATTTTACTTTAATCACATTTTGGGATCTCGCAATTAAGTCCCCACCTACCCCTAAATCTGTCCCTGATTTTGTGTCCAAGTTCAGTGAATCTCGAATTGTACGTAACCACGTGAATCGCACGGATCTTGAGGCATGTTGAAGCGACCTCGCTCAACAATGTCAGCACGAATCAAGCGTTGATTGTATCGCTTCGGATTATTCTACCATTCATCCTCGGTCTATATAAACAGCTGGCACTAGAGTCACTATCAACCCACATTGCCCATTTTCACAATTTGAACTTCGATTCCCAAACACATCTTCGAGAAATCTAATTGGTCTTTCGCAATTAGATTTCTCTCTCGCCTCTTCTTCTAATTCGAAGTTCATCATTTCTTATCGGTGAGTTCTTCTCTTCAACGGTGTTTCTTTGTTGTTAATTAGCGCAAATCCTTGAAATCTTTGGTTCTTTTCGTGTAATCGATGGACCTTAATTTAAGTTTTGGTACTTTTTTGATTGACGCAATTTCAGGAAAAGAGTTTTTTTTAATTATCTTAATTTCGTTTTGCAATCAATGTAGCGTTAGTACTTCAATTCCTCTTCGATTAAACCATAAAGAGTTTTTAAATTAACGAATTAGAACGTTGCTTCGAATTTACCATTGTGTTGTTGTATAAACGCAGAATATATTAAAGGATGGAGCTGTGGGTGTTTGCTTACGGATCACTTGTATGGAACCCAGGATTTGATTTTGATGAGAGGATTATAGGATGCATTAAGGATTATAGACGGGTTTTCGATCTGGGTAAGTTATTAATTTTCTTGTACATTTTGAATTTCTAGAGGCTCTGGAAATAAATTTTGGAGAATGACACATGTTGGTGTTTTATCCATTTTGTAGCTTGCTTTGATCATAGAGGAACGCCAGACAAACCAGCAAGAACCTGCACTTTAGAGGCAAAAGAAGGAGTAGTTTGCGTAAGCTTGCTAATCTTTATTTACATATATATCATTTTTTTTACTTTCCATAAATGAAGCAGCATTACCAAGTTTTGCTGGTTTCCCCAATCAGGTCAATTTATTTTGCAGTCGTTTTCAATTAAGCGTTAAGCCCTGAATTAATATAATTATCCAATTAGCCCAACAGTAATTTTGCATAGATGTAACATTGTTTGTGCAATTATCTATTAATTAAGACTTCAAGTCTTGAGCAATACTTTTATTACACAAAATGCCAACTTGAAATGACCCTATGGTCTGTATCACAAATTTTGGTATGGTTCAATGATTTTGTTTCAGCAGACATTTATGCCGGACTGGTACTGATTTGTCCTGCAACTCTTTTAAGTTCTGCATTGACTACAATGGTCGATTGTATTCTACCAAGACAATCAGTGTCTGTTTTTCAAAATAAATGTAAAAACATTTTTTTCGTTTTTTTTTCCCTTCAAACAGTGGGGTGCTGCTTATTGTGTAAGAGGAGATGCTGAAAGGCTAGAAGAAGCCATGCAGGTACTTTGAACTATAAAACATGATTCTGGCCAGTTAATGTCAGTAATGGTTTTCTAATTGGTTGATTTATTTATCTCTTGTTTTGTGAATGAAAAACATGAGGTGCAGCCTCATTTTATTCTGTTTTATTACCCCCTGATTAATATTCTTCTGTTATTAACATGATACTTAATGTGCAAAAGACCTCCATTTTTCATAATTTGCAAGAAGGGAGATTGGAACTGACTTCTAGCCTTCAAATCATGCACCCGTATATTAAGTAGTCATACTTGCAGATGTTTATGGGCAGTATGAATAACTCAAAGTGTTATTCTGCACTAATGGTTGTACCATGTATGAATGTAAAGATGTACAGGAGGATGCTATCTGTATTACAAGTTGAACTGATGAATGCATTACAGTATTTATTCAAAACCTTTTTCCTTTTGCAGTACCTAAGAAGAAGAGAGTGTGAATATGATAACATGGCAATTGTTGACTTTTATAAGGTCAGTAGTATATACATGTACAAGTTCCTGCATTGCATATTCAAAATTTTAAAAAAAAAATAAGACACTAAGTTTATTCATTTACTGATGTGTTACCTTGACTTCAGGAAGGAGAGACAATGAAACCAGCAGTAACTGGAGTTCAAGTGTAAGGAATCTAAATGTTCTTTACTTCTGTTTTCTTTATATATCTGGTTTTGTCAAAGAACAAAGAAAATTATTTGAAAATTTTATGACATTTTATTGTTTTCTTTTCCTTTGACAGGTTTGTATCCACTCCTGACCCTGTCGGAAACAAGTATTATTTGGGTCCAGCCCCATTGGAGGAAATGGCAATGTAAGTAAAAGTTTGGAAGAACAAAAGAGCAGAATGCTTTCTGATTTAATGATTTATTAGTTACTTTTATTTAATTATTCTGTTTTGTTATAGGCAAATTGCGACGGCTACTGGTCCTTGTGGAAACAACAGAGACTATTTGTTCCTACTAGAGAAGGCTTTGTCTGATATAGGTATGAAACCAAATTTCAAGAGAATCGAACTTCATGCGTGTTACTACAGAACCTTAAAAAGTCATTAACAACCCTTGAATGAGAAGTATGTCAAATTCTCCTTTTAAGTCTCACACTCTCACTTGAAGTTACAGTGAATGGGTAATTTGGGCATTTTTGTATGTAACTAAGGGATAATCTTTATAACTTCGGAAAGGGGTATATGTTTGCTTGGGGTTCATCTGGAGTATCATTGTGATGGTATAAATAAAGTAATAATCTATCCAAATGTTTTGAATTTGATGGAATAAATAAATTACTTGTGCAGGTCATGAAGATGATTATATTTCAGAGCTAGCGAAGGAGGTCAGAAAGTGTCTTCAGATTCCACAGGGGAATATTTCTCCATCTCACATTTCACGGCAAATACCTTCGCTGCATCTTTTCTCACTGCCTGAAACTCCTGTTGCAGTTGACTCATGAGTTCAAATTTTTAGAAGTTTCCATTCTTTTAGGGAAAATTCAAATACAAAACATAGGTGGTTTAGATTCATTCTTTTTCCTCACATGAAGAGAGCCAGAAACGAGCTTTTGTACGGCTAAAACGAATTGTTGTGATGTCTTGGGTTTCCAAATTATAAAATTTGTTCTTTTTAATCTAAAAAATGTTCTCTATGTGTCTTCTCTTTTTCTCTCTTACCATCTCTTTAACGATGGTGGTTTTGTTCCATACAGATGAATAACATATAATATAGGATTGTTCTTTTTTCTTTTTTGAAACTTAGAATATAGAATTTTAGGAATTATTAAACGGATCCGTCTCTCAGTTGCTTGGTATTTCTCTGAAAACCATGAGGGCTGAATACAAAATTAGTACTTCCCTGGACTCTCTATATATAACCAACAAACTGGTATTGTGTAATTACTAGACAAAATAACTAGTCCCGGAAGCTGTGATGTTACACCAGATGCGTAACCAGAAGACCAAAAAGAGTAAAATTGAAAAACTGACTGTACCAGTCTGGTAGGAGCACAATACTGGTACCTCTGTACTGTCAGTCTGTCATGGCTTAAACTTACCAAAATATTACCAGATGCTCGAGTAGAATTATCACATTGCGTGTACAAGAAAAGTAGGCAAGAAAGAAGCTCCTAAAATCATTATGAATAATCAAATGATCATAAAATGTGCAATGATTTCATCAGAGTAAAATGTTCAAAATTCGAGCAACAAAAGCACTTTTCACTAAACTTGATTAAAGATGTTCTCAATCATATACATTTTTTATGAGCCAATGACCACAATCGATGTTTTGTGCAACTAGAAAACTGAAAAAGCAATTATACGTTTTGGATGACTCGATGACTGCAATTAATGTTTTGTACAGCCAATTGATTACATAACTACTATCGAAACTTTGATTCACCTATTATTTCCCGACATACATATATTTCAAATTAAACACGATTAAATTGATACATATTTTATTATTTATCAAATATTCGAAATCTGAAACTCAATATTTAGCAAATTTATAAGGGTAATTGACTGATGCTTATGGTGCATAAACTTTACACCAGGTTATTTATAACCTTAACAGAGATTCACAAACTTAATCGTTAGATTTTAAAATATTTCCACTTTTTTGAAATAAATTTACAACATTTGCCCAAGCCCAACTATTTGAACATTCAAGTTACCCTGACCCTGGCCCAATTTAATCTCAATGCCTATAACTTTGTTAGCCCATAAACTTCTGTCAGGCTTTTCTAAGTTCTCATTTCGGCCCAATAATATCCAATTTCTGTAGAAAAACGAAACCTTTCTTGAAGAAGGGGAATCCTCTCAGAAGCAATCTCTTTATTCACTCTCTCTCTACCTCGCTTGCTCCTTCTCTTGCTCTCTCTCAAATTAGGGTTTATTCTACTTCTTCTATCTACACGATGGATCTCGATCTCTCCGCTCCCCATTCTATGGGGACCACCATCATCGGCGTCACTTACAATGGAGGTGTGGTGCTCGGCGCTGACTCCAGAACCAGCACTGGTGCGTGTCTTCTCTTCTGTATCTCTTCCTTTTAGGTTATATTCTGTGATTTGACCTGTTTGTGCTGATATTTCTCTTGATTTGATGACTATGTAGGGATGTATGTGGCAAATCGGGCTTCTGACAAGATCACGGAGCTTACTGATAATGTTTACGTGTGCCGATCTGGATCGGTAATTATTTGTGCACTATTTTCTTGTATAGGCTTGGACAGTTTTACCTTTTCCAAATAGTTTTGTCAACATTAGTTATATAAGAATGAGTATCAGCTCATGAAATGAAAAAACCTCTTGGGGAAACTTTGAGTTGAGTACACATGTTTGTAAATCTTTGTCATGTTTTCCTTGTTTTGAATCCAGCATTTTGTAGCTTACATAGATAAAAGTGTAAATGCTTCTTTTGTTTATATGTGCATAAATGAAATTCTGAAGTGTTAATTGCATATAAACCTCATCATTTGGACCATTTCAAATGTCCTAATTCTTGGTGGGCCGTATAAGGTTGCGAGCTTGCTGTAAATATGGACAGAGATAAATCAATGGTATTTTAGGTGGGCTTGCTATGAGTTCTGTATGCCCATAAAGGACCATTGCACATCTGTTTTTTGTTTCTCAAGTTTGGGGTTTATTATTTGATTTTCTAATACATTAATATTTTAAATTGATCATTCAGATTATCAGATATAGTAATTATTACATATAAGTTTAACCAAGATTTAATTTTACATGTAAACTTGATTGCACAATTGAAGGTGAATTGAATTGGTCTAAACTCAGATTAAGTTTAACAGTTAGAAGAATTGCATAATTTGCATCACTATGTTCTTTTCTAATTTTCCTGTCTGTTGGATCGCCAGATGTGTTAGATTTAATATAATGTAATTGATTATCTTTTCAGGCAGCTGATACTCAAGTTATTTCCGATTATGTTCGCTACTTTCTTCATCAACACACGTAAGCTTTATATATATTTCAATAACTCTTATGTTGTCCAAAAGTTTCTGTTGAGTTTTTAGAAGGAATTATTACAGCATGATGCCAATATTTTTAAGTTTGATAATGTTTAAATTACATGCAATACTTTTGTATATTTGCAAATAGCATTGATTATTCTTATGATATTGGTTTTGGCTGGACAGAATTTATAGTAGAATAAGCACAATTATTTATTTAATAATCCTACATTTTAGTTGTATATATGAGAAATGTTTAGTATTTCGCAAGGGTCTATATTGGTTTGTAGCTGCAAAGATCCCTTCACGTATGTTTACTTTTTGTTCATGAGTTAGTTGTTCACTTCAACTTAAAAATATTTATTCTATGTAATTTTTTGTGATTTGCTTCTATTAGCCTTTCGATGTAAAGAAATTTAGAACATGAACTGCTTTTTCTTGCCTCATTTTTTAAAAAACACTCGTACACTCACTCAACTCACTCACTCGCTCATTCACTCACTCACTTTCTTTCTCTCTCTTACTAACTTCTATTGTTGTACTTTGCATCAGGATCCAGCTAGGACAACCTGCAACGGTGAAAGTAGCAGCCAACCTTGTTAGGTTGCTCTCTTACCAGAACAAGGTATTTTTCATTTACACTTTGATTATCCAACAAGAAACTGTAGTTATTTACAAGGATTATATTAACATGTTTTGTTAGCTATTTGAATAGATTTCACTGCTGTTGTAACACTAAAATATGTTTTGACTTTTGAGTGATATCATACAGTCCCAGCTCTGTTCTGTTTGTTTCTTTAACTTCTAATATTGGGCTATTTAACTGTTCAATTTCCCTGTTGGAGGTTGATTTTATTTTAATTGGGTAATCGGAACTCTCTCCTATTAAGAGTTGTGATTGTTGTTGACAAAATATGGTTCGAAATGAGGTTGACTGGTATGGACAGGAAATAAGTTTATAATAATGGGATTATCTTTAACTTGCCAGAACATGCTTCAAGCTGGTGTGATAGTAGGAGGATGGGATAAATATGAAGGAGGCCAGATTTATTCTGTACCTCTTGGTGGTACCATTTTAAGGCAACCCTTTTCCATTGGAGGTACAGTGACACTTTATTTCATTCCTAAATGTAACTCAAATGGTCTCCTATTTGCCTTTGTATCAATTCTTTTGTATTTTATTAAATGGTTTGCCCATATGCACTGGCCATATATCTTAATCATTGAGATATTTAGAAATTATTAAGTAATTTGCACGATTAGTTCTAAAATAAATGAGCTCTTGCTATGCATTAGTGTTGCTGATATCAGAATTGGGATGTACTTATATTCTTATTGAAATCTACTGATAGTCTTGTTATATTATTCTTGTTATATTAACTTATATACAAAATTTTTGTTTGGTCCTTTATCCTCGATTTTTAAGTTCGAAAAACTAGAGCCAATCAAAGGAATAATAACATGGTTAGGAAGTTCCAACAATCGAAGTTGCAATGGAATAAAATTATCAGGAGTCCTATATTGAGGGCCCAAGCTATTGAGTTTACTTGATGCATATTGGCATATTAGAAATGTTGAAAATGCGAATATGTGATACAATGACAGGTTCGGGTTCGAGCTACTTGTATGGCTTTTTTGATCAGGCATGGAAGGAAGACATGACTCATGAAGAAGCAGAGGTAGCCAATATGTCTGTTAGCTTAGCTGTTTCCTATTTATTTTGCGACTTGTTTGTTGTGTTACCCACTTTTATTGAAGTTAATATGCCATATGTTACTGTTGATCTGTCTCATTTTTCTCATTTCCTTTTTGTATTTTCTTAAAAGCAATTGGTGGTAAAGGCAGCATCTCTGGCCATGGCTCGTGATGGTGCCAGTGGAGGTGTTGTTCGTACAGTTACTGTAAGTCAACTTTTTATTCGTCTTCCCTCTTTATGTCAATAATAAGATCATCTTGCTCTAGGTTGTGCTTAAAACTGCTGATTTATTAAATATGAATGGTAGATACCTTTTCTCTGTTTTGATTGGCATCAAGAACTTGTAGAAATGCAGTGGTGTGAACAATTATTGGACATTGATTTTTGAATTTGACTAATCACATCAAAGCATAGTCGAATTGACTAATCACACCCAACATGTAAAGAAAGTAGCATAGATTGTATTAACTGATTAATTTTGTTATTCGAAGTTTACAACTCTGATCTAGAATGTAAAATGAAGGCACTTGAACCTCCTCTTAATATATACATAAAAATTTAGAATAATACCAATATTATCTTGGTGTAATGTTTAAGCTCTGAGGACATATTGCATCTATCTGAGATTCTCCTTAGTTTACATCTATATTGTTGTCAAGATGATGCCTATCTTTGTTATATTCGAAGAAAAGGAATGGCTTGCAGATTGGTAGTTATTAGTATTTAGACGTGCCAGATTATTCTCAATTCCTGTTTCAGTGGCTCCTTTTAACATTTAATTGTCATATGCTGCCACATAGAATCTTTTGTAGAAAAAACAAACCACTTGCTGCATTTTTAAATATTCTTTATTGTAGATTAATGCCGAAGGTGTCACGAGAAAATTCTACGGAGGGGATACATTACCTCTATGGCATGAAGAACTGGAACCAACAAACTCCTTGCTTGATCTCCTGTCTTCTTCTGTGCCTGAGCCCATGAGCACTTGATCTTTCTCTTTTGTAATGGATTAATATGTGCATCTCTTTTTTAGTTAAATGTTTGGATTTATAGGGAGGGTGTCTGATGCTGTGTTTAATTTGTGTAGTAAATTACATGGATTGAACTTTTCAAAACCAGATTCTATGACAGTGATGTAGAATTTTTTTCTCATTATTTTGTCAAGGCAGTTTTATTACTATTCTGATTTCTCTGGCATGTTAGGTACATTGTATGGGGTTAAATTCTCGTTATTTTATTCTCATTAAGGTGGGTAGTGGGATTGTGCTTGTAGTTTTTTTGTATAGTTTCCTCAAGAGTTGTGTGGTATAATCTAGTTTGTCAGAATTTATGCTGATTATTATGTTGGGTTCGAATCCTTATCTGGCTCTGATAAGTCCTGTGAGAAACTTGTAGCTTCAAATGCACGAGGTCGATTAGTGGAACAATGAATCAGCATTATTTGAAGGCGCCCTTTCCTATAAGTCAATTGATAATTAAGTGCTTGAATTCCATATAGAATACCACTGTTTCACAATTCTTCACTATCTCTATTATATTTATCAGAGCTTAAATTTAAGACGGAATTATTGGATTCGATCACAGGAGCTTGAAATTGACAGCTCTTCCTCATAAGATATAAAAAATTCAGTTCCCGGAGAACAAACTAAAAGATACATGAGAAAAGAACTGTAAAGTGGCGGAAATCACTTTAAAAAAATATAAAGTCTGAATGTTGTTAAGAGGACAATTTCTGTACTAATCACTTAAGTCCCCAAAAATCAATATCACGGCGTTGAAAAATAAATAGGAGCCGATGTTGAAGTCAGCAGAACACCAAGATGGTAATGTTGCGGCGGCAAATGTTTCATGTTGTATGTAATTCAAAATTTTGTTTAATGTTAAGGGCGATCTTATTTTAGCTCCGACATCGTTACCAAATTTGATTTTCCTACTGCCGCCACTCAGTAATGGTGATTTGCTTTATCTGCCTTAATTTGTTGCTGCAATTGAGATTGACTGGTATTATAATTGTGCAAATCCATGACAACATGAAGCATAACAGATATCATATTGTGCGGAACAAGTCATACAGGAAGAAGAACACCAAAAGAAAGAAGATTTTTCCTCTTTTGTTTGTTCGGTCACCTTTTTTGCCATCCTTGTCTGCATGCACTATATTGCTCCATCTTCGCAATAGGATTCTCATTTTTATGCATTATCTTAACTACGCTTTGGCACTCCTTTTTGTTTCCCCAACGCTACAACTCAACATCTTCCCTATCTTTCAAGTGCAAATTCTAGGTTGTTTTTTGTTTTTTAAGGTCTGCCCTATCATTTATATAAATTTACACAAATCATTGAAAGTGTTTTTTTTTTTTTTTCCTTAATCAATCAAGCCAGTGATATTAATGTCTTTTTCATTTTGAATTTATTATAACATATTTCTCTAATATCGGTGAGGTTATTTTTGATTGATTCCTCCTGCATCGTTTTTTTTTAATATTTTTCCGACAGAGAATTAGTTAAGCGACTTTCATCGGGCCTTGTTTGATTCATGCAAAATTTGAAAGGAGGCGTTCAGAAAAATTATTTTTTTTGAATGATTATATATAATATGTTATGATCCTCTTTTAATTTTAGTTGATTTTCAACATAAAGAAGAGAAGATCACTCCTTTTATTGTCTGGAACCATAATTTTTTCCTATTAATCACACAAGCGAATATATAAATTTCTTCTGCCTTATTTAATAATTATGTATGAAATCTACCGTTTAAAAGCTAAAAATTTTGTCATTCGCTTCTTCAAAACAAGATGTCCGTTTGCATGTTGTTGTCGTCGCCATAACTAAGAAACAATAAGTATATATATATATATATATATATATATATATATATATATATATATATATATATATATATATATATATATATAAAATATGGTAACCGATTTATAAGTATCTTATAATATATGACGGGTTCATTTATATAATTTCTATAAAGTAACAAGTAATAATATTTTAATTGAAGATCGTCTAACGATATCTTTGATGATGAGAGTCCCTTTTATTTGCTGTAGAAAAGACATAACACAGGTTGGTTTTAAAACTCGTGTACTTTTATTTTATTTTTTTTTAAAAAATACTAGATTTTGTTATATACTTTCCTTTCGGCCATTGCCTGAGTTAGGTTTCCCAAGCTAATTGTTCGGCAATATTTAAAGTTATGAAAAAGGTAAAAAGGCGTGGCACCCACTGACGTTGGCCTTATTAGCTTATAATTATATAATACCACTCGTAATATCATTTCTAATATACTAGTAGTTTGAAGAAACTAGTCCACAGATAGATCTGAGAGAGAAAACAGAATGGGATGGGAAACGAATTGGTGCGTTGACTTGATATTGGTACCATTAGGGTTTCTTATGTGTGTCTCGTACCACCTTTGGTTATGGCAGAAGGTCAGAACTCAACCGCATCAGACTTATGTTGGTTTAAAATCAACCGTGCAACGAGCTTGGGTCTTAACCATGACGAAGGTACGTATTGGGTCAACACCCATTAGAAACGTGCATCTATTTTTGAGTGTTATTTATCTTGCATGACAGCATGAGTACTGTCACCGTAGTTCTGAATTGTGATAATTAATTAGACTGTTGAATCTCCGAGTTCAAAGATTTGTCTTTCAAACTCCAGTTAATTATTATATTTGAGATAAGCTGTTTCTAACAATTGGCCTTTCTTTTCAGGTATTTTTTTAAAAAGTTTTTACACGGTTTGTACATGCTTAAATATAGGCAGCTTTATCGTCGTACCGTTAACTAGTGGTCTATTGTACACTGCTATCCTTATCTAGTTTCTGACGGTAACATGACTAACATCCTTAAAAATATTTCTTTGTTTCATTAAATAATATTGTATCTCTATTTTATTTATTTAATAATTTCAACTTTTTTCCCTTAATCATTTATAAAATTAAGTTATTCGTCCAAGAGCAATTTGCTAATTTCAACTGGTAACAGTTCCCTTCTTTTCATGGAAATAACGAAAGTGCTCCTAAATTCTTATTATTTCTTTCCTATTAAAAAAATTGTGTCATGATATTTATTCTCGTAGCTCTATACGATACAATTAAAAGCTTACGCAGACTAAATTCAACAATAGGATCATATCCGATGTTTGAAATTCAACAATACAATTTCGATAAAATTATAAAAAATGAAAATAGAACGTGGGAGACATGATGAGTGGCATTACCGTTATCTTAGAGGTAACGGGTTCAATTCCCGCGCAGCGCGGAAGAGGAATAAACTCTATTTCACATAGTGGACTATGCCTCTATAAATAAATGACCTTATTTCAAAAAAAAAAAAAAATAAAATGAAAAAAAGAATGACGAAGACATAATAAGCCATTCATTTGACAGAAAATAGTCGACTGCAATCTTGTTTGACGAATGGATATAGCACCTTTACGTTACCATAATACGCCCAATTAAACTGCATTTTCGAATAATTATACATTTGTATTAATTATTTATATACATATGTAAAAAAAATTAGATTGATAGAAAATATTTTTTACTTTTTGGAGAATAACTTTTTTTATGTTGGGCGGTAAGAACAGCAAGTAGGGAGAACAAACTTAAAATTTGAATTTAAAAATTCTCAAATATTTTTTTTAGTAAACATAAAATGTTTGCAGACATATTACCTACGACTTTCATTTTGTTTCGTGGAGATTTTTTCTGGAAAGTGGTAATGCATCTACATTGTATTGTGTTTGATGAGTTCACAGTCACTTTTTTAGTGATAAATTGGAGAATGGAGATCAATCCTCTTACTTATTTCAAATTTAAATGTCCAAAAAAGAACTCTGGTCGAGTTACAACCTCGACCTTCCGCTCAAGGTCTGTTGTCTTTTGTCACTGGACGAAAGGCCGATTCTCCCGTAAATAATTTTTAGAATAAAAAATAGAGATTCGCAGATATTATATGTAAACTTTACACGTATTACTATTAATTTCCTCTAACTCGTTTGTTATTTTTACATTATCAGATAGATTAAAACAGTAGTTGGCATGCATTCCTGAAGGGGGGGGGGGGGGGGGGGGGGGGGGGGGGGGGGGGGGAGGGGGGGGATACCTTGCTTTACTTACTATTCGATCTTTGCAACTAATAACTTACAAGTTACAATAATACAATCTACGCTTTATTTTCCTATTATTTTTTTGCTCACGCTAATTTTCTTTTACTGAAGGACAACAACAAGAAAGACATGATAGCAGTGCAATCAGTGAGGAATGCATTAATGGGATCTACTCTAATGGCATCCACATCAATTGTTCTCTCTACTGGTCTGGCCGCATTGTTGAGTAGCACATACAGTATAAAGAAGCCCCTTAATAGTACAATTTACGGCTCACCTGACGAGCACGTGGCTGCCATTAAATACGTGTGCCTTCTCACAATTTTTCTATTTGCTTTCTTGTGCTATTCTCTCTCCATAAGGTTCTTGGGACAGTTTGGTTTTCTTGTCAATGTTCCTAGAAGAAATGAGGATGAAAATAATCCAGCGACTCTCGAGTATGTTTGTGTGCTCTTGGAAAAAGGGTTTGGTCTTAATACTATTGGAAATAGGATATTTTTTTCTGGCATGCCTCTTTTGCTGTGGATTGTGGGTCCTATTTTGGTATTTTTGTGCTATGTTTGCATGACGGTTATATTGTATAATGTGGATGTGGTTACATATAATGGGAAAACAGGGAGTAGAGAGTTTGTGGACGAAAATTGTGCGACAGCTACACTGTAATTGTCTATTGGATGGAAAAGGTAATCTGGAATTAATTTACAATTTGTGAAAACCTTCATTAGTTTGCACAGTATATATTTCATAATTTGGTAAGGTATTTATATGCGATATATTAGTTTCTGAGCGTATAATTGATATGGTCAAGTCTAGTAAGTAATTGTCATCTGTTTTTAATATAAAAAAATAAAATTGATAATTTTTTAAGTTGTTTTTCAAATAAAAACATTCGATACAAAGGTCTTGTTCATAAAAATTGTTATGTGTCTAGTGATAATATGTTTTTCGCAGCTGATAATGAATTGAGGACGATATTATCAATTTTGTTCTTTATGTTAAAACATTGTATCTTGAAAATAACACAACTCATATTGTTTTGTCATATTTGAAATTCGTCGCCCATAAATTTAAGACACGAAAGTGTGCTGTAGACGTCAATACTTATGGCATAACAACCAAGATGATTTAAGTTGTACAATGCGAGGAAAAATACTACTTGTAAATAAAATATCTCAGCTGTAACAACACATTTCTTCCTTCTGACATAAATCATAAAAAATGAGCAGCATATCAAATAAAAAAAAAATATAAATAAAATTGCGTGGAATCCGAGTCTAATTTTAAAATTGCTAGACGACACGGGACATCCATCGCGTATTGGCTAGTTTGCGATTTCTGACATTAAGCGATTTTTGGAAAGAAACTCTGTACCATTTCCTGCTGCCGCCTTGTTTAACTTGCGATTAAACCCATTTCACGATTTAGAAAAGAAATGTGCACGCATGAAATATCTTATCTTTGTCTTTTCCTTATCGGAAGAAGCTGAGAGACAGCCACAGCCAAAACTTACCTTTAACCTTTGCCGATCTCCCTTCCGCTTCCACAGACCTCATCCCTTGGCCTTCGACCTAATCCGCTGGAATAATACCAACCCCTAACCCTAACCCAACGGCCGGACTCCCTTTCCTCCTCTTCGTCTGTTAGGATGATTTCATACTATGGTTTTGATCCAATTTGGCCCTAAATTATACTTGAATTTATGTGTTTCTAACTTCATTTCTTCATATTATTGTTAGATATAGGTACTTCTATACCCTTTTGGTTTTTATTAGGATAAACTTCAGATTTGGATGATTTTTCATGGATTTAAAGCATTCAAGCGATCAGACAAGCACTTGAGCGATCAGATAGGAGGAAACAACTGAAGATCACAACTGTAGACAATCCAAGCGGGTAGCTTGCCTAGTGAGCGGACCGCCACAAGAGATTTCGACTGTTTTCAGAAGAGCAGTTATTCTCAGCATAACTTCCTCACAGCGTCTTTACTCGACAAAAACCGCTTCTATGCATGTTCTCACAGTCTGGAGGTTACAAGGCAACGCAATATAAGTGCCTGGAGTCGACTGAAGGAGTTTTGGAAAGGAGAGAGAAAAACTACCATAAGAGATCCAGGATGACGACTTCTGAGACTTCAGGTGACCCGCTTGACCTCCAGGTTGGCGGCTTGATGCTCAAAACAAAGACGAAACTGTAGGAATTTGGATTGATTTGTTGTAATCTTTTCTTATCTTTCATTTTATCCATATCTGATGTTTGATACCTGTGTTTTGTTGATGAATTATGTAGGCTAATACTTTTTAGGGGCATAGTTGTAACCTACGATTTAGTTTTATTTGCATGTTTAATTAGTATTTGTTTTGATCTTTGTGCTTTATTTCTTATTGTTGCTTTGACTTGTTTTCAAGTAGAATTGGTATTTTCCTGTTGAGTTAAGACCAAACTCGAGGCTAGGAGTTTAAACCCAACCAAACTTAGAAGAATTCACATGCACCAAACTATTAGATGACAATTAATCGAAAGATGAAAGCCTAGACCATGAATCGAAAACGATGACGTCTAAACTCAATAAACGAGAGTTGAGAGATATCCCAGACCCAAAGATCAGATCTATCAACCCTTAGTTAAGAAATGAAAGTTGACGCTTAGGATTGATAGGAAATTTATCACAACGGTTAGTTAGTCTAAACCTATACGAAAGTTAGGATTAAGTACGGTTAGCCGCCAAGTTAATTTACATGAAGGCCAAATAGAACTAATCACTCTTGGATGCTCATCGTTAGGATTAGGAATGATGCTTGGATTATTCGATTGTTGCCTGTGCAAACTTAGAAACAAGCAGAACCACCAAAATCATATCGACCAGTGAAGTACAAGCGGACCACTACAAAAGTAGTCAGGTCGCATGAGTCTGGAACTGAATCAGAAGTTAGCAATTTGACCCCTAGTTTGCATTTAATTCGGTTTTAATCTTTAATTTACTGAATCTATAGTTTAGTATTTTTAGTTATTTAGTTTTAAATAATTTATAATTATTGGAACTCTGCTTTTGAAACCAATTATCCTCGTTTCACTTGATTGAAGAAATAGAATAGAAACTTGGTGTATTCGAACAATCCGTCCCTGAGTTTGATAACCCGACTATACTTAATTAAGTTATATTTATAGCTGAATAAGAGTAGAAATCAGCATTTTTGATAAGGCTTCTCACACAACAACGACAGAGTAGGTCCTCATCACCGTCTTCATCACCTCTCTTTGGCTTTAGCACCAATGTTACTAGTTAGGGGTATAATAGTCATAACAATTATTTTTCAAAAATTTTTCTTTAAAATATGATTAAAATTAATGAAAAGGGTTTATGTCCAAATAAATTCAAAATAGAGGGGTTTATATCCGATTTCCAAGATTGGAGGGGTTTATATCTGAATAGAGAAGATTAGAGGGGTTTAAATCCGATTTTTCCTATTTAATATAAAGGAGCTATTTATAGAATGAATGAATGTAATACAATTTCTAGAATAATGTTTGTTGATTATAAAAGGAACATGAGCATTACCATTGGTGTCTAAATTTCGTTATTGATTGATAATTAAACATCTGGTCAATTAAGAGGTAATTTTGACAATATTTTTCAACATAAAAGCAAAATTTCAGGGGCTGATATATCTCTAGAATAATGTTTGTTGATTATAAAAGGAACATGAGCATTACCATTGGTGTCTAAATTTCCACATTAATTGATAATTAAACCTCTGGTCAATTAAGAGGTAATTTTGACAATATTTTTCAACACAAATGCAAAATTTCAGGGGCTGATATAACTCAGCATTAACAGGGTTGAGGTATAGAAAAAAATTCAGTGAATTTTACTAAAGTTTACTGATTCTACGCCTTATTATGTTAGCATTTTTGTGGTGGTGGTGATTATTTCCATGGTCATTTTATTATATAAACATCAGAAAGATATGTACAATGTTATTTAAATTTATTTTTTTGTTCTGGAGAGAGAATAAAAATATTGCTAGATATTATTAGCACCATAAATAATTATCATTTGTTATGGAAGTGGGTATTATTAGACACACAAATCAAGAGAAGTGATAATGCTCCCAGTATTTTTTTGTATTAAATGTGCTTCAAAGCTGTATTTAAATATTATTTATTTCCCTTATATTGCGCTTGGAAAAAAGTCAAATTGGTATTGAAACAATCTTTATCGTCGCACTTTCCATTAATTTTATATATCTATATATGTCTCTACCTTCTGCTGCATAGTTCGGCCTATCAGTGAATTTTTGCGAATAAAGTGACCCTTCTTCCCTTTTCTTTTTATCTAGGTTATCCATCTTTTAATTTCAGATCTGAGCTGAGTCCATGTATGATTGGTGCTATATTTTTTCAATGTTTGTAATTGTAGGTTGTTCTCATGTATTTCCTTCAGTTTCAGGTCTGAATTAAGGACAAAAAGGAAGTAAAGTCGACTGCTGGGCATCTTTGATATTGTGTGCTGTTGATTTTGAAGGAACAACCAAACAATCATCTTCTAGATGGTGGTTTCAGTATATTCATCTCTTACAATTAGGTAACTTAATTTCATTTTTCTTATTATTATTTCTAAAAAAACTTTGAAGCTAACAGCTTGATCGGTCGTAAAACCAAGTCAAAACAAGTCCTCAGTATCACCGATGTAAATCGTTTGCAGTGATAGCTTAAGGGTCGAATCCACAGGGACGGAACTATTCCTCTTCTAGGGTTTTATCTAGTCCTAATTTATCTAATTCGATGGAAAAGAGTCGAGGTACAAACAAGTTTAGGAATCAGGGTCAATCCTTCGGTCTCTGTACCTGGCTGTTTTTAGACGGGTCCGACTGAATTCAGTCGGGTCCGATTGAAAACGACGTCTGATCATATTACTTGGTTAAATATTCTATTTGACAAAATGAACCTTTAAACAAGCAAGATAAATCAAATCAAACAAAACATCAACTAAAATAAACATCACATAGCCACCAAGTATTCAATCCCTAAAATTAACCCTAATGAACTAAACTGACAAAAAATGAAGGAATTCATTGTATCAATCATCAGCAAACAAATTAGAGAAAGAGTACAACAAAACCCATCATTTTCGATCTCAGCTGGTGTCCGGGCGGATCCGACAGGATTCAGTCGGACCCGCCAGAACGCGGCGGCTGCTGCTGCTGTGCCCCTTCTCCAAGTTTCGTCGGGAGAGAATAAAAATTGAGAGATATATTTTTTTTCTCTCTCTAAACTCTCCTTTATAGCCTCCTGGGCGCTCAATCAATCCTGGGGCATGTGCTGGGCGCCAGCCAGGCAGTTTCCAAAGCTGGCATGACTTCCTGGACAAGAAACTGACTTCCAAATCTGGTCACTGGACCGTTTCTGGTGAGTCCGTCCAAATCCTGGCGGGTCCGCCAGAAACTTGGCAGAGGCAGTTTTCTCCATCTTCAGGTCTGGCTCATTTCTGTCGGGTCCGTCTGAATTCTGGCGGGTCCGTCTGAATCCTGGCAGGTCCGCCAGAAAGCTGGCAGCAGCAGTTTTCTTCGTCTTCAATGCCCGCTTCGGCCCAAAATGGCGCCAAATCTTCCAAAAACCTACAAAATGACAAGGGCAATAGCAGTACCTCTATTCTAACATAAAAAGAGCATAAAACAAACTAAAAATACAACTTTTTGATTGGAATTGGGGCCTAAATGGGGTTGAAATGTATGCATGAAACCCTCCGATCAAATCTCCCCAAACTTAAAATTTGCTTGTCCCTAAGCAACAGTTAAAACTAAAGAGGAGAATTTAGGACCAAATTACAATTGAAAAGTTGTTTCACTACAAGTTAAGAGAAATCTTTAGGGAGGTTAAATTCATGCCTTTGAGAGTTTTCGGAATCGGAAATGACAAAGCAATTTCAAAACAAGACAATTCAATTTTTAGTTGAACTAATCCATTTTTGAACAAACCTAGAGTCAAACTTGAGCTGTCGAACAAGAATCATTTGCCTAACTAATAGGTTGGTTAATTTTTCAAAGAGCTTCAATCAATTTCAAGTCAGGTAGAAACGGGATCGAACCCCCTCAACTCAAATGATTTGAACTAACCCTAAGTTGTAAACCACATGTTTAGACAATTCGAACCACAAAAGAAAAATAAAAGATAATTGAAATTTAAAGGTTGAGTTGCGGCGATTCATCGCTTAGGGTTTTACGCTATTGGGACTTGTAGTGAGCTACCAGCACATAACGCACTGAGGAGGTCGGACCGATTTTTACGCCTTACCGCTACGGTCCACTTGTGGAATTACGCATTACCGCAACCACCCTCCAATATTTGTGGAATTTTCAATTGGAATTTCAAGTCCCTTCGCACCCTCATGTTCGCAACAGGAATTATTAGGTGTTTTTGTGTTTTTTTTTTCTTTTGTTTTTTGTTTTTTTTTTTATAAATATAAATGCAAAATAACTTAAAGAAGTGGTTCGACTGTTCTAAACATGCAAGACACAACTTACGGTTAGACAAACCTTTGAATTGAAAGAATGATCTTAGACAAATGGTGGTTGCCCTTTGCCGGCTCTAACCAACGAATTCAACTAAACTCTTATCAAATTAACCACCCCATTAGTTAGAAAAATGATTCCGAAAAGACTACTCTCCCTTTCGCCAAGAAGTTCAAGTTCTGGATTCCTCAAATTCATTTTCAAGACAAGATTTTTGCAACGCATTTTCCAAACCCAAATTCTCTCAAAAACCAAACTTAGACCATCTTCCAAATCAATCTCTAAACTTTCCTAAATGCAAACTAACATGAAATTATAATGCAAACAAGTTTCCTACATGCAATGCAACTCAGGACCAAATTTCAGACGGACCCGACCAAAATCAGACGGGTCGCCAGAAGCCTGGCCGAGAGCTGGACTCATCCTAGCGGATTCGCCTAAAACCAGACGGGTCCGTCTAAACAGGTCCAGAAGCTAAAAACTCTACATGCGATGATGCAAACCTAGATACATGCGAGTTTTTCCCAAATTACTCAATTTTTCCTCCCCAAACTTGCTTAGTTGCACTCAACGAACACATCAAAATCAAACTTAAGGAAGTAAAAGAGAGGAATTCAAAAAAACTTACAACTCCGTAGCGTCTATTTTCTTCTCCAGTAATATGTAGGATTGGAAAGTAAACGAAACGGAGGGTGGTGGGATCTCTTCGCACTTGCCTTAGCTCCTTGTAAAGTATTCGAACTCGCTAGCGGGTTGCATCGTCTTCATTTTTTCGGCCAGTGTGTACTCAACGAGCGGTCTCCTTAACTTCTACTTACTTCTCCAGTAATATGTAGGATAACAAGAGAAGAAGAAGGTCGTGGCGTCTTGTAGCACTTCCCTTGGCTCTTTGTAAGGACTTTTACCTGGCCAGCGTGCACTCCTACAAAACAAAAGAACCAAGACAACGTGAGAAGAGAAATAAATCAAATAAATTAGAAAGAAATAAAAACCCTAAAATCGGTCACCGTCCCCGGCAACGGCGCCATTTTTGTTCGGTCTGGGAAACCAAGTCAAAACAAATCCTCAGTATCACCGATGTAAACCGTTTGCAGTGATAGCTTAAGGGTCGAATCCACAAGGACGGACTGTTCAAGTTTTAGGGCTTAACTAATCCTAACAGGCTTAATTTGGCGGAGAAAGTCGGTGGTAAAAAAAAAGGTTGGAGTTATCTTTTTGGTGTTTTGCAATAATAATTAAAAGTAAAACAATTAAACTAGAGAAATAATGAAATAAAAAGGTGGCAAACAATAGTAGACGAGATTTAAAATTTCTAAAATCAACAATTTGGGAAAGTCAGGGTCAATTGCTACGGGTTCCTACCCCTGGCTGTGTTTAGACGGGTCCGGCTGAATTCAGACGGATCCGTCTGAATCCTGGCAGGTCCGCCAGAAAGCTGGCAGCAGCAGTTTTCTTCGTCTTCAATGCCCGCTTCGGCCCAAAATGGCGCCAAATCTTCCAAAAACCTACAAAATGACAAGGGCAATGGTAGTACCTCTATTCTAACATAAAAAGAGCATAAAACAAACTAAAAATACAACTTTTTGATTGGAATTGGGGCCTAAATGGGGTTGAAATGTATGCATGAAACCCTCCGATCACAGCTAACAATGAGAAACAAAAAATAACAAACGGCCATAAATCATCAAGGAAATGCATATCAATGATTGATTTTTTTTTATGTATTTGTTTTGTTCAAACTTCACTACGTTAATTTCTCATATTGGGTTCATGTATTTGTGAAACAGAGAGCTACACCTGTTATATGATAAAGTCAACAAGTAGTTACATTGCTTTAAACATCAATTTTTCTTTTGTGAGTTTTTTTCTAATTTGAATGAATAATAACGTGATTTTTCTTTCTTTTTAGTCCAAAGTTAGAAACTGTACATCTAATTTGTTCAATTTTCTTGAATTTTTGTCAATTTTGATCAGATCTTTTGGCATAGAAGATCTATACAGTTGATGAGAGAGTGAATTCGGATTGATTTTAGGTGTGTTGTTATATATTCGTAGGACCACTTGAGACTGGTATGGTGGTACGTGAAGGTGGGAGAAATGAGGGCTGGTATGACACAAGTACAAGCTTGGTATCAGTTGCACCCGAGGAAAGTAATTGGTACAAGGGTAGGTTCTTTAGTATCAAAACAGTGAGGAGAAGGAAGAAACAGTGTTAGTTATGATGATTGTTAATTTTGGTGAGCTGATTTCTTAGTTGGTACTGTGGTTGATACCAATAGATGCATAAGAGATTGGGTTTATAAAAAAAAGGAAGGCAATTGTCACTGCCATGACCATTATCATGTATGAAAATATTAATTAAAAAGAAGGCAATCGCCATTAGAATCAAATATATTGAGGCGTTTTGTTTACTTATTTAGAAATAGAAATAAAAATCCATTTCAATACCTGATTATTGAGGCGTGTTGTTTTGTTCAGTAAGCAAGAATGACTGAGACAATAATTTGTAGTATTAATGTTTGATGGTTAAAAATGTATATTAATGATGTTTACCTTTATATTGTTCTATCATTTAGTATGTTATTAATAAAAATTTGATTATGTTCCAGTGAGCTGTTATTAGTTATGTTTGAATACTTTCTGATAACCCATTGCTATTTTATAATCTGAAAGTAATACAGATGTGATAACGTAATAAAACTTTGAAGCTTAGTTTGTATATCATCTTAAATAGATCCACGATAGAAATATGCAGCCGCAATATTAAAATATTAATAGTTATGACTGGCAAAAAGATGATACATAGATATGCGGTGTGACTTTTTAATGTTGAAAATAAATATTAATAATTTAACCAAATACTTCCAAATAACTTTCTGACATTTGACTCTTAGGATATTTTACATAAAGTGTAAGGACATAGAAATATACAAATTAATAATTGATATCTTAGTCTTATGTTTACGAATTCATGATAAACTTTCATGAATGAAAAAAGGGCGTATATAGTAATGTCTAAGTTATAAATGGGCCTTCATTGGTAATAATTAATGAGAGGAAGAGAAAAGAATTATTACTATATCATTATATTTATGACTTATTATTAATTATTAATAATTCAACTAACTTTTGTATTAGAACATTTTTATCGTGTAACGAGGACAATATCTTCCCTACTTATATATTGTTACCATCAACAACCTCCGTCTATTCCAGAGCTTATTTTTAAAAATATTTTTTTAGGACCATCTTCTTCTCAACATTAATCAGAGGTGCTTTCTCTTATCTTTTTTAGTACATACAAATAATTGTAAAATTATGTATCTTGCATCCTATAATCTAACATTCAAATTTATCTCAACATTCATTCCGACTGACAAATTATCTCTATTTACAATAACTGATTTGATCTTTTCTTAAAACATGTTGATATAGATATTGTAATTAGATATTCACATTATTATTAACATATATAAAAAATTATGTAATACAAATCAAACCTTAAATAAGCTAAATAAAAATATTATATCGAGCGAAGCTCGATGTCCAACCCTAGTTCAAGTATAAGTTGCTTCGAGGTGAATATTATTTTTTTTATTCAAGATATCCATAAAAAAAATACATCACACTATGTTTTTATTAATGCACAATTTCCATATTTATTTTGCTTTATTTATTTATATATACATAGATTCCTAGGTTGCTAATTTGTTGTATCAAAGTTTTTGTTTGCAAGGTATGTTCTTTCTAAATAATCCATCCTGAAAGTATTGTGTTAGCATTCTTAATTCGTGGTTCGGTAAAACTTTTTAACTGAATGATTGAATACAAATAAGCAACATGATTAAATAAAGATAAAATAAAATAAATTAAATCTCTAACTTAAATTTCTTACTATTTAGAAATTATGAAATCCATCTCATTTCGCCTTGTGACAATGAAGTACAACTATTACATTGTTTTCTTAGCAGACTGATCGGGGGTAAAACCTTACCAAAACAATACCTCAAACTACCGATCTAATCGTTTGCAGTGATAGCTTAAGGGTCGAATCCACAGGGACGGACTATTCCTTTTCTAGGGTTTTATCTAATCCTAATTTATTTGACTCAATGAAAAAGAATCGGGGAACAAACAAGTTTAGGAATCAGGGTAAATCGTTCGGTTTCTATACTTGGCTGTTTTCAGACGGGTCCGACTGAATTCAATCGGGTTCGTTTGAAAACGACGTCCGATCAAATTACTTGGTTAAATATTCTGTTTAACAAGATAAACCTTTAAAAAAGCAAGACAAATCAAATTAAACAAAACATCAACTGAAATAGACATGAAAACGACGTCCAATCAATTTACTTAGTTAAATATTCTATTTGACAAGATGAACCTTTAAACAAGAAAGACAAATCAAATCAAACAAAACACCAACTAAAATAAACATCACATAGCCACCAAGTATTTAATCCCTAAAATTGACCCTAATCAACTAAACTGACAAAAAACGAAGGAATTCATTGTATCAATACATCAGCAAACAAATTAGAGAAAGAGTAGAACAAAACCCCTCATTTCTGATCTCAGCTGGTGTCCGGGCGGATCCGACAGGATTCTGTCGGACCCGCCAGAACGCGGCGGCTGCTGCTACTGTGCCCCGTCTTCACTTTTGAGGCTCGACACAATGTATCCCACATCTTCTCTCAATTTTGAAATTTCATCCCGCACTGAGAAATTGAACTTGCTCTGATCTTGCATAAACCCATCAACATTGGCGCGATATTGAGCCCAATAGCCCCCCTGATTGTTGCTTGAAGAGCTATTGTTGAATCCCCCTCGATTCGCCGGTGGTGCTTGAGTTAGATTAGCACTACCGCTAGGATTACCATAGGAGAGACCAGGATGATTCCTCTTATCGTGGTAGGTGTATTGACTTTTCTGATTGTTTGTCGGAAGATATTGCGGTGGTGCCATGAGAGCATTCATATCCGCAATCGGCTCATCTCGCTCCACCATATAGCAAGTCTTTGCCGTGTGCCCTTCTTCTTCACAAATTTGGCACTGGTTCACTGGCTTGGGCCTGGAGTTCATGTTCTTTATCATGGTCGTAAGGGCATCCAGCTGAGATTGGAGGAGCGTGGTCTTGTTAACTTTTAGCTTTCCACCACCACCACTGCTTTTGCTCCTCACTGACCAGTTCGTTTGTGTGCTCGCCATGTTTTCTATCAAGTCTTTTGCATCTTTGCACCCCATGTTGAGAAATGAACCACCTGCAGTCGAATCAACATTTTGACGGGTTAGATGGGTCAAACCGTCGTAAAAAGTAGTGATAAACCTAGAGTCGGCTATGTCATGGTGGGGACACATCCTTTGTAAATCCTTGAACCTTTCTCAAGCCTCAAATAGGTTCTCATCACTTTCCTGCCTAAAAGTTGACAGTTCTCTAATAATTTTTGCGGTCTTAACCCTAGGGTAAAACCGTTCTAAGAAAGCTTTGGTTAGGTCATCCCAAGACTCAAAGGGCTTGTCATTAAAACTATTCAACCAGTCGGCTGCTCTATCCCTAAGAGAGAAAGGGAAAAGAGTTAATTGTGTGATTTCTGGTGTAACATCCTCAGGGATCACAGTGGCACAATTATGAAAGAATGTTTGCAAATGTTTGCTCGCGTCCTTCGATGGCGAGCCTCCAAACATGTCGTTCTTGATTAGTGAAACAAGGCCAGGGTTGTAGAAGAGATCTTTCAGCCTTTTGGATTTAGGAAATTTCACTCCAAGCCTGATGTTGTTAGCCGTCGGAGTGCTAAACTCTTTCAAGGGGCGGTTCTCGGCTGCCTCCTTCATCTCTTTCATAGCACGCTCAAATGCTCGTTGGTACACGGCCTCGTCAATCAACACTTCCTCTTCGCCCGGCACATCTTCTTCATCAACTCTGTCACCCATCAGCTCGGATTCGGCTTCGACAAATTTCTCTTCCGATTCACTGGATAATGTTGTCAGTTGCCTCAGTTCTCGAGGATGTGAGAACTCCGAGGTTGCTGCTTCTTGGCCCTTGGTTGGTCCCTCCAAGAAAAGAACTGTTGGAGGAGCAACTAGGGCGAGAAGCTGCTGACTCTCTTCACGCTTCTTGCGCGCTCTTGTATTGTATTCGTGTTCGCTGAAAGGTTGGGTTGTCTTTTTCTTTCTCCCGGCCAGTTCGCACACCTACAATGTAAGAACAATGAAGGAAAAGTGAAAAGAGAACAAATTAAATCAATTAAAATAAGAAAAGATCCTAAAACTTGGTCACCGTTCCCGGCAACGGCGCCATTTTTGATCGGTCGTAAAACCAAGTCAAAACAAGTCCTTAGAATCACCGATGTAAATCCATAGGGACGGACTGTTCAAGTTTTAGGGCTTAACTAATCCTAATTGGTCTAATTTGGCAAAAATAAGTCGGTGGTAAAAATAATGGTTGAAGTTATCTTTTTGGTGTTTTGGAATAATAATTGAAAGTAAACAATTGAACTAAGCAAACAATAAAGATAAATGGTTCCAAGCAGTAGCAAACAAGGATTAAAATACGAGATTCAACAATTGGATGAAGTTAGGGTCAATTGCTTCGGGTTCCTACTCCTGGCCGCGTTTGGACGGGTCTGACTAAAATCAGACAAATCCGCCAGAACACGTCGCTCGTTCAGTTTACTCAGTTATCCGTTCTATTTGACATGCAGGGTCTCAAGTTGTTCCAGGGCTTACAGCGCTAACTCTCGTTCTTGGCTTAAACACCTAAGTTCAACTCTTCGAACCTCCTAAAAATCCTAAGTTTCAACTCTCGTTCCTTGGCTTAGGTTTTCTAGGTTTGACTTTCTTATCGTAAGGACAACCCGTATCTCTCGATCACGGGTAGAGACACGTCTCTCGACTTAGTCCCGGGTTCACCTCTCGGCTAATACCAATCATATGGCAAGCAATTGCAAAGTGGGTCGGAGATTCGATTTTTACTACCTATCAAACTAGACTTTGTCACGTCTATTGGGTACAAACCATCAATCCAAGCAATTCACAATCAACAAGATTCAACAAATAAAACAAGAAAGCCAAAGAAAATCAAATAAAACGTCAACAAGAGTAAAAATCACATAGCTACCAAGTATCGATTTTCTACAATTGCCCCTAAACAAGAAACTACTCACACATAGTCATAAAACAACCACAAATCATCAAGTTTACTGTATCAAACAACATATAAAACCAGTATATAGAGATTACAACAATCATGTAAGAAGATCTGATCCAAAAGCAATCTTGGCGGGGTCGACGAAATTCTGGCAGGGGCCGTCAGAATCGCCCTGGCGGCTGCAGCTCTCCAAAATCACTCAAAACTTGACCTAATTGTGTAAAAGTTGTTTCTCTCTCCTCTTGGGCGCTCAATCAAGCCAGAGACGCGTGCTAGGTGCCAGCTAGCTTGTTTCCAAAGCTGGCCTGATTTCTTGAAGAAAAAGTTGGCTTCCATTTCTGCTGTTGGAATGTTTCTGGCGGGTCCGTCTGAAACCTGGCAGCAGCAGTCTTCTTCGTCTTCAGTGCCTGCTTCAAGTCTAAAATAGCGCCAAATCTTTCAAAAACCTCCAAAATACCAAGGACAATAGCAGTACCACGATTCTAACACGAAAATAGAATAAAATAAACTCAAAACACAACTTTTTGAGTGGAATTGGGGCCTAAATGAGGTTGAAATGTATGCATGAAACCCTCCGATCACAGACTTTTCTAGAAAGATCGAGATGAGAAATTTTAATACATCTATTATACCAATATGTCCATCACTTAAATGAATCGCTCCCAAGGAAAAGTGTTTCTAGAGTGAAATGAAAAAAGAGAAGAACAACAAAGTACCTGACATCTAACGGAGTCATTCTCTCCACGATCCGTGTTACTATGTATCTAAGCTAAAATAAAATATAAAAGTATCCAACAACTTGATAATAAATGAAAGGTGATTGTTTGATTATATCTAAATTTACATAGATTTCTTAGTTGCCTATATCTTGTAGGTTAAAGTACTTCTTGTTTACAAGCAAGGATGTTCTCCCTAAATAATCCACCTCGATAGCATTGTGTTAGCATTCTTAATTAAAGGTTGACTAGAGTTTTTTTAGTTGAGTGATTGCATGCAAATAAGACACACATGCAGTTGAATAAAAATAATATAAATGAAATCTCAGATTATTTAGAAAATATCAAATCCATATCATTTCGCCTCGCCGCAACAACTTACATATTGTTGCATTGATTTCTCGAGCAGGCTTTTCTAGAAAGATCGTGATTTGAAACTTCAGTGCTTGCGTTACGTTCAATTGTGCCTATCATTTGAAGGACTAGCATCAAGCTAAAGTGTTTCTAATTTCTAGAGTGAACTGAACAAAGAGAAGAACAACAAAGTATCTGACATCTAACGGAGTCGTTCTATCCGTCACGATCTTTGTTACAATACATTTGAGCTAAAATAAAATAAAAAAAAAGTACCTAGCAACTTGATGATAAATGAAAGGTGATTGTTTGATTGATTTCTTTAGAAATATGTAAAGCACCTCTCATGTTCCTCAGCTCAACTTTAATTGCTAGACAGAAAAGTATCTTTCAAGCTAAAGTGTGTTTCTAATTTCTAGAGTGAACTGAACAAAGAGAAGAACAACAAAGTATCTTGCATCTAACGGAGTCGTTCTATCCTTCACGATCCTTGTTACAATACATTTGAGCTAAAATAAAATAAAATAAAAAAAGTACTTAGCATCTTGATGATAAATGAAAGGTGATTGTTTGATTGATTTCTTTAAAAATATGCAAAGCACCTCTCATGTTCCTCAGCTCAACTTTAATTGCTAGATAGAAACGAACGAGGAAAAATAAAAATAAATTCTAGTGCACCACCGATGATAATAATACTTTTCTCAATGGTAAGCACAATATAAACTTAATAATTTGGCAAGTTATGATTTTGCGATATATTAGTTCTCTGAATATATAATTAATGTCGGCAAGTCTAGTAAGAAATTGTCATATGTTTTGAACATCAAAACTAAAATTTCATGATTTCTTCGGTTTCTTTTCAAATCCAAACATTCGATATGAAAGGTCTTTTTCAAAAAAAGTTGTCACGTGTGCTGTGCTAATATGCTTTAGTGCTGCCGAGGATGAAGGGAGGAAGATATTTTCTATTTTGATCTTTACGGAAAAATCATCGTATCCAAACATAACACAACTCATGTTGCTTTGTCATATTTGAAATATCGTCGCCGATATAATTTAAGATAGTAAAGCGTGTTGCAGACATCAACATCTATGGCTTCACAAGAAATTAACCATAACGATTTAAGCTGACACAATGGCGGGAAAAGCAACTAGCTGTAAATAAAAAATATATATATATTTCAGCTGCGCATTGCTACTAGCTGACATAAAGCGTAAAAATGAGCGTACATCAAAACAGAAGTTGCTTCGAGGTGAACATTGTTTATTCAATTCATGATATCCACGAAAAATACATCGCACTTCAAATCAAGCGCAAGTATAAGGATGTGAAGTAATTATTGAGGGTACAAGGAAGTATCTCTGTGCGTTTTATGTAAGATTAAGTTCACGTCAAGTTTACATGGTTGGGTAGGAGGGCTCCATGGCGATACCGCACAGGCCTGCAGTGCTGGCGACATTCCTCTGCATGCGAATGTAGCCGGACTCTCCCCACGAAGTGCCCCAGGAATTCTTCACTATCCAATAGGCTGTGCCAGTTGAGCAAGGACCATATCCTACAACCAACACGCCGTGGTCCAGATTGGTCCCACACGGCCCGGTGAAAATTCCACTCTTGTAGAATTGGAAAGCAGAGCCGCTCGCCTCGATGGCAACGGAAACAGGCTGGTTCGCCACGGCATTCTTGAGACAAGACTCGCAATAGGTCGTTACATCTTGGTAAGAGAGGAGGGAGACAGCGTAGTCGTATGTCTTAGGATAGTTGCAGGTTCCTGCTTTACCTGTGGAACCACTTGTATAAGGATAGTCTGACTCGGTCGTGATGCCACCATTCCAGATCACCCATTGAAAGGCATAGTCCATGTATCCTCCATTGCATCCGCTGCACGAGGTATCACAGTCCACAAGCTCCTGCTCTGATAGGCTCAGGAGTGTACCTGTCTTGATTTTGTTGATCCCCTCCATTGCACCAGTTGCAGAAAATGACCAGCAACTACCTGTATTTTGAGTAGTCAACAATGAGGAGATTTGGTTAATAAAAAAAGATGTGTGTACACATAACAAGCGCATGAAATCATTTCAAGCTTTGACTCACCGCAATTGCCTTGATTCTTTATAGGAGTGACGGCACCTGATGATCGCCAATCGACGCAAGTAGGAGCTGTGGTCAAATTCGCATACTTGAATGGAGTGGCCTTTTTCGGAGTGCTAGGGCTCTTGAAACCGACGTACTTTGTTACGAACTCTTCATTAGTAAGGTCGGCAAACTCATTGAGACCCAAGGTGTACGTAAGACCGGATTGCTTGTTCATAGACTCGATAAATTGGAAGTTGGTCTTAAACACCTCGAAGCGATGTTGTTTTTCTGTGTCACTGCTATAGACACGGCCGAATTCACCCATCCATTTTTCATAAGCCGCCAACAATGGATCCTCAGCTGTAGCAACGAAAGCTATAGCCCCGAAGAGGAGCATAAGGGCTGGAAGAATGCTGGCCCGAGAAATCGCCATTGGAAGTATGTTGTACTATTAAGGAGATGTAAGATTTAATTTTGTTTGGTGAGAACGAATGGTAGAAAGACACCTTTATAGAGATCCTTGCTTCACGTCCTTTTCAAGAATGACAAATTGTGTTTGAATAACCATATAAAGTATTCCAAAAGATTTCTTCATAATAAATTTAAATACAATTGATGAGGAAGACCACCCATTAATTAACACATTATTTTAAAGGTGACAAGTAACAAGACAAATCTATTTAAATAATTTGCTTATGACATCACATTTTGAACTTCATAATTTGACCCTCGAGGACAATCCGTATTGAAAAGGATAAAAATTATTAAAATTTGCATGCAACATCACATCACATCCAAGAGATTCTAATTTTCTTTCAAGGGACAATGTAAAATGTACGAAGCAATACGTACGTACAGAACAACTAGACACAATTCACGAAGCATATACGGCGTGATTGGTGAATTTTCTCTCTTTTCCTATCATAAGCCCACAACTTATAATGTCATGTGCGCCTTTGATTTAAAATAACAATAAAGTATATAATCAACTCTTCCTACATGGTGAGGAGAAGTTGCGTATTATAATGTATTCCGATTAATTATGAATTGAACATGCTTTCGAGTCAAAATTATCATGTGACTCATCACCTTAGGAAGTCCAAACGTTTCTATTTAATAAAAACATGGTGTTGTCATTCTTCCGCTAACAGAACAAATTTGTGCCAACGTGCCTAACTAATTATAATTTCATTCCATTTCCTAAGAGTATACATAAATAGACTGTGAATGTCCAACATAACGCAAAGGCATTTCAGGCGATGGATAATGTCGTCCTTATTAAAATAATATTTGTTTATTTACGCTGAAATTGAGGAACAAATTCTACATTTTCTTTTACTTTGTTTTCTTTATGTATATCTAAATGTACATAGATTTCTTAGTTGCCTATATCTTGTAGGTTAAAGTACTTCTTGTTTACAAGCAAGGATGTTATCCCTAAATAATCCACCTCGATAGCATTGTGTTAGCATTCTTAATTAAAGGTTGACTAGAGTTTTTTTAGTTGAGTGATTACATGCAAATAAGACACACATGCAGTTGAATAAAAATAATATAAATGAAATCTCAGATTATTTAGAAAATATCAAATCCATATCATTTCGCCTCGCCGCAACAACTTACATATTGTTGCATTGATTTCTCGAGCAGGCTTTTCTAGAAAGATCGTGATTTGAAACTTCAGTGCTTGCGTTACGTTCAATTGTGCCTATCATTTGAAGGACTAGCATCAAGCTAAAGTGTTTCTAATTTCTAGAGTGAACTGAACAAAGAGAAGAACAACAAAGTATCTGACATCTAACGGAGTCGTTCTATCCGTCACGATCTTTGTTACAATACATTTGAGCTAAAATAAAATAAAAAAAAAGTACCTAGCAACTTGATGATAAATGAAAGGTGATTGTTTGATTGATTTCTTTAGAAATATGTAAAGCACCTCTCATGTTCCTCAGCTCAACTTTAATTGCTAGACAGAAAAGTATCTTTCAAGCTAAAGTGTGTTTCTAATTTCTAGAGTGAACTGAACAAAGAGAAGAACAACAAAGTATCTTGCATCTAACGGAGTCGTTCTATCCGTCACGATCCTTGTTACAATACATTTGAGCTAAAATAAAATAAAATAAAAAAAGTACTTAGCATCTTGATGATAAATGAAAGGTGATTGTTTGATTGATTTCTTTAAAAATATGCAAAGCACCTCTCATATTCCTCAGCTCAACTTTAATTGCTAGATAGAAACGAACGAGGAAAAATAAAAATAAATTCTAGTGCACCACCGATGATAATAATACTTTTCTCAATGGTAAGCACAATATAAACTTAATAATTTGGCAAGTTATGATTTTGCGATATATTAGTTCTCTGAATATATAATTAATGTCGGCAAGTCTAGTAAGAAATTGTCATATGTTTTGAACATCAAAACTAAAATTTCATGATTTCTTCGGTTTCTTTTCAAATCCAAACATTCGACATGAAAGGTCTTTTTCAAAAAAAGTTGTCACGTGTGCTGTGCTAATATGCTTTAATGCGGCCGAGGACGAATGGAGGAAGATATTTTCTATTTTGATCTTTACGGAAAAATCATCGTATCCAAACATAACACAACTCATGTTGCTTTGTCATATTTGAAATATCGTCGCCGATATAATTTAAGATAGTAAAGCGTGTTGCAGACATCAACATCTATGGCTTCACAAGAAATTAACCATCACGATTTAAGCTGACACAATGGCGGGAAAAGCAACTAGCTGTAAATAAAAAATATATATATATTTCAGCTGCGCATTGCTACTAGCTGACATAAAGCGTAAAAATGAGCGTACATCAAAACAGAAGTTGCTTCAAGGTGAACATTGTTTATTCAATTCATGATATCCACGAAAAATACATCGCACTTCAAATCAAGCGCAAGTATAAGGATGTGAAGTAATTATTGAGGGTACAAGGAAGTATCTCTGTGCGTTTTATGTAAGATTAAGTTCACGTCAAGTTTACATGGTTGGGTAGGAGGGCTCCATGGCGATACCGCACAGGCCTGCAGTGCTGGCGACATTCCTCTGCATGCGAATGTAGCCGGACTCTCCCCACGAAGTGCCCCAGGAATTCTTCACTATCCAATAGGCTGTGCCAGTTGAGCAAGGACCATATCCTACAACCAACACGCCGTGGTCCAGATTGGTCCCACACGGCCCGGTGAAAATTCCACTCTTGTAGAATTGGAAAGCAGAGCCGCTCGCCTCGATGGCAACGGAAACAGGCTGGTTCGCCACGGCATTCTTGAGACAAGACTCGCAATAGGTCGTTACATCTTGGTAAGAGAGGAGGGAGACAGCGTAGTCGTATGTCTTAGGATAGTTGCAGGTTCCTGCTTTACCTGTGGAACCACTTGTATAAGGATAGTCTGACTCGGTCGTGATGCCACCATTCCAGATCACCCATTGAAAGGCATAGTCCATGTATCCTCCATTGCATCCGCTGCACGAGGTATCACAGTCCACAAGCTCCTGCTCTGATAGGCTCAGGAGTGTACCTGTCTTGATTTTGTTGATCCCCTCCATTGCACCAGTTGCAGAAAATGACCAGCAACTACCTGTATTTTGAGTAGTCAACAATGAGGAGATTTGGTTAATAAAAAAAGATGTGTGTACACATAACAAGCGCATGAAATCATTTCAAGCTTTGACTCACCGCAATTGCCTTGATTCTTTATAGGAGTGACGGCACCTGATGATCGCCAATCGACGCAAGTAGGAGCTGTGGTCAAATTCGCATACTTGAATGGAGTGGCCTTTTTCGGAGTGCTAGGGCTCTTGAAACCGACGTACTTTGTTACGAACTCTTCATTAGTAAGGTCGGCAAACTCATTGAGACCCAAGGTGTACGTAAGACCGGATTGCTTGTTCATAGACTCGATAAATTGGAAGTTGGTCTTAAACACCTCGAAGCGATGTTGTTTTTCTGTGTCACTGCTATAGACACGGCCGAATTCACCCATCCATTTTTCATAAGCCGCCAACAATGGATCCTCAGCTGTAGCAACGAAAGCTATAGCCCCGAAGAGGAGCATAAGGGCTGGAAGAATGCTGGCCCGAGAAATCGCCATTGGAAGTATGTTGTACTATTAAGGAGATGTAAGATTTAATTTTGTTTGGTGAGAACGAATGGTAGAAAGACACCTTTATAGAGATCCTTGCTTCACGTCCTTTTCAAGAATGACAAATTGTGTTTGAATAACCATATAAAGTATTCCAAAAGATTTCTTCATAATAAATTTAAATACAATTGATGAGGAAGACCACCCATTAATTAACACATTATTTTAAAGGTGACAAGTAACAAGACAAATCTATTTAAATAATTTGCTTATGACATCACATTTTGAACTTCATAATTTGACCCTCGAGGACAATCCGTATTGAAAAGGATAAAAATTATTAAAATTTGCATGCAACATCACATCACATCCAAGAGATTCTAATTTTCTTTCAAGGGACAATGTAAAATGTACGAAGCAATACGTACGTACAGAACAACTAGACACAATTCACGAAGCATATACGGCGTGATTGGTGAATTTTCTCTCTTTTCCTATCATAAGCCCACAACTTATAATGTCATGTGCGCCTTTGATTTAAAATAACAATAAAGTATATAATCAACTCTTCCTACATGGTGAGGAGAAGTTGCGTATTATAATGTATTCCGATTAATTATGAATTGAACATGCTTTCGAGTCAAAATTATCATGTGACTCATCACCTTAGGAAGTCCAAACGTTTCTATTTAATAAAAACATGGTGTTGTCATTCTTCCGCTAACAGAACAAATTTGTGCCAACGTGCCTAACTAATTATAATTTCATTCCATTTCCTAAGAGTATACATAAATAGACTGTGAATGTCCAACATAACGCAAAGGCATTTCAGGCGATGGATAATGTCGTCCTTATTAAAATAATATTTGTTTATTTACGCTGAAATTGAGGAACAAATTCTACATTTTCTTTTACTTTGTTTTCTTTATGTATATCTAAATGTACATAGATTTCTTAGTTGCCTATATCTTGTAGGTTAAAGTACTTCTTGTTTACAAGCAAGGATGTTATCCCTAAATAATCCACCTCGATAGCATTGTGTTAGCATTCTTAATTAAAGGTTGACTAGAGTTTTTTTAGTTGAGTGATTACATGCAAATAAGACACACATGCAGTTGAATAAAAATAATATAAATGAAATCTCAGATTATTTAGAAAATATCAAATCCATATCATTTCGCCTCGCCGCAACAACTTACATATTGTTGCATTGATTTCTCGAGCAGGCTTTTCTAGAAAGATCGTGATTTGAAACTTCAGTGCTTGCGTTACGTTCAATTGTGCCTATCATTTGAAGGACTAGCATCAAGCTAAAGTGTTTCTAATTTCTAGAGTGAACTGAACAAAGAGAAGAACAACAAAGTATCTGACATCTAACGGAGTCGTTCTATCCGTCACGATCTTTGTTACAATACATTTGAGCTAAAATAAAATAAAAAAAAAGTACCTAGCAACTTGATGATAAATGAAAGGTGATTGTTTGATTGATTTCTTTAGAAATATGTAAAGCACCTCTCATGTTCCTCAGCTCAACTTTAATTGCTAGACAGAAAAGTATCTTTCAAGCTAAAGTGTGTTTCTAATTTCTAGAGTGAACTGAACAAAGAGAAGAACAACAAAGTATCTTGCATCTAACGGAGTCGTTCTATCCGTCACGATCCTTGTTACAATACATTTGAGCTAAAATAAAATAAAATAAAAAAAGTACTTAGCATCTTGATGATAAATGAAAGGTGATTGTTTGATTGATTTCTTTAAAAATATGCAAAGCACCTCTCATGTTCCTCAGCTCAACTTTAATTGCTAGATAGAAACGAACGAGGAAAAATAAAAATAAATTCTAGTGCACCACCGATGATAATAATACTTTTCTCAATGGTAAGCACAATATAAACTTAATAATTTGGCAAGTTATGATTTTGCGATATATTAGTTCTCTGAATATATAATTAATGTCGGCAAGTCTAGTAAGAAATTGTCATATGTTTTGAACATCAAAACTAAAATTTCATGATTTCTTCGGTTTCTTTTCAAATCCAAACATTCGACATGAAAGGTCTTTTTCAAAAAAAGTTGTCACGTGTGCTGTGCTAATATGCTTTAATGCGGCCGAGGACGAATGGAGGAAGATATTTTCTATTTTGATCTTTACGGAAAAATCATCGTATCCAAACATAACACAACTCATGTTGCTTTGTCATATTTGAAATATCGTCGCCGATATAATTTAAGATAGTAAAGCGTGTTGCAGACATCAACATCTATGGCTTCACAAGAAATTAACCATCACGATTTAAGCTGACACAATGGCGGGAAAAGCAACTAGCTGTAAATAAAAAATATATATATATTTCAGCTGCGCATTGCTACTAGCTGACATAAAGCGTAAAAATGAGCGTACATCAAAACAGAAGTTGCTTCCAGGTGAACATTGTTCATTCAATTCATGATATCCACGAAAAATACATCGCACTTCAAATCAAGCGCAAGTATAAGGATGTGAAGTAATTATTGAGGGTACAAGGAAGTATCTCTGTGCGTTTTATGTAAGATTAAGTTCACGTCAAGTTTACATGGTTGGGTAGGAGGGCTCCATGGCGATACCGCACAGGCCTGCAGTGCTGGCGACATTCCTCTGCATGCGAATGTAGCCGGACTCTCCCCACGAAGTGCCCCAGGAATTCTTCACTATCCAATAGGCTGTGCCAGTTGAGCGAGGACCATATCCTACAACCAACACGCCGTGGTCCAGATTGGTCCCACACGGCCCGGTGAAAATTCCACTCTTGTAGAATTGGAAAGCAGAGCCGCTCGCCTCGATGGCAACGGAAACAGGCTGGTTCGCCACGGCATTCTTGAGACAAGACTCGCAATAGGTCGTTACATCTTGGTAAGAGAGGAGGGAGACGGCGTAGTCGTATGTCTTAGGATAGTTGCAGGTTCCTGCTTTACCTGTGGAACCACTTGTATAAGGATAGTCTGACTCGGTCGTGATGCCACCATTCCAGATCACCCATTGAAAGGCATAGTCCATGTATCCTCCATTGCATCCGCTGCACGAGGTATCACAGTCCACAAGCTCCTGCTCTGATAGGCTCAGGAGTGTACCTGTCTTGATTTTGTTGATCCCCTCCATTGCACCAGTTGCAGAAAATGACCAGCAACTACCTGTATTTTGAGTAGTCAACAATGAGGAGATTTGGTTAATAAAAAAAGACGTGTGTACACATAACAAGCGCATGAAATCATTTCAAGCTTTGACTCACCGCAATTGCCTTGATTCTTTATAGGAGTGACGGCACCTGATGATCGCCAATCGACGCAAGTAGGAGCTGTGGTCAAATTCGCATACTTGAATGGAGTGGCCTTTTTCGGAGTGCTAGGGCTCTTGAAACCGACGTACTTTGTTACGAACTCTTCATTAGTAAGGTCGGCAAACTCATTGAGACCCAAGGTGTACGTAAGACCGGATTGCTTGTTCATAGACTCGATAAATTGGAAGTTGGTCTTAAACACCTCGAAGCGATGTTGTTTTTCTGTGTCACTGCTATAGACACGGCCGAATTCACCCATCCATTTTTCATAAGCCGCCAACAATGGATCCTCAGCTGTAGCAACGAAAGCTATAGCCCCGAAGAGGAGCATAAGGGCTGGCAGAATGCTGGCCCGAGAAATCGCCATTGGAAGTATGTTGTACTATTAAGGAGATGTAAGATTTAATTTTGTTTGGTGAGAACGAATGGTAGAAAGACACCTTTATAGAGATCCTTGCTTCACGTCCTTTTCAAGAATGACAAATTGTGTTTGAATAACCATATAAAGTATTCTAAAAGATTTCTTCATAATAAATTTAAATACAATTGATGAGGAAGACCACCCATTAATTAATACATTATTTTAAAGGTGACAAGTAACAAGACAAATCTATTTAAATAATTTGCTTATGACATCACATTTTGAACTTCATAATTTGACCCTCGAGGACAATCCGTATTGAAAAGGATAAAAATTATCAAAATTTGCATGCAACATCACATCACATCCAAGAGATTCTAATTTTCTTTCAAGGGACAATGTAAAATGTACGAAGCAATACGTACGTACAGAACAACTAGACACAATTCACGAAGCATATACGGCGTGATTGGTGAATTTTCTCTCTTTTCCTATCATAAGCCCACAACTTATAATGTCATGTGCGCCTTTGATTTAAAATAACAATAAAGTATATAATCAACTCTTCCTACATGGTGAGGAGAAGTTGCGTTTTATAATGTATTCCGATTAATTATGAATTGAACATGCTTTCGAGTCAAAATTATCATGTGACTCATCACCTTAGGAAGTCCAAACGTTTCTATTTAATAAAAACATGGTGTTGTCATTCTTCCGCTAACAGAACAAATTTGTGCCAACGTGCCTAACTAATTATAATTTCATTCCATTTCCAAAGAGTATACATAAATAGGCTGTGAATGTCCAACATAACGGAAAGGCATTTCAGGCGATGGATAATGTCGTCCTTATTAAAATAATATTTGTTTATTTACGCTGAAATTGATGAACAAATTCTACATTTTCTTTTACTTTGTTTTCTTTATGTATATCTAAATGTACATAGATTTCTTAGTTGCCTATATCTTGTAGGTTAAAGTACTTGTTTACAAGCAAGGATGTTATCCCTAAATAATCCACCTCGATAGCATTGTGTTAGCATTCTTAATTAAAGGTTGACTAGAGTTTTTTTTGTTGAGTGATTACATGCAAATAAGACACACATGCAGTTGAATAAAAATAATATAAATGATATCTCAGATTATTTAGAAAATATCAAATCCATATCATTTCGCCTCGCCGCAACAACTTACATATTGTTGCATTGATTTCTCGAGCAGGCTTTTCTAGAAAGATCGTGATTTGAAACTTCAGTGCTTGCGTTACGTTCAATTGTGCCTATCATTTGAAGGACTAGCATCAAGCTAAAGTGTTTCTAATTTCTAGAGTGAACTGAACAAAGAGAAGAACAACAAAGTATCTGACATCTAACGGAGTCGTTCTATCCGTCACGATCTTTGTTACAATACATTTGAGCTAAAATAAAATAAAAAAAAGTACCTAGCAACTTGATGATAAATGAAAGGTGATTGTTTGATTGATTTCTTTAGAAATATGTAAAGCACCTCTCATGTTCCTCAGCTCAACTTTAATTGCTAGACAGAAAAGTATCTTTCAAGCTAAAGTGTGTTTCTAATTTCTAGAGTGAACTGAACAAAGAGAAGAACAACAAAGTATCTTGCATCTAACGGAGTCGTTCTATCCGTCACGATCCTTGTTACAATACATTTGAGCTAAAATAAAATAAAATAAAAAAAGTACTTAGCATCTTGATGATAAATGAAAGGTGATTGTTTGATTGATTTCTTTAAAAATATGCAAAGCACCTCTCATGTTCCTCAGCTCAACTTTAATTGCTAGATAGAAACGAACGAGGAAAAATAAAAATAAATTCTAGTGCACCACCGATGATAATAATACTTTTCTCAATGGTAAGCACAATATAAACTTAATAATTTGGCAAGTTATGATTTTGCGATATATTAGTTCTCTGAATATATAATTAATGTCGGCAAGTCTAGTAAGAAATTGTCATATGTTTTGAACATCAAAACTAAAATTTCATGATTTCTTCGGTTTCTTTTCAAATCCAAACATTCGATATGAAAGGTCTTTTTCAAAAAAAGTTGTCACGTGTGCTGTGCTAATATGCTTTAATGCGGCCGAGGACGAAGGGAGGAAGATATTTTCTATTTTGATCTTTACGGAAAAATCATCGTATCCAAACATAACACAACTCATGTTGCTTTGTCATATTTGAAATATCGTCGCCGATATAATATAAGATAGTAAAGCGTGTTGCAGACATCAACATCTATGGCTTCACAAGAAATTAACCATAACGATTTAAGCTGACACAATGACGGGAAAAGCAACTTGCTGTAAATAAAAAATATATATATATTTCAGCTGCGCATTGCTACTAGCTGACATAAAGCGTAAAAATGAGCGTACATCAAAACAGAAGTTGCTTCAAGGTGAACATTGTTTATTCAATTCATGATATCCACGAAAAATACATCGCACTTCAAATCAAGCGCAAGTATAAGGATGTGAAGTAATTATTGAGGGTACAAGGAAGTATCTCTGTGCGTTTTATGTAAGATTAAGTTCACGTCAAGTTTACATGGTTGGGTAGGAGGGCTCCATGGCGATACCGCACAGGCCTGCAGTGCTGGCGACATTCCTCTGCATGCGAATGTAGCCGGACTCTCCCCACGAAGTGCCCCAGGAATTCTTCACTATCCAATAGGCTGTGCCAGTTGAGCAAGGACCATATCCTACAACCAACACGCCGTGGTCCAGATTGGTCCCACACGGCCCGGTGAAAATTCCACTCTTGTAGAATTGGAAAGCAGAGCCGCTCGCCTCGATGGCAACGGAAACAGGCTGGTTCGCCACGGCATTCTTGAGACAAGACTCGCAATAGGTCGTTACATCTTGGTAAGAGAGGAGGGAGACGGCGTAGTCGTATGTCTTAGGATAGTTGCAGGTTCCTGCTTTACCTGTGGAACCACTTGTATAAGGATAGTCTGACTCGGTCGTGATGCCACCATTCCAGATCACCCATTGAAAGGCATAGTCCATGTATCCTCCATTGCATCCGCTGCACGAGGTATCACAGTCCACAAGCTCCTGCTCTGATAGGCTCAGGAGTGTACCTGTCTTGATTTTGTTGATCCCCTCCATTGCACCAGTTGCAGAAAATGACCAGCAACTACCTGTATTTTGAGTAGTCAACAATGAGGAGATTTGGTTAATAAAAAAAGATGTGTGTACACATAACAAGCGCATGAAATCATTTCAAGCTTTGACTCACCGCAATTGCCTTGATTCTTTATAGGAGTGACGGCACCTGATGATCGCCAATCGACGCAAGTAGGAGCTGTGGTCAAATTCGCATACTTGAATGGAGTGGCCTTTTTCGGAGTGCTAGGGCTCTTGAAACCGACGTACTTTGTTACGAACTCTTCATTAGTAAGGTCGGCAAACTCATTGAGACCCAAGGTGTACGTAAGACCGGATTGCTTGTTCATAGACTCGATAAATTGGAAGTTGGTCTTAAACACCTCGAAGCGATGTTGTTTTTCTGTGTCACTGCTATAGACACGGCCGAATTCACCCATCCATTTATCATAAGCCGCCAACAATGGATCCTCAGCTGTAGCAACGAAAGCTATAGCCCCGAAGAGGAGCATAAGGGCTGGCAGAATGCTGGCCCGAGAAATCGCCATTGGAAGTATGTTGTACTATTAAGGAGATGTAAGATTTAATTTTGTTTGGTGAGAACGAATGGTAGAAAGACACCTTTATAGAGATCCTTGCTTCACGTCCTTTTCAAGAATGACAAATTGTGTTTGAATAACCATATAAAGTATTCTAAAAGATTTCTTCATAATAAATTTAAATACAATTGATGAGGAAGACCACCCATTAATTAATACATTATTTTAAAGGTGACAAGTAACAAGACAAATCTATTTAAATAATTTGCTTATGACATCACATTTTGAACTTCATAATTTGACCCTCGAGGACAATCCGTATTGAAAAGGATAAAAATTATTAAAATTTGCATGCAACATCACATCACATCCAAGAGATAATAATTTTCTTTCAAGGGACAATGTAAAATGTACGAAGCAATACGTACGTACAGAACAACTAGACACAATTCACGAAGCATATACGGCGTGATTGGTGAATTTTCTCTCTTTTCCTATCATAAGCCCACAACTTATAATGTCATGTGCGCCTTTGATTTAAAATAACAATAAAGTATATAATCAACCCTTCCTACATGGTGAGGAGAAGTTGCGTATTATAATGTATTCCGATTAATTATGAATTGAACATGCTTTCGAGTCAAAATTATCATGTGACTCATCACCTTAGGAAGTCCAAACGTTTCTATTTAATAAAAACATGGTGTTGTCATTCTTCCGCTAACAGAACAAATTTGTGCCAACGTGCCTAACTAATTATAATTTCATTCCATTTCCAAAGAGTATACATAAATAGACTGTGAATGTCCAACATAACGGAAAGGCATTTCAGGCGATGGATAATGTCGTCCTTATTAAAATAATATTTGTTTATTTACGCTGAAATTGATGAACAAATTCTACATTTTCTTTTACTTTGTTTTCTTTATGTATATCTAAATGTACATAGATTTCTTAGTTGCCTATATCTTGTAGGTTAAAGTACTTCTTGTTTACAAGCAAGGATGTTATCCCTAAATAATCCACCTCGATAGCATTGTGTTAGCATTCTTAATTAAAGGTTGACTAGAGTTTTTTTTGTTGAGTGATTACATGCAAATAAGACACACATGCAGTTGAATAAAAATAATATAAATGATATCTCAGATTATTTAGAAAATATCAAATCCATATCATTTCGCCTCGCCGCAACAACTTACATATTGTTGCATTGATTTCTCGAGCAGGCTTTTCTAGAAAGATCGTGATTTGAAACTTCAGTGCTTGCGTTACGTTCAATTGTGCCTATCATTTGAAGGACTAGCATCAAGCTAAAGTGTTTCTAATTTCTAGAGTGAACTGAACAAAGAGAAGAACAACAAAGTATCTGACATCTAACGGAGTCGTTCTATCCGTCACGATCTTTGTTACAATACATTTGAGCTAAAATAAAATAAAAAAAAGTACCTAGCAACTTGATGATAAATGAAAGGTGATTGTTTGATTGATTTCTTTAGAAATATGTAAAGCACCTCTCATGTTCCTCAGCTCAACTTTAATTGCTAGACAGAAAAGTATCTTTCAAGCTAAAGTGTGTTTCTAATTTCTAGAGTGAACTGAACAAAGAGAAGAACAACAAAGTATCTTGCATCTAACGGAGTCGTTCTATCCGTCACGATCCTTGTTACAATACATTTGAGCTAAAATAAAATAAAATAAAAAAAGTACTTAGCATCTTGATGATAAATGAAAGGTGATTGTTTGATTGATTTCTTTAAAAATATGCAAAGCACCTCTCATGTTCCTCAGCTCAACTTTAATTGCTAGATAGAAACGAACGAGGAAAAATAAAAATAAATTCTAGTGCACCACCGATGATAATAATACTTTTCTCAATGGTAAGCACAATATAAACTTAATAATTTGGCAAGTTATGATTTTGCGATATATTAGTTCTCTGAATATATAATTAATGTCGGCAAGTCTAGTAAGAAATTGTCATATGTTTTGAACATCAAAACTAAAATTTCATGATTTCTTCGGTTTCTTTTCAAATCCAAACATTCGATATGAAAGGTCTTTTTCAAAAAAAGTTGTCACGTGTGCTGTGCTAATATGCTTTAATGCGGCCGAGGACGAAGGGAGGAAGATATTTTCTATTTTGATCTTTACGGAAAAATCATCGTATCCAAACATAACACAACTCATGTTGCTTTGTCATATTTGAAATATCGTCGCCGATATAATATAAGATAGTAAAGCGTGTTGCAGACATCAACATCTATGGCTTCACAAGAAATTAACCATAACGATTTAAGCTGACACAATGGCGGGAAAAGCAACTTGCTGTAAATAAAAAATATATATATATTTCAGCTGCGCATTGCTACTAGCTGACATAAAGCGTAAAAATGAGCGTACATCAAAACAGAAGTTGCTTCAAGGTGAACATTGTTTATTCAATTCATGATATCCACGAAAAATACATCGCACTTCAAATCAAGCGCAAGTATAAGGATGTGAAGTAATTATTGAGGGTACAAGGAAGTATCTCTGTGCGTTTTATGTAAGATTAAGTTCACGTCAAGTTTACATGGTTGGGTAGGAGGGCTCCATGGCGATACCGCACAGGCCTGCAGTGCTGGCGACATTCCTCTGCATGCGAATGTAGCCGGACTCTCCCCACGAAGTGCCCCAGGAATTCTTCACTATCCAATAGGCTGTGCCAGTTGAGCAAGGACCATATCCTACAACCAACACGCCGTGGTCCAGATTGGTCCCACACGGCCCGGTGAAAATTCCACTCTTGTAGAATTGGAAAGCAGAGCCGCTCGCCTCGATGGCAACGGAAACAGGCTGGTTCGCCACGGCATTCTTGAGACAAGACTCGCAATAGGTCGTTACATCTTGGTAAGAGAGGAGGGAGACGGCGTAGTCGTATGTCTTAGGATAGTTGCAGGTTCCTGCTTTACCTGTGGAACCACTTGTATAAGGATAGTCTGACTCGGTCGTGATGCCACCATTCCAGATCACCCATTGAAAGGCATAGTCCATGTATCCTCCATTGCATCCGCTGCACGAGGTATCACAGTCCACAAGCTCCTGCTCTGATAGGCTCAGGAGTGTACCTGTCTTGATTTTGTTGATCCCCTCCATTGCACCAGTTGCAGAAAATGACCAGCAACTACCTGTATTTTGAGTAGTCAACAATGAGGAGATTTGGTTAATAAAAAAAGACGTGTGTACACATAACAAGCGCATGAAATCATTTCAAGCTTTGACTCACCGCAATTGCCTTGATTCTTTATAGGAGTGACGGCACCTGATGATCGCCAATCGACGCAAGTAGGAGCTGTGGTCAAATTCGCATACTTGAATGGAGTGGCCTTTTTCGGAGTGCTAGGGCTCTTGAAACCGACGTACTTTGTTACGAACTCTTCATTAGTAAGGTCGGCAAACTCATTGAGACCCAAGGTGTACGTAAGACCGGATTGCTTGTTCATAGACTCGATAAATTGGAAGTTGGTCTTAAACACCTCGAAGCGATGTTGTTTTTCTGTGTCACTGCTATAGACACGGCCGAATTCACCCATCCATTTATCATAAGCCGCCAACAATGGATCCTCAGCTGTAGCAACGAAAGCTATAGCCCCGAAGAGGAGCATAAGGGCTGGCAGAATGCTGGCCCGAGAAATCGCCATTGGAAGTATGTTGTACTATTAAGGAGATGTAAGATTTAATTTTGTTTGGTGAGAACGAATGGTAGAAAGACACCTTTATAGAGATCCTTGCTTCACGTCCTTTTCAAGAATGACAAATTGTGTTTGAATAACCATATAAAGTATTCTAAAAGATTTCTTCATAATAAATTTAAATACAATTGATGAGGAAGACCACCCATTAATTAATACATTATTTTAAAGTTGACAAGTAACAAGACAAATCTATTTAAATAATTTGCTTATGACATCACATTTTGAACTTCATAATTTGACCCTCGAGGACAATCCGTATTGAAAAGGATAAAAATTATTAAAATTTGCATGCAACATCACATCACATCCAAGAGATAATAATTTTCTTTCAAGGGACAATGTAAAATGTACGAAGCAATACGTACGTACAGAACAACTAGACACAATTCACGAAGCATATACGGCGTGATTGGTGAATTTTCTCTCTTTTCCTATCATAAGCCCACAACTTATAATGCCATGTGCGCCTTTGATTTAAAATAACAATAAAGTATATAATCAACCCTTCCTACATGGTGAGGAGAAGTTGCGTATTATAATGTATTCCGATTAATTATGAATTGAACATGCTTTCGAGTCAAAATTATCATGTGACTCATCACCTTAGGAAGTCCAAACGTTTCTATTTAATAAAAACATGGTGTTGTCATTCTTCCGCTAACAGAACAAATTTGTGCCAACGTGCCTAACTAATTATAATTTCATTCCATTTCCAAAGAGTATACATAAACAGACTATGAATGTCCAACATAACGCAAAGGCATTTCAGGCGATGGATAATGTCGTTCTTATTAAAATAATATTTGTTTATTTACGCTGAAATTGATGAACAAATTCTACATTTTCTTTTACTTTGTTTTCTTTATGTATATCTAAATGTACATAGATTTCTTAGTTGCCTATATCTTGTAGGTTAAAGTACTTCTTGTTTACAAGCAAGGATGTTCTCCCTAAATAATCCACCTCGATAGCATTGTGTTAGCATTCTTAATTAAAGGTTGACTAGAGTTTTTTTAGTTGAGTGATTACATGCAAATAAGACACACATGTAGTTGAATAAAAATAATATAAATGAAATCTCAGATTATTTAGAAAATATCAAATCCATATCATTTCGCCTCGCCGCAACAACTTACATATTGTTGCATTGATTTCTCGAGCAGGCTTTTCTAGAAAGATCGTGATTTGAAACTTCAGTGCTTGTGTTACGTTCAATTGTGCCTATCATTTGAAGGACTAGCATCAAGCTAAAGTGTTTCTAATTTCTAGAGTGAACTGAACAAAGAGAAGAACAACAAAGTATCTGACATCTAACGGAGTCGTTCTATCCGTCACGATCTTTGTTACAATACATTTGAGCTAAAATAAAATAAAAAAAAGTACCTTGCAACTTGATGATAAATGAAAGGTGATTGTTTGATTGATTTCTTTAGAAATATGTAAAGCACCTCTCATGTTCCTCAGCTCAACTTTAATTGCTAGACAGAAAAGTATCCTTCAAGCTAAAGTGTGTTTCTAATTTCTAGAGTGAACTGAACAAAGAGAAGAACAACAAAGTATCTTGCATCTAACGGAGTCGTTCTATCCGTCACGATCCTTGTTACAATACATTTGAGCTAAAATAAAATAAAATAAAAAAAGTACTTAGCATCTTGATGATAAATAAAAGGTGATTGTTTGATTGATTTCTTTAAAAATATGTAAAGCACCTCTCATGTTCCTCAGCTCAACTTTAATTGCTAGATAGAAACGAACGAGGAAAAATAAAAATAAATTCTAGTTCACCACCGATGATAATAATACTTTTCTCAATGGTAAGCACAATATAAACTTAATAATCTGGCAAGTTATGATTTTGCGATATATTAGTTCTCTGAATATATAATTAATGTCGGCAAGTCTAGTAAGAAATTGTCATATGTTTTGAACATCAAAACTAAAATTTCATGATTTCTTCAGTTTCTTTTCAAATCCAAACATTCGATATGAAAGGTCTTTTTCAAAAAAAGTTGTCACGTGTGCTGTGCTAATATGCTTTAATGCGGCCGAGGACGAAGGGAGGAAGATATTTTCTATTTTGATCTTTACGGAAAAATCATCGTATCCAAACATAACACAACTCATGTTGCTTTGTTATATTTGAAATATCGTCGCCGATATAATTTAAGATAGTAAAGCGTGTTGCAGACATCAACATCTATGGCTTCACAAGAAATTAACCATAACGATTTAAGCTGACACAATGGCGGGAAAAGCAACTAGCTGTAAATAAAAAATATATATATATTTCAGCTGCGCATTGCTACTAGCTGACATAAAGCGTAAAAATGAGCGTACATCAAAACAGAAGTTGCTTCGAGGTGAACATTGTTTATTCAATTCATGATATCCACGAAAAATACATCACACTTCAAATCAAGCGCAAGTATAAGGATGTGAAGTAATTATTGAGGGTACAAGGAAGTATCTCTGTGCGTTTTATGTAAGATTAAGTTCACGTCAAGTTTACATGGTTGGGTAGGAGGGCTCCATGGCGATACCGCACAGGCCTGCAGTGCTGGCGACATTCCTCTGCATGCGAATGTAGCCGGACTCTCCCCACGAAGTGCCCCAGGAATTCTTCACTATCCAATAGGCTGTGCCAGTTGAGCAAGGACCATATCCTACAACCAACACGCCGTGGTCCAGATTGGTCCCACACGGCCCGGTGAAAATTCCACTCTTGTAGAATTGGAAAGCAGAGCCGCTCGCCTCGATGGCAACGGAAACAGGCTGGTTCGCCACGGCATTCTTGAGACAAGACTCGCAATAGGTCGTTACATCTTGGTAAGAGAGGAGGGAGACGGCGTAGTCGTATGTCTTAGGATAGTTGCAGGTTCCTGCTTTACCTGTGGAACCACTTGTATAAGGATAGTCTGACTCGGTCGTGATGCCACCATTCCAGATCACCCATTGAAAGGCATAGTCCATGTATCCTCCATTGCATCCGCTGCACGAGGTATCACAGTCCACAAGCTCCTGCTCTGATAGGCTCAGGAGTGTACCTGTCTTGATTTTGTTGATCCCCTCCATTGCACCAGTTGCAGAAAATGACCAGCAACTACCTGTATTTTGAGTAGTCAACAATGAGGAGATTTGGTTAATAAAAAAAGACGTGTGTACACATAACAAGCGCATGAAATCATTTCAAGCTTTGACTCACCGCAATTGCCTTGATTCTTTATAGGAGTGACGGCACCTGATGATCGCCAATCGACGCAAGTAGGAGCTGTGGTCAAATTCGCATACTTGAATGGAGTGGCCTTTTTCGGAGTGCTAGGGCTCTTGAAACCGACGTACTTTGTTACGAACTCTTCATTAGTAAGGTCGGCAAACTCATTGAGACCCAAGGTGTACGTAAGACCGGATTGCTTGTTCATAGACTCGATAAATTGGAAGTTGGTCTTAAACACCTCGAAGCGATGTTGTTTTTCTGTGTCACTGCTATAGACACGGCCGAATTCACCCATCCATTTTTCATAAGCCGCCAACAATGGATCCTCAGCTGTAGCAACGAAAGCTATAGCCCCGAAGTGGAGCATAAGGGCTGGCAGAATGCTGGCCCGAGAAATCGCCATTGGAAGTATGTTGTACTATTAAGGAGATGTAAGATTTAATTTTGTTTGGTGAGAACGAATGGTAGAAAGACACCTTTATAGAGATCCTTGCTTCACGTCCTTTTCAAGAATGACAAATTGTGTTTGAATAACCATATAAAGTATTCTAAAAGATTTCTTCATAATAAATTTAAATACAATTGATGAGGAAGACCACCCATTAATTAATACATTATTTTAAAGGTGACAAGTAACAAGACAAATCTATTTAAATAATTTGCTTATGACATCACATTTTGAACTTCATAATTTGACCCTCGAGGACAATCCGTATTGAAAAGGATAAAAATTATCAAAATTTGCATGCAACATCACATCACATCCAAGAGATTCTAATTTTCTTTCAAGGGACAATGTAAAATGTACGAAGCAATACGTACGTACAGAACAACTAGACACAATTTACGAAGCATATACGGCGTGATTGGTGAATTTTCTCTCTTTTCCTATCATAAGCCCACAACTTATAATGTCATGTGCGCCTTTGATTTAAAATAACAATAAAGTATATAATCAACTCTTCCTACATGGTGAGGAGAAGTTGCGTATTATAATGTATTCCGATTAATTATGAATTGAACATGCTTTCGAGTCAAAATTATCATGTGACTCATCACCTTAGGAAGTCCAAACGTTTCTATTTAATAAAAATATGGTGTCGTCATTCTTCCGCTAACAGAACAAATTTGTGCCAACGTGCCTAACTAATTATAATTTCATTCCATTTCCAAAGAGTATACATAAATAGACTGTGAATGTCCAACATAACGCAAAGGCATTTCAGGCGATGGATAATGTCGTCCTTATTAAAATAATATTTGTTTATTTACGCTGAAATTGATGAACAAATTCTACATTTTCTTTTACTTTGTTTTCTTTATGTATATCTAAATGTACATAGATTTCTTAGTTGCCTATATCTTGTAGGTTAAAGTACTTCTTGTTTACAAGCAAGGATGTTCTCCCTAAATAATCCACCTCGATAGCATTGTGTTAGCATTCTTAATTAAAGGTTGACTAGAGTTTTTTTAGTTGAGTGATTGCATGCAAATAAGACACACATGCAGTTGAATAAAAATAATATAAATGAAATCTCAGATTATTTAGAAAATATCAAATCCATATCATTTCGCCTCGCCGCAACAACTTACATATTGTTGCATTGATTTCTCGAGCAGGCTTTTCTAGAAAGGTCGTGATTTGAAACTTCAGTGCTTGTGTTACGTTCAATTGTGCCTATCATTTGAAGGACTAGCATCAAGCTAAAGTGTTTCTAATTTCTAGAGTGAACTGAACAAAGAGAAGAACAACAAAGTATCTGACATCTAACGGAGTCGTTCTATCCGTCACGATCTTTGTTACAATACATTTGAGCTAAAATAAAATAAAAAAAAAGTACCTAGCAACTTGATGATAAATGAAAGGTGATTGTTTGATTGATTTCTTTAGAAATATGCAAAGCACCTCTCATGTTCCTCAGCTCAACTTTAATTGCTAGACAGAAAAGTATCTTTCAAGCTAAAGTGTGTTTCTAATTTCTAGAGTGAACTGAACAAAGAGAAGAACAACAAAGTATCTTGCATCTAACGGAGTCGTTCTATCCGTCACGATCCTTGTTACAATACATTTGAGCTAAAATAAAATAAAATAAAAAAAGTACTTAGCATCTTGATGATAAATGAAAGGTGATTGTTTGATTGATTTCTTTAAAAATATGTAAAGCACCTCTCATGTTCCTCAGCTCAACTTTAATTGCTAGATAGAAACGAACGAGGAAAAATAAAAATAAATTCTAGTGCACCACCGATGATAATAATACTTTTCTCAATGGTAAGCACAATATAAACTTAATAATTTGGCAAGTTATGATTTTGCGATATATTAGTTCTCTGAATATATAATTAATGTCGGCAAGTCTAGTAAGAAATTGACATATGTTTTGAACATCAAAACTAAAATTTCATGATTTCTTCGGTTTCTTTTCAAATCCAAACATTCGATATGAAAGGTCTTTTTCAAAAAAAGTTGTCACGTGTGCTGTGCTAATATGCTTTAATGCGGCCGAGGATGAAGGGAGGAAGATATTTTCTATTATGATCTTTACGGAAAAATCATCGTATCCAAACATAACACAACTCATGTTGCTTTGTCATATTTGAAATATGGTCGCCGATATAATTTAAGATAGTAAAGCGTGTTGCAGACATCAACATCTATGGCTTCACAAGAAATTAACCATGACGATTTAAGCTGACACAATGGCGGGAAAAGCAACTAGCTGTAAATAAAAAATATATATATATTTCAGCTGCGCATTGCTACTAGCTGACATAAAGCGTAAAAATGAGCGTACATCAAAACAGAAGTTGCTTCGAGGTGAACATTGTTTATTCAATTCATGATATCCACGAAAAATACATCGCACTTCAAATCAAGCGCAAGTATAAGGATGTGAAGTAATTATTGAGGGTACAAGGAAGTATCTCTGTGCGTTTTATGTAAGATTAAGTTCACGTCAAGTTTACATGGTTGGGTAGGAGGGCTCCATGGCGATACCGCACAGGCCTGCAGTGCTGGCGACATTCCTCTGCATGCGAATGTAGCCGGACTCTCCCCACGAAGTGCCCCAGGAATTCTTCACTATCCAATAGGCTGTGCCAGTTGAGCAAGGACCATATCCTACAACCAACACGCCGTGGTCCAGATTGGTCCCACACGGCCCGGTGAAAATTCCACTCTTGTAGAATTGGAAAGCAGAGCCGCTCGCCTCGATGGCAACGGAAACAGGCTGGTTCGCCACGGCATTCTTGAGACAAGACTCGCAATAGGTCGTTACATCTTGGTAAGAGAGGAGGGAGACGGCGTAGTCGTATGTCTTAGGATAGTTGCAGGTTCCTGCTTTACCTGTGGAACCACTTGTATAAGGATAGTCTGACTCGGTCGTGATGCCACCATTCCAGATCACCCATTGAAAGGCATAGTCCATGTATCCTCCATTGCATCCGCTGCACGAGGTATCACAGTCCACAAGCTCCTGCTCTGATAGGCTCAGGAGTGTACCTGTCTTGATTTTGTTGATCCCCTCCATTGCACCAGTTGCAGAAAATGACCAGCAACTACCTGTATTTTGAGTAGTCAACAATGAGGAGATTTGGTTAATAAAAAAAGACGTGTGTACACATAACAAGCGCATGAAATCATTTCAAGCTTTGACTCACCGCAATTGCCTTGATTCTTTATAGGAGTGACGGCACCTGATGATCGCCAATCGACGCAAGTAGGAGCTGTGGTCAAATTCGCATACTTGAATGGAGTGGCCTTTTTCGGAGTGCTAGGGCTCTTGAAACCGACGTACTTTGTTACGAACTCTTCATTAGTAAGGTCGGCAAACTCATTGAGACCCAAGGTGTACGTAAGACCGGATTGCTTGTTCATAGACTCGATAAATTGGAAGTTGGTCTTAAACACCTCGAAGCGATGTTGTTTTTCTGTGTCACTGCTATAGACACGGCCGAATTCACCCATCCATTTTTCATAAGCCGCCAACAATGGATCCTCAGCTGTAGCAACGAAAGCTATAGCCCCGAAGAGGAGCATAAGGGCTGGCAGAATGCTGGCCCGAGAAATCGCCATTGGAAGTATGTTGTACTATTAAGGAGATGTAAGATTTAATTTTGTTTGGTGAGAACGAATGGTAGAAAGACACCTTTATAGAGATCCTTGCTTCACGTCCTTTTCAAGAATGACAAATTGTGTTTGAATAACCATATAAAGTATTCTAAAAGATTTCTTCATAATAAATTTAAATACAATTGATGAGGAAGACCACCCATTAATTAATACATTATTTTAAAGGTGACAAGTAACAAGACAAATCTATTTAAATAATTTGCTTATGACATCACATTTTGAACTTCATAATTTGACCCTCGAGGACAATCCGTATTGAAAAGGATAAAAATTATCAAAATTTGCATGCAACATCACATCACATCCAAGAGATTCTAATTTTCTTTCAAGGGACAATGTAAAATGTACGAAGCAATACGTACGTACAGAACAACTAGACACAATTCACGAAGCATATACGGCGTGATTGGTGAATTTTCTCTCTTTTCCTATCATAAGCCCACAACTTATAATGTCATGTGCGCCTTTGATTTAAAATAACAATAAAGTATATAATCAACTCTTCCTACATGGTGAGGAGAAGTTGCGTATTATAATGTATTCCGATTAATTATGAATTGAACATGCTTTCGAGTCAAAATTATCATGTGACTCATCACCTTAGGAAGTCCAAACGTTTCTATTTAATAAAAATATGGTGTCGTCATTCTTCCGCTAACAGAACAAATTTGTGCCAACGTGCCTAACTAATTATAATTTCATTCCATTTCCAAAGAGTATACATAAATAGACTGTGAATGTCCAACATAACGCAAAGGCATTTCAGGCGATGGATAATGTCGTCCTTATTAAAATAATATTTGTTTATTTACGCTGAAATTGATGAACAAATTCTACATTTTCTTTTACTTTGTTTTCTTTATGTATATCTAAATGTACATAGATTTCTTAGTTGCCTATATCTTGTAGGTTAAAGTACTTCTTGTTTACAAGCAAGGATGTTCTCCCTAAATAATCCACCTCGATAGCATTGTGTTAGCATTCTTAATTAAAGGTTGACTAGAGTTTTTTTAGTTGAGTGATTGCATGCAAATAAGACACACATGCAGTTGAATAAAAATAATATAAATGAAATCTCAGATTATTTAGAAAATATCAAATCCATATCATTTCGCCTCGCCGCAACAACTTACATATTGTTGCATTGATTTCTCGAGCAGGCTTTTCTAGAAAGGTCGTGATTTGAAACTTCAGTGCTTGTGTTACGTTCAATTGTGCCTATCATTTGAAGGACTAGCATCAAGCTAAAGTGTTTCTAATTTCTAGAGTGAACTGAACAAAGAGAAGAACAACAAAGTATCTGACATCTAACGGAGTCGTTCTATCCGTCACGATCTTTGTTACAATACATTTGAGCTAAAATAAAATAAAAAAAAAGTACCTAGCAACTTGATGATAAATGAAAGGTGATTGTTTGATTGATTTCTTTAGAAATATGTAAAGCACCTCTCATGTTCCTCAGCTCAACTTTAATTGCTAGACAGAAAAGTATCTTTCAAGCTAAAGTGTGTTTCTAATTTCTAGAGTGAACTGAACAAAGAGAAGAACAACAAAGTATCTTGCATCTAACGGAGTCGTTCTATCCGTCACGATCCTTGTTACAATACATTTGAGCTAAAATAAAATAAAATAAAAAAAGTACTTAGCATCTTGATGATAAATGAAAGGTGATTGTTTGATTGATTTCTTTAAAAATATGTAAAGCACCTCTCATGTTCCTCAGCTCAACTTTAATTGCTAGATAGAAACGAACGAGGAAAAATAAAAATAAATTCTAGTGCACCACCGATGATAATAATACTTTTCTCAATGGTAAGCACAATATAAACTTAATAATTTGGCAAGTTATGATTTTGCGATATATTAGTTCTCTGAATATATAATTAATGTCGGCAAGTCTAGTAAGAAATTGACATATGTTTTGAACATCAAAACTAAAATTTCATGATTTCTTCGGTTTCTTTTCAAATCCAAACATTCGATATGAAAGGTCTTTTTCAAAAAAAGTTGTCACGTGTGCTGTGCTAATATGCTTTAATGCGGCCGAGGATGAAGGGAGGAAGATATTTTCTATTATGATCTTTACGGAAAAATCATCGTATCCAAACATAACACAACTCATGTTGCTTTGTCATATTTGAAATATGGTCGCCGATATAATTTAAGATAGTAAAGCGTGTTGCAGACATCAACATCTATGGCTTCACAAGAAATTAACCATGACGATTTAAGCTGACACAATGGCGGGAAAAGCAACTAGCTGTAAATAAAAAATATATATATATTTCAGCTGCGCATTGCTACTAGCTGACATAAAGCGTAAAAATGAGCGTACATCAAAACAGAAGTTGCTTCGAGGTGAACATTGTTTATTCAATTCATGATATCCACGAAAAATACATCGCACTTCAAATCAAGCGCAAGTATAAGGATGTGAAGTAATTATTGAGGGTACAAGGAAGTATCTCTGTGCGTTTTATGTAAGATTAAGTTCACGTCAAGTTTACATGGTTGGGTAGGAGGGCTCCATGGCGATACCGCACAGGCCTGCAGTGCTGGCGACATTCCTCTGCATGCGAATGTAGCCGGACTCTCCCCACGAAGTGCCCCAGGAATTCTTCACTATCCAATAGGCTGTGCCAGTTGAGCAAGGACCATATCCTACAACCAACACGCCGTGGTCCAGATTGGTCCCACACGGCCCGGTGAAAATTCCACTCTTGTAGAATTGGAAAGCAGAGCCGCTCGCCTCGATGGCAACGGAAACAGGCTGGTTCGCCACGGCATTCTTGAGACAAGACTCGCAATAGGTCGTTACATCTTGGTAAGAGAGGAGGGAGACGGCGTAGTCGTATGTCTTAGGATAGTTGCAGGTTCCTGCTTTACCTGTGGAACCACTTGTATAAGGATAGTCTGACTCGGTCGTGATGCCACCATTCCAGATCACCCATTGAAAGGCATAGTCCATGTATCCTCCATTGCATCCGCTGCACGAGGTATCACAGTCCACAAGCTCCTGCTCTGATAGGCTCAGGAGTGTACCTGTCTTGATTTTGTTGATCCCCTCCATTGCACCAGTTGCAGAAAATGACCAGCAACTACCTGTATTTTGAGTAGTCAACAATGAGGAGATTTGGTTAATAAAAAAAGACGTGTGTACACATAACAAGCGCATGAAATCATTTCAAGCTTTGACTCACCGCAATTGCCTTGATTCTTTATAGGAGTGACGGCACCTGATGATCGCCAATCGACGCAAGTAGGAGCTATGGTCAAATTCGCATACTTGAATGGAGTGGCCTTTTTCGGAGTGCTAGGGCTCTTGAAACCGACGTACTTTGTTACGAACTCTTCATTAGTAAGGTCGGCAAACTCATTGAGACCCAAGGTGTACGTAAGACCGGATTGCTTGTTCATAGACTCGATAAATTAGAAGTTGGTCTTAAACACCTCGAAGCGATGTTGTTTTTCTGTGTCACTGCTATAGACACGGCCGAATTCACCCATCCATTTTTCATAAGCCGCCAACAATGGATCCTCAGCTGTAGCAACGAAAGCTATAGCCCCGAAGAGGAGCATAAGGGCTGGCAGAATGCTGGCCCGAGAAATCGCCATTGGAAGTATGTTGTACTATTAAGGAGATGTAAGATTTAATTTTGTTTGGTGAGAACGAATGGTAGAAAGACACCTTTATAGAGATCCTTGCTTCACGTCCTTTTCAAGAATGACAAATTGTGTTTGAATAACCATATAAAGTATTCTAAAAGATTTCTTCATAATAAATTTAAATACAATTGATGAGGAAGACCACCCATTAATTAATACATTATTTTAAAGGTGACAAGTAACAAGACAAATCTATTTAAATAATTTGCTTATGACATCACATTTTGAACTTCATAATTTGACCCTCGAGGACAATCCGTATTGAAAAGGATAAAAATTATCAAAATTTGCATGCAACATCACATCACATCCAAGAGATTCTAATTTTCTTTCAAGGGACAATGTAAAATGTACGAAGCAATACGTACGTACAGAACAACTAGACACAATTCACGAAGCATATACGGCGTGATTGGTGAATTTTCTCTCTTTTCCTATCATAAGCCCACAACTTATAATGTCATGTGCGCCTTTGATTTAAAATAACAATAAAGTATATAATCAACTCTTCCTACATGGTGAGGAGAAGTTGCGTATTATAATGTATTCCGATTAATTATGAATTGAACATGCTTTCGAGTCAAAATTATCATGTGACTCATCACCTTAGGAAGTCCAAACGTTTCTATTTAATAAAAATATGGTGTCGTCATTCTTCCGCTAACAGAACAAATTTGTGCCAACGTGCCTAACTAATTATAATTTCATTCCATTTCCAAAGAGTATACATAAATAGACTGTGAATGTCCAACATAACGCAAAGGCATTTCAGGCGATGGATAATGTCGTCCTTATTAAAATAATATTTGTTTATTTACGCTGAAATTGATGAACAAATTCTACATTTTCTTTTACTTTGTTTTCTTTATGTATATCTAAATGTACATAGATTTCTTAGTTGCCTATATCTTGTAGGTTAAAGTACTTCTTGTTTACAAGCAAGGATGTTCTCCCTAAATAATCCACCTCGATAGCATTGTGTTAGCATTCTTAATTAAAGGTTGACTAGAGTTTTTTTAGTTGAGTGATTGCATGCAAATAAGACACACATGCAGTTGAATAAAAATAATATAAATGAAATCTCAGATTATTTAGAAAATATCAAATCCATATCATTTCGCCTCGCCGCAACAACTTACATATTGTTGCATTGATTTCTCGAGCAGGCTTTTCTAGAAAGGTCGTGATTTGAAACTTCAGTGCTTGTGTTACGTTCAATTGTGCCTATCATTTGAAGGACTAGCATCAAGCTAAAGTGTTTCTAATTTCTAGAGTGAACTGAACAAAGAGAAGAACAACAAAGTATCTGACATCTAACGGAGTCGTTCTATCCGTCACGATCTTTGTTACAATACATTTGAGCTAAAATAAAATAAAAAAAAAGTACCTAGCAACTTGATGATAAATGAAAGGTGATTGTTTGATTGATTTCTTTAGAAATATGTAAAGCACCTCTCATGTTCCTCAGCTCAACTTTAATTGCTAGACAGAAAAGTATCTTTCAAGCTAAAGTGTGTTTCTAATTTCTAGAGTGAACTGAACAAAGAGAAGAACAACAAAGTATCTTGCATCTAACGGAGTCGTTCTATCCGTCACGATCCTTGTTACAATACATTTGAGCTAAAATAAAATAAAATAAAAAAAGTACTTAGCATCTTGATGATAAATGAAAGGTGATTGTTTGATTGATTTCTTTAAAAATATGTAAAGCACCTCTCATGTTCCTCAGCTCAACTTTAATTGCTAGATAGAAACGAACGAGGAAAAATAAAAATAAATTCTAGTGCACCACCGATGATAATAATACTTTTCTCAATGGTAAGCACAATATAAACTTAATAATTTGGCAAGTTATGATTTTGCGATATATTAGTTCTCTGAATATATAATTAATGTCGGCAAGTCTAGTAAGAAATTGACATATGTTTTGAACATCAAAACTAAAATTTCATGATTTCTTCGGTTTCTTTTCAAATCCAAACATTCGATATGAAAGGTCTTTTTCAAAAAAAGTTGTCACGTGTGCTGTGCTAATATGCTTTAATGCGGCCGAGGATGAAGGGAGGAAGATATTTTCTATTATGATCTTTACGGAAAAATCATCGTATCCAAACATAACACAACTCATGTTGCTTTGTCATATTTGAAATATGGTCGCCGATATAATTTAAGATAGTAAAGCGTGTTGCAGACATCAACATCTATGGCTTCACAAGAAATTAACCATGACGATTTAAGCTGACACAATGGCGGGAAAAGCAACTAGCTGTAAATAAAAAATATATATATATTTCAGCTGCGCATTGCTACTAGCTGACATAAAGCGTAAAAATGAGCGTACATCAAAACAGAAGTTGCTTCGAGGTGAACATTGTTTATTCAATTCATGATATCCACGAAAAATACATCGCACTTCAAATCAAGCGCAAGTATAAGGATGTGAAGTAATTATTGAGGGTACAAGGAAGTATCTCTGTGCGTTTTATGTAAGATTAAGTTCACGTCAAGTTTACATGGTTGGGTAGGAGGGCTCCATGGCGATACCGCACAGGCCTGCAGTGCTGGCGACATTCCTCTGCATGCGAATGTAGCCGGACTCTCCCCACGAAGTGCCCCAGGAATTCTTCACTATCCAATAGGCTGTGCCAGTTGAGCAAGGACCATATCCTACAACCAACACGCCGTGGTCCAGATTGGTCCCACACGGCCCGGTGAAAATTCCACTCTTGTAGAATTGGAAAGCAGAGCCGCTCGCCTCGATGGCAACGGAAACAGGCTGGTTCGCCACGGCATTCTTGAGACAAGACTCGCAATAGGTCGTTACATCTTGGTAAGAGAGGAGGGAGACGGCGTAGTCGTATGTCTTAGGATAGTTGCAGGTTCCTGCTTTACCTGTGGAACCACTTGTATAAGGATAGTCTGACTCGGTCGTGATGCCACCATTCCAGATCACCCATTGAAAGGCATAGTCCATGTATCCTCCATTGCATCCGCTGCACGAGGTATCACAGTCCACAAGCTCCTGCTCTGATAGGCTCAGGAGTGTACCTGTCTTGATTTTGTTGATCCCCTCCATTGCACCAGTTGCAGAAAATGACCAGCAACTACCTGTATTTTGAGTAGTCAACAATGAGGAGATTTGGTTAATAAAAAAAGACGTGTGTACACATAACAAGCGCATGAAATCATTTCAAGCTTTGACTCACCGCAATTGCCTTGATTCTTTATAGGAGTGACGGCACCTGATGATCGCCAATCGACGCAAGTAGGAGCTGTGGTCAAATTCGCATACTTGAATGGAGTGGCCTTTTTCGGAGTGCTAGGGCTCTTGAAACCGACGTACTTTGTTACGAACTCTTCATTAGTAAGGTCGGCAAACTCATTGAGACCCAAGGTGTACGTAAGACCGGATTGCTTGTTCATAGACTCGATAAATTGGAAGTTGGTCTTAAACACCTCGAAGCGATGTTGTTTTTCTGTGTCACTGCTATAGACACGGCCGAATTCACCCATCCATTTTTCATAAGCCGCCAACAATGGATCCTCAGCTGTAGCAACGAAAGCTATAGCCCCGAAGAGGAGCATAAGGGCTGGCAGAATGCTGGCCCGAGAAATCGCCATTGGAAGTATGTTGTACTATTAAGGAGATGTAAGATTTAATTTTGTTTGGTGAGAACGAATGGTAGAAAGACACCTTTATAGAGATCCTTGCTTCACGTCCTTTTCAAGAATGACAAATTGTGTTTGAATAACCATATAAAGTATTCTAAAAGATTTCTTCATAATAAATTTAAATACAATTGATGAGGAAGACCACCCATTAATTAATACATTATTTTAAAGGTGACAAGTAACAAGACAAATCTATTTAAATAATTTGCTTATGACATCACATTTTGAACTTCATAATTTGACCCTCGAGGACAATCCGTATTGAAAAGGATAAAAATTATCAAAATTTGCATGCAACATCACATCACATCCAAGAGATTCTAATTTTCTTTCAAGGGACAATGTAAAATGTACGAAGCAATACGTACGTACAGAACAACTAGACACAATTCACGAAGCATATACGGCGTGATTGGTGAATTTTCTCTCTTTTCCTATCATAAGCCCACAACTTATAATGTCATGTGCGCCTTTGATTTAAAATAACAATAAAGTATATAATCAACTCTTCCTACATGGTGAGGAGAAGTTGCGTATTATAATGTATTCCGATTAATTATGAATTGAACATGCTTTCGAGTCAAAATTATCATGTGACTCATCACCTTAGGAAGTCCAAACGTTTCTATTTAATAAAAATATGGTGTCGTCATTCTTCCGCTAACAGAACAAATTTGTGCCAACGTGCCTAACTAATTATAATTTCATTCCATTTCCAAAGAGTATACATAAATAGACTGTGAATGTCCAACATAACGCAAAGGCATTTCAGGCGATGGATAATGTCGTCCTTATTAAAATAATATTTGTTTATTTACGCTGAAATTGATGAACAAATTCTACATTTTCTTTTACTTTGTTTTCTTTATGTATATCTAAATGTACATAGATTTCTTAGTTGCCTATATCTTGTAGGTTAAAGTACTTCTTGTTTACAAGCAAGGATGTTCTCCCTAAATAATCCACCTCGATAGCATTGTGTTAGCATTCTTAATTAAAGGTTGACTAGAGTTTTTTTAGTTGAGTGATTGCATGCAAATAAGACACACATGCAGTTGAATAAAAATAATATAAATGAAATCTCAGATTATTTAGAAAATATCAAATCCATATCATTTCGCCTCGCCGCAACAACTTACATATTGTTGCATTGATTTCTCGAGCAGGCTTTTCTAGAAAGGTCGTGATTTGAAACTTCAGTGCTTGTGTTACGTTCAATTGTGCCTATCATTTGAAGGACTAGCATCAAGCTAAAGTGTTTCTAATTTCTAGAGTGAACTGAACAAAGAGAAGAACAACAAAGTATCTGACATCTAACGGAGTCGTTCTATCCGTCACGATCTTTGTTACAATACATTTGAGCTAAAATAAAATAAAAAAAAAGTACCTAGCAACTTGATGATAAATGAAAGGTGATTGTTTGATTGATTTCTTTAGAAATATGTAAAGCACCTCTCATGTTCCTCAGCTCAACTTTAATTGCTAGACAGAAAAGTATCTTTCAAGCTAAAGTGTGTTTCTAATTTCTAGAGTGAACTGAACAAAGAGAAGAACAACAAAGTATCTTGCATCTAACGGAGTCGTTCTATCCGTCACGATCCTTGTTACAATACATTTGAGCTAAAATAAAATAAAATAAAAAAAGTACTTAGCATCTTGATGATAAATGAAAGGTGATTGTTTGATTGATTTCTTTAAAAATATGTAAAGCACCTCTCATGTTCCTCAGCTCAACTTTAATTGCTAGATAGAAACGAACGAGGAAAAATAAAAATAAATTCTAGTGCACCACCGATGATAATAATACTTTTCTCAATGGTAAGCACAATATAAACTTAATAATTTGGCAAGTTATGATTTTGCGATATATTAGTTCTCTGAATATATAATTAATGTCGGCAAGTCTAGTAAGAAATTGACATATGTTTTGAACATCAAAACTAAAATTTCATGATTTCTTCGGTTTCTTTTCAAATCCAAACATTCGATATGAAAGGTCTTTTTCAAAAAAAGTTGTCACGTGTGCTGTGCTAATATGCTTTAATGCGGCCGAGGATGAAGGGAGGAAGATATTTTCTATTATGATCTTTACGGAAAAATCATCGTATCCAAACATAACACAACTCATGTTGCTTTGTCATATTTGAAATATGGTCGCCGATATAATTTAAGATAGTAAAGCGTGTTGCAGACATCAACATCTATGGCTTCACAAGAAATTAACCATGACGATTTAAGCTGACACAATGGCGGGAAAAGCAACTAGCTGTAAATAAAAAATATATATATATTTCAGCTGCGCATTGCTACTAGCTGACATAAAGCGTAAAAATGAGCGTACATCAAAACAGAAGTTGCTTCGAGGTGAACATTGTTTATTCAATTCATGATATCCACGAAAAATACATCGCACTTCAAATCAAGCGCAAGTATAAGGATGTGAAGTAATTATTGAGGGTACAAGGAAGTATCTCTGTGCGTTTTATGTAAGATTAAGTTCACGTCAAGTTTACATGGTTGGGTAGGAGGGCTCCATGGCGATACCGCACAGGCCTGCAGTGCTGGCGACATTCCTCTGCATGCGAATGTAGCCGGACTCTCCCCACGAAGTGCCCCAGGAATTCTTCACTATCCAATAGGCTGTGCCAGTTGAGCAAGGACCATATCCTACAACCAACACGCCGTGGTCCAGATTGGTCCCACACGGCCCGGTGAAAATTCCACTCTTGTAGAATTGGAAAGCAGAGCCGCTCGCCTCGATGGCAACGGAAACAGGCTGGTTCGCCACGGCATTCTTGAGACAAGACTCGCAATAGGTCGTTACATCTTGGTAAGAGAGGAGGGAGACGGCGTAGTCGTATGTCTTAGGATAGTTGCAGGTTCCTGCTTTACCTGTGGAACCACTTGTATAAGGATAGTCTGACTCGGTCGTGATGCCACCATTCCAGATCACCCATTGAAAGGCATAGTCCATGTATCCTCCATTGCATCCGCTGCACGAGGTATCACAGTCCACAAGCTCCTGCTCTGATAGGCTCAGGAGTGTACCTGTCTTGATTTTGTTGATCCCCTCCATTGCACCAGTTGCAGAAAATGACCAGCAACTACCTGTATTTTGAGTAGTCAACAATGAGGAGATTTGGTTAATAAAAAAAGACGTGTGTACACATAACAAGCGCATGAAATCATTTCAAGCTTTGACTCACCGCAATTGCCTTGATTCTTTATAGGAGTGACGGCACCTGATGATCGCCAATCGACGCAAGTAGGAGCTGTGGTCAAATTCGCATACTTGAATGGAGTGGCCTTTTTCGGAGTGCTAGGGCTCTTGAAACCGACGTACTTTGTTACGAACTCTTCATTAGTAAGGTCGGCAAACTCATTGAGACCCAAGGTGTACGTAAGACCGGATTGCTTGTTCATACTCTCGATAAATTGGAAGTTGGTCTTAAACACCTCGAAGCGATGTTGTTTTTCTGTGTCACTGCTATAGACACGGCCGAATTCACCCATCCATTTTTCATAAGCCGCCAACAATGGATCCTCAGCTGTAGCAACGAAAGCTATAGCCCCGAAGAGGAGCATAAGGGCTGGCAGAATGCTGGCCCGAGAAATCGCCATTGGAAGTATGTTGTACTATTAAGGAGATGTAAGATTTAATTTTGTTTGGTGAGAACGAATGGTAGAAAGACACCTTTATAGAGATCCTTGCTTCACGTCCTTTTCAAGAATGACAAATTGTGTTTGAATAACCATATAAAGTATTCTAAAAGATTTCTTCATAATAAATTTAAATACAATTGATGAGGAAGACCACCCATTAATTAATACATTATTTTAAAGGTGACAAGTAACAAGACAAATCTATTTAAATAATTTGCTTATGACATCACATTTTGAACTTCATAATTTGACTCTCGAGGACAATCCGTATTGAAAAGGATAAAAATTATCAAAATTTGCATGCAACATCACATCACATCCAAGAGATTCTAATTTTCTTTCAAGGGACAATGTAAAATGTACGAAGCAATACGTACGTACAGAACAACTAGACACAATTCACGAAGCATATACGGCGTGATTGGTGAATTTTCTCTCTTTTCCTATCATAAGCCCACAACTTATAATGTCATGTGCGCCTTTGATTTAAAATAACAATAAAGTATATAATCAACTCTTCCTACATGGTGAGGAGAAGTTGCGTATTATAATGTATTCCGATTAATTATGAATTGAACATACTTTCGAGTCAAAATTATCATGTGACTCATCACCTTAGGAAGTCCAAACGTTTCTATTTAATAAAAATATGGTGTCGTCATTCTTCCGCTAACAGAACAAATTTGTGCCAACGTGCCTAACTAATTATAATTTCATTCCATTTCCAAAGAGTATACATAAATAGACTGTGAATGTCCAACATAACGCAAAGGCATTTCAGGCGATGGATAATGTCGTCCTTATTAAAATAATATTTGTTTATTTACGCTGAAATTGATGAACAAATTCTACATTTTCTTTTACTTTGTTTTCTTTATGTATATCTAAATGTACATAGATTTCTTAGTTGCCTATATCTTGTAGGTTAAAGTACTTCTTGTTTACAAGCAAGGATGTTCTCCCTAAATAATCCACCTCGATAGCATTGTGTTAGCATTCTTAATTAAAGGTTGACTAGAGTTTTTTTAGTTGAGTGATTGCATGCAAATAAGACACACATGCAGTTGAATAAAAATAATATAAATGAAATCTCAGATTATTTAGAAAATATCAAATCCATATCATTTCGCCTCGCCGCAACAACTTACATATTGTTGCATTGATTTCTCGAGCAGGCTTTTCTAGAAAGATCGTGATTTGAAACTTCAGTGCTTGTGTTACGTTCAATTGTGCCTATCATTTGAAGGACTAGCATCAAGCTAAAGTGTTTCTAATTTCTAGAGTGAACTGAACAAAGAGAAGAACAACAAAGTATCTGACATCTAACGGAGTCGTTCTATCCGTCACGATCTTTGTTACAATACATTTGAGCTAAAATAAAATAAAAAAAAAAGTACCTAGCAACTTGATGATAAATGAAAGGTGATTGTTTGATTGATTTCTTTAGAAATATGTAAAGCACCTCTCATGTTCCTCAGCTCAACTTTAATTGCTAGACAGAAAAGTATCTTTCAAGCTAAAGTGTGTTTCTAATTTCTAGAGTGAACTGAACAAAGAGAAGAACAACAAAGTATCTTGCATCTGACGGAGTCGTTCTATCCGTCACGATCCTTGTTACAATACATTTGAGCTAAAATAAAATAAAATAAAAAAAGTACTTAGCATCTTGATGATAAATGAAAGGTGATTGTTTGATTGATTTCTTTAAAAATATGTAAAGCACCTCTCATGTTCCTCAGCTCAACTTTAATTGCTAGATAGAAACGAACGAGGAAAAATAAAAATAAATTCTAGTGCACCACCGATGATAATAATACTTTTCTCAATGGTAAGCACAATATAAACTTAATAATTTGGCAAGTTATGATTTTGCGATATATTAGTTCTCTGAATATATAATTAATGTCGGCAAGTCTAGTAAGAAATTGACATATGTTTTGAACATCAAAACTAAAATTTCATGATTTCTTCGGTTTCTTTTCAAATCCAAACATTCGATATGAAAGGTCTTTTTCAAAAAAAGTTGTCATGTGTGCTGTGCTAATATGCTTTAATGCGGCCGAGGATGAAGGGAGGAAGATATTTTCTATTATGATCTTTACGGAAAAATCATCGTATCCAAACATAACACAACTCATGTTGCTTTGTCATATTTGAAATATGGTCGCCGATATAATTTAAGATAGTAAAGCGTGTTGCAGACATCAACATCTATGGCTTCACAAGAAATTAACCATGACGATTTAAGCTGACACAATGGCGGGAAAAGCAACTAGCTGTAAATAAAAAATATATATATATTTCAGCTGCGCATTGCTACTAGCTGACATAAAGCGTAAAAATGAGCGTACATCAAAACAGAAGTTGCTTCGAGGTGAACATTGTTTATTCAATTCATGATATCCACGAAAAATACATCGCACTTCAAATCAAGCGCAAGTATAAGGATGTGAAGTAATTATTGAGGGTACAAGGAAGTATCTCTGTGCGTTTTATGTAAGATTAAGTTCACGTCAAGTTTACATGGTTGGGTAGGAGGGCTCCATGGCGATACCGCACAGGCCTGCAGTGCTGGCGACATTCCTCTGCATGCGAATGTAGCCGGACTCTCCCCACGAAGTGCCCCAGGAATTCTTCACTATCCAATAGGCTGTGCCAGTTGAGCAAGGACCATATCCTACAACCAACACGCCGTGGTCCAGATTGGTCCCACACGGCCCGGTGAAAATTCCACTCTTGTAGAATTGGAAAGCAGAGCCGCTCGCCTCGATGGCAACGGAAACAGGCTGGTTCGCCACGGCATTCTTGAGACAAGACTCGCAATAGGTCGTTACATCTTGGTAAGAGAGGAGGGAGACGGCGTAGTCGTATGTCTTAGGATAGTTGCAGGTTCCTGCTTTACCTGTGGAACCACTTGTATAAGGATAGTCTGACTCGGTCGTGATGCCACCATTCCAGATCACCCATTGAAAGGCATAGTCCATGTATCCTCCATTGCATCCGCTGCACGAGGTATCACAGTCCACAAGCTCCTGCTCTGATAGGCTCAGGAGTGTACCTGTCTTGATTTTGTTGATCCCCTCCATTGCACCAGTTGCAGAAAATGACCAGCAACTACCTGTATTTTGAGTAGTCAACAATGAGGAGATTTGGTTAATAAAAAAAGACGTGTGTACACATAACAAGCGCATGAAATCATTTCAAGCTTTGACTCACCGCAATTGCCTTGATTCTTTATAGGAGTGACGGCACCTGATGATCGCCAATCGACGCAAGTAGGAGCTGTGGTCAAATTCGCATACTTGAATGGAGTGGCCTTTTTCGGAGTGCTAGGGCTCTTGAAACCGACGTACTTTGTTACGAACTCTTCATTAGTAAGGTCGGCAAACTCATTGAGACCCAAGGTGTACGTAAGACCGGATTGCTTGTTCATACTCTCGATAAATTGGAAGTTGGTCTTAAACACCTCGAAGCGATGTTGTTTTTCTGTGTCACTGCTATAGACACGGCCGAATTCACCCATCCATTTTTCATAAGCCGCCAACAATGGATCCTCAGCTGTAGCAACGAAAGCTATAGCCCCGAAGAGGAGCATAAGGGCTGGCAGAATGCTGGCCCGAGAAATCGCCATTGGAAGTATGTTGTACTATTAAGGAGATGTAAGATTTAATTTTGTTTGGTGAGAACGAATGGTAGAAAGACACCTTTATAGAGATCCTTGCTTCACGTCCTTTTCAAGAATGACAAATTGTGTTTGAATAACCATATAAAGTATTCTAAAAGATTTCTTCATAATAAATTTAAATACAATTGATGAGGAAGACCACCCATTAATTAATACATTATTTTAAAGGTGACAAGTAACAAGACAAATCTATTTAAATAATTTGCTTATGACATCACATTTTGAACTTCATAATTTGACTCTCGAGGACAATCCGTATTGAAAAGGATAAAAATTATCAAAATTTGCATGCAACATCACATCACATCCAAGAGATTCTAATTTTCTTTCAAGGGACAATGTAAAATGTACGAAGCAATACGTACGTACAGAACAACTAGACACAATTCACGAAGCATATACGGCGTGATTGGTGAATTTTCTCTCTTTTCCTATCATAAGCCCACAACTTATAATGTCATGTGCGCCTTTGATTTAAAATAACAATAAAGTATATAATCAACTCTTCCTACATGGTGAGGAGAAGTTGCGTATTATAATGTATTCCGATTAATTATGAATTGAACATACTTTCGAGTCAAAATTATCATGTGACTCATCACCTTAGGAAGTCCAAACGTTTCTATTTAATAAAAATATGGTGTCGTCATTCTTCCGCTAACAGAACAAATTTGTGCCAACGTGCCTAACTAATTATAATTTCATTCCATTTCCAAAGAGTATACATAAATAGACTGTGAATGTCCAACATAACGCAAAGGCATTTCAGGCGATGGATAATGTCGTCCTTATTAAAATAATATTTGTTTATTTACGCTGAAATTGATGAACAAATTCTACATTTTCTTTTACTTTGTTTTCTTTATGTATATCTAAATGTACATAGATTTCTTAGTTGCCTATATCTTGTAGGTTAAAGTACTTCTTGTTTACAAGCAAGGATGTTCTCCCTAAATAATCCACCTCGATAGCATTGTGTTAGCATTCTTAATTAAAGGTTGACTAGAGTTTTTTTAGTTGAGTGATTGCATGCAAATAAGACACACATGCAGTTGAATAAAAATAATATAAATGAAATCTCAGATTATTTAGAAAATATCAAATCCATATCATTTCGCCTCGCCGCAACAACTTACATATTGTTGCATTGATTTCTCGAGCAGGCTTTTCTAGAAAGATCGTGATTTGAAACTTCAGTGCTTGTGTTACGTTCAATTGTGCCTATCATTTGAAGGACTAGCATCAAGCTAAAGTGTTTCTAATTTCTAGAGTGAACTGAACAAAGAGAAGAACAACAAAGTATCTGACATCTAACGGAGTCGTTCTATCCGTCACGATCTTTGTTACAATACATTTGAGCTAAAATAAAATAAAAAAAAAAGTACCTAGCAACTTGATGATAAATGAAAGGTGATTGTTTGATTGATTTCTTTAGAAATATGTAAAGCACCTCTCATGTTCCTCAGCTCAACTTTAATTGCTAGACAGAAAAGTATCTTTCAAGCTAAAGTGTGTTTCTAATTTCTAGAGTGAACTGAACAAAGAGAAGAACAACAAAGTATCTTGCATCTGACGGAGTCGTTCTATCCGTCACGATCCTTGTTACAATACATTTGAGCTAAAATAAAATAAAATAAAAAAAGTACTTAGCATCTTGATGATAAATGAAAGGTGATTGTTTGATTGATTTCTTTAAAAATATGTAAAGCACCTCTCATGTTCCTCAGCTCAACTTTAATTGCTAGATAGAAACGAACGAGGAAAAATAAAAATAAATTCTAGTGCACCACCGATGATAATAATACTTTTCTCAATGGTAAGCACAATATAAACTTAATAATTTGGCAAGTTATGATTTTGCGATATATTAGTTCTCTGAATATATAATTAATGTCGGCAAGTCTAGTAAGAAATTGACATATGTTTTGAACATCAAAACTAAAATTTCATGATTTCTTCGGTTTCTTTTCAAATCCAAACATTCGATATGAAAGGTCTTTTTCAAAAAAAGTTGTCATGTGTGCTGTGCTAATATGCTTTAATGCGGCCGAGGATGAAGGGAGGAAGATATTTTCTATTATGATCTTTACGGAAAAATCATCGTATCCAAACATAACACAACTCATGTTGCTTTGTCATATTTGAAATATGGTCGCCGATATAATTTAAGATAGTAAAGCGTGTTGCAGACATCAACATCTATGGCTTCACAAGAAATTAACCATGACGATTTAAGCTGACACAATGGCGGGAAAAGCAACTAGCTGTAAATAAAAAATATATATATATTTCAGCTGCGCATTGCTACTAGCTGACATAAAGCGTAAAAATGAGCGTACATCAAAACAGAAGTTGCTTCGAGGTGAACATTGTTTATTCAATTCATGATATCCACGAAAAATACATCGCACTTCAAATCAAGCGCAAGTATAAGGATGTGAAGTAATTATTGAGGGTACAAGGAAGTATCTCTGTGCGTTTTATGTAAGATTAAGTTCACGTCAAGTTTACATGGTTGGGTAGGAGGGCTCCATGGCGATACCGCACAGGCCTGCAGTGCTGGCGACATTCCTCTGCATGCGAATGTAGCCGGACTCTCCCCACGAAGTGCCCCAGGAATTCTTCACTATCCAATAGGCTGTGCCAGTTGAGCAAGGACCATATCCTACAACCAACACGCCGTGGTCCAGATTGGTCCCACACGGCCCGGTGAAAATTCCACTCTTGTAGAATTGGAAAGCAGAGCCGCTCGCCTCGATGGCAACGGAAACAGGCTGGTTCGCCACGGCATTCTTGAGACAAGACTCGCAATAGGTCGTTACATCTTGGTAAGAGAGGAGGGAGACGGCGTAGTCGTATGTCTTAGGATAGTTGCAGGTTCCTGCTTTACCTGTGGAACCACTTGTATAAGGATAGTCTGACTCGGTCGTGATGCCACCATTCCAGATCACCCATTGAAAGGCATAGTCCATGTATCCTCCATTGCATCCGCTGCACGAGGTATCACAGTCCACAAGCTCCTGCTCTGATAGGCTCAGGAGTGTACCTGTCTTGATTTTGTTGATCCCCTCCATTGCACCAGTTGCAGAAAATGACCAGCAACTACCTGTATTTTGAGTAGTCAACAATGAGGAGATTTGGTTAATAAAAAAAGACGTGTGTACACATAACAAGCGCATGAAATCATTTCAAGCTTTGACTCACCGCAATTGCCTTGATTCTTTATAGGAGTGACGGCACCTGATGATCGCCAATCGACGCAAGTAGGAGCTGTGGTCAAATTTGCATACTTGAATGGAGTGGCCTTTTTCGGAGTGCTAGGGCTCTTGAAACCGACGTACTTTGTTACGAACTCTTCATTAGTAAGGTCGGCAAACTCATTGAGACCCAAGGTGTACGTAAGACCGGATTGCTTGTTCATAGACTCGATAAATTGGAAGTTGGTCTTAAACACCTCGAAGCGATGTTGTTTTTCTGTGTCACTGCTATAGACACGGCCGAATTCACCCATCCATTTTTCATAAGCCGCCAACAATGGATCCTCAGCTGTAGCAACGAAAGCTATAGCCCCGAAGAGGAGCATAAGGGCTGGCAGAATGCTGGCCCGAGAAATCGCCATTGGAAGTATGTTGTACTATTAAGGAGATGTAAGATTTAATTTTGTTTGGTGAGAACGAATGGTAGAAAGACACCTTTATAGAGATCCTTGCTTCACGTCCTTTTCAAGAATGACAAATTGTGTTTGAATAACCATATAAAGTATTCTAAAAAATTTCTTCATAATAAATTTAAATACAATTGATGAGGAAGACCACCCATTAATTAATACATTATTTTAAAGGTGACAAGTAACAAGACAAATCTATTTAAATAATTTGCTTATGACATCACATTTTGAACTTCATAATTTGACCCTCGAGGACAATCCGTATTGAAAAGGATAAAAATTATCAAAATTTGCATGCAACATCACATCACATCCAAGAGATTCTAATTTTCTTTCAAGGGACAATGTAAAATGTACGAAGCAATACGTACGTACAGAACAACTAGACACAATTCACGAAGCATATACGGCGTGATTGGTGAATTTTCTCTCTTTTCCTATCATAAGCCCACAACTTATAATGTCATGTGCGCCTTTGATTTAAAATAACAATAAAGTATATAATCAACTCTTCCTACATGGTGAGGAGAAGTTGCGTATTATAATGTATTCCGATTAATTATGAATTGAACATGCTTTCGAGTCAAAATTATCATGTGACTCATCACCTTAGGAAGTCCAAACGTTTCTATTTAATAAAAATATGGTGTCGTCATTCTTCCGCTAACAGAACAAATTTGTGCCAACGTGCCTAACTAATTATAATTTCATTCCATTTCCAAAGAGTATACATAAATAGACTGTGAATGTCCAACATAACGCAAAGGCATTTCAGGCGATGGATAATGTCGTCCTTATTAAAATAATATTTGTTTATTTACGCTGAAATTGATGAACAAATTCTACATTTTCTTTTACTTTGTTTTCTTTATGTATATCTAAATGTACATAGATTTCTTAGTTGCCTATATCTTGTAGGTTAAAGTACTTCTTGTTTACAAGAAAGGATGTTCTCCCTAAATAATCCACCTCGATAGCATTGTGTTAGCATTCTTAATTAAAGGTTGACTAGAGTTTTTTTAGTTGAGTGATTGCATGCAAATAAGACACACATGCAGTTGAATAAAAATAATATAAATGAAATCTCAGATTATTTAGAAAATATCAAATCCATATCATTTCGCCTCGCCGCAACAACTTACATATTGTTGCATTGATTTCTCGAGCAGGCTTTTCTAGAAAGATCGTGATTTGAAACTTCAGCGCTTGTGTTACGTTCAATTGTGCCTATCATTTGAAGGACTAGCATCAAGCTAAAGTGTTTCTAATTTCTAGAGTGAACTGAACAAAGAGAAGAACAACAAAGTATCTGACATCTAACGGAGTCGTTCTATCCGTCACGATCTTTGTTACAATACATTTGAGCTAAAATAAAATAAAAAAAAAAGTACCTAGCAACTTGATGATAAATGAAAGGTGATTGTTTGATTGATTTCTTTAGAAATATGTAAAGCACCTCTCATGTTCCTCAGCTCAACTTTAATTGCTAGACAGAAAAGTATCTTTCAAGCTAAAGTGTGTTTCTAATTTCTAGAGTGAACTGAACAAAGAGAAGAACAACAAAGTATCTTGCATCTAACGGAGTCGTTCTATCCGTCATGATCCTTGTTACAATGCATTTGAGCTAAAATAAAATAAAATAAAAAAAGTACTTAGCATCTTGATGATAAATGAAAGGTGATTGTTTGATTGATTTCTTTAAAAATATGTAAAGCACCTCTCATGTTCCTCAGCTCAACTTTAATTGCTAGATAGAAACGAACGAGGAAAAATAAAAATAAATTCTAGTGCACCACCGATGATAATAATACTTTTCTCAATGGTAAGCACAATATAAACTTAATAATTTGGCAAGTTATGATTTTGCGATATATTAGTTCTCTGAATATATAATTAATGTCGGCAAGTCTAGTAAGAAATTGACATATGTTTTGAACATCAAAACTAAAATTTCATGATTTCTTCAGTTTCTTTTCAAATCCAAACATTCGATATGAAAGGTCTTTTTCAAAAAAAGTTGTCACGTGTGCTGTGCTAATATGCTATAATGCGGCCGAGGATGAAGGGAGGAAGATATTTTCTATTATGATCTTTACGGAAAAATCATCGTATCCAAACATAACACAACTCATGTTGCTTTGTCATATTTGAAATATGGTCGCCGATATAATTTAAGATAGTAAAGCGTGTTGCAGACATCAACATCTATGGCTTCACAAGAAATTAACCATGACGATTTAAGCTGACACAATGGCGGGAAAAGCAACTAGCTGTAAATAAAAAATATATATATATTTCAGCTGCGCATTGCTACTAGCTGACATAAAGCGTAAAAATGAGCGTACATCAAAACAGAAGTTGCTTCGAGGTGAACATTGTTTATTCAATTCATGATATCCACGAAAAATACATCGCACTTCAAATCAAGCGCAAGTATAAGGATGTGAAGTAATTATTGAGGGTACAAGGAAGTATCTCTGTGCGTTTTATGTAAGATTAAGTTCACGTCAAGTTTACATGGTTGGGTAGGAGGGCTCCATGGCGATACCGCACAGGCCTGCAGTGCTGGCGACATTCCTCTGCATGCGAATGTAGCCGGACTCTCCCCACGAAGTGCCCCAGGAATTCTTCACTATCCAATAGGCTGTGCCAGTTGAGCAAGGACCATATCCTACAACCAACACGCCGTGGTCCAGATTGGTCCCACACGGCCCGGTGAAAATTCCACTCTTGTAGAATTGGAAAGCAGAGCCGCTCGCCTCGATGGCAACGGAAACAGGCTGGTTCGCCACGGCATTCTTGAGACAAGACTCGCAATAGGTCGTTACATCTTGGTAAGAGAGGAGGGAGACGGCGTAGTCGTATGTCTTAGGATAGTTGCAGGTTCCTGCTTTACCTGTGGAACCACTTGTATAAGGATAGTCTGACTCGGTCGTGATGCCACCATTCCAGATCACCCATTGAAAGGCATAGTCCATGTATCCTCCATTGCATCCGCTGCACGAGGTATCACAGTCCACAAGCTCCTGCTCTGATAGGCTCAGGAGTGTACCTGTCTTGATTTTGTTGATCCCCTCCATTGCACCAGTTGCAGAAAATGACCAGCAACTACCTGTATTTTGAGTAGTCAACAATGAGGAGATTTGGTTAATAAAAAAAGACGTGTGTACACATAACAAGCGCATGAAGTCATTTCAAGCTTTGACTCACCGCAATTGCCTTGATTCTTTATAGGAGTGACGGCACCTGATGATCGCCAATCGACGCAAGTAGGAGCTGTGGTCAAATTCGCATACTTGAATGGAGTGGCCTTTTTCGGAGTGCTAGGGCTCTTGAAACCGACGTACTTTGTTACGAACTCTTCATTAGTAAGGTCGGCAAACTCATTGAGACCCAAGGTGTACGTAAGACCGGATTGCTTGTTCATAGACTCGATAAATTGGAAGTTGGTCTTAAACACCTCGAAGCGATGTTGTTTTTCTGTGTCACTGCTATAGACACGGCCGAATTCACCCATCCATTTTTCATAAGCCGCCAACAATGGATCCTCAGCTGTAGCAACGAAAGCTATAGCCCCGAAGAGGAGCATAAGGGCTGGCAGAATGCTGGCCCGAGAAATCGCCATTGGAAGTATGTTGTATTATTAAGGAGATGTAAGATTTAATTTTGTTTGGTGAGAACGAATGGTAGAAAGACACCTTTATAGAGATCCTTGCTTCACGTCCTTTTCAAGAATGACAAATTGTGTTTGAATAACCATATAAAGTATTCTAAAAGATTTCTTCATAATAAATTTAAATACAATTGATGAGGAAGACCACCCATTAATTAATACATTATTTTAAAGGTGACAAGTAACAAGACAAATCTATTTAAATAATTTGCTTATGACATCACATTTTGAACTTCATAATTTGACCCTCGAGGACAATCCGTATTGAAAAGGATAAAAATTATCAAAATTTGCATGCAACATCACATCACATCCAAGAGATTCTAATTTTCTTTCAAGGGACAATGTAAAATGTACGAAGCAATACGTACGTACAGAACAACTAGACACAATTCACGAAGCATATACGGCGTGATTGGTGAATTTTCTCTCTTTTCCTATCATAAGCCCACAACTTATAATGTCATGTGCGCCTTTGATTTAAAATAACAATAAAGTATATAATCAACTCTTCCTACATGGTGAGGAGAAGTTGCGTATTATAATGTATTCCGATTAATTATGAATTGAACATGCTTTCGAGTCAAAATTATCATGTGACTCATCACCTTAGGAAGTCCAAACGTTTCTATTTAATAAAAATATGGTGTCGTCATTCTTCCGCTAACAGAACAAATTTGTGCCAACGTGCCTAACTAATTATAATTTCATTCCATTTCCAAAGAGTATACATAAATAGACTGTGAATGTCCAACATAACGCAAAGGCATTTCAGGCGATGGATAATGTCGTCCTTATTAAAATAATATTTGTTTATTTACGCTGAAATTGATGAACAAATTCTACATTTTCTTTTACTTTGTTTTCTTTATGTATATCTAAATGTACATAGATTTCTTAGTTGCCTATATCTTGTAGGTTAAAGTACTTCTTGTTTACAAGCAAGGATGTTCTCCCTAAATAATCCACCTCGATAGCATTGTGTTAGCATTCTTAATTAAAGGTTGACTAGAGTTTTTTTAGTTGAGTGATTGCATGCAAATAAGACACACATGCAGTTGAATAAAAATAATATAAATGAAATCTCAGATTATTTAGAAAATATCAAATCCATATCATTTCGCCTCGCCGCAACAACTTACATATTGTTGCATTGATTTCTCGAGCAGGCTTTTCTAGAAAGATCGTAATTTGAAACTTCAGCGCTTGTGTTACGTTCAATTGTGCCTATCATTTGAAGGACTAGCATCAAGCTAAAGTGTTTCTAATTTCTAGAGTGAACTGAACAAAGAGAAGAACAACAAAGTATCTGACATCTAACGGAGTCGTTCTATCCGTCACGATCTTTGTTACAATACATTTGAGCTAAAATAAAATAAAAAAAAAGTACCTCGCAACTTGATGATAAATGAAAGGTGATTGTTTGATTGATTTCTTTAGAAATATGTAAAGCACCTCTCATGTTCCTCAGCTCAACTTTAATTGCTAGACAGAAAAGTATCTTTCAAGCTAAAGTGTGTTTCTAATTTCTAGAGTGAACTGAACAAAGAGAAGAACAACAAAGTATCTTGCATCTAACGGAGTCGTTCTATCCGTCACGATCCTTGTTACAATACATTTGAGCTAAAATAAAATAAAATAAAAAAGTACTTAGCATCTTGATGATAAATGAAAGGTGATTGTTTGATTGATTTCTTTAAAAATATGTAAAGCACCTCTCATGTTCCTCAGCTCAACTTTAATTGCTAGATAGAAACGAACGAGGAAAAATAAAAATAAATTCTAGTGCACCACCGATGATAATAATACTTTTCTCAATGGTAAGCACAATATAAACTTAATAATTTGGCAAGTTATGATTTTGCGATATATTAGTTCTCTGAATATATAATTAATGTCGGCAAGTCTAGTAAGAAATTGACATATGTTTTGAACATCAAAACTAAAATTTCATGATTTCTTCGGTTTCTTTTCAAATCCAAACATTCGATATGAAAGGTCTTTTTCAAAAAAAGTTGTCACGTGTGCTGTGCTAATATGCTTTAATGCGGCCGAGGATGAAGGGAGGAAGATATTTTCTATTATGATCTTTACGGAAAAATCATCGTATCCAAACATAACACAACTCATGTTGCTTTGTCATATTTGAAATATGGTCGCCGATATAATTTAAGATAGTAAAGCGTGTTGCAGACATCAACATCTATGGCTTCACAAGAAATTAACCATGACGATTTAAGCTGACACAATGGCGGGAAAAGCAACTAGCTGTAAATAAAAAATATATATATATTTCAGCTGCGCATTGCTACTAGCTGACATAAAGCGTAAAAATGAGCGTACATCATAACAGAAGTTGCTTCGAGGTGAACATTGTTTATTCAATTCATGATATCCACGAAAAATACATCGCACTTCAAATCAAGCGCAAGTATAAGGATGTGAAGTAATTATTGAGGGTACAAGGAAGTATCTCTGTGCGTTTTATGTAAGATTAAGTTCACATCAAGTTTACATGGTTGGGTAGGAGGGCTCCATGGCGATACCGCACAGGCCTGCAGTGCTGGCGACATTCCTCTGCATGCGAATGTAGCCGGACTCTCCCCACGAAGTGCCCCAGGAATTCTTCACTATCCAATAGGCTGTGCCAGTTGAGCAAGGACCATATCCTACAACCAACACGCCGTGGTCCAGATTGGTCCCACACGGCCCGGTGAAAATTCCACTCTTGTAGAATTGGAAAGCAGAGCCGCTCGCCTCGATGGCAACGGAAACAGGCTGGTTCGCCACGGCATTCTTGAGACAAGACTCGCAATAGGTCGTTACATCTTGGTAAGAGAGGAGGGAGACGGCGTAGTCGTATGTCTTAGGATAGTTGCAGGTTCCTGCTTTACCTGTGGAACCACTTGTATAAGGATAGTCTGACTCGGTCGTGATGCCACCATTCCAGATCACCCATTGAAAGGCATAGTCCATGTATCCTCCATTGCATCCGCTGCACGTGGTATCACAGTCCACAAGCTCCTGCTCTGATAGGCTCAGGAGTGTACCTGTCTTGATTTTGTTGATCCCCTCCATTGCACCAGTTGCAGAAAATGACCAGCAACTACCTGTATTTTGAGTAGTCAACAATGAGGAGATTTGGTTAATAAAAAAAGACGTGTGTACACATAACAAGCGCATGAAATCATTTCAAGCTTTGACTCACCGCAATTGCCTTGATTCTTTATAGGAGTGACGGCACCTGATGATCGCCAATCAACGCAAGTAGGAGCTGTGGTCAAATTCGCATACTTGAATGGAGTGGCCTTTTTCGGAGTGCTAGGGCTCTTGAAACCGACGTACTTTGTTACGAACTCTTCATTAGTAAGGTCGGCAAACTCATTGAGACCCAAGGTGTACGTAAGACCGGATTGCTTGTTCATAGACTCGATAAATTGGAAGTTGGTCTTAAACACCTCGAAGCGATGTTGTTTTTCTGTGTCACTGCTATAGACACGGCCGAATTCACCCATCCATTTTTCATAAGCCGCCAACAATGGATCCTCAGCTGTAGCAACGAAAGCTATAGCCCCGAAGAGGAGCATAAGGGCTGGCAGAATGCTGGCCCGAGAAATCGCCATTGGAAGTATGTTGTACTATTAAGGAGATGTAAGATTTAATTTTGTTTGGTGAGAACGAATGGTAGAAAGACACCTTTATAGAGATCCTTGCTTCACGTCCTTTTCAAGAATGACAAATTGTGTTTGAATAACCATATAAAGTATTCTAAAAGATTTCTTCATAATAAATTTAAATACAATTGATGAGGAAGACCACCCATTAATTAATACATTATTTTAAAGGTGACAAGTAACAAGACAAATCTATTTAAATAATTTGCTTATGACATCACATTTTGAACTTCATAATTTGACCCTCGAGGACAATCCGTATTGAAAAGGATTAAAATTATCAAAATTTGCATGCAACATCACATCACATCCAAGAGATTCTAATTTTCTTTCAAGGGACAATGTAAAATGTACGAAGCAATACGTACGTACAGAACAACTAGACACAATTCACGAAGCATATACGGCGTGATTTGTGAATTTTCTCTCTTTTCCTATCATAAGCCCACAACTTATAATGTCATGTGCGCCTTTGATTTAAAATAACAATAAAGTATATAATCAACTCTTCCTACATGGTGAGGAGAAGTTGCGTATTATAATGTATTCCGATTAATTATGAATTGAACATGCTTTCGAGTCAAAATTATCATGTGACTCATCACCTTAGGAAGTCCAAACGTTTCTATTTAATAAAAATATGGTGTCGTCATTCTTCCGCTAACAGAACAAATTTGTGCCAACGTGCCTAACTAATTATAATTTCATTCCATTTCCAAAGAGTATACATAAATAGACTGTGAATGTCCAACATAACGCAAAGGCATTTCAGGCGATGGATAATGTCGTCCTTATTAAAATAATATTTGTTTATTTACGCTGAAATTGATGAACAAATTCTACATTTTCTTTTACTTTGTTTTCTTTATGTATATCTAAATGTACATAGATTTCTTAGTTGCCTATATCTTGTAGGTTAAAGTACTTCTTGTTTACAAGCAAGGATGTTCTCCCTAAATAATCCACCTCGATAGCATTGTGTTAGCATTCTTAATTAAAGATTGACTAGAGTTTTTTTAGTTGAGTGATTGCATGCAAATAAGACACACATGCAGTTGAATAAAAATAATATAAATGAAATCTCAGATTATTTAGAAAATATCAAATCCATATCATTTCGCCTCGCCGCAACAACTTACATATTGTTGCATTGATTTCTCGAGCAGGCTTTTCTAGAAAGATCGTGATTTGAAACTTCAGCGCTTGTGTTACGTTCAATTGTGCCTATCATTTGAAGGACTAGCATCAAGCTAAAGTGTTTCTAATTTCTAGAGTGAACTGAACAAAGAGAAGAACAACAAAGTATCTGACATCTAACGGAGTCGTTCTATCCGTCACGATCTTTGTTACAATACATTTGAGCTAAAATAAAATAAAAAAAAAGTACCTAGCAACTTGATGATAAATGAAAGGTGATTGTTTGATTGATTTCTTTAGAAATATGTAAAGCACCTCTCATGTTCCTCAGCTCAACTTTAATTGCTAGACAGAAAAGTATCTTTCAAGCTAAAGTGTGTTTCTAATTTCTAGAGTGAACTGAACAAAGAGAAGAACAACAAAGTATCTTGCATCTAACGGAGTCGTTCTATTCGTCATGATCCTTGTTACAATACATTTGAGCTAAAATAAAATAAAATAAAAAAAGTACTTAGCATCTTGATGATAAATGAAAGGTGATTGTTTGATTGATTTCTTTAAAAATATGTAAAGCACCTCTCATGTTCCTCAGCTCAACTTTAATTGCTAGATAGAAACGAACGAGGAAAAATAAAAATAAATTCTAGTGCACCACCGATGATAATAATACTTTTCTCAATGGTAAGCACAATATAAACTTAATAATTTGGCAAGTTATGATTTTGCGATATATTAGTTCTCTGAATATATAATTAATGTCGGCAAGTCTAGTAAGAAATTGTCATATGTTTTGAACATCAAAACTAATATTTCATGATTTCTTCGGTTTCTTTTCAAATCCAAACATTCGATATGAAAGGTCTTTTTCAAAAAAAGTTGTCACGTGTGCTGTGCTAATATGCTTTAATGCGGCCGAGGATGAAGGGAGGAAGATATTTTCTATTATGATCTTTACGGAAAAATCATCGTATCCAAACATAACACAACTCATGTTGCTTTGTCATATTTGAAATTGTCACACCCCAGACCGGGATGCCAACAGTCGCCGCGAATGCATGCTTAACTATATGCACTCGCAAGGCTTACTTTTATCAAATCTTTTTATATAGCATGCAAATTTTAAACACATTTAAATAATGCAGCAATTCAATTTCAAACGCAAAAGACTCGAATAATGCAAAAGACTCAAACAAATTACTTTTGTAATCAACACATGGAATTACCTTTATCGTATTTTTTTTTATTTTAAATAACAAGTAGTATGCCAATTTTAAATATATGTAAACACTACAGTAATTCAATTTCAAATACAAGTGATTTAAAATATGACATAGCCGTTCACTCAAGAAATTAATTTTTCCAATCAACAGCTTAGATAGAATAACTAAATATATCACATAAAAGAAGTCCCAACATAAGCACAACTAGTAAGGTTGTAAATATCATACAGCAGTTTTGAGTGTCAATATACATAGCTGAAGCAACACACAACAAGATCAGACATGCCAAAATCTATACACTACATGATACATACCAAAATTATTTATGGCCTACCACTCGCTGCACTGCCCTGCGCTCAAACCAGAACCTGGAACCCACAAAAGCGGAAAAGTGAGATAAATACAATTTATCTCAGTGCGGTATTTAGTTCCAGCCACATGAACTCCTACCGTACATGTCCCGGAAGTAAGTACCGTACCAAAATAAAGAAATAAACAACACAATATAAAATCAATTTATATAACAAAATATATAACAAATAGAAACAGTGACATGAATGTAATATGAGCACGGCTGCCATCTCAAATCGTGTCACAAATATCAAATAATAACAAAAGCCGGCTTAGTCTGGACAATGATATAATGCAATTCTGGTTATTCACATATCAATCATGCATTTATTCCATATCATATCCTTATAACAATTCATTCTATTTATAACTCCATTCTGTCAATTCGAAGCACAAATATAACACTAGTCGGGAACACTCTCCTCCCTTGGACCATTCTAGACTGGTACCGTATCGGGATCCGGATCATAAGCGCTTAAGTCACGGTGTTTGGCCAGACGGATCATGACTCCGACTCCAAACAGATGGAGTGCTTTTTCTCAACCGAACAAGTGTACCAGAAAACATTTTCTCAATCTTATCAACTTGGCAACCATTCAACATGCAGTTCATTAAAGAAATATTCATAATAATTTAATATGATAACTCAAATACATATGACATGATAAAATATGCACACAATAAATTCAGACATGTAATGCGAATGGTTATTTCCTAACATGCAAGTGAAGCTCATGTGGAATCCGCACCTGAAAAATAGAAAGGCAGCAGCAAAAGCAAAACAAGACAATCCTAGTGACTCTCGCTCGTATCGGCTGCCCTCGGTTCTGATATACGATCACCCGACTCTAATTAAGAAAAACAAATTACTAATAAGTTCTAATAATAACTTATAGTAAAAGACTTAATTTAAATAATCAAACAACCAATGAGACAGTCCATATGTGTGGTTAGTCTTTAAATAACATACTGTACTTATTTTGTTGCCCTGGAATCTGATTAATAACCTTGCATCCCCTTAGTACCAATTTGGTACCAAGTGGTACCATACCAGCCCATCCCACAAGCCCAAATCTCAATCACGATTAAGAAAGAAAATAAAGATAGTAGGCACCATTACTAATTGATAATTTATCACATAGCAATATTTTATGAACTGTCTCAACAAAACGTGAATAAAAATCACAGCAACAAACATATTCTCAATAAAGCCTCACATAAATGTTCAGTTTTTAAATAATTTTAAAATAAGTGAAAGAAAATCCAAAGAAAAGTATTTATTCAATTTGATCCTTTGAAATTAATTTCTTTTCACCATTTACCAGAATATTCACCCAGAAGAGCAATTTGGTTTTATATAAAAATTGCAAAAGTCCTTGAACCTTAATAAATTATAAAATACTAATAGGACCCAAATATTAACTGTTCAAGATTGTAAACCCTTCAAAAATCAGTTCTTACACTGGAAAACAAATTAATTTTGAATCAAGAGTTACAAGAAATATAAAACAAAAGAGAAAATATAAAATTCTGTTTGTGCTCTACCTTTTCTGCTCACTAACTTGTAATCTATCTATTGCTTGTATTGACCACTTGAAACCCCAGCCTCACCCCCTAACCAGCTGCGCCCATGAATTTGGTGTTAGTTTTGAGTATTGAAATAACTGGTTTCGGCAATTTTGAGTAGTGGCTTAAGGGTTTTGCAAGATAGCTTACTATTGGGTTTCTTCCTCTAATGGGAACCGTCTAAGAAAAATGCAAACAACAAAGAGATTTATCCTATGGCGATGATATCAAGGGCTGTAAAAATTGACAGAAGTGTAGTTTTGGATGAACATGGAATTTTCTTTATGACTTGGGACATAAAAATATAATGAAACATGGGACCCCTTGTCATACTATCCTATCCTGAAGACCAGTCTTTAAGAAGTTTGCAACTTAATGGATTTTTAAAAACCCTTTTATAAAACCGACCCAAGAATAAAATTAAAATTTTATTGCGTTGTCATCATGCAAATCCAAAACAGTATTTTAAGTCCAAATCAATTAGTACAAACATTTAAGAAACGATAGAAAAATCCAAAACTTGATATTAAAAATATTATCTTAATCTTAGACTTGGTACAAATCAGATTTTTGTTTCAAACTATTTTATTTAATAACATATAATAAGTCACTCAAAAGTGGACTAAAAAAAATCAGACAAACAAAAATTCAAGCAAAAATTTAAAGTACTCACAAAATTAAAATCTCAGGTATAACATCCCACCCCCCTTAAAAATACCGTTCAGTCCTCTGAACGGTATGCGTATCTAAGACGTTAACCAACCTTAGTACTGTTCTTTTTAAACCCGATCAAGCTGAAGCTGAAGACCCGCATAATCGAGTCTGTAGTCTTGTGTACTTGGAACATATACCATACCTGATAATATCTCAGCATTTGCTCTTACATGTGGGGGTTCATACTTTTCCTCACGACTACCCAGATTGGCATACTTGAGTTCAGTCGCATATATACCAGTACGACCTCCACCTCTACCTCCTACTCGGCCTCCATCTCGGCCTGCTGTTCGGCCCCCGCCCCTCGGGTGGCCTCCACCTCCATGTCCTTCGCTTGATTCTCTTTGTAACAGCCTTGGACAATCCCTTCTCCAATGATCAGCACTACCACAAATGAAACATGTTTTGTTGATACGTCTACACCTTGACTCAGGATGTGGCATATTACATATTCGACACCACTCATTACTGTTTTTCTCCATCTTAGCTGCTGGTGCTGAGTTAGAACCAGACACCTTTCCTTCACCTTGGTTAGATGACTGACCCTTGTTGACCTTCTGTTTCACATTCCTTTCCTGAACCTCCTCTAGCTCTCTTTTATGATGTTCCTCTAGCTGTGCTGCATGCTTAATCAAGTCTTTAATTTCTCGTGTCGCTGGGTTATCTACTCCACCGGCTATTCTCGGCCTCAACCCTTTGATGTATTGTCTCCTATACCGGTTTGCATTGTCTCTAATATCAGGTGCATAACGAGAAAGGCTTACAAAGTCAGTAGTGTATTCTGCCACGGTTCTGCTCTCTTGCTTCAAATTCACAAATTTTTCTCTCATTTCTTCCTTTCTCATATCCCCTATAAATTCATCATTAAATTTCTCCTCAAACCAGTTCCATGGTATGTTCTCTTGCTCTCCAACAAAGCTCAGCTTTATATTGTCCCACCAAAAACGGGCTGTGTTCTCCAAAAAGTGCGAGGCAAGCTCAACTTTGTGATTTTCAGGTGCCCGACAGATCCGGAATTTATCTTTAATGCTTGCAAGCCACTCTTCAGCAGTCTCAATGTTGCCCCCCGAAAAGCGGGAAGGTCCCAAACGGTTGAAGCGATCATATAGATTGTAGAATGGATCCTCTGCATTCCCTAATTGAGCTGCCGGTCCAGCTCTATCTCCTCCTTGGCCTACAACCCGGAATCCTCGCTCAATTCCAGCAGCAATCTGTTCCTCGAGACCGGCCTGATTCGGCCTCGGAACTGGACCAGGTGGAACCTCAGGCTCTTCATCATTATCATGATCTCTGCGTGTTCTACCACGAGTGCGTCCCCCACGACGATTCATAACTGACCTATATTCAAGTAATACCACAACAAGAAACAAACATGAAATAAAATTGACCTCACAACCCAAGTTAAACTTACCCCACTCGACATTATTATAGGACTGGTTAGGTTGTCTAAACAAATTCTCTGATACCATTTTAACTGTCACACCCCAGACCGGGATGCCAACAGTCGCCGCGAATGCATGCTTAACTATATGCACTCGCAAGGCTTACTTTTATCAAATCTTTTTATATAGCATGCAAATTTTAAACACATTTAAATAATGCAGCAATTCAATTTCAAACGCAAAAGACTCGAATAATGCAAAAGACTCAAACAAATTACTTTTGTAATCAACACATGGAATTACCTTTATCGTATTTTTTTTATTTTAAATAACAAGTAGTATGCCAATTTTAAATATATGTAAACACTACAGTAATTCAATTTCAAATACAAGTGATTTAAAATATGACATAGCCGTTCACTCAAGAAATTAATTTTTCCAATCAACAGCTTAGATAGAATAACTAAATATATCACATAAAAGAAGTCCCAACATAAGCACAACTAGTAAGGTTGTAAATATCATACAGCAGTTTTGAGTGTCAATATACATAGCTGAAGCAACACACAACAAGATCAGACATGCCAAAATCTATACACTACATGATACATACCAAAATTATTTATGGCCTACCACTCGCTGCACTGCCCTGCGCTCAAACCAGAACCTGGAACCCACAAAAGCGGAAAAGTGAGATAAATACAATTTATCTCAGTGCGGTATTTAGTTCTAGCCACATGAACTCCTACCGTACATGTCCCGGAAGTAAGTACCGTACCAAAATAAAGAAATAAACAACACAATATAAAATCAATTTATATAACAAAATATATAACAAATAGAAACAGTGACATGAATGTAATATGAGCACGGCTGCCATCTCAAATCGTGTCACAAATATCAAATAATAACAAAAGCCGGCTTAGTCTGGACAATGATATAATGCAATTCTGGTTATTCACATATCAATCATGCATTTATTCCATATCATATCCTTATAACAATTCATTCTATTTATAACTCCATTCTGTCAATTCGAAGCACAAATATAACACTAGTCGGGAACACTCTCCTCCCTTGGACCATTCTAGACTGGTACCGTATCGGGATCCGGATCATAAGCGCTTAAGTCACGGTGTTTGGCCAGACGGATCATGACTCCGACTCCAAACAGATGGAGTGCTTTTTCTCAACCGAACAAGTGTACCAGAAAACATTTTCTCAATCTTATCAACTTGGCAACCATTCAACATGCAGTTCATTAAAGAAATATTCATAATAATTTAATATGATAACTCAAATACATATGACATGATAAAATATGCACACAATAAATTCAGACATGTAATGCGAATGGTTATTTCCTAACATGCAAGTGAAGCTCATGTGGAATCCGCACCTGAAAAATAGAAAGGCAGCAGCAAAAGCAAAACAAGACAATCCTAGTGACTCTCGCTCGTATCGGCTGCCCTCGGTTCTGATATACGATCACCCGACTCTAATTAAGAAAAACAAATTACTAATAAGTTCTAATAATAACTTATAGTAAAAGACTTAATTTAAATAATCAAACAACCAATGAGACAGTCCATATGTGTGGTTAGTCTTTAAATAACATACTGTACTTATTTTGTTGCCCTGGAATCTGATTAATAACCTTGCATCCCCTTAGTACCAATTTGGTACCAAGTGGTACCATACCAGCCCATCCCACAAGCCCAAATCTCAATCACGATTAAGAAAGAAAATAAAGATAGTAGGCACCATTACTAATTGATAATTTATCACATAGCAATATTTTATGAACTGTCTCAACAAAACGTGAATAAAAATCACAGCAACAAACATATTCTCAATAAAGCCTCACATAAATGTTCAGTTTTTAAATAATTTTAAAATAAGTGAAAGAAAATCCAAAGAAAAGTATTTATTCAATTTGATCCTTTGAAATTAATTTCTTTTCACCATTTACCAGAATATTCACCCAGAAGAGCAATTTGGTTTTATATAAAAATTGCAAAAGTCCTTGAACCTTAATAAATTATAAAATACTAATAGGACCCAAATATTAACTGTTCAAGATTGTAAACCCTTCAAAAATCAGTTCTTACACTGGAAAACAAATTAATTTTGAATCAAGAGTTACAAGAAATATAAAACAAAAGAGAAAATATAAAATTCAGTTTGTGCTCTACCTTTTCTGCTCACTAACTTGTAATCTATCTATTGCTTGTATTGACCACTTGAAACCCCAGCCTCACCCCCTAACCAGCTGCGCCCATGAATTTGGTGTTAGTTTTGAGTATTGAAATAACTGGTTTCGGCAATTTTGAGTAGTGGCTTAAGGGTTTTGCAAGATAGCTTACTATTGGGTTTCTTCCTCTAATGGGAACCGTCTAAGAAAAATGCAAACAACAAAGAGATTTATCCTATGGCGATGATATCAAGGGCTGTAAAAATTGACAGAAGTGTAGTTTTGGATGAACATGGAATTTTCTTTATGACTTGGGACATAAAAATATAATGAAACATGGGACCCCTTGTCATACTATCCTATCCTGAAGACCAGTCTTTAAGAAGTTTGCAACTTAATGGATTTTTAAAAACCCTTTTATAAAACCGACCCAAGAATAAAATTAAAATTTTATTGCGTTGTCATCATGCAAATCCAAAACAGTATTTTAAGTCCAAATCAATTAGTACAAACATTTAAGAAACGATAGAAAAATCCAAAACTTGATATTAAAAATATTATCTTAATCTTAGACTTGGTACAAATCAGATTTTTGTTTCAAACTATTTTATTTAATAACATATAATAAGTCACTCAAAAGTGGACTAAAAAAAATCAGACAAACAAAAATTCAAGCAAAAATTTAAAGTACTCACAAAATTAAAATCTCAGGTATAACATCCCACCCCCCTTAAAAATACCGTTCAGTCCTCTGAACGGTATGCGTATCTAAGACGTTAACCAACCTTAGTACTGTTCTTTTTAAACCCGATCAAGCTGAAGCTGAAGACCCGCATAATCGAGTCTGTAGTCTTGTGTACTTGGAACATATACCATACCTGATAATATCTCAGCATTTGCTCTTACATGTGGGGGTTCATACTTTTCCTCACGACTACCCAGATTGGCATACTTGAGTTCAGTCGCATATATACCAGTACGACCTCCACCTCTACCTCCTACTCGGCCTCCATCTCGGCCTGCTGTTCGGCCCCCGCCCCTCGGGTGGCCTCCACCTCCATGTCCTTCGCTTGATTCTCTTTGTAACAGCCTTGGACAATCCCTTCTCCAATGATCAGCACTACCACAAATGAAACATGTTTTGTTGATACGTCTACACCTTGACTCAGGATGTGGCATATTACATATTCGACACCACTCATTACTGTTTTTCTCCATCTTAGCTGCTGGTGCTGAGTTAGAACCAGACACCTTTCCTTCACCTTGGTTAGATGACTGACCCTTGTTGACCTTCTGTTTCACATTCCTTTCCTGAACCTCCTCTAGCTCTCTTTTATGATGTTCCTCTAGCTGTGCTGCATGCTTAATCAAGTCTTTAATTTCTCGTGTCGCTGGGTTATCTACTCCACCGGCTATTCTCGGCCTCAACCCTTTGATGTATTGTCTCCTATACCGGTTTGCATTGTCTCTAATATCAGGTGCATAACGAGAAAGGCTTACAAAGTCAGTAGTGTATTCTGCCACGGTTCTGCTCTCTTGCTTCAAATTCACAAATTTTTCTCTCATTTCTTCCTTTCTCATATCCCCTATAAATTCATCATTAAATTTCTCCTCAAACCAGTTCCATGGTATGTTCTCTTGCTCTCCAACAAAGCTCAGCTTTATATTGTCCCACCAAAAACGGGCTGTGTTCTCCAAAAAGTGCGAGGCAAGCTCAACTTTGTGATTTTCAGGTGCCCGACAGATCCGGAATTTATCTTTAATGCTTGCAAGCCACTCTTCAGCAGTCTCAATGTTGCCCCCCGAAAAGCGGGAAGGTCCCAAACGGTTGAAGCGATCATATAGATTGTAGAATGGATCCTCTGCATTCCCTAATTGAGCTGCCGGTCCAGCTCTATCTCCTCCTTGGCCTACAACCCGGAATCCTCGCTCAATTCCAGCAGCAATCTGTTCCTCGAGACCGGCCTGATTCGGCCTCGGAACTGGACCAGGTGGAACCTCAGGCTCTTCATCATTATCATGATCTCTGCGTGTTCTACCACGAGTGCGTCCCCCACGACGATTCATAACTGACCTATATTCAAGTAATACCACAACAAGAAACAAACATGAAATAAAATTGACCTCACAACCCAAGTTAAACTTACCCCACTCGACATTATTATAGGACTGGTTAGGTTGTCTAAACAAATTCTCTGATACCATTTTAACTGTCACACCCCAGACCGGGATGCCAACAGTCGCCGCGAATGCATGCTTAACTATATGCACTCGCAAGGCTTACTTTTATCAAATCTTTTTATATAGCATGCAAATTTTAAACACATTTAAATAATGCAGCAATTCAATTTCAAACGCAAAAGACTCGAATAATGCAAAAGACTCAAACAAATTACTTTTGTAATCAACACATGGAATTACCTTTATCGTATTTTTTTTATTTTAAATAACAAGTAGTATGCCAATTTTAAATATATGTAAACACTACAGTAATTCAATTTCAAATACAAGTGATTTAAAATATGACATAGCCGTTCACTCAAGAAATTAATTTTTCCAATCAACAGCTTAGATAGAATAACTAAATATATCACATAAAAGAAGTCCCAACATAAGCACAACTAGTAAGGTTGTAAATATCATACAGCAGTTTTGAGTGTCAATATACATAGCTGAAGCAACACACAACAAGATCAGACATGCCAAAATCTATACACTACATGATACATACCAAAATTATTTATGGCCTACCACTCGCTGCACTGCCCTGCGCTCAAACCAGAACCTGGAACCCACAAAAGCGGAAAAGTGAGATAAATACAATTTATCTCAGTGCGGTATTTAGTTCTAGCCACATGAACTCCTACCGTACATGTCCCGGAAGTAAGTACCGTACCAAAATAAAGAAATAAACAACACAATATAAAATCAATTTATATAACAAAATATATAACAAATAGAAACAGTGACATGAATGTAATATGAGCACGGCTGCCATCTCAAATCGTGTCACAAATATCAAATAATAACAAAAGCCGGCTTAGTCTGGACAATGATATAATGCAATTCTGGTTATTCACATATCAATCATGCATTTATTCCATATCATATCCTTATAACAATTCATTCTATTTATAACTCCATTCTGTCAATTCGAAGCACAAATATAACACTAGTCGGGAACACTCTCCTCCCTTGGACCATTCTAGACTGGTACCGTATCGGGATCCGGATCATAAGCGCTTAAGTCACGGTGTTTGGCCAGACGGATCATGACTCCGACTCCAAACAGATGGAGTGCTTTTTCTCAACCGAACAAGTGTACCAGAAAACATTTTCTCAATCTTATCAACTTGGCAACCATTCAACATGCAGTTCATTAAAGAAATATTCATAATAATTTAATATGATAACTCAAATACATATGACATGATAAAATATGCACACAATAAATTCAGACATGTAATGCGAATGGTTATTTCCTAACATGCAAGTGAAGCTCATGTGGAATCCGCACCTGAAAAATAGAAAGGCAGCAGCAAAAGCAAAACAAGACAATCCTAGTGACTCTCGCTCGTATCGGCTGCCCTCGGTTCTGATATACGATCACCCGACTCTAATTAAGAAAAACAAATTACTAATAAGTTCTAATAATAACTTATAGTAAAAGACTTAATTTAAATAATCAAACAACCAATGAGACAGTCCATATGTGTGGTTAGTCTTTAAATAACATACTGTACTTATTTTGTTGCCCTGGAATCTGATTAATAACCTTGCATCCCCTTAGTACCAATTTGGTACCAAGTGGTACCATACCAGCCCATCCCACAAGCCCAAATCTCAATCACGATTAAGAAAGAAAATAAAGATAGTAGGCACCATTACTAATTGATAATTTATCACATAGCAATATTTTATGAACTGTCTCAACAAAACGTGAATAAAAATCACAGCAACAAACATATTCTCAATAAAGCCTCACATAAATGTTCAGTTTTTAAATAATTTTAAAATAAGTGAAAGAAAATCCAAAGAAAAGTATTTATTCAATTTGATCCTTTGAAATTAATTTCTTTTCACCATTTACCAGAATATTCACCCAGAAGAGCAATTTGGTTTTATATAAAAATTGCAAAAGTCCTTGAACCTTAATAAATTATAAAATACTAATAGGACCCAAATATTAACTGTTCAAGATTGTAAACCCTTCAAAAATCAGTTCTTACACTGGAAAACAAATTAATTTTGAATCAAGAGTTACAAGAAATATAAAACAAAAGAGAAAATATAAAATTCAGTTTGTGCTCTACCTTTTCTGCTCACTAACTTGTAATCTATCTATTGCTTGTATTGACCACTTGAAACCCCAGCTTCACCCCCTAACCAGCTGCGCCCATGAATTTGGTGTTAGTTTTGAGTATTGAAATAACTGGTTTCGGCAATTTTGAGTAGTGGCTTAAGGGTTTTGCAAGATAGCTTACTATTGGGTTTCTTCCTCTAAAGGGAACCGTCTAAGAAAAATGCAAACAACAAAGAGATTTATCCTATGGCGATGATATCAAGGGCTGTAAAAATTGACAGAAGTGTAGTTTTGGATGAACATGGAATTTTCTTTACGACTTGGGACATAAAAATATAATGAAACATGGGACCCCTTGTCATACTATCCTATCCTGAAGACCAGTCTTTAAGAAGTTTGCAACTTAATGGATTTTTAAAAACCCTTTTATAAAACCGACCCAAGAATAAAATTAAAATTTTATTGCGTTGTCATCATGCAAATCCAAAACAGTATTTTAAGTCCAAATCAATTAGTACAAACATTTAAGAAACGATAGAAAAATCCAAAACTTGATATTAAAAATATTATCTTAATCTTAGACTTGGTACAAATCAGATTTTTGTTTCAAACTATTTTATTTAATAACATATAATAAGTCACTCAAAAGTGGACTAAAAAAAATCAGACAAACAAAAATTCAAGCAAAAATTTAAAGTACTCACAAAATTAAAATCTCAGGTATAACAGAAATATGGTCGCCGATATAATTTAAGATAGTAAAGCGTGTTGCAGACATCAACATCTATGGCTTCACAAGAAATTAACCATGACGATTTAAGCTGACACAATGGCGGGAAAAGCAACTAGCTGTAAATAAAAAATATGTATATATTTCAGCTGCGCATTGCTACTAGCTGACATAAAGCGTAAAAATGAGCGTACATCAAAACAGAAGTTGCTTCGAGGTGAACATTGTTTATTCAATTCATGATATCCACGAAAAATACATCGCACTTCAAATCAAGCGCAAGTATAAGGATGTGAAGTAATTATTGAGGGTACAAGGAAGTATCTCTGTGCGTTTTATGTAAGATTAAGTTCACGTCAAGTTTACATGGTTGGGTAGGAGGGCTCCATGGCGATACCGCACAGGCCTGCAGTGCTGGCGACATTCCTCTGCATGCGAATGTAGCCGGACTCTCCCCACGAAGTGCCCCAGGAATTCTTCACTATCCAATAGGCTGTGCCAGTTGAGCAAGGACCATATCCTACAACCAACACGCCGTGGTCCAGATTGGTCCCACACGGCCCGGTGAAAATTCCACTCTTGTAGAATTGGAAAGCAGAGCCGCTCGCCTCGATGGCAACGGAAACAGGCTGGTTCGCCACGGCATTCTTGAGACAAGACTCGCAATAGGTCGTTACATCTTGGTAAGAGAGGAGGGAGACGGCGTAGTCGTATGTCTTAGGATAGTTGCAGGTTCCTGCTTTACCTGTGGAACCACTTGTATAAGGATAGTCTGACTCGGTCGTGATGCCACCATTCCAGATCACCCATTGAAAGGCATAGTCCATGTATCCTCCATTGCATCCGCTGCACGAGGTATCACAGTCCACAAGCTCCTGCTCTGATAAGCTCAGGAGTGTACCTGTCTTGATTTTGTTGATCCCCTCCATTGCACCAGTTGCAGAAAATGACCAGCAACTACCTGTATTTTGAGTAGTCAACAATGAGGAGATTTGGTTAATAAAAAAAAGACGTGTGTACACATAACAAGCGCATGAAATCATTTCAAGCTTTGACTCACCGCAATTGCCTTGATTCTTTATAGGAGTGACGGCACCTGATGATCGCCAATCGACGCAAGTAGGAGCTGTGGTCAAATTCGCATACTTGAATGGAGTGGCCTTTTTCGGAGTGCTAGGGCTCTTGAAACCGACGTACTTTGTTACGAACTCTTCATTAGTAAGGTCAGCAAACTCATTGAGACCCAAGGTGTACGTAAGACCGGATTGCTTGTTCATAGACTCGATAAATTGGAAGTTGGTCTTAAACACCTCGAAGCGATGTTGTTTTTCTGTGTCACTGCTATAGACACGGCCGAATTCACCCATCCATTTTTCATAAGCCGCCAACAATGGATCCTCAGCTGTAGCAACGAAAGCTATAGCCCCGAAGAGGAGCATAAGGGCTGGCAGAATGCTGGCCCGAGAAATCGCCATTGGAAGTATGTTGTACTATTAAGGAGATGTAAGATTTAATTTTGTTTGGTGAGAACGAATGGTAGAAAGACACCTTTATAGAGATCCTTGCTTCACGTCCTTTTCAAGAATGACAAATTGTGTTTGAATAACCATATAAAGTATTCTAAAAGATTTCTTCATAATAAATTTAAATACAATTGATGAGGAAGACCACCCATTAATTAATACATTATTTTAAAGGTGACAAGTAACAAGACAAATCTATTTAAATAATTTGCTTATGACATCACATTTTGAACTTCATAATTTGACCCTCGAGGACAATCCGTATTGAAAAGGATAAAAATTATCAAAATTTGCATGCAACATCACATCACATCCAAGAGATTCTAATTTTCTTTCAAGGGACAATGTAAAATGTACGAAGCAATACGTACGTACAGAACAACTAGACACAATTCACGAAGCATATACGGCGTGATTGGTGAATTTTCTCTCTTTTCCTATCATAAGCCCACAACTTATAATGTCATGTGCGCCTTTGATTTAAAATAACAATAAAGTATATAATCAACTCTTCCTACATGGTGAGGAGAAGTTGCGTATTATAATGTATTCCGATTAATTATGAATTGAACATGCTTTCGAGTCAAAATTATCATGTGACTCATCACCTTAGGAAGTCCAAACGTTTCTATTTAATAAAAATATGGTGTCGTCATTCTTCCGCTAACAGAACAAATTTGTGCCAACGTGCCTAACTAATTATAATTTCATTCCATTTCCAAAGAGTATACAAAAATAGACTGTGAATGTCCAACATAACGCAAAGGCATTTCAGGCGATGGATAATGTCGTCCTTATTAAAATAATATTTGTTTATTTACGCTGAAATTGATGAACAAATTCTACATTTTCTTTTACTTTGTTTTCTTTATGTATATCTAAATGTACATAGATTTCTTAGTTGCCTATATCTTGTAGGTTAAAGTACTTCTTGTTTACAAGCAAGGATGTTCTCCCTAAATAATCCACCTCGATAGCATTGTGTTAGCATTCTTAATTAAAGGTTGACTAGAGTTTTTTTAGTTGAGTAATTGCATGCAAATAAGACACACATGCAGTTGAATAAAAATAATATAAATGAAATCTCAGATTATTTAGAAAATATCAAATCCATATCATTTCGCCTCGCCGCAACAACTTACATATTGTTGCATTGATTTCTCGAGCAGGCTTTTCTAGAAAGATCGTGATTTGAAACTTCAGTGCTTGTGTTACGTTCAATTGTGCCTATCATTTGAAGGACTAGCATCAAGCTAAAGTGTTTCTAATTTCTAGAGTGAACTGAACAAAGAGAAGAACAACAAAGTATCTGACATCTAACGGAGTCGTTCTATCCGTCACGATCTTTGTTACAACACATTTGAGCTAAAATAAAATAAAAAAAAAAGTACCTAGCAACTTGATGATAAATGAAAGGTGATTGTTTGATTGATTTCTTTAGAAATATGTAAAGCACCTCTCATGTTCCTCAGCTCAACTTTAATTGCTAGACAGAAAAGTATCTTTCAAGCTAAAGTGTGTTTCTAATTTCTAGAGTGAACTGAACAAAGAGAAGAACAACAAAGTATCTTGCATCTAACGGAGTCGTTCTATCCGTCACGATCCTTGTTACAATACATTTGAGCTAAAATAAAATAAAATAAAAAAAGTACTTAGCATCTTGATGATAAATGAAAGGTGATTGTTTGATTGATTTCTTTAAAAATATGTAAAGCACCTCTCATGTTCCTCAGCTCAACTTTAATTGCTAGATAGAAACGAACGAGGAAAAATAAAAATAAATTCTAGTGCACCACCGATGATAATAATACTTTTCTCAATGGTAAGCACAATATAAACTTAATAATTTGGCAAGTTATGATTTTGCGATATATTAGTTCTCTGAATATATAATTAATGTCGGCAAGTCTAGTAAGAAATTGTCATATGTTTTGAACATCAAAACTAAAATTTCATGATTTCTTCGATTTCTTTTCAAATCCAAACATTCGATATGAAAGGTCTTTTTCAAAAAAAGTTGTCACGTGTGCTGTGCTAATATGCTTTAATGCGGCCGAGGATGAAGGGAGGAAGATATTTTCTATTATGATCTTTACGGAAAAATCATCGTATCCAAACATAACACAACTCATGTTGCTTTGTCATATTTCAAATATGGTCGCCGATATAATTTAAGATAGTAAAGCGTGTTGCAGACATCAACATCTATGGCTTCACAAGAAATTAACCATGACGATTTAAGCTGACACAATGGCGGGAAAAGCAACTAGCTGTAAATAAAAAATATATATATATTTCAGCTGCGCATTGCTACTAGCTGACATAAAGCGTAAAAATGAGCGTACATCAAAACAGAAGTTGCTTCGAGGTGAACATTGTTTATTCAATTCATGATATCCACGAAAAATACATCGCACTTCAAATCAAGCGCAAGTATAAGGATGTGAAGTAATTATTGAGGGTACAAGGAAGTATCTCTGTGCGTTTTATGTAAGATTAAGTTCACGTCAAGTTTACATGGTTGGGTAGGAGGGCTCCATGGCGATACCGCACAGGCCTGCAGTGCTGGCGACATTCCTCTGCATGCGAATGTAGCCGGACTCTCCCCACGAAGTGCCCCAGGAATTCTTCACTATCCAATAGGCTGTGCCAGTTGAGCAAGGACCATATCCTACAACCAACACGCCGTGGTCCAGATTGGTCCCACACGGCCCGGTGAAAATTCCACTCTTGTAGAATTGGAAAGCAGAGCCGCTCGCCTCGATGGCAACGGAAACAGGCTGGTTCGCCACGGCATTCTTGAGACAAGACTCGCAATAGGTCGTTACATCTTGGTAAGAGAGGAGGGAGACGGCGTAGTCGTATGTCTTAGGATAGTTGCAGGTTCCTGCTTTACCTGTGGAACCACTTGTATAAGGATAGTCTGACTCGGTCGTGATGCCACCATTCCAGATCACCCATTGAAAGGCATAGTCCATGTATCCTCCATTGCATCCGCTGCACGAGGTATCACAGTCCACAAGCTCCTGCTCTGATAGGCTCAGGAGTGTACCTGTCTTGATTTTGTTGATCCCCTCCATTGCACCAGTTGCAGAAAATGACCAGCAACTACCTGTATTTTGAGTAGTCAACAATGAGGAGATTTGGTTAATAAAAAAAGACGTGTGTACACATAACAAGCGCATGAAATCATTTCAAGCTTTGACTCACCGCAATTGCCTTGATTCTTTATAGGAGTGACGGCACCTGATGATCGCCAATCGACGCAAGTAGGAGCTGTGGTCAAATTCGCATACTTGAATGGAGTGGCCTTTTTCGGAGTGCTAGGGCTCTTGAAACCGACGTACTTTGTTACGAACTCTTCATTAGTAAGGTCGGCAAACTCATTGAGACCCAAGGTGTACGTAAGACCGGATTGCTTGTTCATAGACTCGATAAATTGGAAGTTGGTCTTAAACACCTCGAAGCGATGTTGTTTTTCTGTGTCACTGCTATAGACACGGCCGAATTCACCCATCCATTTTTCATAAGCCGCCAACAATGGATCCTCAGCTGTAGCAACGAAAGCTATAGCCCCGAAGAGGAGCATAAGGGCTGGCAGAATGCTGGCCCGAGAAATCGCCATTGGAAGTATGTTGTACTATTAAGGAGATGTAAGATTTAATTTTGTTTGGTGAGAACGAATGGTAGAAAGACACCTTTATAGAGATCCTTGCTTCACGTCCTTTTCAAGAATGACAAATTGTGTTTGAATAACCATATAAAGTATTCTAAAAGATTTCTTCATAATAAATTTAAATACAATTGATGAGGAAGACCACCCATTAATTAATACATTATTTTAAAGGTGACAAGTAACAAGACAAATCTATTTAAATAATTTGCTTATGACATCATATTTTGAACTTCATAATTTGACCCTCGAGGACAATCCGTATTGAAAAGGATAAAAATTATTAAAATTTGCATGCAACATCACATCACATCCAAGAGATTCTAATTTTCTTTCAAGGGACAATGTAAAATGTACGAAGCAATACGTACGTACAGAACAATTAGACACAATTCACGAAGCATATACGGCGTGATTGGTGAATTTTCTCTCTTTTCCTATCATAAGCCCACAACTTATAATGTCATGTGCGCCTTTGAATTAAAATAACAATAAAGTATATAATCAACTCTTCCTACATGGTGAGGAGAAGTTGCGTATTATAATGTATTCCGATTAATTAGGAATTGAACATGCTTTCGAGTCAAAATTATCATGTGACTCATCACCTTAGGAAGTCCAAACGTTTCTATTTAATAAAAACATGGTGTTGTCATTCTTCCGCTAACAGAACAAATTTGTGCCAACGTGCCTAACTAATTATAATTTCATTCCATTTCCAAAGAGTATACATAAACAGACTGTGAATGTCCAACATAACGCAAAGGCATTTCAGGCGATGGATAATGTCGTCCTTATTAAAATAATATTTGTTTATTTACGCTGAAATTGATGAGCAAATTCTACATTTTCTTTTACTTTGTTTTCTTTATGTATATCTAAATGTACATAGATTTCTTAGTTGCCTATATCTTGTAGGTTAAAGTACTTCTTGTTTACAAGCAAGGATGTTCTCCCTAAATAATCCACCTCGATAGCATTGTGTTAGCATTCTTAATTAAAGGTTGACTAGAGTTTTTTTAGTTGAGTGATTGCATGCAAATAAGACACACATGCAGTTGAATAAAAATAATATAAATGAAATCTCAGATTATTTAGAAAATATCAAATCCATATCATTTCGCCTCGCCGCAACAACTTACATATTGTTGCATTGATTTCTCGAGCAGGCTTTTCTAGAAAGATCGTGATTTGAAACTTCAGTGCTTGTGTTACGTTCAATTGTGCCTATCATTTGAAGGACTAGCATCAAGCTAAAGTGTTTCTAATTTCTAGAGTGAACTGAACAAAGAGAAGAACAACAAAGTATCTGACATCTAACGGAGTCGTTCTATCCGTCACGATCTTTGTTACAATACATTTGAGCTAAAATAAAATAAAAAAAAAAGTACCTAGCAACTTGCTGATAAATGAAAGGTGATTGTTTGATTGATTTCTTTAGAAATATGTAAAGCACCTCTCATGTTCCTCAGCTCAACTTTAATTGCTAGACAGAAAAGTATCTTTCAAGCTAAAGTGTGTTTCTAATTTCTAAAGTGAACTGAACAAAGAGAAGAACAACAAAGTATCTTGCATCTAACGGAGTCGTTCTATCCGTCACGATCCTTGTTACAATACATTTGAGCTAAAATAAAATAAAATAAAAAAAAGTACTTAGCATCTTGATGATAAATGAAAGGTGATTGTTTGATTGATTTCTTTAAAAATATGTAAAGCACCTCTCATGTTCCTCAGCTCAACTTTAATTGCTAGATAGAAACGAACGAGGAAAAATAAAAATAAATTCTAGTGCACCACCGATGATAATAATACTTTTCTGAATGGTAAGCACAATATAAACTTAATAATTTGGCAAGTTATGATTTTGCGATATATTAGTTCTCTGAATATATAATTAATGTCGGCAAGTCTAGTAAGAAATTGTCATATGTTTTGAACATCAAAACTAAAATTTCATGATTTCTTCGGTTTCTTTTCAAATCCAAACATTCGATATGAAAGGTCTTTTTCAAAAAAAGTTGTCACGTGTGCTGTGCTAATATGCTTTAATGCGGCCGAGGATGAAGGGAGGAAGATATTTTCTATTTTGATCTTTACGGAAAAATCATCGTATCCAAACATAACACAACTCATGTTGCTTTGTCATAGTTGAAATATGGTCGCCGATATAATTTAAGATAGTAAAGCGTGTTGCAGACATCAACATCTATGGCTTCACAAGAAATTAACCATGACGATTTAAGCTGACACAATGGCGGGAAAAGCAACTAGCTGTAAATAAAAAATATATATATATTTCAGCTGCGCATTGCTACTAGCTGACATAAAGCGTAAAAATGAGCGTACATCAAAACAGAAGTTGCTTCGAGGTGAACATTGTTTATTCAATTCATGATATCCACGAAAAATACATCGCACTTCAAATCAAGCGCAAGTATAAGGATGTGAAGTAATTATTGAGGGTACAAGGAAGTATCTCTGTGCGTTTTATGTAAGATTAAGTTCACGTCAAGTTTACATGGTTGGGTAGGAGGGCTCCATGGCGATACCGCACAGGCCTGCAGTGCTGGCGATATTCCTCTGCATGCGAATGTAGCCGGACTCTCCCCACGAAGTGCCCCAGGAATTCTTCACTATCCAATAGGCTGTGCCAGTTGAGCAAGGACCATATCCTACAACCAACACGCCGTGGTCCAGATTGGTCCCACACGGCCCGGTGAAAATTCCACTCTTGTAGAATTGGAAAGCAGAGCCGCTCGCCTCGATGGCAACGGAAACAGGCTGGTTCGCCACGGCATTCTTGAGACAAGACTCGCAATAGGTCGTTACATCTTGGTAAGAGAGGAGGGAGACGGCGTAGTCGTATGTCTTAGGATAGTTGCAGGTTCCTGCTTTACCTGTGGAACCACTTGTATAAGGATAGTCTGACTCGGTCGTGATGCCACCATTCCAGATCACCCATTGAAAGGCATAGTCCATGTATCCTCCATTGCATCCGCTGCACGAGGTATCACAGTCCACAAGCTCCTGCTCTGATAGGCTCAGGAGTGTACCTGTCTTGATTTTGTTGATCCCCTCCATTGCACCAGTTGCAGAAAATGACCAGCAACTACCTGTATTTTGAGTAGTCAATAATGAGGAGATTTGGTTAATAAAAAAAGACGTGTGTGATATCTCATTTATTTGTTGGTATTTGGACCGTACTTGGCACCTAAATTTGACCCAAACCTTGTTATTATTTGACATTTCCTCGTGTTTTTTCAGGATTCGGCTTTGCTGTCGCTCTTTCTCATTGTATACAGGTTTTGATGAAGAACAAGAGGAAAATAGACTCAGGGAAGCTCAGGATGCTTGCTTTTAGGCCAGACGACTCATTCCTGGTGCTAGGCACACGATCCAGACCGTCATGCGGGCCACTTTCCACCTTAGACGCTAAGTCCAGGCCTCAGTCCGGGTCGAACACCTCCAGTTCGGACCGAACCAGGCTCTGCATCGGACTTAGCCATCACAGCAGTTCACTTCGGACTACATGTGGCCAGTTCGGACCGAAGTCCATCCTGTTCGGGTCGAACTGGGCACAGCAGCTCACATTCCACTCCAGTCCGAAGCAGCACATCTCTTCGGGTCGAATTGACCCCTAGCCAGCCACGAACTGACACTTTTGGCAAGTTTTTCTACATTGGAAAGTTGATTTTGCCAAGATCTCATGCCCTGGACGACCTAGCTTGCTCCCCAAGTACCTGAAGCTCCTATATAAGGTCTCCTCTGCTCTAGCGGCAGACTCTCTTGGCTCTGGACGAATTTGCATACTTCCTTGGAGTTCTTCGCCGATTCCTGTGATCTTTCTACTGTTTTCGAAGCGACGGCAGCGAGCAGTGCGAGATCTGACATCCATTCACCCTCACAGTTCTAGATAGCGAAGTTTAAGTTGCAAAGTAGTAGTTGGTTATTACTTTTCATGCTTTTTACTTCTCTATTGATGGACATGTATCTTTATTGCTTTATTACTGTTGTTATGTGTTATTTTGCTACGATGTCTGAGTAGTTTACTTTAGTCTTAGGGTAAGATGTAGCTTAGGTTTAGTTTGATGTTGTTGTGATGATATGCTTGATACTTGACATGCTATTTATCTATTTGGTATTATTTGATGCTTTGTTTATTGCTGTTGTTTAATTTATCTTGCTTCTGAATCTACTGCAAGGTTTGGTTAAGTTATAAATATAAATGAACAATAGTTGTGAGTTAAGCATTTAGGTTAAGCCTTAGATCTGAAAGGATAGGTTAGTTGTGCTGAAAGGCAGAACTTCTGAACTGCTTGAAAGAGAGTTTGGATAACCGAAGAAAACAAATAGGAAAACCCTTGTAAGCTTGTACCAACACGAAAGTTTAGGTCTTGTGAACTTGGGCAAGTTTGGTAGAGTCCTGTACTAGTTTCGGGCCCGAAAGGCGAAAGTTGAGGGTTAGGGATTGTAGTTACAGCCGGTCCAGATTTGTGGCATTGTTAACGTCAAGTGTATCACTCAACAACTCAGATCCATGCCTTCAGTTCAGACCGAACTAGTCTGGTTCGAACCGAACTGAAGGTAGGATTTCCAGACTTCGAATTGATTGTGAAAGCAATTGATTTCGATTTCTCTGGAGGCTAAACCTAGTGAAATCTGATCCCTAGGACGCCTTTTTATCTTTAGAAAAACCTAATTTTTATCCAGTGTTTGTTTAATTGTTTGAGTCTTATTATTCGAGTCCAAAACACCCAAAAACATCTATATTCTGCACCTTTCTTTTAGGTATTTATTGTTGGAGTTATGTCCTAGAAGTCAATATTTAATGACTTATTTTCTTAGTTTATGTTAATGATGATATTTGATCATTTGTCCCTAGAGTTTATTATTGACAGATCATTCAGGTTGAGGATCTGAATTGTAGATCTCTGTGGATCATTCATTAGAATGACAATAATAAATCTAAATCGTCCATAATCCTGATAATTAACAAGGAACATTAATTATCATAAAAGATTAGTATGCAAGTTAAGTGATGATTAAGTTCTACAAATCATAAGTAAGGAGTTACGAACTTAATTGCATATGTGTATGTTATTGGAACATAGTACAGGACTTGACCCAATGAAATAAACATATGGATTGTGTTATGTGTCATTGTTTATTTCATATGAGTTTGATTCTGAGTTTGAGATGTTCACCTTTTCCACATGAGGATAGGTTCAATAAATATCGTCTAACGTTGATTCCTGATAAAGGCTGCTATAAGGACTTTATTTATGTTCTCTTGAATTGTGCGGGGAAAAGTTGTTCATCAAGAAAACCGTATGTCCCTCATTAGTATACCTAGTGAGTGATGATATCTGTTTGGGCCCCTTGATGGAGTTGGATCGTATGCATGCAAACTAGACGATCAACTCTAGATCAAGAAATGTATAATCTGCAAGAATGACACATTCCTATCTTGGATTATACAAAGATATCGTGTGACATAAGAATCAAACAAAGAAATACTTTTATTTCTTATGCAGGATTGAGATATTGTAACGGTACATTATTTATACGAATTGGGAGTCATAACGTGTTGCTAGATACCGCTTATGATTATTGGAAATAAATAACGATTTATTTCCATGGCCAACATAGTATAAATCCTCAAATAGGGTCGCACAAATAGGATTCTAACCACTTGGTGCATTTATTGTTTATTCACAATAATGTGTATTGTGAAATGTGATAAGTTAATTAATTAATTATATACCGTTATGAACCGTTATAATTAATTAAATTAAAAGGATCATATGGAAACAATATAATGCATTAGCTAATCATAGATTAATTATTAATGAGTTAATAATTAATTATGTTCAACTTACTTTAATTAGTTTGAGCTAATTGGGCTTCTATTTAATTGGTTAATTAAAGGCTCGATTTAAGGAAGAATGAAGAGACAATTAAAGGAGATTCATTAATTGGTGAATTAATGAATAAAGGCCTTTTATTAAGATGGCCCAAGAGAGCCCATTAGGTGGCCTCTTAGGGTGGATGACATACTTGTAAATAGTATGAAAATTGGATGAGAGTGGTTGACTATATAAAGGGGTCTCTTTGGGAGAAAACCCTAGCCGTCATCTCTCTTCCTCTCCCTTCCCTTGCGCCTCCACCTAGAAGAGAGATTTTTCTCTCTTCTCCATGGCTCTTCCCTTCCTCTCTTAGCTCATGTGTTGAGCATCCCACCTCTCTTCCTCTCCATTAAATAGTTAATTAAGAGAAGCAAGGTGATTAGCAAGAGGTTCAAGAGAACTAGCATTCTCTTTGAGCTTGGTGGTGGGTCCTTGGTGGGCTAGAGGCGGCCATAGATGGTGGAGATGGTGGAGCACGCACCCCATCGACTCCCATGCCATGGATTCGAGCCTCATGAATACAATTTCATGAGAGGTACAATTTCTCCTACCTTCTCTCTTGATTGGATGTGTGATTGCTTTAGCACTAGATCTATTGATTTGCTTGTTGTTAATGATGATTAATTAGTTGTAATTAATCTAAAATTAAAATATGAGCATTTACTAACAGTGGTATCAGAGCTATGGTCGTGCTTAAGGTTTTTCACACTTAATTAAGTGAGAATTCGTAATTAATTAAGTTAATTAGTGATGTGCATGCTTGCTGGCCCTGGAAAGGCTGTTTTCTGTCTTGTTGCTTGTTTTTCGTGGTGTAAAGCTCTCTGAAATTTTTTCTTTCTTATTGGAGGTTGTAGCCCTTTGAGTTGTGGTTGTTTTCCCACTGGAATCATTGAAATTCGATGTAAAATGAATTTTTAGTGATTTAAACGGTAACGGTGCGCAGATCTGTTATTCTGCTGCACAGTTCTGTTGTTGTGGTTGGTAACAAATAAGTTTGTATACAAAGTACCTGTAACTTTTAGATATGATTATTCTAAACTTGATGCTCTTTCTGGATATGTAAATTTTGTTGCATATTTCGGATATTATGTGGGCGTTCAAGGATGAAAAGTGATGAAGTTGTCAGATCTGTTTTTTCAAACAAACTGATTGTTTTGAAAAACTGTACTTATTGAGAAACTTTTATGGAAAAGTGTTGAAATGGAAATGTTCTCCTTTAAGTCTGGAATCTGTGAAAATTAATTTTATAGATTTTCATTGAGATTTGATACCTCAACCGAGTGAAACCTTTTTGGTCGACGGTCTGTTCCAGAACAGGATACCTTGCTTAAATGCTTGTTATCTCGTTGATCTTGAATATAACTTGTGGATTTTCTTTTCATGGAATGATAGCTTATTGTATGTAGTATTTTTCTATGTAAATTGTTTGCTGGAAAAATATCAAGGGGATGATCATACAGACCAAAAGGTTGAGACCAATAATAGAATTTTCTCTAACGGTGCTTCGCGCACAATCTGAGGATTTGTCTTTTTTGGTTCTCCCTGATGGTAACTGATCTCTCCTTGAGATTTTTACAGGTAATCACAATCTTTGTAAGGAGTTCTCTGGATTTATTTCAGATTTTTTGGAGACCGAATTATTTTGATTTTTTTTTTCGGGTCCCGAATTTCGTATTTTAATTAGTTAAAATAGTTTCTAATTAATCAATTTATTGAAATGTTAATTAGAAGACTCCTTAAATACCCTCCTTTCTGTTTTGATAGTTGGATTTAATTTAAAAGGGCTTAAACAATTAGTTGTTAAGGTTAAGCCTTCTTTGCATTCGAAAAACTTGAGCAACAAGTATGCACAAAGATTCTAATTAATGAAATTAATTAAGAACAAGTGAATCATGTATATTGTATATGTGCTAACTTTGTTTTGTAGGAGGATGTGGGTTTGATATGGCTCAAGATGTCAATGCCTTGTGTGTTGTAAAATGTTGTGAATGCATGTGATTGCTTGTAAAGTGGCCTAAGGTGCCTTGATAATTAAGTGGTTAATTTTTGATGTAACTTGTGAGGCTTGCATGCCCCTAAGGCCTAGGCGGGGTTTTAGGAATTTTATCACATGTATTTATTTCCCTTAATTATTAGATAGGATCTTAGTAATTAGTGGGAGGGCTTGATTAGATTAGTCTCGTTACATGGAGATGCGACGAAGATTAATGCAAGCGGGAGCCATACAAACCCACGGCAATGCTTGAGATGCTTATTATTATGTGATTGTTTGTGAATGCCTTGAATTGTCATAGGTAGGTATGGGTGTATGCTTACACGACCACCAAACAAAGTCACGTAATTGCTTTTGTCCCAAACTAAATTGATTAAGTCGACCGCCTTCCTTCTCTCTATCCCCTTCACGTCAATAGCCAATCATGGCGCGGTCCGCCATAGCGGACGTCATGGTTGTCAACCTTGATAGTCGGGGTACAAATGAAAAGATTTGTTAGGAGCAAATAGAGAGAGGTTGCTTATCGATGGACCCAACAAGTTTTCTTGGACATCGGGGCGAAGTTTGTAAATATACTTAGATATTCACAAACCAAGAGTCGTATGGTTGATATGATTGGTTGGAGAACCTACCTTGTCTAGTTAAGTAGGGTGTCGTGCCATAGCAGGCTCTACTTGACGAAAATGAGGATCTTGGAATCCATTACATTTAGGGACATTAATTAAATGTAGTGGGAGTTTTGTTTATTATCCCATAAACAAAACATTGCATAAACTAAATGACCTTAAATTGAAATTGTTATAGATGTTAAATATGTTAATTTCGTTGCGATCAATCTTTGGAAAACGACAAGCTCGTTTCTAAGGTATTTACTTGGAGAAGAAATACCGATTTCTAAGATATGTTCTTGGAAATGAGAAACTTGAGCAAGTTTAATCCCAAAAACGTTCCTCAACTTCCCGAACATAGCTTCGCAATGATTGATTAGTTTTGACGAAAATTATTCAATAAAGCGAATGCTCATATCCTTTTAGAAGTTCTGGACTTTTGAATTGGAGAATTCATAAGGACTAGACTAGACTTCTATACTCTCATCCATTTACTCAAGAAGACGTTCTTAGAGAAAGTAAAGATAGACTCAATCATTTATGATCGAGTAATGGAATGTGAGTTAACCAAGAGACTCTTCTTATAAGAAGATAAATATTTCATTAGCTTGTGAACCGAAAGGTTTGAGTAGCTAATTGACAACTAGAGATATTAAGATCTCCAATATCAAGGATTGTTGATGTTGTCATACAATCTCTTTCTATGGATAAAGGATATATTGTTCGCACACTTGTTAGTGCTAAAAGTAATTGGTTAAGTATTAAAGGAATACTTCACCAAGATATGAGTTGAATATTTGAGACCCTCACTAGTGACCGTGTGTCACATGAGATGTTTCATTTGCCATTTATGGGAGACATTTGAAAAGATGTCCAAAATACCATGATGTTCTAAACCTTAAGATATTTGTCGTTCAAATTATCTCACTATCTCTAATTCAAACTAGTAATTAGGTGCTAGTTCATGTGTTCGCATTTAACGAAATGTGTAGACAATGATGAATAAGAGAAAGTTCGAGATAAGTAAAGTAAACTCCGTTTTGGAAATGGCTTATACGTCTAAGCCGCTACCATTGAATACGTAGAGTTATCTTTATTAAGTAAAGAGTTTGTTTAGGAATTTGAGGTTGTATACCTTATTCCAAACATCTCATAAAACCTTATCTCCATATTTGATGATGGATGATCATGTTTTGTAATAGAGAAATGTTGTTCTCTTATTGTTATAAATTTATGTATAAGATTTCATGCATCTTAATTGAATTTGCTTGAAATAGATAAACAAATTTTGAATGACAAATATGTAAGACTTCACATAAAGTATTTGACTTTTATGTAAAATAGTCGCTTAGTCGAATATAAACAAGAATCGCATTATGAGAGTCTACGTAACGTGGAGCTCGTAAATCAATTCGATTGCAAATCAATTGAAATTCATGCGAATCGTGTTTGTTGAAAGACAAAAGCGCCTTTGAACTACGAAGGTTTAAAGGACAAGTAACTTTATTAAGACTTATACATATTGATGTATATAGACCTATAGGTACTTGTGCAATTGAAAGGTTGTTGACACTTTACCACTTGACCAACGATCATTGTAGATATTAACGTATCTATTTGATATGGTATAAGTATGAATCTTTTGACAAGGTCAAAAGAATTTCAAGAGTAAAGTTGAAAAACTATTCAATAAAAGCAAAAGTCTTAAAATAGATCATGGTAAATAGTTAAGTCATGTAGTTTGATATATTGCCTAAAGAGTATGAAAGACGTTTCACTACTCGCTCCATGAGGAACATTGAAAAATGTATCCAAGGATGAAGGTATCGAACATTGTTTAACATAGTTCGATCGGTAATAAATCAAATTGACTTGTTCGACTCATGTAAGGGATTTGTGTTTGAGGACAATATTGTTTACACTCAATAAAAATTCCATCGAAGTCTATTGAGAAAGATATCTTACGAGATTCGATCTCTAGGTATATTGTTTCTCAAGATTTGGTGTTGAGAAGCTTATTTCAAGGTTCGATTGATTGATAAGCTTGGACCCAAATAAGACGCTTAATATTATGTAGGATATCTTGAACTAACCAAAAGGTACTACTTCTATGAACATGATAAGAACAAAGTAGTTGTTGCCCATCATAACGTAATCTTGAAGAATGATATTCTCAAGAAGAAGTAGTGGGAGTAAAGTGAGCATTAAAGGAGTTTATGCGTCACTACAAGAAGTACATTTATAGGAAACTTGTCACTCCATACATGGTGCTTAGTGGGAGTTGAGCGGAACTTTATTCACAAGTAGTTGTGAAAGGAAGAAGTTTATAAACACGCTCACTTCTAAAGAGTGCTCAAACATCTCACGAATGGATGATGTTCGAGAAACTCATGCAATGTATTAGGATCAAGAACTTACTCTACAAGATGTTGTAGAAGTAGTTTACTGACCTCAAGCACCAATCCTACAAAGATCAACGAGAGTGAATTGCCTAAACTGAAAGGTACATAGGCTTCACAACATCCTCGTACTTGATATATGAGGATCCGTTGATAAATACAGAAGCGATGGAAAGACCCGATTCCACAAGTATGGTTTGAATTTGTATGATCTTTAAGTGCAATCCATATATATATAACAACAAGGTATAGACCTTGATTGATGTTCAAGAAGGAGCGATCCATCTAGAACATTTAGATCTTTAAAAGGAAAGATAGATATGGATAACAAGTCGACTCTGTACAAAGCACAATTTCATGATTGATGCTATGTCTAAGTCGATAACGAGTTGACCATGTACAAAGCACGGCTTCTCGCTTGTAGCTGTGTATAAGTCAATAAAGATCATTCTAGCAATAGTTATATTTCGTATATATAGATATATGAAAAGATACATCAAAACCGCCTTCTTCGATTGAATGAAGGAAGTTGTTGTGAATTTGACACAAACTGAGGATTTGTTGTATTGCTAGAAATGTATATGTGCTTCAAGGGTCAATTGATGAATTGAAGCAAGAATTGTGGAAATTGGAATAAACATTTTGACAAAGAAGTCAAGGAGTTGCACTTCGTCAAAAGTATCTTGTATAGACAAGATATTCAGTGGGAGCATTATTATGTTACATGTATTGTACAAGATACAAGACATTAATTGGGAATAAAATTAAAGAAATGAATATTGTCAAGATCTCATTGGAGAATGTTTTCTCAATAGAGAACTTGGGTAAGTCACCTAAATCCAAGGAAACAAAATCTATGGAGATAGATTATGATGGATTTCAGGTTTGAGAAAATGTGCATATAATGACAAGGTGTTATAGTTACACGAAAAGATAGACTCCTAGAAAGGATGTCTAACCATGTTGTATGGCAAACACTTGAGTTCTACTCGGTGTGTTGCAACTCAATTCGAGAAGAGTGCATGATATAATTCGAGCATCCTTCTGTTATGAGTTTCATTACGTACGCCATACTTATGCACATGCCCCTATGTGTTGTACCCAAGGAGTATGACAATCAGTTGTCAAGTGGATACAAAGAAAAACACATTTGGACAATAATCAGGAATATCCTCGAGTATCTTAAGAGAAAGAGTGATATGTTTTTCCATCTGATAAGATAAAAGAAAGCTCATATAAATTGATATATTGATGCTAGTTTTCGAAAGATTGATATAAATACAATTGAGCTACATATTTTGTTTAAATGTGGTGTTGTAAGTTTAGAAGGTGTTCTAAATGGGATATTACAACCGTTTCCGTCACCAAAACAAAATATATAGCAACTTGTGAAGCAATGAAAGAATGTAGTAAGGATCGTAAAGTTCTCAGTCAAGCTAATATGGTTCTATGCATCTCGAACCATAGCTTAAACTTGAAGAACCCAATATTAAATTGGTGATCCAACTAAGATCTATGACGATGTCACTTGATCTCACATGATGATGATCAAGAACACATATATAGGAGTATATATGTATATAGGGTCAAATAAAATTTGATAGGTTCGCGGACACAGCGAACACTCTAACTTAACCTCTACCTTAAGCGGTATACGAGATGCAATTGTGCATCCATGCGTGATGGACGTATGAGTAACTTGCTTTTAAGTGTATTACATCTTTTGAGGTTCGAGACATGTATATATATAGATATATGACATTGTTCTAAATTCTTCACTGGCTAGAAGTCACTATTGATTGACTCTAGGCCAAGTGGGAGATTGTTGGAGTTATGTCCTAGAAGTCAATATTTAATGACTTATTTTCTTAGTTTATGTTAATGATGATATTTGATCATTTGTTCCTAGAGTTTATTATTGACAGATCATTCAGGTTGAGGATCTGAATTGTAGATCTCTGTGGATCATTCATTAGAATGACAATAATAAATCTAAATCGTCCATAATCTTGATAATTAACAAGGAACATTAATTATCATAAAAGATTAGTATGCAAGTTAAGTGATGATTAAGTTCTACAAATCATAAGTAAGGAGTTACGAACTTAATTGCATATGTGTATGTTATTGGAACATAGTACAGGACTTGACCCAATGAAATAAACATATGGATTGTGTTATGTGTCATTGTTTATTTCATATGAGTTTGATTCTGAGTTTGAGATGTTCACCTTTTCCACATGAGGATAGGTTCAATAAATATCGTCTAACGTTGATTCCTGATAAAGGCTGCTATAAGGACTTTATTTATGTTCTCTTGAATTGTGCGGGGAAAAGTTGTTCATCAAGAAAACCGTATGTCCCTCATTAGTATACCTAGTGAGTGATGATATCTGTTTGGGCCCCTTGATGGAGTTGGATCGTATGCATGCAAACTAGACGATCAACTCTAGATCAAGAAATGTATAATCTGCAAGAATGACACATTCCTATCTTGGATTATACAAAGATATCGTGTGACATAAGAATCAAACAAAGAAATACTTTTATTTCTTATGCAGGATTGAGATATTGTAACGGTACATTATTTATACGAATTGGGAGTCATAACGTGTTGCTAGATACCGCTTATGATTATTGGAAATAAATAACGATTTATTTCCATGGCCAACATAGTATAAATCCTCAAATAGGGTCGCACAAATAGGATTCTAACCACTTGGTGCATTTATTGTTTATTCACAATAATGTGTATTGTGAAATGTGATAAGTTAATTAATTAATTATATACCTTTATGAACCGTTATAATTAATTAAATTAAAAGGATCATATGGAAACAATATAATGCATTAGCTAATCATAGATTAATTATTAATGAGTTAATAATTAATTATGTTCAACTTACTTTAATTAGTTTGAGCTAATTGGGCTTCTATTTAATTGGTTAATTAAAGGCCCGATTTAAGGAAGAATGAAGAGACAATTAAAGGAGATTCATTAATTGGTGAATTAATGAATAAAGGCCTTTTATTAAGATGGCCCAAGAGAGCCCATTAGGTGGCCTCTTAGGGTGGATGGCATACTTGTAAATAGTATGAAAATTGGATGAGAGTGGTTGGCTATATAAAGGGGTCTCTTTGGGAGAAAACCCTAGCCGTCATCTCTCTTCCTCTCCCTTCCCTTGCGCCTCCACCTAGAAGAGAGATTTTTCTCTCTTCTCCATGGCTCCTCCCTTCCTCTCTTAGCTCATGTGTTGAGCATCCCACCTCTCTTCCTCTCCATTAAATAGTTAATTAAGAGAAGCAAGGTGATTAGCAAGAGGTTCAAGAGAACTAGCATTCTCTTTGAGCTTGGTGGTGGGTCCTTGGTGGGCTAGAGGCGGCCATAGATGGTGGAGATGGTGGAGCACGCACCCCATCGACTCCCATGCCATGGATTCGAGCCTCATGAATACAATTTCATGAGAGGTACAATTTCTCCTACCTTCTCTCTTGATTGGATGTGTGATTGCTTTAGCACTAGATCTATTGATTTGCTTGTTGTTAATGATGATTAATTAGTTGTAATTAATCTAAAATTAAAATATGAGCATTTACTAACATTTATTTCATTCAAAAACATCCTTTTTTATCTGTCTAGCTTTTGAGAACCAGTAAGTCCGGTACTCAGAAATCCGTCCCTTGGGTTCGACCCTAAACCTTACTCCAAACAACTAGTGAAGTAGGTTCTAGGTACAAATTTATTTGATACTTAGGTCTTAAAAACCCCTCATCAAATTGGCGCCGTTGCCGGGGACGGTGTTGATATTGGATACTTGTTGTAGTATCAAGAGACTAGACTTTTCTTTTGTTTTTCACACATTTGTTTTCTCTCTATTTTGCAGGACTGGCAGGTAGGAAGAAGGGAACTCGTGCAAAGTCCCAACCTCCTATTTTGCGTAGATATTTTCTCCGAGGGTTGCAGGAAGATCCGAAGCTGCGACAAGTCGATTTTCTCCAAGAAATCAACCAAGCGCAGCAACCAGGGTCATCTTCGACCCTCAGTTCGGTCCGAACGGCTCCAGTTCGACCCGAACTGAACCTAGTGCAGAGAGAAGCAGGAGCTACCATGGTAGCGAACAACCCTCAAGTTGACATCGCGGCCGAGACACAGCGCTTGGAGCAACTCAGGCTCCAATTAGAGCGAGAACGACGAGAATTCGACGATGAGCGTCGCAGGTGGACCAACGATGATGAGAGCGTTGGCAACAACTCTGATGGGGAGAATGACAACCCCAACAAATCTCTCATGGAGTATTGTGCTCCGAGGGCCAAGCACGTGGCGGGGCCGGTTGTCATCCCTGGAATCGATGCCAACAACATGCAGATCGCCCCCGCCCACGTGACTATGGTCCAACAAACCCCGTTCCATGGGAACGACCACGAGGACCCCCATGCTCATCTTCAAACCTTTTTTGATTACACTAGACTTATTAAAATGAATGGGGTCCCACAACAAGCTGTTAGACTCTTGCTGTTTAGGTTTAGCCTCAAAGACAAAGCCCAAAAGTGGTACAAAACTTTGAAAAAGGGGTCAATCAGATCTTGGGATGACATGGCTCAAACCATTCTTGACAAATACTTTCCAACCGATAGGGCTGACTCAATAAGGAGGGAAATTACAAACTTTCAACAAAAAGAGGATGAACCTATGAGTGATGCTTGGGAGCGGTTTAGGGATCTAGAAACCTCGTGCCCCCATCATGGGATTCAAGAGTGGTTGATAGTTAAAACTTTTTATAACAGTTTGTATGATAATATTAAGATCAACCTTGACTCTCTTTCGGGTGGAAGTTTCCTACGGCTTGATGCGGCAGCGGGAAAAGAGCTACTTGACCGGTGTGCAAGGCAATACCATTGGATGCCAATGACCAGCTCTCGCCGATCAAACTCAAGGCAGCAAGTGCACAGCGTCACAACCAAGGACGAGAAGATCGCCGAGCTCGAGGCCGAGCTTGCCGTGTTTCAATCCGCACAAGGCTCTCATCTCAACAAAGGAGAATGCGGATGTTGCGGCGAGGAGGGGCATACTTCTGTTGACTGCCCTTTGGCTCAACCCGAGACCGACAGTCCTCAAGTCAATGCCATTAACGGGAATTTTGGTCAAAAATACCCGTATACCGGCCCTGGCCCCTCAAATTTCAATAGAAATAATCAGTTTACCAACAATAGAGACCAGCCCTTTCAAAGGAAGTCCGCCTTTGGCGAACTTACTGACGTTGTCCATACCTTTATGGCAGGACAAACTAAGTTTAATCTTCAAATTAGGTCTGATGTTGATGAATTGAAATCTAACACAGGGGCAATAAAGAGGATGGAGCGCTTATTGGATGCACATCTCGCCAAGAAGCAAGGGAAGCTCCCAGGGCAGCCTCAAGTCAACCCGAATGCCGATTGCAAGGCCCTCCATACCTTGAGGAGCGGGAAGCAATATGAAGACCCGCCCATGCCGGCAGAAACAGCTGATCAGCCCTCAGTTCGACCTGAAGCAGTCCCAGTTCGGGCCGAACCAGCTGAAGAGCCCATTTTGCAGCAGATAGCACCATTCCCGCCCCTCACCAGTCCAGTTCGACCCGAACCCTCCTCTGTTCGGTCCGAACTGGAGACTGAAGAGCCAGCCGAGAGGCCTGTTCGACCTGGACCCAAGTCTGTTCGACCCGAACCAACTCCAGTTCGGTCCGAACCAAAGCCGAAGGCTGGCCAAAATAAGGAAAAGAATGTTCAAGCCATACCCGCTTACCAACCTCCCGTCCCATTCCCGCAGAGGTTGAGAAAGAGCAAAGAAAAGGCACAATTTAAGGCATTCTGGGAGATTTTGAAGGAGATGAAGATCACGATCCCCTTCATGGATGCAGTGACACAAGTGCCGGTATATGCTAAATTTTTGAAGGAACTGTGTACCGGCAAGTTGACTTTGGAGGAGTTGAAATCCGTTGCTCTGACACAAGGGAGCAACGAAGCTTTGAGGAAGATGCCGCCCAAATTAGAGGACTCGGGGAGGTTTGTTCTCCCCTGTGTCATCGGAAATGCCATCATCAAGCAGGCTCTATGCGATATGGGGGCCGGTGTCGGCCTCATGCCCAAGGCAGTTTATGAAAAGGTAGGGTTCGGCGAGCTAAGTCCGACAGCTATATCTATCAAGCTTGCGGACTCCACAGAGCGACTACCGGTAGGCATGCTCAAGGATGTACCGGTGCAAGTCGGCAAATTTTTAGTGCCGGGAGATTTTGTAGTCATGGATATGGAAGTAGATCAAGAGGTACCCATCATCTTGGGGCGCCCGTTCCTCCGAACTGCTGGGGTCTTGATGGATGCCAGAGACGACACGATCTTGGTCAGAGTGGGGGAGGAGGAGCTTCACTTCTCCATTAATCATGCCATGAAGTTCCTAAGCTCCGCCGACACATGCTTTAGGATCGAGGTGATCGAGCCAACTATTGAGGAGACACTCGAGGAAAGGTATGAGTCTTCTCTCCATGATTACCAACAGTTTCTTTCTGAAGTACAGGAAGCAATCAAGGTCGAGGAATCGATCGAGACTGAGGAACTAGATGAAATGGTGGATCCTACCCCTCAGTTCGGACCGAACCCACCAGGTTCGGGTCGAACTGAAGGTGGGGAAGAGGTCAATAAAGATCAGTTCGGGCCGAACCAACCCAGTTCGGGTCGAACTGAAGGCGACCAGGAGGAACATGTAGCAGCTCTGGCACTTTCCGGCCCGAACCAGGCCAGTCCAGACCGAACTGAACCTCCCAAGGTCGAACTTAAGCCCCTGCCTGGCTCTCTCAGGTATGAATTTCTCGGCCCGAATCAAACGTACCCTGTTATTGTTAACTCTGAATTAGATGCAGGGCAGGTTGAGAAGTTATTGACAGTTTTGAGGGCTCACCAAGGCACCATAGGCTACTCAATAGAAGATCTGAAAGGGATCGATCCCGCTATTTGCACTCACCGGATCCTTCTAGAAGACGACCACAAGCCATCAAGAGACGGGCAGCGAAGGCTCAACCCAATTCTCACCGAGGTGGTCAGGAAGGAAGTGCAAAAGCTCCACGATGCGGGGATTATCTATTCAATCTCGGATAGCAAGTGGGTGAGCCCTGTGCACGTGGTCCCCAAGAAAGGAGGCACGACGGTGGTCAAGAACGACAAGGATGAGCTGATTCAAACGCGAGTTGTGACCGGATGGAGGATGTGTATAGACTACCGCAAGCTCAATGCGGCGACTAGAAAGGATCACTTTCCTCTCCCTTTTGTTGACCAACTTTTAGAAAGACTCGCTAATCACTCTTTTTATTGTTACTTAGATGGTTACTCTGGTTTCTTTCAAATACCTATCCATCCTAGTGACCAAGATAAGACCACCTTTACTTGTCCTTGGGGTACTTTTGCCTATAGACGTATGCCTTTTGGGTTGTGTAATGCACCAGCGACCTTCCAGCGAGCCATGATGGCTATTTTTTCGGATTTTATTGAGAAAGAAATGAAAGTGTTTATGGACGATTTTTCTGTTTATGGTTCTTGTTTTGATTCATGCCTTGCTAACCTCTCTAAAATTTTGCAGCGATGCAAAGAGGTCAACCTAGTGCTGAATTGGGAAAAGTGCCATTTCATGGTGCAGAGAGCCGTAGTGCTAGGTCACGTGGTGACATCTCAAGGGATCGAGGTCGACAAGGCCAAGATTGAAGTGATCGAGAAGCTAGAGACCCCTAGAAATGTCAAAGATGTCCGAAGCTTCCTTGGACATGCCGGATTCTATCGCCGATTCATAAAAGATTTCTCTAAAATAGCAAAGCCATTAAGCAATCTCTTGATTAAGGACTGTGAGTTTATTATTGACGATGATTGTGTTAATGCTTTCAACAGGTTGAAAGAAGCCCTTGTTTCGGCACCGATTTTGCAACCGCCGGATTGGTCACAACCGTTCGAGCTCATGTGCGACGCAAGTGATTACGCGGTTGGGGCTGTTTTAGGCCAAAGGAAAGACAAGAAACGTGTGGCAATTTACTACGCGAGCAAGGTGCTTGATCCGGCTCAAGCAAACTACACGACCACAGAGAAGGAGCTCCTCGCTGTTGTGTTTTCCCTAGACAAGTTCAGATCCTATCTTGTGGGCTCTAAAGTGATCGTGTACACTGACCATGCCGCGTTGAGGTACTTAATGAGCAAGAAGGACGCCAAACCTAGGCTCATAAGATGGGTCCTTCTGCTTCAAGAATTTGATCTGGAAATCCGAGACAAGAAGGGTACAGAAAATCTAGTGGCAGACCATTTGTCTCGGCTGCATTGGAAGGAAGAAAAGGGTGAAGACCTGCCCATTGAAGATGCCTTTCCTCATGAAAATCTGATGAAAGTTGATCTCAGTTCGACCCGAACAGACCATGGTTCGGACCGAACGGACCTCAGTTCATGGTCAGGATTGCCCACTTCGGACGACTTGGCCCTCATTTCGGGTCGAAATGACTGCAGTTCGGACCGAACGGATCTTATTTCGGGTCGAAATGACTGCAGTCTGGAGCTGCTAGCCCTCATTTCGGGTCGAATGCATGGTGTTCCAGACCAAACTGAGCGCAGTGATGAGGATTGGATGAGGCTTGCAAGTGAAATCCTGGCATTTGAGCACAATTCGACCCGAATTGGTGGTGGTCCAGGTCGAAGTGACCAGCCCTGGTATGCTGACTTGGCCAATTACCTTGCTTGTGGGATTCTGCCCCCTGAGATGACTTGGCAGGAGAAGAAAAAGCTCAAATCCGACGCCAAGTTCTACTTCTGGGATGAGCCGTACTTGTTCAAGATTGGAGTTGACGGTGTCTACAGGAGATGTGTCCCTTATGAGGAAATTCGGCCGATCTTGACCGGATGTCACTCATCTGCCTACGGGGGCCATGCCTCATACTCCAAAACGGCAGCCAAGATCCTACAATCAGGTTTGTTTTGGCCCTCACTTTTTAAAGATGCACGTTCTTTTGTACTTTCTTGTAATCAGTGTCAAAAGACGGGCAACATATCCAAGAGAAATGAGATGCCGCAAAACCCGATTCTTGAAGTTGAGATTTTCGATGTGTGGGGTGTGGATTTCATGGGCCCTTTCCCGAGCTCTTGTGGGAACGAGTACATCCTTGTCGCCGTCGATTATGTCTCAAAATGGGTGGAGGCGATTGCATGCAAGGCAGCAGATGCTAGCTCGGTGGTCAAGCTCTTCACCAAGATCATTTTCCCTCGATTTGGAGTTCCAAGGGCAGTTATAAGCGACGGGGGAAAGCACTTCATCAACCGGACCTTCGACAACCTCTTGAGGAAGCATGGAGTCACCCACAAGGTGGCTACACCCTATCACCCGCAAACCAATGGGCAAGTGGAGGTATCCAATAGAGAGATCAAGAGCATCTTGGAGAAGACCGTGGCCCGGTCTCGCAAGGATTGGGCTAACAAGCTAGATGATGCTCTTTGGGCCTATAGGACAGCCTTCAAGACACCCATAGGCATGAGCCCCTTCAAGCTTGTCTATGGGAAGCCATGCCACTTGCCGATTGAGATTGAGCACAAGGCGTATTGGGCCACGCGCGCTATCAACATGGATATGCTCAAAGCCGGTGAGAAGCGCATACTAGATTTGCATGAGTTGGACGAGGTACGCCTAAACTCCTATGAAAATGCTAAACTTTACAAAGAAAAAACCAAGCTTTTGCATGACAGGCATATTTCAAGGAGAGATTTCAAGGAAGGCGACTTGGTGCTCTTGTTCAACTCACGACTTAGACTTTTCCCGGATAAGTTGCGATCTAGGTGGTCGGGGCCATTCCGTGTGGTCAAGGTCTACCCATTCGGCGCCGTTGATATCTGTGACAAGGATTCGGAGCCTTTCAAGGTCAACGGGCAGCGATTGAAGCATTACATAGCCGATGAAAAGATTGAGGAAGCCTTTGTTCTTTCTCTCTCCGAACCTTACCGATCCGATAATTAGAAAAGAGGTGGTCAAGCTAGGGACCTAAAACAAGCGCTTCTTGGGAGGCAACCCAAGGGTTTTTAATTTTTAGATTTATTTTACTTCTCTTTTCCATGAAAAAGACACAAAAAATTAGTGAGAAAATTATAAAAATGACAAAAATATTCTTTGATGGGATGAATTGTGATTCTTTTCAGAGCAAGTTTGGGGGAAATCAAGGAGAGCAGTTGGCGCTAGAGCACCTGGATTGCGAAGAATCCCTGTACGACCTCAAGCCAGCTGCAAAGGTCGAAGTAGCCAGCTTCTGTTCGACCTGGAGCCAGCTAGTTCGACCCGAAGGAAGGATTTGGCTAAGTAACAGGTTGAGGGGCCAGTTCGGTTCGAAGACAACCAGTTCGGTCCGAACTAAGCTGTTCGACCTGGACTAGGCGAAAAGCGAGGAAAGATTCATTTCGGTCCGAACTGGTTCTGTTCGGTCCGAACGGCGAATATTGGGCTGAAATTTTTAATGGGACCCAGGCCCATTTTCTTATTATTTCATTTAATTTTATTGGGCCTGTTTTAAATCCCTACCCGACCCGTTAAGCCACCCGTTTTAACCCCCTCCCCAAGCCGTCTCTTTCTCTCCTTCCTTTCTCTCCCACTCGCACCCCTTCCCCAAACCACGCTCCTTTCCGTTTCAAACCGAAGCCAACTCCCCAAAACTCGCGCCCTCTCATTTCTTCACCATTTTTGCAGATCTGAAGTGCGATTTATTCTCCTCTCTTCTCTCTTTCACCCTCTACTCTCAGAATCTTAAATAGAGGTTGCATTTTGATAGGTATTTCGAGGCACGTTCTTCAAAATTTCGACCAACTTCGACGGATCTTGGTTTTCTTTGTTGCAGCACGCTCTCAGGGTCTTCACTGGACTTCTCTGGGGTTCCTTCGACAACCCTAGGGGTTCTCCTCGCCGTGCTGCCGCTCAACCACCGTCTCTCACCAAGGAAGGCCGAACTAGGCTATCTTTCTCTCCTTGGTGTTGTTGTGGGAGTCACGCCTTCTCGTCACGCACTTCTCACCTCTCAACAGGCCTTATTCTCGCTGCCACAAGTCGAGTACCCAACTTTCCAAGCTTTTCCAGGTCTTATCACTTTCTCTTCTAATTTTACTGCTTCCTTGTGGTTTTAACGAGGTTTGTGAGTCTGTTTGAGGGTCTGTACCAGCATTTTGAGCACTATAGCGAGGTTTTACCAGTATACAGACACTGTGCAAGAGATCAGGCCAGAAACTACCAGTACCCCCTCTTCAGTTCGACCCGAACGGCCTTCTATTCGGTCCGAACCGAAGGTGCCCAAGCCAAAACCTCTACAGTCTTCCTTCTGTTCGGTCCGAACTCACCAAGTTCGACCAGAACTGAGGACCTGCCCTTGCTGCTTCGACCCTAGTTCGACCCTTCCTTCGGCCCGAACTCATCAAGTTCGGTCCGAACTACTCTGGGACTTAGCAAAATTTTGTGTTGTTCTCTCACTCCATCATGCCTAAGACGCGCTCTAGTTCCAAGGGTGATAAAGGGGCCTCTTCTTCTCGTGCTCGTGCCCCTGCCCAGCCAGTTCCTCCTCCTCCTAGACCAGCCGGGCCCTCGCATCCCATGCAGGACCACCCCGACTTCCAAAGGCACCCAGATGCCCATGCAATTGAGGAGGCCATGACATTTGAGATCCCATGGAAGTTCCAGTATCTCAATATCATGAAGATGAAGGACCGGAAGTTCGAGCACACCCGGTGGATAGACCTAGCAACACTTGAGAAATTTAGGGTGGCTGAAGAGTTTCTCGAGCTCACCACCAAGATTGGCATCACTCCTGCCTTCTGGACCCACCGTTATCTGGCTTACACCAAGTTCACCTTGGAATTTCTGAGTTCTTTGACTCTCATGGAGGAAGGCGGGACCGACATCATCGTCTTTCACCTCACCAATGCCACCCACAAGGCCCGATTGCAAGATGTGGCCGAGGTGTTTGGGCTAGAACGGGACTGCCCAGTGGAAATTCTTCCCTATGACCGTGATTTGACTAGCGAGTCTATTTGGATCCGCATTGCCGGCCATTCCCAAGCCCGGAAGTCGCGCTTGGTGCACCACCCAACTCTCCGCATCCTCATGCGCGCCTATGCCTCGCAGGTGTTCTCTAGGGGCGAGACGGCCAATGTAACAAATGATAAGGAGTTGGGCCTTATTTGGTACTCCCTTCAGCCCAACCCTCCCAAGATTAATGTGGTGAAGATGATGGTGGAGTTTTGGCTCTACCAGCGTGACAGGGTGCCCAAGGGGAGCATCACTATGGGTGGCTATGTCTCCCTTCTAGCCACCCGCATGAACCTTCCACTCCCTCCCTCTACGATGAGTGGAGGTTCAAGCAAGCTGGTTTTATTGAGATTATGCCCAATGGCACATTTGTGTGGCTCCGCAAGAATGGGAGCAACTTCCCTCTCCCCTATCCTCACAAGCTCAATCTCCGCCGCCGTGACTTGTGGCTCATCCCTACTGACTACCGCCCACAGCCGGCCGGAGGAGAGGCCAGTTCTAGCAGGGCAGCGGTTGTTGAGCCCGTTCCCATGGCTACCGACCAAGGGGCAGCAGCACCGGACGATGTCTTCTCCCAAGCACCACCTTGGGCCCTTGCGCTTCGAGATATGATGGGTAATCTCACTACCCTAACAATTGACACAAGGGATGAGGTGCGTCGGAACACAGCCGTACAACAAGACCATGGCATGCACATCAGCCGTCTCTCTCATGAGGTGCAGCAGTACGGGCGGCGCCTTGACCGCGTTGCGGATGTTGCTTACGACAACAATTTCTTCCTCCGCAACAACTATTGGCCCGACGATGAAGATGACCCGAATTGGGGCTCACCGGTGCACTCCATCCATAGCACCGCGTCCTCAGCCTCTTCCTATCACAGCCCGCCAGAGATGGAGCAGCAGCAGCAGCCATGGCACATGGCTTGGCAGCCCAATCCTCATTCCCAGCCGACCAAGACCTCCTCCATCCCTTACATCTATCCCGAGCAGGATTTTGATGTGCCGCGCCCTTCTCCATCGGACCCGGCAGCTTATCCCAGCCTCGTGCCACCACCGCCGCAGCAGCCAGCCGGACCGGAGGATCCCTTTGGGATCTTCCCTCCTCCTCCCTTCTAGTCAGGTACGCCGCCTTACCCTCCTATTTTATTTTTTGTGTGCATGTCTAGCAGCGAGGACACTGCTCTGTTCAAGTTTGGGGGGGGACGTATTACTTTCGCTGGTTGTTTGTTATTTTTCTTTTCTTTTCTGGATTTTTTGGACGATTTAGAGAGAGGAGGGGTAAATTTTTCAAGTTTTTCTAGCTTCAGTTCGACCCGAACTGCTTTGGTTCGGTCTGAACTGATGTCATTTAGGCACTCTACACTGCACCACTGCTCAGTTCGACCCGAACCAGCCAGTTCGGTTCGAACTGGGTACTAGGTCGTTTTCTGGAATTCACCCTGTCACTTCGGTCCGAACTGGTCCACTCCAGTCCGAACTGAAGGTCTGTTTTACACGATTTTGTTGAAGTTTTGCTGAAAATTAAATGCTCTTGCCCTTCTCTTCTTTTCTGACTTTCACTGATTAAAATCACGCACTTTTAAGGACCTTTCCTTTAGAACTTTCAAGTACACCTGTTTGTTTAGAAACCTGAGTTTAACTTGTGCACCAATGGGCCGAAATAGTGAGTTTAAGCCTTGATAGGACCCGAAACTGGATGCTTAATAGTTTATCAACTCAATCTAAGTCGATTTTCACAACCTCTCACCGAGTGAACTATTTCTAGGTCTTACACTCTTTTGTCTAAAAGAAAACCTAGCAAATTTGAAAATTATAAGACGAGTTGGATGGTTGTTATTGCTTGAATCACCAACAAGCGCTTAAATTGATCAATCTAAATAGTTGCGAAAATGAGGGTGCGAAGGGACTTCAATCGATCCAAATTAAGAAATGATAACGAGTGTCACTAGGAGCCCTGGCCCAAGTGTACCGTGGCCTTGGTCGTGTGACAACTTGTTTGATCTTCCACAATTAATTGGAGAAAGGATTACGGAAATTGCTAGGAGCCCTGGCCCAAGTGTACCGTGGCCTTGGTCGTGCATTTATCTATTTGATCTCCCCAGTATGTCATGTGCTGGTAGCCTAAATCAAGTCTCAATAGCATAAAACCCTAAGTGATGTAAATCACCGCAACTCGACTTACACATTTAATTATAAATTGGTGAATTGTTCTTTATCTCTCTCGTTATAAAATTCTCGGACTTGCTAAGTTTCCTTTTTACAAACTTTTGTAAGACATAGAAAGGAACGGGTGAGTGTCTTGAGGTTGCATTTGATTGATGAAATAGAAGTTAGGGTACTTGATTGACTAGACTTTCATTAGGACCAAGAGTTGCATGGTTAGTTATTAGGACACTAAGCCCTTGTACTTGATAAATTCTATTTGGTTGGTTTGATTTGCTTGTGTGATTGACTGTGGGCATTAGTATTTGGTTTCTAGCATAACTTCAGTTTGGGTAATTGTTTCTAAGTCTAAGTATAGTCGAACTCTAAGTTTAGGCTCTTGCTTGAGGACAAGCAAAGTTTAAGTTTGGGGGGATTTGATATCTCATTTATTTGTTGGTATTTGGACCGTACTTGGCACCTAAATTTGACCCAAACCTTGTTATTATTTGACATTTCCTCGTGTTTTTCCAGGATTCGGCTTTGCCGTCGCTCTTTCTCATTGTATACAGGTTTTGATGAAGAACAAGAGGAAAATAGACTCAGGGAAGCTCAGGATGCTTGCTTTTAGGCCAGACGACTCATTCCTGGTGCTAGGCACACGATCCAGACCGTCATGCGGGCCACTTGCCACCTTAGACGCTAAGTCCAGGCCTCAGTCCGGGTCGAACACCTCCAGTTCGGACCGAACCAGGCTCTGCATCGGACTTAGCCATCACAGCAGTTCACTTCGGACTACATGTGGCCAGTTCGGACCGAAGTCCATCCTGTTCGGGTCGAACTGGGCACAGCAGCTCACATTCCACTCCAGTCTGAAGCAGCACATCTCTTCGGGTCGAATTGACCCCTAGCCAGCCCCGAACTGACACTTTTGGCAAGTTTTTCTACATTGGAAAGTTGATTTTGCCAAGATCTCATGCCCTGGACGACCTAGCTTGCTCCCCAAGTACCTGAAGCTCCTATATAAGGTCTCCTCTGCTCTAGCGGCAGACTCTCTTGGCTCTGGACGAATTTGCATACTTCCTTGGAGTTCTTCACTGATTCCTGTGATCTTTCTACTGTTTTCGAAGCGACGGCAGCGAGCAGTGCGAGATCTGACATCCATTCACCCTCACAGTTCTAGATAGCGAAGTTTAAGTTGCAAAGTAGTAGTTGGTTATTACTTTTCATGCTTTTTACTTCTCTATTGATGGACATGTATCTTTATTGCTTTATTACTGTTGTTATGTGTTATTTTGCTACGATGTCTGAGTAGTTTACTTTAGTCTTAGGGTAAGATGTAGCTTAGGTTTAGTTTGATGTTGTTGTGATGATATGCTTGATACTTGACATGCTATTTATCTATTTGGTATTATTTGATGCTTTGTTTATTGCTGTTGTTTAATTTATCTTGCTTCTGAATCTACTGCAGGGTTTGGTTAAGTTACAAATATAAATGAACAATAGTTGTGAGTTAAGCGTTTAGGTTAAGCCTTAGATCTGAAAGGATAGGTTAGTTGTGCTGAAAGGCAGAACTTCTGAACTGCTTGAAAGAGAGTTTGGATAACCAAAGAAAACAAATAGGAAAACCCTTGTAAGCTTGTACCAACACGAAAGTTTAGGTCTTGTGAACTTGGGCAAGTTTGGTAGAGTCCTGTACTAGTTTCGGGCCCGAAAGGCGAAAGTTGAGGGTTAGGGATTGTAGTTACAGCCGGTCCAGACTTGTGGCATTGTTAACGTCAAGTGTATCACTCAACAACTCAGATCCATGCCTTCAGTTCGGACCGAACTGGTCTGGTTCGAACCGAACTGAAGGTAGGATTTCCAGACTTCGAATTGATTGTGAAAGCAATTGATTTCGATTTCTCTGGAGGCTAAACCTAGTGAAATCTGATCCCTAGGACGCCTTTTTATCTTTAGAAAAACCTAATTTTTATCCAGTGTTTGTTTAATTGTTTGAGTCTTATTATTCGAGTCCAAAACACCCAAAAACATCTATATTATGCACCTTTCTTTTAGGTATTTATTTCATTCAAAAACATCCTTTTTTATCTGTCTAGCTTTTGAGAACCAGTAAGTCCGGTACTCAGAAATCCGTCCCTTGGGTTCGACCCTAAACCTTACTCCAAACAACTAGTGAAGTAGGTTCTAGGTACAAATTTATTTGATACTTAGGTCTTAAAAACCCTTCATCAGTGTGTACACATAACAAGCGCATGAAATCATTTCAAGCTTTGACTCACCGCAATTGCCTTGATTCTTTATAGGAGTGACGGCACCTGATGATCGCCAATCGACGCAAGTAGGAGCTGTGGTCAAATTCGCATACTTGAATGGAGTGGCCTTTTTCGGAGTGCTAGGGCTCTTGAAACCGACGTACTTTGTTACGAACTCTTCATTAGTAAGGTCGGCAAACTCATTGAGACCCAAGGTGTACGTAAGACCGGATTGCTTGTTCATAGACTCGATAAATTAGAAGTTGGTCTTAAACACCTCGAAGCGATGTTGTTTTTCTGTGTCACTGCTATAGACACGGCCGAATTCACCCATCCATTTTTCATAAGCCGCCAACAATGGATCCTCAGCTGTAGCAACGAAAGCTATAGCCCCGAAGAGGAGCATAAGGGCTGGCAGAATGCTGGCCCGAGAAATCGCCATTGGAAGTATGTTGTACTATTAAGGAGATGTAAGATTTAATTTTGTTTGGTGAGAACGAATGGTAGAAAGACACCTTTATAGAGATCCTTGCTTCACGTCCTTTTCAAGAATGACAAATTGTGTTTAAATAACCATATAAAGTATTCTTAAAGATTTCTTCATAATAAATTTAAATACAATTGATGAGGAAGACCACCCGTTAATTAATACATTATTTTAAAGGTGACAAGTAACAAGACAAATCTATTTAAATAATTTGCTTATGACATCACATTTTGAACTTCATAATTTGACCCTCGAGGACAATCCGTATTGAAAAGGATAAAAATTATTAAAATTTGCATGCAACATCACATCACATCCAAGAGATTCTAATTTTCTTTCAAGGGACAATGTAAAATGTACGAAGCAATACGTACGTACAGAACAACTAGACACAATTCACGAAGCAGGTGAATTTTCTCTCTTTTCCTATCATAAGCCCACAACTTATAATGTCATGTGCGCCTTTGATTTAAAATAACAATAAAGTATATAATCAACTCTTCCTACATGGTGAGGAGAAGTTGTGTATTATAATGTATTCCGATTAATTATGAATTGAACATGCTTTCGAGTCAAAATTATCATGTGACTCATCACCTTAGGAAGTCCAAACGTTTCTATTTAATAAAAACATGGTGTTGTCATTCTTCCGCTAACAGAACAAATTTGTGCCAACGTGCCTAACTAATTATAATTTCATTCCATTTCCAAAGAGTATACATAAACAGACTGTGAATGTCCAACATAACGCAAAGGCATTTCAGGCGATGGATAATGTCGTCCTTATTAAAATAATATTTGTTTATTTACGCTGAAATTGATGAACAAATTCTACATTTTCTTTTACTTTGTTTTCTTTATGTATATCTAAATGTACATAGATTTCTTAGTTGCCTATATCTTGTAGGTTAAAGTACTTCTTGTTTACAAGCAAGGATGTTCTCCCTAAATAATCCACCTCGATAGCATTGTGTTAGCATTCTTAATTAAAGGTTGACTAGAGTTTTTTTAGTTGAGTGATTGCATGCAAATAAGACACACATGCAGTTGAATAAAAATAATATAAATGAAATCTCAGATTATTTAGAAAATATCAAATCCATATCATTTCGCCTCGCCGCAACAACTTACATATTGTTGCATTGATTTCTCGAGCAGGCTTTTCTAGAAAGATCGTGATTTGAAACTTCAGTGCTTGTGTTACGTTCAATTGTGCCTATCATTTGAATGACTAGCATCAAGCTAAAGTGTTTCTAATTTCTAGAGTGAACTGAACAAAGAGAAGAACAACAAAGTATCTGACATCTAACGGAGTCGTTCTATCCGTCACGATCTTTGTTACAATACATTTGAGCTAAAATAAAATAAAATAAAATACCTAGCAACTTGATGATAAATGAAAGGTGATTGTTTGATTGATTTCTTTAGAAATATGTAAAGCACCTCTCATGTTCCTCAGCTCAACTTTAATTGCTAGACAGAAAAGTATCTTTCAAGCTAAAGTGTGTTTCTAATTTCTAGAGTGAACTGAACAAAGAGAAGAACAACAAAATATCTTGCATCTAACGGAGTCGTTCTATCCGTCACGATCCTTGTTACAATACATTTGAGCTAAAATAAAATAAAATAAAAAAAGTACTTAGCATCTTGATGATAAATGAAAGGTGATTGTTTGATTGATTTCTTTAAAAATATGTAAAGCACCTCTCATGTTCCTCAGCTCAACTTTAATTGCTAGACAGAAACGAACGAGGAAAAATAAAAATAAATTCTAGTGCACCACCGATGATAATAATACTTTTCTCAATGGTAAGCACAATATAAACTTAATAATTTGGCAAGTTATGATTTTGCGATATATTAGTTCTCTGAATATATAATTAATGTCGGCAAGTCTAGTAAGAAATTGTCATATGTTTTGAACATCAAAACTAAAATTTCATGATTTCTTCGGTTTCTTTTCAAATCCAAACATTCGATATGAAAGGTCTTTTTCAAAAAAAGTTGTCACGTGTGCTGTGCTAATATGCTTTAATGCGGCCGAGGATGAAGGGAGGAAGATATTTTCTATTATGATCTTTACGGAAAAATCATCGTATCCAAACATAACACAACTCATGTTGCTTTGTCATATTTGAAATATGGTCGCCGATATAATTTAAGATAGTAAAGCGTGTTGCAGACATCAACATCTATGGCTTCACAAGAAATTAACCATGACGATTTAAGCTGACACAATGGCGGGAAAAGCAACTAGCTGTAAATAAAAAATATATATATATTTCAGCTGCGCATTGCTACTAGCTGACATAAAGCGTAAAAATGAGCGTACATCAAAACAGAAGTTGCTTCGAGGTGAACATTGTTTATTCAATTCATGATATCCACGAAAAATACATCGCACTTCAAATCAAGCGCAAGTATAAGGATGTGAAGTAATTATTGAGGGTACAAGGAAGTATCTCTGTGCGTTTTATGTAAGATTAAGTTTACGTCAAGTTTACATGGTTGGGTAGGAGGGCTCCATGGCGATACCGCACAGGCCTGCAGTGCTGGCGACATTCCTCTGCATGCGAATGTAGCCGGACTCTCCCCACGAAGTGCCCCAGGAATTCTTCACTATCCAATAGGCTGTGCCAGTTGAGCAAGGACCATATCCTACAACCAACACGCCGTGGTCCAGATTGGTCCCACACGGCCCGGTGAAAATTCCACTCTTGTAGAATTGGAAAGCAGAGCCGCTCGCCTCGATGGCAACGGAAACAGGCTGGTTCGCCACGGCATTCTTGAGACAAGACTCGCAATAGGTCGTTACATCTTGGTAAGAGACGAGGGAGACGGCGTAGTCGTATGTCTTAGGATAGTTGCAGGTTCCTGCTTTACCTGTGGAACCACTTGTATAAGGATAGTCTGACTCGGTCGTGATGCCACCATTCCAGATCACCCATTGAAAGGCATAGTCCATGTATCCTCCATTACATCCGCTGCACGAGGTATCACAGTCCACAAGCTCCTGCTCTGATAGGCTCAGGAGTGTACCTGTCTTGATTTTGTTGATCCCCTCCATTGCACCAGTTGCAGAAAATGACCAGCAACTACCTGTATTTTGAGTAGTCAACAATGAGGAGATTTGGTTAATAAAAAAGACGTGTGTACACATAACAAGCGCATGAAATCATTTCAAGCTTTGACTCACCGCAATTGCCTTGATTCTTTATAGGAGTGACGGCACCTGATGATCGCCAATCGATGCAAGTAGGAGCTGTGGTCAAATTCGCATACTTGAATGGAGTGGCCTTTTTCGGAGTGCTAGGGCTCTTGAAACCGACGTACTTTGTTACGAACTCTTCATTAGTAAGGTCGGCAAACTCATTGAGACCCAAGGTGTACGTAAGACCGGATTGCTTGTTCATAGACTCGATAAATTGGAAGTTGGTCTTAAACACCTCGAAGCGATGTTGTTTTTCTGTGTCACTGCTATAGACACGGCCGAATTCACCCATCCATTTTTCATAAGCCGCCAACAATGGATCCTCAGCTGTAGCAACGAAAGCTATAGCCCCGAAGAGGAGCATAAGGGCTGGCAGAATGCTTGCCCGAGAAATCGCCATTGGAAGTATGTTGTACTATTAAGGAGATGTAAGATTTAATTTTGTTTGGTGAGAACGAATGGTAGAAAGACACCTTTATAGAGATCCTTGCTTCACGTCCTTTTCAAGAATGACAAATTGTGTTTGAATAACCATATAAAGTATTCTAAAAGATTTCTTCATAATAAATTTAAATACAATTGATGAGGAAGACCACCCATTAATTAATACATTATTTTAATGGTGACAAGTAACAAGACAAATCTATTTAAATAATTTGCTTATGACATCACATTTTGAACTTCATAATTTGACCCCCGAGGACAATCCGTATTGAAAAGGATAAAAATTATTAAAATTTGTATGTAACATCACATCACATCCAAGAGATTCTAATTTTCTTTCAAGGAATAATGTAAAATGTACGAAGCAATACGTACAAAAACAATTTCTATGTTTTCTTTTATTTATTTTATTGATAAATACATGTACGTGGATTCCTTGGTTGCTAATTTCTTGTTTGTTAAATTTACTTCTTGTTTACAAGAAACGATGTTCTCACTAAATAATCCACCTTCAATTTGTTGTGTTAACATTCTTACTTCATGATTGACTTAAGTTTCTTTCATTGAGATCATATATGTAAATTTGCAATACGGTTTAATAAAGATAAAATAATATACATTAAATCTCAAATTACTTCGTGGTTGACTCAAGTTCACATCGGCGCATTGTTTTCTCTCGTAGGTTTTTCTAGAAAGCTCGAGACGTGAAGTTCAGTACTTATATTACTTTTATTACATTCTTGCTTGCAAGGAACGATCCCTAAAAAAATCCATCTTGAAAGCCTTGTATTAGCATTCTAGTTCCGCCGGTTAACTAAAGTTTTTTGATTGAGGGATGTCATATGCAACACGGTTGAATAAAGTTAAAATAATATATATAAAATCTCAAATTATTTAGACAATATGAAGTTCGTCTCATTTCGACAAGCGGTAATGTTGCACATATCGGTGTAGTGTTTGGTTAGGACTAATCACACACACCTTTGTGCTGCTCTCAGTATATATGTTACAGACGAATTGTCTTATTCCGGACAACTTGGAATCGCCTCAATTTTTTTTTTTTCCCGTGAAAAAAACGTGCAGAGATTAAAACCCCGGTACTTTCTATTAACAAAAAGTATTAAGTCGATTACAAATTACAACCCAAAATCAACTAAGGCGAAGCCTCCGCAGAGGGCATATTTGAAACGCTAAAAGCCTCTCTAAAGTTTAGGCAAGAAGAAAGCTGAAGATGCACTAGTACCAGCATATTGGAATCGCCTCAATTACCACATTAAGATCGTTCTTGTTAGCTAGAGCCTCCACGGTTCCAACAAGCGACAATAAATGGAGCAACCGTAATATCTCCGAGACAAATATGCCAGAACTGAGGAAGACAGAGATAGACAGGTGACATCCGATGCTAGGGTGGAGCGAGAGAAATGGGAACAGAGTAGAGTGGATGGAGAGGACCTTGTAAATTGTAATAAAAAAATTACAAAATTTGCAATATCACAACATAATACTACAGGAAAACAATAAATGCACCCAAAACAAATAAAAAAAGTCCAGAATTGTGAGTTTTAACACCCCCCCCCCCCCCCCCCCCCCCACACACACACACACACAAAAAACCCAATTACTTGACCTCTCTTAGTTAGATTTTGCTTGGCCTCCCTTTCTCCTAATATTATGTTGGTTTCGACCAGGGCTATCAAATCTAAGTGGCACAATTTGTCTGATGTATCTAGTTCCGGGGAAATTTCTCCTCTCTTTTGGGAGAGTCTTCAACTCAGGCAACCAATAGGAGACGTACACCCCGTCTGGATCGTAAGTCTTTGCCTATATAAGAAGCACAAGTTCAAGTTACTAAGTCTGAATCCCACAGAATCCTAAATTTGTACATAGTCGTAATTTTGTGCTTGACATCACAGAACTTTATTGTGGGTGATTTGCTTCAAAAATTCAAAATAAAAAGGATTTGTTATAGAGCTTCACTTTGATGATACAATATCATTTAACTAGAAATCTTCTTCATTTGAGTTTATATGAAAGGTATTAATTGATTTTGCAGCATAGTTTATTGTCCAATAAAGAGGGTTCCGCTAATTTATATATTGTACACAACAAACTCAAAAGCTGGTTGTATTGTTTAAGAGTTTATATGCCAGCATCACTCATGAGTAGATCCACATGATCCATTTCAAATTTAGCTTCTTTGTATGGATTTTGGATTCTGAGAGGAAGAGTAATTCTGGCAACTTGTAATACTGAAATTACTGGTAATATAAATCTTCCAATTTCTCTAATATAGTCTACCTGTTTAGGGATGCTGAAATAGCGATCTTCTCTTGGGTCATTACCAACTCCTATTAGGATTAGGGGGAAAAGAGCACAGCCTTTAGTTAAATTGTTCTTTAAACGAGACAATAAGAACTTGTTCAAAAAAAATATTTTGCTCAATACTAATAGTAAAAAATAAATCAGTAACTCACCAGCACCATAAGTCCAATTACCATAATTGGAAGCAGGATCATAATCAATGAGACATGTCTCGAACCACTCAGCTCCCATCCGCCAATCTATTCCCATGTCTCGTACCAGGAATGAACATACAATCTTTATATAGAATAATACATCAAATGGTAAGCCATTTAAAGTTTTATCATAACATTAATAACTAAAAAGATTTTAAAGTCACATATAACATTACATATTTAGCCATTTGAGTAAATGCAAACAGCCCATTTTGTTCTTACCCCAAGCCGACAACAAAAAAGGAACATCTGGGAATTTAATCGCCCTTTTCCAAAGTAAACCAACTATTTATTGTTGCGAAAGAGCATCCAAAACAATTTCCTGGTCTACCTCAAAAAAAAAAAAAAAAAAAAAAAAAAAAACCCAAAACCCTTGTTTGCAAGACAACATGATTTTTAGTTGTAGGTTATTGGGTGGAAAAGAAAAACAGATAGTTGCAAATAGAGGTCCCAAGTGAAAGGTTCATTGGTGGAATGGGTATGGTGGGCATGGGTTAACAATTTTCTTGACTCATTTGACATGACCCATTTACTGTTCTTTCATAACTTTCAGAGGGAGGCTTCGGTAGTTCTGAGTAATTAATTTTGTTTTACGAGATACAGCAAATGTGGTAGATGTGCCATTCTCCATATCGAGGTCCTCTCTTAATATGTTTCAATTCATACTTAAAAGTTTTCTTCATTTTCATATATTTCATTATACAATAATGATTAGAAATTTGTTAGAAACATAAACCTGGCGTCCGCGATTTGACATGAATCCAGTGCTAGATAGCTCTTTCATATTTGCATCTATAAGAGGGTATCTATTATCATGAGGGAAATAAAATAATAAATAAGTGGTCACATCCTTTATTGAAAAATAATATTTTGTCAAAGCAAAAATGCTTTGTACCCAGTTCGACCATCTCTCCAGGCTTCAAAAAGTAACTTGTCCTGGCTCCAGTTAGATGCTACTTTGCGAGGCCCACCTAAATATTTTTCAACATAAATTATTTTCAAATTTTCTCTTCTTCTTTTGAATGTGTCATTGAGGGATCGTGAAGGATAGATAACTTCGCAGTTGATTTAGAAGATTTTGTTAAGACAAGCCTCCAGATATTCTGGGCAGCCACTTGAATGTTTTCAATAATTACAAAAATCTTAAGCTTCCCAAATTAGCCAATTTCCTCTGATCCAAACAATGCATCCCAAGTGCATTGTTGAACATTTTACTTAAGAGTTGCTTAAGCCAGTTGCAAATCATTTATCCTGCACATCTCTACCTTATTGTCTCATATTAAAAATTCAAACTACCCCCACCCCATTTATAGTCTCTAAATATTTTGAAGTTAATTGATAAGAAAGTGATTAAAGGTACAATATTGAAGTGATACCTAAATGAAATATGGAGTTCCCATACTTCACTGAGAGAAATCTGAAGTAATCCCGCCATATTAACTCAAATAAGACCCTAAATTGTTTCACAAGTCAATAACATATACCAATACAGTTCAAGAATAAGACAGCATAACTTTGTATAGCTCTCATACAAAATAAAAAGATGTATATAACATAAATAGGAGTATAACTTAAATTACCAGTATGTTGAGTCATTTGCAATTCTCTGATTCTCATACCTGCCTACCTAAGGAAGGAAAAGCTCTGATTTAGAATGTATATAACATATACCCTAAATTGTTTCACAAGTCAATAACATATATCGATACAGTTCAAGCACAAGACAGCATAACTTTGTATGGCTCTGATACAAAATAAAAAGATATATATAACATGTATAGGAGTATAAATTAAATTACCAGTATGTTGAGTCATTTGCAATTCTCTGATTCTCATACCTACCTACCTAAAGAAACAATTACTATCTTCCTTTGGTTTTGTAAGTTTATAACTCTATTAATTTAAATTTGCTGTTCTCTTATAAGTCTGTTGATTTCCCAATGATATAGATAGCAACTTAATTCTTTTCTTTTTAATGTGAATAGCATTTGATTAAATAAACATTCCTCTTGAGTTAATTTGTTACTGGTGGCTGAGCAAATATATCCTGTGATGTGCTTTGATATCATGAATACCATCTGATTTAAGAACATTCTTACCCTACAATTGTAAACGATGATGTTCTCTGCTATACAAGCAACATTAACAATTATCCCCCAAATAACTTCCAAACCTCTCCACCCTTTGGAATCCATTCTAATTAAAATATGTGAGATTCATTGAATATTTGAAATTATTATTAATATATATATTGCATCCTTGTAATTGGAAATCAGTTACAATGATGATGGGTAGCAATTTCAGTAAGATTGCTAAATTAAGCAAGCTTGCAAGCTTGCAAACTAGCAATTATTCTACATCCTTACAATTGATGTCGCAACTGCCATATTAGTATTTCCAATCTAAGCCTGATAAAGTCGTATCATTTTAATCCAATTTTAAATTTTAGGTTCAGCAAGATATGAGTATGTCTCCTCCTTGTTTCCTTAAACAACAATGCAATGCGAAAGGTTTTCTACGATTTGGAAGGCCCAGGAATCAATGACATAAAAAAAAAAAAAAGAAGATAGAAAAATAGTGACCTCTTCATAGATGTACCGCGGAGACAGAGTGCCAAAAGCCAACCATGGGGAGAATTTAGTGGAGTAATCAGAACCTAGCATTCCATTTCTTGTTTCTTTATACACCTTTAATTTATCCTGCACCAACAAAAGTTCTCTTTTATTTAATGCCATATAACTGTAAAACTTTATGTTAGCTATTGTCCCCTTTTGTAGAAGAAGATTTGGTAACCTTTGATACAAAAACAACAACAACAACTACTAAGCCTTTTGTCCCAAACAAGTTGGGGTAGGCTAGAAAAGAAACCCAACAAAGTCACCAAGTCATCAAAAAAGAAGTATATGTCAAAAGTAGGGCTAATAATAGTAAAAATATATATATATAGAGAAAATAAAGTAGTAGTAGTAATAATAATAATAACAATAATAATAATAATAATAATGATAAATAGTAGTAGTAGTGAGGCCTACACCTAAGCCGTAAGCTAATACTATAACCTACAAAACTAAAACAACACTTGACCCCTAAAATCGCATCTCATGGTTCCGGCACGTGAATTGCTAGCTTCCATGCGGTCCTATCCAATGCCAATTCCTTGGAAATGTTCCATTCTTTGAAGTCCCTTTTTACTGCTTCTTCCCATGTCAATCTTGGTCTACCTCTGGCTCTCCTTGTGTTTTCAAAGCGGTTGAGAATTCCGCTACGCACGGGTGCCTCCGGGGGTCTACGTTGGACATGCCCAAACCATCTCAAGCGATGTTGGACCAACTTCTCCTCTATCGATGCCACCCCGACCATATCCCGTATGTCATCATTTCTAATCTGATCCCTCCTCGTATGCCCACACATCCACCGCAACATGCGCATCTCTGCTACACTCATCTTTTGGACGTGTCGTCTTTTAGTAGCCCAACATTCAGCGCCATACAACATCGCAGGTCTAATTGTCGTCCTGTAGAACTTTCCTTTTAGCTTATGTGGGACTTTCTTGTCACATAACACTCCTGATGCTTGTCGCCATTTCACCCACCCTGCTCTTAGCCTATGACTAACATCTTCATCTATGTCGCCATCACTCTGCAACATTGACCCTAGATATCGAAAAGTGTCTTTCATAGGCACTACCTGTCCATCTAAACGAACATCTCCATCTTCTGGTCCTATCCCACTAAACTCACACCTCATATACTCTGTCTTAGTTCTACTAAGTCTAAACTCTTTCGACTCTAGAGTTTGTCTCCACAACTCTAATTTCCTATCGACACCTATCCTACTCTCATCAATTAGCACCACATCATCCGCAAAGAGCATACACCAAGGAATCTCTCCTTGTATGTCCCTCGTGATCTCATCCATCACCAAGGCAAAAATGTAAGGGCTCAATACCGATCCCTGATGTAATCCTATTTTAATAGGGAAATCACTAGTCACGCTATCACATGTTTTGATGCAAGTGGCAACTCCATCGTACATGTCCTTGATGAGAGTAACGTACTTGGTGGGGACTTTTTTCTTTTCAAGTGCCCACCACATGACTTTCCTTGGTACTTTGTCATATGCCTTCTCCAGATCAATGAAAACCATATGGAGATCCTTCTTCTGCTCCCGATATCTCTCCATAGGCTGCCTAACTAGGAAAATGGCCTCCATAGTGGACCTACCAGGCATAAAACCAAATTGATTTTTCGAGACATCTGTTGTCCGTCTCAAACGATGCTCGATCACTCTCTCCCAAAGCTTCATCGTATGGCTCATAAGCTTTATCCCTCTATAGTTTGTACAGCTTTGAGCATCTCCTTTGTTCTTGAAGATTGGTACTAGAGTGCTTCTCCTCCACTCATCCGGCATTTTAGTCGATCGGAAGATGCTATTGAACAGTTTGGTTAACCAAACTACCGCCATATTTCCGAGACAACGCCATACTTCAATTGGTATGTTATCGGGCCCCAAAGCCTTACCCACTTTCATTCTTTTTAAGGCTTCTTTCACCTCAGACTCTTGGATTCTCCTAACGAATCGTCTATTGGTATCATCAAAAGAGTCGTCTAGCTCAATCTCTAGGTCGTCATCTTCTCCATTGAATAGCTTATCGAAATATTCCCTCCACCTGGTCTTGATCTCATCGTCCTTCACTAGAAGCCTATCAGTCTCGTCCTTGATACACTTCACTTGGTTTAAGTCTCTCGTTTTCCTATCTCTAATCCTAGCTATCTTATAGACGTCCTTCTCGCCTTCTTTCGTATTTAGCTTCTGGTATAAGTCTTCAAAAGCCCTACTCTTTGCTTCACTCACTGCTTTCTTTGCATTTTTCTTCGCCAATTTGTACTTTTGTGCATTGTCCTCGCTCCTGTCATGGTGCAAGCACTTGTAGCATTCCTTTTTTTCTTTAATGGCTTTTTGTACATCGTCATTCCACCACCAAATATCTTTTGGTTCGCGGTTGTTTCCTCTGGTAACTCCCAGCACTTCCGTAGCTATCTTCTGGATGCACGTTGCCATCTCTTTCCACATGACATTCGCTTCTGCTTCTATAGTCCATGGTCCTTCTGCAATCAATATGTTCCTAAATATACTAGACACATCTCCTTTGAGCTTCCACCACTTCGTTCTTGCCACTCGAGCGCCTCTACTGACTTTAAAGCGTGTCGGAAAACAAAAGTCAGCCACTACCAGTTTATGTTGTGACACAACACACTCCCCAGGTATAACCTTGCAATCAACGCAAGCTCGTTTGTCCTCTCTCCTAGTAAGGACAAAATCAATCTGAGAGGAGTGTTGCGCACTACTGAAGGTAACTAAGTGGGATAGTCTCTTTCTAAAGAAGGTGTTAGCTACCATGAGGTCATAAGCTATGGCCAAGTTCAAGAAATCTTCACCTTCTTGATTCCTGTCTCCATATCCAAAACCTCCATGCACCCTCTCAAACCCTCCACTAGTTTCACCTACATGCCCGTTGAAGTCTCCTCCAATGAAAAGCTTTTCAGTGTTGGGCACACTTCTAATCATGTCATCTAAATCTTCCCAAAACTTGGTTTTGAGGGCCTCGCTTAGTCCTACTTGTGGAGCGTACGCACTAATGACGTTTAGAACTAGATCTCCAAAAACTAGCTTAACTAGGATGATCCTATCTCCTTGTCTCCTAACGTCCACTACTCCGTCTTTAAGGCTCTTGTCGATTAAGATACCTACTCCATTCTTGTTGCGCTCTTGTCCGGTATACTATAGTTTGAATCCGGTATTCTCCACTTCCTTTGCTTTATGGCCCGTCCATTTAGTCTCTTGCACGCATAAGATATTCACACGTCTTCTAGTCGCAGTATCCACTAACTCTCTTAACTTTCCTGTTAAGGACCCAACATTCCAACTACCTAAGCGAATCCTACTCTCTCCGACTAGCTTCCTTGCCCCCCGCACTCGTCGTGAAAAGTGCGAAGACCCTTGCTTACTTGTCACTACACCCGGGCGCCGATGTAGCGCGCCACTAAGGGAGCGACGATCCGGCCCTTGCTCATTTATCACCTTATCCGGGTTCCGATAAGGCGCGCCACTAAGGGAGTGGCGACCCGGCCCTTGCTCATTTATCATCCTATCCGGGTTCCGATAAGACGCGTCGCTAAGAGGGTTACGCCCCAACGAAAGCTGATTGGGTTTCATTTCCATGAAGATAGCTGGGTTTTTTACGTTGGCTCGCCAAGCCTATCACAACCCTCCTCCTTTTACTCGGGCTTGGGACCGAGCTGTACTAAACAATGCATGCAAAATTTAGTACAGGCGGAGTTAACCTTTGATACAAAAACATTAACTTTTAAAGAAACTGATTCCATTAGGCTTTTTTTCCATTCTGGTAATGTATCATTCTGTGAAAAACTGAATCAATATCTTGCAGAGGAAATATTATATTCCATAGTTCAAAGATGAAATTAGATTTTTCATAATATTAAAGTTCTAGAAAACAAAGCCCTACATAGCAATTTTCTGAATAGAATATTAGTGCCATACCAATGATCATAATTGCTCAAAATTAAGTTTCTAGTGTACTAATATGATAATGGAAAAGTAACTTCAAAACTGCAAAAGGACCAATAACATGATTTACTTGTGCAGCAGAGACAAATTTACTAATTGATATGGTTCGTAGGTAAGTTGAAAAAAAAATGGTGTTCACTGGAAACTGTACATTTTTCCAGAAGTATTCTTTTACTCTTCCAAGAGCTGCACTTTCCCCTCCGATGAAATGCATCCCTCTGTCAGACTATTTCATGTTAAAAGTGTAAAAAGCTATATATTAGATTAAATGAGCAAAGCAGTACAAGCTCAGTGAGCACAAGATATTGCTTTGTGCCAGAAAATACATCTACAATTTAATTTAAAAGTTCTAGAATATGGCATGTAAGAATTAAGGTATGACCTAACAATTTAATTTAAAGTTCTAGAATATGGCATGTAAGCACTATTATGGTCGCCATTACAAACCAGCCTGACCTGATTGCCTACTATAGTACATCATTTCAATACTTTTGCTAAGAAGAAAACTCAAGGTATCAATTAGCCCAAGAATTACTAGTAAAGAAAATAAACAAGAAAAAAAATGAAGAACCGGCAAGAAGTACTTTAAAATCCACTAATGCTAGTATAATATTGCCAATGCAGGACACTTGGGCTGATAGTAGTCGAATCATATTTGTATCCATATTTTTTGTCAGATATAGATACAAATACGGATATGTTCGAATAAGAATATGGTTTGGATTTTAAATAGATATGAACGATTGGATATTTTTTTAATACAAATACGGATATTAAAGAGGATATCTATAGATTAACAAACTAATAGAAATAAAAAAAATTAAAAAAATAATAACCTCGATATCAAATCGTCATACATCAAAATACTATATTAATCCTTTGTCATCATATGTAATCACCACGATAAAAGAAAACAAATGATTAATTTTATGTTACTAGTCCAATCTAAATGTTCTTGTAAGTCAATCTATTCTTCAATTACGGGTGAAAACGGATCGGATGCAGATAGTATCCATATATTTTGTTGGATCCGGATACGGATTGGATAGTAGTCAAAACCATATCCGTATCCATATTTTTGTGTCAGATCTGGATACGAATACAATATATTCAAATATGGAGACGGCTCGGATAGTAAGTGCATATTTCAGATTCAAATACAAGTCAGAGCAGAGTTTATCCTTCCATTTTCATTCCTAAGGATATTGAACCATATTGAATTCTTAAACATAATCTCTACTAGTGGATTCTAAAGTTGTCTTGGTGGCAATAATCTCTACTGAACAATATTGAATTCTTAAACATAATCTCTACTTTAGAATTCAAGGTTACTATAACCCAGTACCAATAACTTCAAATTAATAAGAATAGGAGAGGCTTGCCTTTATTTCGTCAAGGCCGAGCTGATCTAGAGTAGGTAGGTTGCCCCAACCGCCTATCTCATTCAAAGTTGCACTGTTAGGAGGTGGTGCAAAGGATTGTGGCAATTTAATGCAGCTCCTAATTGAGCTCTTGGATTCAACCGCCTGCATCATTAATTAACAATGTATATTCTCACCATAATATTTGCACTAGGTAGGATCAATAGAATACTGAAAACTTGATTATATTATGCTTATTCACAGCACATTTTGTTCTTCAAAATATTTATCTTTGAGTTGTTTTCTCCGGGGGTTGGTTTTATTAGTGTTAATTTCACAAATCAAGGTATACTTCCGCTTATGAGTTTCAGTTGAGTCCATATTGGATTGAATTGAGTTTATCTGAACAGTCACACTCTTACTCAGTTCTGATTAATAAAAATGTCCAGGCCTGATGCCAAAATTTATTACATGGGAGCAAAAGTGTACAGTGTTTACCAAATTTATAATACATTTGTCTTGTAGCAAAAAGTTATTTATTGATTGTTTTGAACTCCATTTTATAGTTTCACAATTCCAAAATGATTTTATAATTTAATACAATTTTCAACTAATAGGGCCTTTGTTCAGAGCATTTCCTCGCGACGACAACCATGGAAACATATTAAGAAAGACCTACCAAGAAGTATAACTATTATTAAAGACCATAATAGTTTCTGATTCATGGTTAGCCATTTACTCAATATAAAACTTTTTTCTTAACATTTCTATCATAACCAGCATTGATCATGTCAGATAACGACATACACCATCAGAACTATTTCTTAATTTGCTAATGTCTTACATCACAAAATCACATACGTGGGTATTGCTATGGTTGCTTACATATACCAGCTTTGCCTCAACCTTCGGCATCCAGTTGGGAAAGGGCACATGCAAGGGGGGGAAAGCCCCTCAAAGACATGGTAGGGATCATAAATTAGCCTATCCTAATTCCTTGAATATATAAACTTACTTTCCTTCCCAAAATAAGTAAAGAATACAGGGAAACTCGGTAACTTTTGAAGTAAATCAGAAATTTCAAGGTTTGTGTTATGTGGCAATGCATAAAGTTCAACCAAATAGAAACATATAGCTTAAATCTCCTTGTTACCTTGCGATATTGTGTATAGACATCTGGCAAATCTTTTGTGCTGAAAGGGAGGTCATCAATATGGTACATTGTGCTTCCCCATATAAGTTGCAATCTTGGACTTAGGGTTTTATTCTGATCAGAAAAGCCCTTATGAGCTACTTCCACCTGTTTCAACCCCTTTTGTACCAGATGTTCAACTAGAATTTCCTCACTACATGTCTCCTTATGTGCATACACCTGATTAAGGAAAACTGAATCTAAGATATACTTAAAACATCAGCCCTTTGCTTTGTATTCTGTTAGCCTTACCAATGCTGACCGTGACTGGTTGATATGACTAGGTGAGCCAGACAAGTTACAAATCATCACAGGTTTAGATTTGTTGACAAATTGCCAGAGTCATGTCCAGTCCAGTCAGTGGGCCATATTCTGGACTGAACTGATCTACCTAGAACATCTTAAAACAGAAACCATTTTGGGTCAAATAAAATACCAGAGCTTGAGGTTGATATTTTTCATTGAACAAAATATGTTAAATTACAAGCATGGTTCTAGCATCAAGCATCTTTGAATTCTCATTTGGTTACCAAATTTAGAAGAATCTGATTAGGCTGAACATTTTGCCTCTATCAGGCTACATCTTTTGGCTCTTGTTTCAGTAAAGATTGATATCTTTAAGGTTTGATGCTTAGGAGAACTTAAATCAGCTGAGACCAAAACACAAAATAGTCGGAAAATTGAGGATCAGTTATGTAATAAACAAATAGAACGAGATCAAAAGCCAAAATAAGATCAGTGGTTTGATTTACTAAAAATAAGGGGGAAAAACTCAAGTAATTATTCAAGACTTATGACCCAGTATCATGTTTTGCAATGTTACATGATGACTAGACCTGGTGAGGTCCATTTGGCAGTTCAGACACTCTGGCAAATCTAATCTGACCTAATTTTATATGTTTGCAAGAAATTAGCAGCCCAAATATTGTCAGATCTAGTAGTGTCTACCCATGTTTTAGATTCAGAGAGAGGATAATGCAGAACGAGCAATGAATTCCCAAAGACAAAGAACAAGAGAGGAGACTTAACTGTATGTGCACAACAAGCTTTAGCCAGTGAAGTAATAATATCTTCAGGCTTGCCATATCTCACTAGCAAGTCCAAACCTTTACTTCTTAGGTTCTCTTTTAAGTTGCTAAGACATTCTATCAAAAACTTGGCTCTCAATGCTGCATAATTTTAGCAAGAAGATTTTATTTTATAGATAGAATATAAAATCCTAAATTATATGAATGACCATAATTCTGCCAAAGCAGGTTTAGACAAAGTACTCAAGTTAATTTACATAATAATTTAACTTGTTTTCCTAAATTTTGCTTATCATCTTTCCTCAGAGAGAAAAACAAAACAGAAAGAAAAAAATAATGTTCAAAGTTCCTACATTGCATAGGAAGTAGATGGTTCAAGTTAAAGCCAATTCCAAGTTGTGAAATTATTTTTGTCTCAGGTCAATTTATGGGATTGTGCCATTTCTGCTTCAGAACAATCAGGGATTGTCAAAACAGGCTCAGTTGCAGTTGAGTCTTTTTATCGGACCGGCTCATTTCTTAAAGATCGAGCTGTGTTCAGGTCTCAGGTCAAGTTTTACCAGTTGCAAGTTTTGACAACAATTCGGCAATATTTGGGTCAATTCAGCTTTCAAGCATCCAATTCAGACATTCTACAAGGGAATACTTGCTGCCAAAATTGAGCATTGCTTAGAAAACTTCATAAGAAACAATTTACCAACAACATTTAATGCTACCTCCAGTCTTTGGGAACCCGAAATAATGCGTGGTACCAAACAAGCGTGGATCCACACAATACACTGGCAACACCATTTCTGATTCAACCCAGCCTCTAAGCAGCGCCTCATTATCTAGTACACGTAGATCATTTCTAAACCACACTATCACCACCCCGTTGCCTTTCCTCTTCAAATTGGGATCCAGATACCTCCTGAACGCCTCTTGCGACGCAACCGAGACCTCCTCGGGGGTGATTCCGGGCACGCTGAAGTATTTCCGGGAAGATCCGGGTACACTCATGGCTAGACTAGGATTGAAGGTGCGCAATAATTGGAATTGTGATTGGAATCGAGTGAGTTTTGGAGAGAGAAAGAACGATTGTGAATGGGAGAGAGAAGGGAGAGGGAGTAGGCGTGGCATTGATGTTTATCTTTAGAAAGTTTTGGAGGAGAGGGAGAAGTCGATTGGTGGAAAAGGAGGGAAGAGCTGAGAGTGGTGCCACGTGTGTTCAAATATTTGTGCGTGACGTGGCGTTTCCTAAGCCAGTGGAGCGTGAAGACTGATGGGTTTTGACTCTTTTTAAATTTCGGGCATTTTTTGTAGTGCCCCTCCTGTAGAAAATACTTTGTAATAATGGCCCTCTGTCTCTGGGCCCGGCCCCGGGGAAGTTCTCCTTTTAATTCATTAAAAATTAAAAATAAAAAGATAGTGGATATTGGAGTCAGTGCAATACGATATCAGTCACTGGTAATTGTTTTGTTAACTCAAAAAAAATAAGGGACTCCGTTATTTTTAAACAGGAAATGCGTTTTAAATTTGTTGAAAACAAAAAATAAATAATATTTCTAATGAGATTTGACTGTTGGCTAAGTATATTTTTTATTTGATGGAAGGATGTTAGTCAAAATTTTGATACAGAGCAAGTTAATGTCTACACAGGGACACCAAATATATATTTTTAAACGGAACTTCAAAATTGACAATTGTCCGAAGTCAAACATTTAAAACTAGAATAAGGTGAAAGATGAGCAAAATAATCTTATATCTTATTCCTACTCATACACGGTAATATTTTCATTACTCAAATAGTAAACATCTTTTATTGAATCATTTTTACCTTAAAATTTCTTTTTTCCATCAAAACTTTTCATCATACACCATTATTATTTTTGGACAATTGCACACTTAAAACATACCATGAAGAATCCAGACCCAAAAGAACCACGCAAATGCAGCATCGTAATTAATGTCATGACGGACAGGTGTGTGTTATGTTTACCAACGGAACAAGCTCATTCAATGTTTTATATTGCTGAATTAAACAGCACACCGAGAAAATAAGTTAGGTCTTTAGCACATCGCCACATCTAATTCCTGTAGGTATATATTCGGTATGTATAACATTCCATGAGAGAATTTACAAAAATTATTTGGACTAATTTTTTCATTTCTTCGGAAATAATTATTTCGGTCTTGATTAGAATGAAATCTTTTTTCCCGTGGGAATTCTGTGGAATTTCCGTATTATTGAAATTCTTTGATCAGAATGAGTGAATTTGATTTATTTGTTTGGAATTTTCATTTTATTAGACTCTCTGAAAAATCAATCAAACGAAATGAAATTAAATTTTATGTAAACATTTTAATCGTAGGAATCGATGGGAAATTATACTCATATAGCATGAGAAAAAGAGTTCATTGGACCGTGCTTGAAAAATATTTTTCAAATGACACGTAAAATTTGGTGGGTTTGGGATCTGAACTTAAAATATACAAGAAGCATGTTCTGTAGGATTTAATGTATGCATTTCCAGATATTTCTGATAGAAAGAAAATGTATAAAATATGTGCAGTCTAGTATAATTTTTTTAATCAAATTCTGCGGAATTAATTTCTTATAGCAAGAAAATTTTTTAATATAATTTATCACAAATCTATCGAACGTCGTACTTTTTTGTAAATAAAGTACACGAAAATTACAATTTACAAGTCAGTAGTTTTTTGAAATGCTTATATAGAAATTTCAGATAAAGACTGACAGTTCTTGGTATATTCTAGTTTGGAAAGTATTTGATTAATTAAAATTATTTTCAAAATATTAAAATTGTAATCCTATGCCAGGCAGCAATTCATAAAGTTGATTAAAAATATGCATGATTCCAGATTTGATATATTTATCACATAATTTCCATCTCAATTATGGTGAAGACACACGACGATGACCACTGGCAACTGAACTAGACCACCCACATAAGAAGGCTCCGTCGGAAATCTATAATGAACTTTGTTAAATGCATGGTCAAATAAAACCTTTTCTCCCAAAAAATAAAGTAGCGACAAATCTTCCATTTCTGGTTGGGGAAAAGGCAAATTGTTTGTCCCCCATCCCGGTTTACCTCGTTTAGTGCGCTAGGAATATTATCATAATTAAGTTATGCATTTAAGCATATATAGCAATAATAATTTACAATACTAATTAGGGAATTAGGTTCTGTCAACCCTTTTGCAGCTTCTTACAACCATATTCGGTTTAAGTGCGCATTTTGATTTCTTTTTCCCTTTTTTGTTGACTTGGACCAATTTAGTAATAATGTACCCGAAGCACTGCGCGGTGCGCACACAGTATGAGCTTAATTTATGTAGTAGATAAGACCTGAATCAAATTTTAAAATTTAGGTAGATTGCAGGAGACTAATAAACAATGGTATTTGATGCTTCTATATTTATAATAGCATCAGATCTATTGACAACGTATAAGTTTCATAATCTTAACAATCATTAAAAATGAGTTATATAAATTTAAAGTCTGACATATACTACATGTACATCATATTCATATATATTAAAAAAAATTATTCAAGTTTTACCATTCATTAAATAAAAAAGGGCAAAGGTCTATAGTTATGATGAAATATATGTATGGAAGATTCAAGGACATCAAAATTAAATGAAATTTGGTACAAGAGACATCAAATATGAATTTATTTAAATAAAACTCGTGTGGGCTTCGTCAAAAATTCCTTAGAATAGAACATCTAACTAATTCTGAGTTTCTGACCTGCACAGCATCATAAAATTTTTGTAATTCACGGAGCCTTTTTTAGTGCTTGAGGGACCTACCGTACTAGATTAATTGATGGTGCTCTGAGGATATATCGCAAATGAGGATTTATAGATTTATAAAGGATTATTACGGAATAGACAAGTGGAACTAGCTAGGCTAGGTGATGTTAGTAACGCACGGACATTATTCCTCTGGATTAGCACACGTACAAGAAACCAAATCCTGTGCCGTGCCGCGCACCTCTGTGGGCCGTCTGATCGGAATCTGATGGATATGAGAGCCCCGTGAATCTAATAGGTCCGAAAAAAATGAACCGCTCGGATCAAATCGAACGGCTCGGATTGTGCGCGGCACGCTTGCCGCGCGGCACGGGATAAGGATTCCACGTGCAAGGCAAATACTTGCAAATTACAATGCGGCCTAAATGCATTTAACGTACAGCTGCAATTGTTGACTCACATAATCCTTATTTCATAGGTTCACTAGCGTCCCTAGAGTTGGCCATGGATAAATTATGAAATGAAAAAGAAAAAAGATAACTACATGCTGTATTTTCTACTTTTATTTTTTTATTTTTATTTTTAATTTTGAGGATATAACAATATGGTGTTCCCTTAACTACATGGATGTTTTATTTCTGTGTTTAACCAGTATATCAACTCACTGAACTGTCATAATCTTTTGTTTTTTTTTTTTTTTTCATGAAAAGCAATGGCTTCGACTCATTTTCATATAGATAATCTTTCCAATCTAACATCACAAAAATTATAATCTGTGCATTTTTTAGATAGTCCAATTGATATCAAATATCCATAAAATATTTAACGAACAGCAATGAATTTTTTTAATAAAAAAATGCATAAAAAATCTAAAAAATATAAATATTTCGTTTCCGGTGTCAGAAGATTGACAATCAAGTCAATTTTTTCCCTAAAACAAGTTAATCATGCATAAATAATCATATAACGATGTCGATGTCAAATCAGAAAACGGCACGGGAAGAATACATATTTTCTCCACGCCATCCAAATCGAAATAGCGACTATTATAAAATTTGTTCATAAAAAAAATTATTGAAATTCACATGCAAATTTTATTTTGTAGAGACCATCTTTGTATAAAAATGACAGATAATTAAATTAGAAAATACATAAATCGACATAAAGGAAATCCACAAATAAATACATTGTCTAAAATGAGCTAGACTACCATCTACGGTACTTCGTGAAGTAAAATAACACTCATTTTGGACTTTATTTTGAAATCTGGTTGCAAAATTCGAATTTTTATATATATTTTTTTAATCCTTAGATTTGTAGAAATTTTTTAATCTAATTGCTTCCATGACCTTCTTACTGTCTATCATATGTCTCCATTTTTTTTATTTTAAATATATCCATTTTATATATGTTACTCTTTTTTTTTTGATCCACAATTATATATGTTACTCGATACCTCTGGCAAAGCAAACCAAAACACTTTTAAAGTCTAGCAGGATCTGGAACTATTAAAAGGTAAGTTCACATTTCCTTCCGACCTAACATGCAACCATAAAAGTAATAAGCACCAACAATGAATTAGAGATGTACTAAAAAAACAATTAAGTAGAGATCTTCAAATTATTCTTTCTTCACTATAGCCTACAATACCTACAGGATAACACGCTTTACTGCTATTTAAACCACACCAACTCCGTCCTGGTCATATGCACCAAATTAATCTATCTCACCACAGACAAATACTTATTCAAAACAAGAAGAAACAAAATCTAGAGCAAGGAAGGTTAATAACGAATTATGATTATGCCATGTATAGCCATGCGTGAAGAGGTAGTGAGTGGAATGCAGCCAAGGATGACTTGCCGGACATCGAATAAAACCAAATAAATCGAGTGGTGTCACCGCAATGTTACCGGCAAGTTGTCCTTGGCTACGTCTGGCTCTCTTCTTCTCACGCTAGGCTATTGAATGGAAACAAAGGCATACACACATGCACATTTCTTCTCGATTAATTAAGGTAAGGATCGATCATTAATTGTTTATATCGATCTGACTTGACATACTGCAACTCACAAGCATTATTCTGAATTGTGTAAATTAGCAATTTTTGTTGGTACATCCGATTAAGTAAACAAGCTAAGTTATCAAAAAAAAAGGAAAAGCTATACAAGCTCAAAAAGTACATGCATGTGATCAAGCTGAGATCTTTGGTATAGCGCACAGTAGCAGGAATTTTTATGCTAGCTGGATTTGGTGCGATAATACAATATTCTATACCAAATGGAAATGGTAAATTTGCGTTAGTAAAAGATACATACAATTATTTGTATAAAAACCAAAAAGAGTATGACATAAATCTATATTTTTATCCTCGCGCGCGGAAGTAAACATAATTATTTGTTTTTATACATCCTCTCAGAAGCTAGTTGTTTAATTTGTTAATTCCTTATTAATAGTATATGTTTCTTGGTCATGCACTCATGCACTGAACAAAATATAGTTTTAAATTTTAATGAACTTTTGGGCCTTGGAAAGCCTCAACAAGCCCACCCCAAGTTCATTGTTGAAACCTGATAATTAATTGAAATTTCACTTTAATTGCCGGTATGATTCATTAAAAGGTCCAGGTTGTTCAAGCAAGTAGCCATTAGCGACTCATTTTGTTGGTCCAAGAAAAAATGTACCCGTAATAATTTAGTAATGTGAGAGACACCCATTACTCCATTAGTGGAATTTGCAGATCTTACCTTCAAGAAACATTTCCTTAACTCAAAGCTTTGTTTTCACTCAGTTTTTCCTCTGCAGGAACAGTAAGATCCCCCGCGTTTTGTACGTAGTGAAGCTGGCAATTTTTGTTTATTTGCAAAAAGAAATGGTTATTTAATTTTGAGACCGAGGGTTTGGGGATCGATGAACTCGATCAGGACATTTTATGTTAATTATGGTACACCAGACACCGTGCAAGTTTTTGTTTAGTTGAAAAATTAGAATTAGCTATCTTTGAGGTCCGTCTTGTCAGAACTGAGGAGGTTGATTACAGACTATTGATATGTTTGATGATGCTCAAGTTCCACATTTTGATTATATCTATCTTGTTACATGCTTGTCTATAAACTTGTTGAAATAATGAGCTTATAATATATTTGAAATAAACTTGTTGAAATTAACATGGATCTCCAATTGTCTGCTTGTTTATTCAAAGGGCCGGGCTGATAGCATGGTTTAATTACTGATATTTCTGTGGTGTAGAAGTGTACATCTCAAACTCAGATTTAGAGTATCATCTCTTTTACATTAAAATGACTGTTAAAATGGATCTCATTTGTTAACCGCCATTTTCATCTGTTAAATAATTGTACACATAATTTAGAATTGTTGACATATCTAATAAAAACTGAAAGAAGTCTTACTTTCTTTAATTTTCCTTTGGAAATTAATTGCCGTACAGTGGTACTTGGGTTTTTGTATCTAACTGATAGCCTGTATGAACTAGTGGTTATTGGTTAATGCCACTTTATTTAAAATAATAATAATAATAATAGTACTATAGTAGTAGGAGTTCAAAGGATATATATGAGTCAACATTTGTTTAAGAGATTATGCAATGCATTAATATATATAAAAGAAAAAGGAAATTAAAGAAAAAAGTAGAGATTTTGGTTAATGAAACGTGGCGGTTTGACTGCCCAATCATTTTTTTACTTTTTTGTTTTGAAATGAAAAAAAAAAGGGAGAACCAAATCAAAGATGTATTCTGCTAAATTATCAAACTAATAAGGATGCTATCAAGAAAAAAGAAATTAATTGGAAAACTGATTTATAGAATAAAGTCATGTGGGCATTGATTTGAAAATCAACCAATGGACTTTGTTTGTAACGAGTTAACTTCCGTAATTTATTAATTGTCCTTTAGTGCGTTATCGGACGTCGATGACATCCGTTTAATTATTTATGATTACTAATATTTTACTTAACCAAATATTACTAATAAGAAAAAATCATCTACGGTATTGTGGATCCTGGTCCTGTGTCGCGCCGCACGCGTGTAGCGCATCCCACGATCCGTTCGATTTTGATCGGGCGGTTCATTTTTTCGGGCCTATCAATCTGGTTACATGCACGGGGCTCCCATATCCATCAGATTCATATCAGACGACCCACAACCCGCGCTACACGATGTGCCATGCGACACAGGATCTGAATTCCGGTACTGTGCGCATAAATGTAAAATGTTAGAAAAAAAAAAAAAGTGTATCTGAGCCATTCTAGGCGGATTGCCTGTTGGACAAGGGGGCCACCGTAATTAAGCTGACAAGCGAGTTGCCTTCTTTGGCAAACAGATCACTTGCATCGGGGAGGTGATTTGGTCAATCTGTTTTTCACTTGGAGCAACGTTTAGAAGATATCGTGGACAAAAATGCTCTCAGCGACCTTTCCTCATAATTTTTTTAGTAGAATACTCCAAAAAATTTCTAGTAAATTCTCATTAATTTTCGTTCGATTTCTTGAAAAAAAAAAATTTCGATCTCCTAAAATTTTAATTATTCTTCAAATGAATTTATTTGTGTGCCTAATTCTAAATTTTGAGGTCAGCTGTTCTTTTTTTTTTGTGCGCTTCATTTTTATTTACAACCTTAATAGAAGTTAATGGCTCATTAATACTAACCATATAGTGAAACAATATTTTAATACAAATTAATAAATATAATGACCATATGTATTATGCTCATGACATGCCTTTTTTAGAGAAAGATTTATAATAAAATTTTACTATGACAAAATCATGAAAATTTTGTACTCGTAGGTTAGGAAGGTTTGCCAAATTTACGAGAAAAAACAAATGAAATATGAAAAGAGTTCAAAGTTCGGAAGGGTATTTAGTTATTTTAAAAAAAAACTGATGTTGCTCCCAGTGAAAAATCTGTTGCCCAAAACACCTCCCCTTGCATCGTGATCTTATATACATCCTTTCTATTAAAATCGTAAACTGTGACGCTAAGTTTCTAACCCAAGGTTTTCCACTAGGAATCCACTTTCTAGTTTCTCCAAAAAAAAGTTTCTAACCCAAGGTTGTAGTACTGTATGGACGTGTACAAAAAGAGAGTGGAGAAAACAAGAGCTGCAGCGCAACTTTCGAGAAGAGCCTAAACTATTCAATCAATATAATTGGATAAGATTAATTGCACATATAGATCGACCACAATCAATTTTCTGTTGCGTATATCTAACTCAATGTATTTATATATAGCTTATAAAATTAGTTATGCATATAATTGACCTCAACCTTTCAAGAACATAAATATATATATATTATTTTGTTGGATAACAATCGTTATAATAATTCTTGCTGCGGTTGTCATTTAAAATTTTAAAATAAGAAGTTCATTCTCATTTTATCTAAAAAATAGATGCTCTGATCCCTCCATTTATACATCTGAAGAGTACCATCAAGATGGTCAGGGGCGGAGGGAATAGGGGTGCGGACATGGGCAATTGTCCCCCCATGATTTGAAATTTATATTAGATATCTATTAGAATATTGAGATTAACTCTACAAATTTGATATTCAGCACCCCTACCGATTTGATGTTCAGCCCCCCCAACATTCAAAGTGTCTACAAACTCAAAATGTAAAATCCAACCATTAATTTGGAGCCTTTGTGCTTGTACAATTCGTTCGATAGTGCATAGGAAATCTTTCAAGAAGAATGAAATAATAAAGTGTGCATAGGAGAATGAGCATGCATAGAAATAGAAGAGCTTTCTTACTTTCACATTTTACATGTAGCAAGTTATAAGACTCATAAAATAATTATATTTAATGACCCGCTACAAGTAGAGATAGAAAGATAAAATGTAATAACCTTTTATCCAAATTCACATGCATGAATAAGTACATAAATTTAATTAGCCTGGTTGACCATAAAAGAGATCGGTAATTCGGTATGGACCGTATGGTATGTACTTCCTTTTTAAAGTTCCAATGGCTGTACTAAACTACTAACTCCATGTAATAAAGTAACAAACAATAGTTCTTTAGTTTTATCTGTTTCTTTTTCTCTTGTGCTCGCGTCTACCATGGTGATTTTGCTTTCATCTCAATCACTGATATTTTTTCTCCTCTCTTCAATGCAAGCCATTGACGAGCTGATTCGAGTTATCTCGAATTAAATGGGAACCAAACTTAAACTCAGCATTTAAGCTCGAAAATTGTCGATCGGAACTAGCTTTGCGCCTCAGCATCTTAGTCTCAAGCATACCTTACCGATTAAATTGTCCCCCCTATACTCCAATCCTGGCTCCGCCCCTGAAGATGGTAAATGTGATGCTACATCACCAAAGTATCCTGGCTGCTAGATCACAGTTGCGAATATGATGCATCGGGTCGGGTGTATGAACTTTGTTCTGGACTTCTTGCACAAGCTTTCAATGAGCCTCCTTATAAGCCTGAGTGCAGACTCTGCAGGAATCCGCATCCTCAGCAGCGGAAACAAAATCGCAGCTAGCAGCTAGCGGACCGTTTTATGTTCGTTGGATGCACTTTGACTGGAATGAACGGTTGGATGACTTTTGTTCTCCAAAAAAAAAAAAAAAAAAAAAAAAAACATCTCGTCTCCTCCGAAAGAAGAAAATCCCACTGTATTCCCCTGTACTCTGACCTCTGAGCTGGAGCTGGTGACGTCAGTCAGCATGTCGACTCCCGGTTTAGACGAAGTCATGGCCTTCCTCACCGATCGCAGTTACTCGCGCGCCGCCTCCGCTCTCCTCGACGACGTCCGCTCTCGAGGGGGCGCCGCCGCGTCCGCCAAATCGCCGTCTAATCTCCCTCCGCTTCGTATGTCTCCTCCCAGTCACGCTGCCTCGAGCTCAGATAACGACGACGAGGCTTTCGTCAGTATGCACTCCTCCTCTGGTACGCTCAATTTTACTATAGCAGCTTATCTACTAGAATTTTAACCTCTGTTTTGGGTTTTTTACAAAATTGGCTTTGTTTCTTCAATTTTGGATAGTATGATGATACAATTCTTGTGAAGTTACATGTACATTGTAAGATCTTGTGTTGGGTTTGTCAAATGTTTTAATTATGTATTGAAGTCATGAGTGTTTTCTATGGTTTGTTTGACCAATGAGTTTGGTTACTGATTTTTGAGTTAATTTTGGTGTTAGATTTGAATATATTTGGTATGTTTCCTATTTGAGACTGGTGGGTAATCTCGGAGTTAATTGTGTTTGCTTTTTTAAATTAGGCAAAATCGGATATAAACTCTTGTAATCTTCTCTATTCGAATATAAACCCCTCCAATCTTTAAAAATAAATATAAACCCCTCTAATCCTATTTAGTTTGGATATAAACCCTTTTTATTATTTTAAACTGTATATTGAATATCTAAAAGCATAATTTTAAAATTATGACTGGAATACCCCTACCTACTATCTCCTCTCTTTTCCTGCATCATATCTGTCTGACTTGCCATTTGTGTTCTTTCTCTGCACCAGCACAAAACTTAAAACCATAGATATGCAATATATGCTAACTTCAGCGAAGAACCAACAAGGGGCTTCAGTTTTCATATGGACTGTTTATATCGGAAAAGTTATCATTAAGCATTAAAAAATACAGTGTTAACTTTAGCGAACAATATATTACTGTAATGAAAATTAATAATCAATATCAATATTTTAATTTAAGGCTGCTCGTAATATTCATGAAGTTTGTTGTATTGACAGGCAAACAATTAGGATTAAACTTTTCTTATTTGACTTGTCACAAATAACAGAAGTTAGGATATTCGAATTAATTTCTTGGAAGCTAAAGTTGAAAAATCATCTCTCTACCTTACCGTGCCAATGTATAGGGAAATAGAGAAGATAGTAGGGGATAATGAAAGGTAAAGATTGTTATTTTAACTTCTGCTGAGGAAAATTTCCTTAAGAGATTTGGGGAAAGAAAGGTAAGATCGTTATTTTAGACAAAGTATCTTCGGAGGATGGACAGATAATAGGGGATAATGAAGAGTTATGCTTAGGATGAAGCAACGCAGGGTATTCTGGTCATAAAATGTCTGAATTTTTATATTATAAAATATTTTAAACTAGTACAAAAGGGTTTCTGTCCAAACTATACAAGATTAGAGGGTTTTATATCTGATATTGAAGATTGGAGGGGTTTATATCCGAATAGAGAAGATTGGAGGGGTTTATATCCGATTTTGCCTTTATTATAGGACTTCCATCCTTTTCTGATAAATAAGGTTAATTCGAATTTTTGTTTTGGTTAAAAGTAAATGGTTTCATTTTTAAGCAACCTTAATTAATATTTAATATTTTCTCATAATTCTCATCATAATATGGAAATTCGGTGGTACAGGTTTGCAAAATCCATATGGGATGTGGTCCCCCGTAGAGGCAAGATCGGAAACCAGCTCATCAGACATGGAATTCAGTACGGCGAGAGAGTACAACAATAGTTCATAGTTCTTCAATGAGAGCTCCTGGTGGTATGACGAATCTCTTACAAGAGGGCCCTGTGAGGCTGATGAGAACAAAATCGCAGCTAGCAGCTGGGTTTTTTTTTTCGGTGGAGATGGGATTTTCTTCCGGAGGAGACGAGATGGGAACAAAAGCCATCCAACCGTTCATTCCAGTCAACGGACATAAAACGGTCCGCTGCTAGCTGTGATTTTGTTTCCGCTTGCAGTGCATCTATAACCGGCGATCTCAATAATTTTATTCTGATCGAACGGCTACAACTGATTTGATATTTTTGTTGTTAGAAATATCGCTGATTTTATGTTTTCGGGGGTACTTTTCAGATTCATGCCAGGTTTTAATTTTTTATCAAGAGTTGAAGAGCTTTCCTTTTTTTCCCTTTCAAAGTTTAAAGAGAACAGCCGACATACATTACGTGCCATAGTCGTGCTGGCAACTGATGTGAAATTTTTGTAGCAGATCCTGCATGGTCTTTTCTGTGACGCGTGCAAAAGAAACCTTGTGTGGTAAAACCCGTAGCAACACTAAGGAAACCCAAGGAAACGCTGCACCAAAGCCTACACATGAACAGCGTAGAGGACATGGCGGGGCCCGCGGTAGCAGACCACGCGTATGGACGGTGTGGCGCATTGGCGATGCGGCGCGTTGCTCAGGCAAAAATATAGGTGGAGCAATGCAGTATTGTGGGATTGGCTGCAGCATCCGACAGGTATTCAACTAGCGTTGCTAGCTTTAGAACGTTCGATCTGATGAAAACAATCGGGATTGAACAGAAGTATGTCTCTGAAAAGGAGAGCATCGGAAACTGACCTGTTCGCCTTGCAGTTTTTCCTTTTGGCCCTCACTTATGTTTTATTAATAAACTTTAAAACCAAATGAATTATGCGGTGGATTGATTTTTTTAATATGAACTAGAATATTATTTTATTTAAAATTGTTATGTCCAATTTGACAGCTTTTATTTTTTATGCATTTTTGTTGATTGCAAAGTTGTTCATAAAAGACAATTATATTTTGTAAAATGCACTAGTATATTTCTATCTCTTGCACCGATAGGTATGTTAGAAAGATCAATATCAAAAAAATCTATTTTTTTATATTCTTTTCCAAATAATTCGCCTTGAATGAAATAGCTTGTTTCATAATTCGAGGAAAGGTCCTAGGAAAATAAGAAAATTCTTAAACGACGGTCAAGTATTGATATTAAAATAAGAGTATATATGCTCATATTGAATTTTTAAATTGTAACTATGGATGTCACTAGTAAAAATATCGTACAGGGATCAAATATAATCTTTATTAAAAAAAATAACTATAAAGCATAAAAATGCTGCATAAATATTTGTGATCCAAAAATTGAGATAATATTGCAGATCATTCCTTTAACCTGAGACTTGATCGAAAGAATCAATTTAAGCTCGTGCGTTCGAATTAGAATTCCGATTTCGTCAATATCAGTTGATCGAAGCTTAGGAGTAAAATTGATGGAAGTTCATTGTCCTCAAATCTCATTTTGAAATCTCCCCTAAAAGAAAGAAATTTATTGAGAATTGATAAAGATCGTCCGATCATTCTTTTTATGATTACCGATGAACTTTTGTCAATTCTCCTTATTACTGATCCGATCAATGAATTTTATATTATTTTAAACCAAATCACTTTTTTCCCACAAAAATCAATTCCAAACAAATTAACTTCAAATTTCTTATTGATGTGAGCCTTAATCTACCTAGGGTCTATGGAAGGTCCTAGACTCCTAGTGGTTTCAATAATTCTGTAGCATTATGATCGCTTTTTCTCTTAGTGATCTACTGCAACCGATTTTATTTTTGTTCTCTATATACGTCACTCAAGAAAAAAGAAGAATTTTTATTTTTTTTACTTGATAAGAAAGAATGCATCTAAGAAATTTTTTTATGCGTATTGAATGTTGTAAACTATCCATTAATCGGATGCTTGTTTAAGTTTTTGAGAAGGAATGCATCTGTTCCTTGATTTATTTTTTTTTAATGGTCCTAGTTAACATATTCCAATATTATTTTGATTCTGTGTCCTTGAAATTGACTCTAAAAGTTCTGTCCAATTCAGGCGCCCCTTGGATTAGAATTGTTAAAAGCAACATAAGTCAAAGATATATGAATACATTATATGTGGTTGAAGATCTTGCAAAAGTATAACCTGAAGTTATTCCCTGACTATTTTTAGTAATTAAGAATAACTGCTTCGAAGTGCTGTCAATCATTTCAGTTCGTTTGAGGCGGCCGAAAGATTTAACATAATAATAATAATAAATAAATAAAAACTGGAATGATTTATTCTGAGCCCAATTAAAATGCATTCTTACGTGTTTTACTCTGACTCTGAGCAACCAGATAAATGAATAATTTAAATTTCCTACACTAAGATTTTTTTTTAGAATGTGACGAGTATGAGATGCTTTGCTAGCGAGCAAAATATCTTTTCACTACACAAAAAAAAAAAATGTACTAAGTGCCGTCTAAAACAAATAGGCCTGATCAAAATGTTTTTTACGTGAAATTTCATTTCATTTCATTTTAATTAATTGTTTAGAATTTTGTTAGATCTAATTACAAGGAAATTCCAACCAAATTACACCAAATCCATTCATTTTGATAAAAAAAATTTCTAATGAAATGAAATCTCATATTAAAAAAAAGGGGATTTTGATCGGGGCCATAATTTATCACAGTACAAGCATGCTGTTAAAATTGTACAGCAGTAGTGGGCCAGAGCATCTTGACCTTCATTCTGACATAAAAAAAAAAAAAAACTTTCGTTTTTTTTTGGAAATGATTAACTTATTAAAAAAAAAATAACCCACTACGACCTTCTTTTTTAGAGACAAAAAAATAAAAATAAAAACTTCAAATTTTCTCTATATATACTTTTAAATTCAATTGCTGCTACATAACAGCTACCTTATCTTTCTAATAAGAAAAAATTCAAAACTCCCAACATCCTTTGCATCTTGCAAATTTGAAATCCATTTCACGAGGACACATTGAACTGTAATGGGGATTTTGATACATAAATTATCCACAAATGTGTTCAAATTATTGTATTTAGACACTATGGACATTCTCGTTTGGGGCTCAGCATGAACTTCTATGTGCCGGAGTAAATTTGATATGAGAATTCAGAATTGTCAATGTATTTTTTTGAACCCTATACAGATTCAATAGTAAAATGTCCAAACTTAATTGGAAAAAATATGCGTGGTCCCCATCTGTCAAATATCAATCATGTCCAAACGATAAGCGCCGACTATGTGAAAATTCAAATTTGTACAGCGTTTAATTTCTCGAAACAAAAAGAAATCATATGCATACAAACTTGATCTTTCTGTCAGGTATAAATTATGTATAGATTCTAATTTGTAGAATATTCATTATTTACCAGAATATACGCATTGAGAAATAATAAGAAATTATTTTCAAAAAGTATAATTGCTCAAGTTTATTTAAGTTTTGTCCATTTAGTGAAATATCTAAAAATAAAAAAGAATCGTGTATATAATTTAGGTTGTGAAAAATCATGGCAAATGTTGTGATATTTAGTAGAACAAAAAAAAGTTGTGGCATTGAATCCTCCTTCACAATTTATCCAGAACTCTAAATCACAAAAATTAGATTAAGACCATCAAATTTTCTAATAAAAGCAATGACAACAGTTTGATTCCCCGCCGTTCATTAAAATTTCTAATAATAATAATAAAAAAAAAAGCAATTCAATAAAGGGCAGATTTGTTATCTTCGAGCATTTCTCGGAATTCAATCTCAAATGCTAAAAGTAAATTCATTACTCTTGGACTAAACTTTAATCGGTCAGAGATACTATGCTTTAGCCCTTTTATCGAAGCTAAATATATCTTCTGACAACTAGGACAAAAACACATGATTAATTGTAATCCTCTTCAGACGAAAAACATGATTCTAGTTTATCCACAAAACATATAACGGCGGCCGACAAGGGCAGAGCTGCAAAGGGACAACGCTGGATAGAGCTGCATCCAATTTGAGACCAATCTAGAGCCGTCTTGCTAAAAATATTAAGAAAATTCATTTATCAGATTATGCGGTCCATGTTGTCCTTGATAAGATGGATAAAGATAAGATTGTTTAACATCTTTATTAGATAAAGATACAAGCAAAAAATAGGGAAAAAAAACTGTTAGCCTGTCAAGAAGTAAAATATAAAATAGGAGATTATTGTATCATTTAATCACATATAAATTTAATTGATTTTTGTCGACTTATAATAAAGAAGTGTGCAATTTATTTGTTGTTTATTCAGATTGAATTATAATTTTTTTTATTTAATTGGATAATATTATCAGTATTTGAATAATATACGTATACTGTTAATGCTTACTAGATAATGATATAAATTGTGCAAATAGTGCGGAGCATGCTGCTAAAAGTTATATAGACTAGATCAGCAAAATGAAAATGAGTAGGTCGGAGAGATCCAGCAAAAAAGTGTAACATACAATTCTGAACTTTAAACATGGATGATTTTATATATAGAATACTAACGTGACATCGATGACACGGAGGGTCCTATACCATCAAGTCGTGTAAAATCGATGGCACAGAGGGTCCTGTACCATCGAGTCGTTTTTTGAGATTCAAAATTCAAATGCTCAATCCGAACCGTTCAAGTTGATCATCATATTGAAATACTATTGGAGACCGAATTTTACATTTTTTTCGAATTTTTTTGCTATTTATTATGATATTTTCGAAAACATTATAAATGGAGTATTTCGACCCTCCAATTTGAAAATATCATAATAAATAACAAAAAAATCGAAAAAATATAAAATTTGGTCTCCAAGGATATTTCAATATGGCGATCAATTTGAACAGTTTAGATTAACCGTTTGAATTTTGGATATTGAAAAATGACTCAATGAAAAATCAATGGCACGTATGGTGCGTTAGCAGGGATTTATATATTTTATTACGATTCCGAAAGCTTGTAATATATAACCTACATTAGTTAAGGAGTACATGCAGCTATCTAGCCGCAACTGTTTTTTTTTTAAAAAAAAAATATTGTCGAAGAATCCAAATTTTTCCTCCAAATATTTCTATTTTATTTTTAGAGTATTACAATGAATATACATTTATGAATATTTTCCTTTATTTCGAACGAAGACGGCTGTTAAAATGATGATTGCTTGATGTGTCATTTTATTTTTATTTTTTTAAACCTAAATTCTAGTTAATATTTTTGTGAATTTTTCCAGAGGAAATATTCAAACGCTCATCACTACTCGCCATGTCATAAGGCTATTTTTTTATGAGCACCAATGTAACTGTAAGTGTTCGGAAAATAATTAGTGAAGATCGTGTGTTCTAAATTTGACTAGGGATCCTTGCGTAAGAGATTTAATTTTAAAATTTTTGAATTTTTTTTTGCACTGTTTTATTAAAAGTTTCTAAATAACCCATTTAAAAAAAAATGATCTGTCGATTAACTTGCTCCATACATTTCCTATTTGATTCCCTTAACGAGTAAGAAATGGTATAGATGGACAAAGTCAATTATATTGTAACAGTTATGGTGATGATATATATATTATAGTGAAGGGTATATCAACCTAACTCTTCGTGGCAAAAATTTCAGGACATTTCGGTATGGGTTGTCGGCATCTCATTCTCCACTCTTGAATAATTATATTCTTTTTTTGTTTTGACGAAAACTCTTGATTATATTCTTGCAACAAGTTGTCCAAATTTAAGCGGTGCGACCTAAAAATAAAACTAAAAAATCAGTGGCTAATGTTATGCACAAGTAAGAGCACCTTTTTTTGGGACTTTATAATGCTGGCTAACACATTTTTCAGAAAAATCGGATCTCCCATAAACGGAAAGTTCTTCAAATGGTGGCCTTATCATCAAGATACCGTCAAATTTCAGAAATTAAAAAATTAAACAAAAACCTGCAGATGAGCTTATAAATAGAGGATGCCATATGTTTAATGAACTCGTGCCTTTGGCTATGTGTGTGTTTGTAAGGATAGGAGAGAGAGAAAGAAACAGTCATGGTGCCTTGCTTGAAGCGAGGAGACCGGAACACAGCCAAGAATGACTTGCCGGCAAGCACACGGAAAGTTGCCATGTAGGCATCTCATTGGTGGCTAAGTTGGCAAGTTGTTTTTGGCTAGGTTTCATTCTCCTCCTCTCATGCAAGGCATGGTTTGACTAGTGAAGCTTGTGTGGTATTGCATTGCCGGATTGAGGTAGTGTACCATCCAAATTGAAATTGCCTAAACGCCCATAATTGTTGATGAATTTTCCAGTATTTTTTTTTTCAGTTTCTTGATGTTGCAATTTTTTATACAAGTTTTTCTATTTGTAGTCACACGGTGTACCAATTTTCTATTGGTACTTGTAGAGCACTTTCATCAGTTCATGTATTGATTATTTTGTGGCAATTCAATTTCCAGAATTGGTGAGCAAGAGCAAATGAGTAACCCTTTTGAGCGTAAGTCCACTAAAACTCCAATATTTAACGGAGAGTAGGCCCATGTCTCTCGGCCCAAATTTGGGTTCTGTCATTGCATGAACGGCCCAACTAATTTTATTTTATTCATCTTTCGTAATTCGTATTACTCCACAACATTTTTTTTTTTAACTCTTTATTTGTATTTGAATTTCGACCTCAACTTTGTGAATTATATGGTTTGAGATTGATCTTTCCGAATCTAGTTTTGTCATTTTTTTAAAAAAAATTTTGCTGGGCATTCCAGATGTGTAGAAAAAAGAATTGCCATATCTGTAAGTTGCTGGTGCTTTGTTCCAAAGACTTGGCATTGGAATCCCTTTCAACAAAATAGGACAGAATGGAAGACGCAAGAACAAATAAATCAACGATGATTGTATATAGTTTGTTAAACATGACCGAAGGGAATGATGTCCTTGTTTCCTGTCTCAGGTGAAATAGACAGCAAAGAAGCCTCGAGATGAGGACTGAGCTCTTTGCTGTTTGCTGTCCGGATCGACATACGAATCCAGGTCCAAACGAAGGGCGATTGACAAATGACCACCGCCATGTGAAACACGATTGGGAAACATTAGATCTGATCACGAATTAATTGACTAATAATAATAACATTTAATTTATAATTTTAAAGTTGACAATTAAGGTTTAATTTCTATTTTATTTATATCATAGACTTCAACAACGATAATTTTTACTTTTATTATTAACGCATGACTTAAATTTTCTAATGTTTTATATCAAACAATATTTGGCAATAGCACATCACATTTAAATTGCAGGAACTTTATATACAATTAATTTATAATCTATATTTGCAGTTTAAAATAAAAATTACTCTATTGATGTTAATATTGTTTACGTTTGCCATTTCTTTTGACCAACCACATTTGTTAATTTAAGTCGTGTAAGTTGACTCCAAATCAAGAGAGAAAAAATACAACGATTAAGATCTTTAGATGACGTAAATTTATTCTAAACCTGCAGCAATTAGATCTCCAGCTAAAGTAGGATTAATTTACGTTTGTCTACTATAATCATGATGTTTTATATCGGTCGATTAGATTTTAGTTGCTTTAGTTAAATTTTGTAGAATTCTTCTTTTGGAGCGATGGTCATTGAGATTAGAAAAAAAAAAGGACCTGAATAAAAAAATGACAGGTATCTTGACCAAGTACCGATACGACATTAAAATAAAACAAAAAAATAATTCAGGGTTTGCAACTGTCAACAATGATAGAACCGTCTGTTTTTGTGTAGTAGTTGCAAATTTTAATGTATCACTTGCGCAAATTTTTTAAGTGTTGGAAAGTATGAATTATACAAAAATTCAAATTTGTGTATAATTTTATACATAAATCATACTTCCGATACATCAAATTTTGTGCAAATATATTGTACGTAGTTCACAATTTTGACTATATATCCATATTTATTTTTCATTTTAAACGAATTTGCACACAAATTGTATTTCTAACATTTAAAATTTGTACTTGTGTATTCATACATCTTTCACCTTAGTGGGTCAAAAGTTTGCACATGCTTCTTTTTTTTTATTAACCACAACTGTCACAGCTTCACATTTCTTTAACTTTTATTTAAGCCTTTAATATTTGATCCAAACTATTGATCCTATTCAATTTCACAGAGAGATGCGCTACCACAAAAAATTATAATTTTAGATCTTATTTGATACTTGATTAAAAGGTAAAAAATTAAATATCATAATTAACTAGATTCATTTATTTTTCAACCTTAAATATCATAAAATCTTATAAAAATACATCTCTTATTAAAGTGAATAAGATTAACAGTTATGATCTGATCCTTAAATTTAAAATAAAAAGAATTATGCATTTGTAGCATTAAGAAAAATGAGGCTTTCCAGATCTCCTCGAAATAATGACGATATATTTTGTTTACTTACATTCAAATACTTTTCTCTCGCTTCGAGTTAGTGTTATAAAAGTAACAAATGACCCATTTTCTTATTTATTGTTGTTAGTGTTCGTAAACATATAGTCTAAACAAACTATCGAATTTTCCTTACTGTACTTTAAATCATACAGAAATTTATAATTTCCTGTAGAAACAATCTTCTACTCCCCAGTATTTTTCTTTTTCCCTTCCGGAGAGTCACAGTCACAGTCACAGTCACAAGTATTTGAATGTAACTAAACAAATTATAAATATTTATTATTTATAATTCGCTGTATCTTGTTTCGATGCTCAGAACGATATCCTTTCGCCAGTCGGCCACTGCAAAAAATGCAAAAAGGTTATCGATGCACTGCAAAAAATGCAAAAAGGTTATCGATGCTTGTTTTCGTATTGGATGTTATTATTTAATTTACTATGTATATTTTTTAAATACTAATAAATGTACCCATCCAATGGTAGGTAAATAATAATTTGAGAAATAAAAATTATACTTCAACAAAAAAAAAATCGACATCTCAATACAAAACAATTTAATAAAAATATTTATTTCTTAATAAATGAAATTATTTCAAAAATTACATATGAGAAAATTTACATACGTGCTCTGTTTCCAAAACGAAAAAAAAATATTATTATTTTAAAAAAGTTTTCGATATGTGTTTGTATTAGTATGGAAGTAGGGATTGCTTTTTGACTTTTGAGTTTAACATTGTAAACATTGTATTATTGGGAAAAGTTCATCTTCGACACTTTCTTTGTAGATGGTGATCAATTGAAGTTAATTAAAAATGCGTAATTAAAGTGCCAAAACATTGATTTTTGAAATTCTAAAAATAACATATTTCAATGAAATTTTTTACCGTCTTACTTGTTGCTGTGAGAAAGGGAAAGTATGGGTTTTACTATGCTAGTGTTAGTATGCCTGTAAAACTTATCAGATTACGATTCTACGTTTGCTAAAGAATATGTTGACAAGCATATTTATTTGACAACTGTGGCAACATACGGTAATGCTATTAAAATTTAAAAAAATTATATGTCGTCACTATAGTGCAGATAGATCGTGTATTTATTTGGATATAATTTTAATAGCTTTTACAGTCGCAGATCAAGTACTGAGAAAAAAAAAAAAAGAGATAGACTAAAATCAGCTACGACTGACAGATGAACCTGTCAACTACGATCATATCTCAATTTTCGAAGTTCTAACAGCCGATCTGAACCGTTCAATGTGTTCTCCATATTGAAATCTCATTGGAGACCAAATTTTATATTTTTTCGAATTTGTTTACTATTTTTTTGAGAATTTAAAAAATTGTTGTTATTGAAGGGCCCAAAATTGTTTAGATTAAGAATTTTGTAAAATACCAAAAAAATACTAAAAAATTTCAAAAAAAATGTAAATTTTGGTCTCTAATGAAATTTTAATATGGAAAATGTATTAAACGGTTCAGATCGGCTGTTAGAACTTCGAAAATTGAAATATATTCGTAGCTGACGGGTCCATCCGTCAGTCGTTGCTGATTTTAGTCTATCTCAAAAAAAAAATCAAAATTTTAATTTTTTAAAATGCCGACAATCAATTCTCGAATTATACCAAATTTATAATTTGGCCTAATTTATTTTTTTATTTAATAACTAGTTGTTTACGGTTCCAAAAAACATTATTGTCAATATAATCTGTTCTTTTTTAGTGATCCAACAACAAAAAAAATAAAAAGTAACAATAATATCCTTTCTTTTGCAAGTAAAGTCAAACACAATATACACCAAGACAGGGAGCTGGGAATTACTAATTAAACAGACGTGTTTAAAAATTATTTATTGAATATATGAGAAAGATCGCAAATAAATCGCATCCATATGATTGTCGGCACGTGGCAGTCGGTCCCTTGCTGGCTTCACCTCGTGTCTGTTTTGAATAATGCATATGATGATTGGCCATGCTAATCCGATGCGGTCGCGCTCTTGATGATATTATTTCTAATTAATAGAACCGACCTACAATTATGAAGTGCACCAGTCAAATAATTCTTTTTTTTTTTGAATAAAAGTATGGGTCAAGCCCGATACCTCTTTATTGAAATAAACTGAAGTTACAGCCAACTAATTGCTGGTAAGAAGGAAAACAAACAGTTAACCTCTCCTGAAAGCAACCAATTGCTAAAAAGAACAAAAGAAAAATCGCAAAAAATTTAAAATTCTAAAAACCTATAAACCTGAAAAATATTCTTGAAACAAACTGTTGAAAAAACCAAATAAAAAGAGCTTCTAAGGCTGCAAATGATGAAGGGAGCGGTTGAAAAAGTTCCATTCATCTTTCACTCTGTGTGCCACTGTTCAGTCAAATAATTCTTAAAATTTATTTCATAAAGTTTGAATAAATAATAACGGTGTTTAATTAGTTTCGAATTTGGATTGATGGAATGTATTCGGTATTGCGAGGACATTAAAATGCTTCTCAAAATTTTTGTAACATTCTCTTAGTATTTGACTTTTTTATAGTGTTCTTGATCTAAAATAATACGGAGAAGAAATGTTCTATATGAAAACTATTAACAACAGCCCAAAATACAAGCAGCTAAACAATGTCAAGGTAAAGCTGAAGACTTATGTTCTTAGGTAGAAAACTTCTTTTGAGAGGGGAAAATAGATTTATGTTGTTTTACTTCTAAAAAAGCCACAAAATAATCTACCCATAATACTTTTTAATCACCTTCTTATACTCGACTTGTAAATTTGTATTTTGGGTTTTACATTTGATATAAAGCAGTTTACATGAAAAAAGAGAACAAAATAAATAATGTGACTAATCTAAAAAGCTACATCCTCGCAAGACATTTTTGTTTAGTATAAAATAACTTCAAAAAGCAAAAAATATATATATATATATATATACAAAAGAGCACACACATATGTTCTATTTAATAAATTCAAAAGCTTGTGGTATTAGAATTTATTTATTTAATTAATTATGAATATCCTTTTTATAGAAGTTTTTACGGGATGTTATCTTATACTCGGTAACACTGATTTATCTAAACTTGAATTCAAAATGTTAGTCCCATCAAAATGAGCACTTTGATATTCATACAATTATTTTCTTGTTGTCCAAAAAAGTTATAAATAAAATAAGCTTATTTTTTATATTAATAAATTTACGATCTTCAACGAAAATATTATAAATAAAATAAAATATATATGTTGATAATTAAAATATATTAAGCGTGGAGATTTATTTTTCTGAATATTAGATGACGAATTGAAGTCCCTTAGTTTTTTTACGAACCTAAATTTATTATTACGAGAAAAAGGTCAGAAGTATTAAATAATTAATACGAATTTAAAATTTTGGATTGTTAAAATTAATAATTTTATAAGATTACAAACTCTGCTATATTTCTAATATGTTACTATACATTAATACTATAAGTCATTTGCGGTAATTAATTTTGAATGTTATATTCGAATGTCATAATTTTTATATAAGTTTAAGTGTTTAACAGAATTGCTAAGAAGTTTATTACAAAAATAGTTTCGTATTTTTCTTTAGTTGATGTATTATTCTTTATTTATGTTATTAGCATTAAGATAAAGAAATGTCTTCAAACACTATTGTAGAAAATACCATAAATTTCAAACCATCTCTTATATTCGATTTAATTATCACGTCATATGTCAGATTGGTTCTTCCGGAAAGAAAACTGAATTAATATGGAGGTAATATATGAACTACAATATCAAGATTATAATTGTTATCATTAGCTAATAGCTACTGAATAGCACCTATTTAGTTTATCTTAAAAATGTAATTCTTCTTGTGAGCATTCTAACTTCCTGGAGAGCATATTTCTTAAAATTGTGTGCTTATATTCGATATAAAAAAATATTTTTGATGATTTCATAGAAAACTATAAAAGTAAAAAAATGTTAACTAATAAATATATTAAAATGAGGAATTTCATACATAATAGCCGTAAAAATATGTAAAATGGCTTTTCGCCTTCGGTGATCGACACTAAGAACGTCACACCGGCTATATTTAGCCAAAACGGTGCAAACATTAAATGAAACACCGATCCACTGATAAGAAATGTCAAAGACCAATTTTGTGAACACAATCAGTGCCATCTCTCCTTATTTCGTGGCATCCTGCTCTTCTCTCTACCTCTCTCTCTCTCTTCGTTTACTCTCCGCTCTCCTCTCATTCCTCTTGCTACAGATCTAGGGTTCTGATCGAACCTACTATCCACCCATGGCGTACGGCGATCGCCTCACCACTTTCGAGGATTCCGAGAAGGAGAGCGAGTATGGATACGTTCGTAAGGTACGATCTCGCTTCCCACTAATCCGTTGTATGAGTGGTGATCTGACCAAGGCTTTTTCAATTTTGCTCTAGTTAGATCCAAGTTTGAATCAGTAGTGTCAAGAAATCCGCAGCTTAATAGTTTTTCCTTCCATGCCCATTTGATTGATCAGCTAAGGATGGAATTTTGACAATTTCATTCCTTCTTAGCAGATCAACATTCTGATTTCTGATAATAATTATGATCGGAAGTCCGTTTTTTCATTTATTTTCTAAAATTGAAGATCTCGATTAGTATTGATGTGTTTTGCTCAGATGTCCTCGAAGGTTTAGAATTTGATGGACTGTTATAATGTTGACTTTTCATTTTGATCAAGCTATGCTAGAATTTTTTCAAATATTAATTAATGGCCTCTAAGAGTCAAACATTGATAATACCTAGTTAATTTCTGGTATTGTAATAAGAGGAAGCTGGTTCATTATGGTCGATTACTTTTGTAAAACTATATTAACATCAATGCTTTCATGAGCTTAATAGATTTGTTCTGATAGATGAGCAATTGTCTTACATGTCTCACAAACACACAAAACGCCTCTTCTAATACATTGTTCTACTCTCTCTCTCTCTGACACTCTCTCTCTCTCTCTCTCTCTCTCTCTTCACTCGATCTTAGACATATGCATGCTCATACTAACATGCTTGAGGCCCATTGGCAGGCTGATACATAAGTAGTATATTCTGTTAAACTGATCCAGAATATTAGTTTGTGGTTATCATCGTCAGCAACTTGACACACTGTGCAGCTATTTATTTGCACAGAGGCTGTACCTTTGCACCTCTCTCTCTCTTTTTCTCTCTCTCTCTCTCTCTCTCTCTCTCTCTCTGTCTCTCTCTCTAATTGATGATGCCTAATGTTTCTATAATTTGTAGGTGTCAGGGCCAGTGGTGGTTGCAGATGGAATGGGTGGTGCAGCTATGTATGAGCTAGTTCGTGTTGGTCATGACAATCTTATTGGTGAAATCATTCGTCTCGAGGGAGACTCTGCTACCATCCAAGGTACCATGTTTATTATCTCATTTGTTCATTTTGTGCAAATTATGCATAAGATAATCGTTTGACGACATTTGTGTAAATACTGCTGGAATTGATCATCTTTTGCTCTGTCTATTTTTTTTTTTCAGTGTATGAAGAAACTGCTGGTTTGATGGTCAATGACCCAGTTTTGAGAACTCACAAGGTATGCAGTGATACTGTGATGCTTTTTCTATAAAGATGTATGGAGATTGTTACTTTATTTTGGATATTTTAATGAAAACTAATTTTCTGATTTCATCCATAGCCTCTTTCAGTGGAACTAGGACCCGGTATCTTAGGCAACATCTTTGACGGTATTCAGGTATGTGAAGATATTATATTCTGGAATCAATGATAGTGAATTTTATCTTGCTGTTTTCTTTTCTGTTTTGTAATGACTAGTGTTTAATTTTACATTATTAGGCTAAACTGGGCAGAGCTAAATCAAAATTTAATCTGCCCTTAACTGTATAATTGAGGACTTCTTTGACTAGAAGTAGATTTTAATTGGCACTCAGATGTACATAGGTTTAATTAAGCCTCAAGGTGCTAATGTACCATACCAGATGAATTTGTTATCTTTGCTTTAGGCGTCTTAAATATTAAATTATATTGTTCTCCTCTTGTAGTAAATTTACATCTTAATTTTTAATCTGAAATCTTCTTCTCTTTGAATCTGACAATTAGCGCCCACTAAAAACTATTGCTATCAAATCTGGCGATGTGTACATTCCTCGTGGAGTATCTGTCCCTGCTCTTGATAAAGATATACTATGGGAATTTGAACCGAAGAAACTAGGTAATTTCTCCTATTCACAAGCTCCAAAAATTATGCAGATAACTTTTGAAGGGCATTGTTACTAATGTCAAAAATAATCAAACTTCTGTATAAATCCAAGCCAAGATCCTGACTGTTTTAGTAGCCTGTTAATGCTTCACGCCAGGGCGTTTTGAATTTTTGGATATCAGAATCTCATTTGGAATGTCATTTTCCTTGAGAGAAAATAGCTGATTTTCTTCTTACTGTCCCTATTTCAGGTGTCGGAGATCATATAACTGGCGGAGATTTATATGCTGTAAGTTGTTATTATGTCTGAATGCAGGACTTTGAATATTGAATTTGGTTTACCTACACAATTGCGGTTCTGTTTTGAGCTAATTAATAAGATGTTTATCCTTTTCTTTTTTCTTTTTTTGTTGTTTATGCTCGGTTGCCTTGATTTAAGGTTCAATATTGAACTCTTTTTCTAAATTTTACTTGAAGATTTGACAGTACCAAATTCTTATTTAGCTAATTTTTTGGATTGTTGCTAAAATATCTACATGCTGATGTTAACTCTGCTATCATTTTCAGACTGTTTTTGAGAATACTTTGATGCAACACCATGTGGCACTTCCACCTGGCGCCATGGGAAAAATAACCTATGTTGCTCCAGCTGGTCAATACAGCCTTCAGGTCAGGATTTAATTTCCTTTTTCTCACTTAGAATATTACTTGTCTGAGAGACTTTTGGCGTTCTCTTTCTATTTGTTATTGCGGGGATTGTTTCACATGTTCCATAGAAATTGTCATGATATCTTACCCTGAAATAATTAGAAATGAGGGAATAAAGATACCGAATACTTCTTTCACCATGTATTCATTTCCCCAATTTGGAGTTTAGTCAGTTGAGTTGGATTGGGTGCTGCACAGGGTCAGATGATTTCCACCTGATTTCACCGGTACACTGGGTTTTGTCAATAACTGACCGAATAAGCTGGAACTGATGGCCCAGTTTAAGTTACTTTCCAACCAAGTTTCACTGACTTTTGAACAGAGAGCAATATGTGTGGTATTTGATGGGAGTAAGGTCTCAATTTGGGGGATGAAGGGTACAAGATTTGGTGTGAGAGGAGATTTATGGCATGAGAAAGAAATTGTCAAGTATAACTTTTGACTAGGCATAGTGCATTAATTTTATCTCGCCTACTAAAATTACATAATGTTACATAGTTCAAACTAAACCTGGTTTGGCTACGATTGGCTCTGTTTATTCTTAGAGATGCCTTTTTTGCTGCTAGTTTTTAGGATGCTATTAGGTAGTGTGCTGTCACTGTGGAGAAATAATGATATACTCTCTTGATTTGCTATAGTAGCTGTGACAACACACATACGACAGAAAGTTTATGTACATATGTAATCTTATACAGCACCTTTTTCTGATTTTCTATTTCAGAGTTCTTGTCAAATTTGCAGTGCTGATTAATTTTTTAGTACAAACTGTAAACCTCAACCCAACAGTCTGCAGATCATAAATTTCAAGTCTAATACTGCAAAAGAAAATTCTTGGCTAACAAACCTTTTGCGGATCTTGAAAATATGATTAATTTTCATGTATGCACCATATAGTTAACATATTCGGGCCTTCAATCTTCTTTTGTTGTATTTTAATCAATACCATTGCAATGGTTTCGGCAATTCTTTTGAACTGTTGATTCTTTTATAAAACTTCTCTCAAATTATTCACATTTTTTTGTATTATAAAATTCTTAATACACATAAGTCCTAAGCTTTGAGTTTGGCATGGCCAAGTTGAATCTAAGTTGGGTGAATCCTATTATGAAGCACATGCCAAATACTTTCTGCTCTCTCACCAATTTGCACATGAGAGGTAATAAAGAAAAATATGGAGAGCAGTATATAAATGAAATTGCCCATGCTTAAAAAATGAAAATTGAGATTTCTTTTTTCATTTTGTTTTTATTATGATATTTCCATGTTATGTACTATGTAAACTTACATGAATATATATTTTTTGTTTTCTTTTTTTCTGATCCTTCTCCGCTGTTGGTTTTTTTATGACAGGACACAGTACTTGAGGTGGAGTTCCAAGGTGTCAACAAGAAATATACCATGCTTCAGGTCTCTTAGCTTCTAACTTATTTTCAGATTTGGTTTTCAGTATCAATGTTTCAGTTAATCAGTATATTTATCTAACCTTTTGTTGTTTTAATAATCATAGACATGGCCGGTGCGTTCTCCCAGGCCTGTTGCATCAAAGCTTGCTGCTGATACACCTCTTTTGACAGGGCAGGTATAGTTAATAATGATAATATTCTTACAACTGTTTCCTCCAAATATTACCTTGGCCATATACAAGTGATTTCTACTGTAGTGGTAAGTTCATAGTTGGCGATCCTTAACCTAAAAACTCAGTTTAACATACCACATCATATTTTTACGAGCTGGACTTTGTATGGCTTTTTCAAAATGTCTGCATGGGTTAATCTTTTTAATAATGTACCTTATTTTGGGTTGCTTAGAATTTTGGTAGTGTACCATCTTGTAATATATATTAATTTTTTTTTCCTTTTTTACTTTTTTCAGCGTGTACTTGATGCCTTATTTCCATCTGTGCTTGGAGGAACTTGTGCTATTCCTGGAGCTTTTGGCTGTGGTAAAACTGTCATTAGTCAGGCCCTTTCCAAGGTAAAGGACTTATTTATAGCCTGTGCAATTATTTATTATTTTTTCTTGTGCTTTTCTTTTTGGTTTTTTTTTTAGCATTTCTAATCTCTATTTTCTACAATTTTCTACAGTACTCTAACTCAGATACAGTTGTCTATGTGGGCTGTGGAGAAAGAGGAAATGAGATGGCTGAGGTTAGTGTTATAAATTATAATGAAAGTAAATTTAACGAAGTTTACTTTTTTTTGCTTCTCCATTAATATTAATATTTGTGTATATGTGGGGATGTGGGCTCTTGCAGGTACATTTTAGTATTGATGATCACTAAAATTTACATGTCTATAATATCTTGCGAAGTACTGAAATGAGAATTGTGAAATTTCTTGACCTAGTCTAATGCAAAACAAATAATTTGCCTGAAATTAATAATTATAAAATTTATGGTTAGGTGCTCATGGATTTCCCGCAATTGACAATGACGCTACCTGATGGACGTGAGGAGTCTGTCATGAAGCGTACCACTCTTGTGGCTAACACCTCCAACATGCCTGTCGCTGCCCGTGAGGCTTCCATTTATACTGGTATGGCAAATTCTATCATCTTCTGGTCATATATTAAATGCTTCTGATCCTGTTTAGAGAAAACTTATTTCCTATGCAATTAGTCTAAAGAGACATTACAGGATCTTCAGCTGCTTCCGTAACCACTGCTCATTTTTTTAATATAATTTTATCAGGTATTACCATTGCTGAATACTTCCGTGACATGGGATATAATGTTAGTATGATGGCTGATTCTACCTCCCGTTGGGCTGAGGCATTGCGTGAAATTTCTGGTCGTCTGGTAAATTATTTAATCTTTGTTCACTAATTTTCTTTATGTGGATTCTCGTACATGTGATTTCATAAAATTCATTAGATAGCAATAGTTGTACTGATTGGCTGGTAGCCTGTGCTATTCACTGAACAGGCAACACATTAATTATCTTGGTGTTCAGTAAATCCTTTCTTTATCAATAACTCTAATAATTTAAATAGAAGAATCTTAATATGATTTACTTAACTGTGTAGTTGAGGATTTATCAAATAAACTTGCTAAATGCTAACCAGAGGAATTCGTTTAGCTGTTGCCTTATGATTCATTGTTTTCCTTTGTTTTCCAATGTCTTTATATCAAGTATTGATCTTCATAAACTGCCATAATTTGATGGCTAGATGTCCCATTTTTGTAGAGAAATTTGAAAATGATAGACTTTAGATAAATGGCTTTAACAAAAAAAGACAAATGGAAGTAAAAATCATGCATATTTAACTTTTTGGTGGTAACGCAATTTGCTTTTTGGCATTTTTAGGCTGAGATGCCTGCTGATAGTGGCTATCCTGCATACCTGGCTGCACGTCTGGCATCGTTTTATGAGCGTGCGGGTAAGGTGAAGTGCCTTGGTGGCCCAGACAGAACTGGTAGTGTGACCATTGTTGGTGCTGTATCTCCTCCTGGTGGTGACTTCTCTGATCCCGTCACCTCTGCAACCCTTAGTATTGTTCAGGTATGTTAAGTTATAAATAATATGAGGGGTTTGATTCATGATAGGACAAGTTGGAGTTGCTATATAATTTTGTGACTCAGCTGTAAAGGGTTGTAATCTTTTTTGATTGATGAGTGTGATTCATAGATCTAATAAACTAAGATAAAGATGAACTATACCCAAAAGCAACTGAACTATGTGGAATCAGTTCAGTGTTGACTTGTATGTGCTCACTGCCATTGAGAGCTTTTTAGATCCTTGTATTTATATTCTTAGGTTGACTTGACATTTTGATTTTTCTTTTTAATTTTATATACTGTACTATGTCGAGGAAGGATTAATACATTGTGTTATGTTTGACACCTTTTGTGCTCATTGACCTGTTTTTTAGGTGTTTTGGGGTCTAGATAAGAAGCTTGCCCAGAGGAAGCATTTTCCTTCTGTCAACTGGCTCATTTCCTACTCCAAGTACTCCAAGGTCAGGGCTTTTTCTTTTCTTCTTTAATTCTCTTTAAGAAGGTTTTGTATTTCATAGAAATTATGATTTATATATTTATCTTGCTTGTTTCCAGAAAACTTTTTCGATCTAGTATAAACTTTATCCTAATTGATAAATTTCACCGATTTCAATTTTTATCTTCTAATTTTTTTTTGCAATGACAAAGCTTACAATCAGCATTCTGTTTGCTTGTTGCTCAATGGTTTTATCTTTATAACATTCTTGGTATTTTCTCAGGCCCTAGAATCTTTCTATGAGAAGTTCGATCCAGATTTCATTGATATCAGAACAAAGGCTCGTGAGGTTTTACAAAGAGAAGATGACCTCAATGAAATTGTGCAGGTACACATTTTGGTCCTTTTTTCTTCTCTTAATTCTCATTTTTGAATGTCTGAAATTTGACCTCTTCTTTAGTTATTTGCAAGGCCATATTTGTTGTGACCATTTCAATGTGTATGACCCCTAGAATTTGTATGATGTTATTCGGTCATGCTTACTAATCTGTTATATGTTCATCCATAATTAACTATTGTACAAGCTCAGTTGGTTCTAATCAAATTTCAAATATTTAGCTTGTTGGCAAAGACGCATTGGCAGAGACAGACAAAATCACTTTAGAGACAGCTAAGCTTCTAAGAGAAGATTATCTTGCACAAAATGCATTTACCCCGTAAGATTCCTCTATGTTTACTTTAAAATATTACTATATTTTTTGTCCTGTCTGAAAATATTTAATCAACATTCTGTTCATTCAGTATTTAGGGTTGGGGTTCTTGTGCATTTTCCCTCTTTTGCATGGGGGTGTATTGGGGGTAATACTGGTTTAGTTTGTATGTGGGCTTGTTATTTTGTTTATTTGATTATTTAGACTGATGAATGATGAGGTACTATAAACTTAAAGAAACCCTTCTATTTAATTGGTGCTCCTCTGAAAGACACTTTTCAAAAAAAAAAGAGAAAAACTATAAGTTATAGTTTGGTCAAAATAAAAATATAATTCAGAAATTGGTTACATAAATGGATCTGATATAGTATAATTTCGTTGTAAAAGTTCCCTAAGCAGCTTATCATAGGAAAAACAGGTGTATTTTCAATGGAAACAATTCTGTTTCCTCTGTGTTTTTGTTCCCCAAGTTTAATGATTGTTAGATGTTTTTCTCTTGTTTGTTTATGATCGTCAGATATTGTGACCATCAGATGTTTCTCTTCTCCTGTTTGTTGAATTTAATTGATCTAATTTTGGGGATGAGTTCAGTATTGTTGCTAACTGAGTTGTTTGCTTAGGTATGATAAATTCTGCCCTTTCTACAAATCTGTGTGGATGATGCGCAACATTATTCACTTCAACACCCTTGCCAATCAGGTACCCTTTTTGTTTTTTAAATTTACATGATAATTGACATGTTTACTGATCTATCCAGTTGTTAGAAACATGATATATGGATTGAAAGTAGCCTTCACAGCTGGCAGGAAACACTCGTTGAATAAATATTTCACGTTGATAACTTAATATTGGTATCCTCTTATACTTTTGTCCCAAAATAATAGGCAGTGGAGAAAGCAGCTGGTTCTGATGGTCAGAAGATAACGTACAGTGTGATTAAGCATCGGTTGGGTGACCTTTTCTACCGCTTAGTGTAAGCAATTCATCTGATACTAGGGTTCTTTTTGTTATCGTTGACTCGTTGTTACAAAAGTGATCCAAAAGACCTGTAATTGACATCAAGATTTCATTGTTCCTGCAATATGCAGTATATATTCTGGATATGAAACTGTGTTTTGACTTTATATAAAAATAGTTAACATGAATTTAATAATGCAAGATTCTCTTATGGAATTTTAGCATCCTCATGGAACAGTGACTTGTAGCATGCTTAGGTACTATGGTCCTTTTAGGGCACCCTGAAAATACAAACAAGTTATTAATCAGGTTCCTTTTTTATTTGTTTTTTTTTTCAAATAGGTCCCAAAAGTTTGAAGACCCAGCAGAGGGAGAGGAAGCCTTGGTGGCAAAATTCAAGCAATTATACGAGGATCTCACCACTGGTTTCCGTAATCTGGAGGATGAGGCAAGGTAGAATGAGAGAAAAGCTGTGTAGTTCATGTTTACTACGCTTATTCTAGTTTTGAGCATGTGAGGCTGCTGCTACAGCTACTAGACAGTGCTAAATTTGTTTATTTCTTTTTTGTCTAAGGGAATTTTCTTTCTCCAGTCATTATATTATTGTTTTTTGGTTGAAATTAAGAATCTGAGAACGGCTATTGTGTATTAAATTGTGTAATAATAAGAGAAGGACGGGGGTAGATGCGTAAATAAACGTGCTGGTCCATCTTGAACAACCTTTTTGTGATTATATTGTTTTCTTTTTTCCTCGGTTTCTATGGTCGAGGATGTGTATTTGTTATGTGTGTTTGTTAAAAATGTATATTTGAGATTAAATATATTGTTGCAACTTTTAATTCTGCTCTGGTAGCCCAAGTCATAGACACCAGTTAGGTAGAGATTAATTCCAAAATTTTGCAATTGGTGTCTTAAATTAAGGATTCGAGTTTTGACAAAGTAAACAAAGATGGCCCTACTAGAGCATGGTAGTTCTTCAGTAGCGTCTCTCACAAACTTGGTTTTCAGGTGATGGCTCGTCTCTTTGTACATTACTTACGATTGACCTCATTGACAGGAGCCAACTAACCTCCAATTTTGCATTCGGGTACCCTACGGGGTGTTTGAAATTTCAAAAAAAAAAAAATTGCATTCGGGTATTTTTCCTATTCCTTCTTGTAGTAGTCAATTATAACAAAGAATTTGCTCTTACGTGTATAAAAAAATTTGCTTTGTTTTTACTTTAGAAAAGTATGATAACATCATCTTGCAATTCGGGAATAAGCCGTAGTCTCGTATGGACTTCATTTTACGCTTTTATTTTAGATTAGTTCCATTTCCAATTTCGGATTAATGTTGTGATACATTGTAGACCTATCTACCTAGGTTTACTATGTAACTTATACATTGGATGGCATTTTTTGTTAAAAACGAGACGATTTGAGAAGTCAACAATATATGGTAAACCTCGTATCACTATACTAAATAATGAGGGTGATCTTGATGACGCAAAAGCCTGATAACTAATAAGTAATAACCCACGATGGCTGCCGAGTGCCGACCCCGTATGTATGACTTGGTCAGAGTCTCAGAGAGGAAGGTTATATGAAACCTACCCGCTGTGAAGGAGGCTGCCACGTTATTTTGTTTTTTTTTTTTTTTTATAAAGGACGGCTGACGAGTCATGGACTCATGGTGTGTGGTAGAGTCCATGTACTTCGCCAATCACACGCTCACGGCTAAAGCGTGTTACTTTTCATTTTTCCTTTACATTTTATTTTTTTACTTTTTATTTTTACTTTGATAGTTTGGTCGAACGTATCACTACTCTTTGGTGAAGACAATTTGCATAATAGCTTCTGCTGCAAACGAAGAATTTTTATCTGGCAACAGTACCAAGGATATGAAAATTGCAAATTTTGCCTATCCTCTATTTATTTATTTTTTGCAAGTTTATAAATTGATTTATATGAATATTAGTGAGCCTTTAATATTTAATAGTGATATGTTAGAATTAAGTTTTGAGAGATTAACTGAAAAGATAAATAAGTGTCAACTTTTTAAATCTTACATCCATGTTTCTATCGATGGAGATTTGAATAAAAAGCTTGTCCTTTCAGGACGACTGGGATCCGACTGCTGGGAACAGTCGTACTCTTTTTTTGTTAATATAAAAAAATTTTAAAATTCAAATGACGTATCCAAATCGTTGAACTTGTTCAATTTTACGGGCGATGCGTTTTCATATAAGTTTTATAAAATTTGAGGTTGATTTGATACGTGATTAAGTGCTTTAATTATGAACGTATTAGAATTAATCAAACCAGATTCGTTCATTTGTTGATCATTTGATCAAGTATCAAATCAATTCAAAATTTTATGAAACTTATATGAAAACGCATCGCCCGTAAAATTGAACAAGATCAACGGTTTAAAATCGTCATTTGAATTTTAAAAATTTTAGATATTAAAAAAAAAGTACACGGCAGTTCCCAGCGGTCGTTTTACGTTTAAAACGACTGCTGAGGATCCCAGTCCCTTTTCAGGAGGCCTTGCTAATACAGTACTATTCTTCAAGTAAGCCACTTGGCCATTTGCAAGAAATTAAATTTCTGTGAATACCAAATGTATAAGTGTAGTCAATTAGCCTTCCCAGTTACCGAAAAATATGCAAATAAATAGACCGAGCATCCTAACGTTGTCGGGGTTAAAAAAATTTCTATATAGAAAAAAAAAAAAAAATACAGTTGCATTGACTAAAAAAGAACAAGAAGAAAGGACCTTTTTTGTTGAATCTAATGTTTATTGTGGTCAAAATGTGTTTCAGTGGAAAATATTAGTTAGTTAGATACGATAATGGTCTATAATAATTTATATTTACTCTAAATATGAAAGTTTATTTTAATTCCTAAATAAAATTTAATAAGTGTCAATTGTAAGACACATGCTATGATATTTGTAAAGCAATCCGTTCGTTTTATTTTGATCTTGTTTTTAGAATCTGGATATCAAACGACCGATCCAAAATATTCAATTTGTTTTCCATATCAAAATCTCTTAAGAAACCAAATTTTATATTATTTCAAAAAAAAAATACTAGTTAATTATGATATTTTAAAAAATTACTATAATTGAAAATTTCAGTCATTCAGTTTGAAAATATCATAATATATAGTAAAAAGTTCATAAAAAAACGTAAATTTGAGTTTCTAAGAAGACCTCAATATAGAAAAGATATGAATGATTCGAATCAACATAGAAAGCTTAAATTTCGAATAACAAGACCGAAGTAAAACAGATGGCAAAGTAATCATCTCCAATTGTAATATAAATATATGTTTATGAGAAAATGTTGGGCATAATACACGTACACAAATAATATTCCAAGTAACCAATTTTTAACATGTCCAGAGAAACTAAGGCAGTACGGAGCAACAGTGAGTGAACGTTGTTTTTGATTCGTTGAGACATGATTGGAAGAGCTTTGGAACTCGTCTTTTGGAGGTCATGTCATGATCTCCACTAACTTTTCACCTTCTTTTAGCACAAAATATGTAGTCGTTTTGGACACACAAACCTCCTATGTCATCTCATGAGATAGAATATTATAATTGATTTTAAATTTTTTATGATTGAGTTTTGACTCCTCAGATATGATAGGAAGAAAATGCCTTGATCTGAAATGTGATTAGTTTTAAGGCCCTGAACGTGATATCCACTATCAGCGTCTGTTTTTTTTTTGAAATTACTATCAGCGTCTGTTAGCATTTTATTGTGAATTATTTTCTTTAGTTTCGTTGCAGTTCAAATTTATTTTTGTGGTTTGAGTATTGCATAAATTCTTTTCCATAATAGGTCTACCATTCCCTTTTAAGAGTAATAACATTAATTAATATTACTATAATAATAATGACACTAGTGGTAGGGCTATCTTTTGGGCAATTTAGACTCAATCAAGCGGCTCTTATCAAAATTAGATTACGAAGCACATGTATTCAGAGTTACAAACTGCGGCATTAATTTACATAATAAAAGAAATTATGTTATAAGAACCTTTCATTACCATTCAAATTAGTCCGGTAACATGGCTACCTACACCAAATAATTTAGAATTGACTAGACGAGATTCTTAACAGTTCTTTTATATCTCACCTCCATGTGACTTGGTGATGTTTTCTTCTGTATCTGTAAAATTTTTTGTTGTACAAATATGCTATATTTTTTGTGGGTTGTCTGATCAACCATCAAACGTTCCGACTACAACTTTATTATTATTATTATTTTTTTTAAAAAATAGTTTTTTTGTTATGATTTATTTTTAAACAAATAACTCAAGCAGGAACGCGGGGCTATAATAAAATAAAGGAAACAACAATTCTACAGACCAAAGACAGTTTTTTTTTTTTAAATTATGATTTAACAGTTTTATTTCCATCCAGCAGTTCATATGCACATCTGACTCGAATGGAAACAGATGTAGAATCTAGGATTTGCATTGTATTTAGTATATACCAATTTCCATAAATTAATTTCCACCATGATCATAAGCTTTCCTTCTGTATGTTGCATGTAGATTGTACACACAAAAAATTAGTATTATCCCTAACGTAAATATAAGTTTCAGATATGGCAGAAAGTTAAATGGAGATATCGATCATTTCATTTCTTCATAAAACGCTTAAAATTGAGGAAATTTTACTGCTAAAGAACATGGAAATTGTACACACATTACCATAATAAATATAAAATTAAATAAATGTGGCGTAAATTTAAATGGAATATGGACGTTTTAATTTCTTCATAAAACCCTAAAATTGAAGAAGTTTTCTACTAAACAACAACATTACTTCACTGACTTTCATCTTAAATCTTCTAGACTATACCTGGGCATGTTTTTAAATTGATGAGAATAAGATATTTCATTAATATATAGTTATATAATTGCTTATTTTCAAACAAAATCTAAATGATAACGTGGAAGAATAAATTAATTATCCGACAAATGACATAAAACATGAATCACGCTAGCAACTGCAAATTCATTGTCCTGAATTCATGGTTCCACGCTACAGCATTATTATGTGCCATTGCTCGGTTGTCGACAACTGAGAGGAACATATAATAATAATTAGAAGGGAAATAATGACATAGGTGAATATCTGTGGGAATAAATTCACTATTATGTTAGAAAAAAAATTTGTAATTGGTTCTAGAAAACACCGTGTACAGTTTGCTTAGTTCCGTATGTAACGGATCGTTGGTGAAACGTTTTTACGCATAACATTTTCCTTTAGATAATATTAATATATTGTTTTTGAAATTGCAGTCAATACAAATATGTCCATAAATTTTATTTATAATCTTAATTGTATCAGCACATTAGCAGCCGTCCGGAATTGGATTACTGAGGTCAACTTTGTCAATATACCCTCTATCAACCGATTACTGTAAGAATAGACAATAATTTGACTTTATTTGATTATTTAATATAATTGGGTTGTTAACGTTTCAACCATGTATCCCTGATATTCCATCATGTCCAAGTCGAAGAAATGATATAAAGAAAGCTACGTACTCTTAAAAAAAAAAAAAAAGGATCTTTACATTCCTGTTTACCCATTTAATTATCTTGAATAAGACAAGTTTTATGCTTTTATGCAGGAAAAGAATTGTTGTTTACAACCAAATTGGCCCACGCGCCAATGGAAACGCAGCACGCCTCCCCCGAATAATTCCTTTCTCTTGTTCAATTTTTTTCATTCCTTTCAATTTGCATGCATTAAGGCCAAGGGTTGAAGCAAAAGTAAATGCTACTTAATCTGTGACATTACTCGTCCTACCGACTTGTAATGAGGTGGAGGGTTGCGGTTTCAGGATCGATTCATCTCGAAATTAAAAGTCCACGCATCCATTCTGTAATTTTGAACTTGAAATTCAAAGCATTCAATTTTCATATTAAAATCTAATATAAACTAAAATTTTTGTAATTTTTTAATATTAAAAACTGTTATTTTGGACAAAATAAATTGATTTTCTAACTTTAAAAAATAGGAAAATATTAAAAATATCTGTAACATAAATAGCAAATTTATAATTTATTAAGTCAATTAGGAAATTTATTAAGGAAATTTAATTCATAAAATATAATGTTATACCTAAAATTTACATAAAATTCATATGTAAAAATCGATTCGAATTCGAAATCTTTGATCTTGTGTAATATCTAAAAATATATTTTATTATTCTAGTAAAATCAAAGCTTAATTAAAATCAAATTTAATATTAAGATTAATTCAAAACTTAATGAAATAATATTTATTAACAATCTATATGAGTAGCAGCATCCTTGGATGTACAAAATCTTGCCACACCATGCCACAGAGGATCCGAAGGGATCTAATTGGATAAAAAAAAAAGAAAAAAAGGGGTTACGGAGAGAGTCTCTCTCTCTCTCTCTCCGTTTCTTCGCCGCTGTCTCTCTCTCTTTCTTCTTTTCTCTTCTTCTTCGTTCTCTCCGATCAATCGATCGCTTCCTTTCTTTGTTGTGGTGCAGTAAATGGTCAAAATGGAGGCGGAGTGAAAACTGAGTCTGGCCAATCTTCCTCCGCCATGTACCCCTTTTTCCTTTCGTTCTTATCCGATTTACGCGGATTTGGGGCGAGGTGGACTTTGAGAATAGTAAAATCTCGATGAGTAAATCATCGCCGTTCTCTTTTTCTTCTCTATTTTTGCGATTTCCTTTGGCTTTGGGTATATAAGGGGGGTTTCACTGTTGGTGTCGGTTTGGTTGGTTTGAGGGGAAATCAGAGGAAAAGAAAGAGAGGAAGAGAAGGGTAGAGCAGGGAAAAACTCGAAGATCAAAGGTATTGAAGCCGTGTCTCCTCTATTCTGATTTCTTTGAATTTTTGAGGATTATTTCGGGATTTTTGGGAACATTTTTCTGAGATCGATAATGATGATTGAGGGGTGTTTGAGGGTTGTTATGAGCTTAGTTAGAGTTGTTGATGCTTACTGTTAAATGAAATTTGTTGGGTATATGCTTACTTTGAGTACAGGGTTTAATCGGGTTATTAATACTTAATGGTGGGATTTTGGTTAATAGCCGTGAGAGATGAATGTTTTAAATGCTTTTGGATGATGATTTTGTGTTAGAGAATAACAATTTTTGCTAGGAATTGATTGTTAAACTGATTGAAAGGGGTATGTGTGTTCGGGTTGATGCGATACCTTGATTTTTGGGTTATTCTTTGAAATTATGATGAAGTTGTAGTTTGAGAGGTGTTTGCGATGTTGTTTGCAGGCACTGTGAGGTGTGGTACCAGTCTTTGTACCACTGGTACCCATTCTGGTACTGTTCTGGTGCTCTGACTGTGCTTAGGGACTGGTTTGTGACAAATTTTTAGGTCTGAGGACCTATTCGTGAGAGAAAAAGACTTAAATGTGAAGAAAAAGGACCCAAATGTAAATTAAAAGGGCCTGGTTGTAAAATAAAATGATCTGAGGTTTATCAGAAAGTTTTCCACTGAGTTAACGGATCGGGTTCCTATGCTTGTTGGATTTTATCGGAAGTTGGTTCGAGACCCGACTGACTGGCTCAGCCGGTTCGCCTTTTTGGGCTGGTTTTTCGTGGGCTTTGCTGGAAAGAAAGGAAAAAAAAAAGAAGAAGCTGTGGGCTTCTTTTTGTTGGCCCAGTGCGGAAAAAAAATTAAAATTAATATGATGGCCCGATATATATAACTTAAATCTAATTTAATTAGATTTAATAATTTATTAATTAATAAACTTAATCTAAGATTAAGTTAAAATAAATGTGGCTTAATAAATATAATAATTAAAGGAAAGGCCAACATTACGTTTGGGTATACCTTTAATTAGTCGGTTTCGGGAGATGATGAGAATAGTCCGAGTGAATCTAGAACAAATACAAAATCACCGACTTTCTGATCCCAACAATTAAAATAATTAATTTTGGATTTTAATATTTTATGTTTTCTAATTTATCTTGAGTTTTAATGTTTTATAATTCTTAAATTTATTTCATAATTTAATTTATGAGTTTAAAACATTAATAAAATTAAATTTAAATAAAATTTAAATAAAACCTATTTAAATAAAATTAATTTAAATAAAACTAACTAATTTAAAATACAAATAATTTGAAAAGAAAAGAAAAGAAAATTTTTATAAAACTTAATTTTCGTAATTAATATATTATTATTATTATTATTTGTATATAAATTTTTTTAAATTTAAATTAAAAAAAAATAATAATAGAAAATAAAAATATAAGTCTATTACATTAAATAATAACAAAGTAACTAATAAAAGGATAAATTGGATAGAATTCAAAGAACTATTGAAAACACAAGCAATTACTATAATAACATAATTTAATTTAATCAAATAACTTAATGATTTAGTGGGTGCTAGGAAATCTAAGTTTCTAAGTTAGATGAATATTTATTTGAAACCGTTAGTTGATTCTCAACGGTTTTTAATTTTACAGGGAATTGGACAGAAGCGGAAGCGGAAACTGATAAAGGTGCGGAACGTGGATATCTATAGAAATTATAGTTCGGTAATTTTAAATTAGTGCATAGCATGTTGGAAATCGATTTGGATGCATTAATTACCAATCATATTAGTTTTAGGAACAGATATTACAACTCAAATAAAAATATATCATGTTGAATTAAGTCTCCATTATTGGAAATTTGAAATTGATAATCAGGCAAGTTTGCTTATCTTTTGACTAATTGAGCTGCATTGCATCGGTTCAATAAATAGAAATTGCCTGACATATTGAATTCTAAAAGTCTTGTGAAGTTAATGATGATTGATGGAATTTAAAAAGAAATTAAACCACTCTCCAAAGTCGGTCGGCCACCGGCTTTGGCCAGTTCGATAGTACTATACGGATATGGAATCCCTACCATCTGTCAGGGTCCGAGATTTTAATATCTACCGCCTGCCCTGTCCAGGGAAGATCTCTCTCCACCTGCTCATACTAGTTGAGTTAGGAGATCCGAGTGTGTATTTGATTATCTTTATATGACTTATGATTTGACGGATCAGACTTTATTGATTATCCTGACTTGTATGTTGTGCATGTATTATACAGATGGTGCTGATAGGTCCAGTCTTACTTCGTTGCACGGTAGGTTATTAGATAATCACATTGCATTATATTCTAAGTATATTCTTTCTTAATTTCATTTAATTAATTATTTACTTTATTATTATATTATTCATATTATTTTTACGGAATTTATTCTGGACTTAGATTTCAACTAGAAATCCACGTCTGGAACTAAAACCCACACTGAGAATTTATTCTCACTCCGTTTGTTTCACATGTACCTCGATTGGTTGGAGGTTCCAGGGTACGCACAGGCCACTGAGGGGCCCTCCGCTCTTTGTGATTGATGGCTCGCACGTTCATCTTCATACTTTTGTTCCTCATATGCACACTTCCCTTACGTACCACGTTTCTATGTCTCCTGACGGCGTATATTTTTATCTCGAGTATACTCCTCCTCCAGCTCCTGCGCCTGCTCCACCTCCAGTTCCAGAACCTTCAGTACCTCCCACCCCAGTGATAGTAGTCAGTGACTCCGATGACGAGGGGATCGTCTTGGAGTAGTGTGTGTGTGTATCTTGAGACTTTCTAGGGTTTGTTTGGTGGTCGAGATGGACTCAAATTTTGATACCCTATTCTAGACTTTGTGTATATGTGAGCTAGACTAAGTGTTGTACATAGAGAGTCCATTCTCAGGATTTGTGGTCCTTTTGATATGAGCGTGCTGGGTACTGATGTTACTGTGACTGTGTTTTATATGTATTTTATATGATAGTGTGCTAGTTGTGAGTTGTTTTTGGGTTCTCGTGTTTTATTTTACTATGTTTCAAATAGTATATTGTTACATTGAAATTTTTTTATAAAAAAAAAACTGAACGTCAATGTTAGATTAGGATTTAAGTTAAAGCCTTACGATAATACTAATTTTGTATTATCGTGGCGGGAGTTGTCATATTCAGTGACGGGATGTGACAATATCTAAATTTGATTTCGTACTTTATTCAATATGAAAATTATATAAAATGGTTTAGAATTGGTCATTGCAATAATAATAATAATAATAGAGGAATAATAATAACAACAACAACAACTATTATTATTATTATTATTATTATTATTATTATTATTATAATAAGTAATATTAATGATGTGGAGGGTTGGTGTTGCAGGATCGATTCATCTCATTTATCTATAATATTCTTAGTCCATTTAATTTCTTCTATTATTTTGTCCATGCCTCTACGAAGACTAATGCCCTGATCAAAATGATTTTTAGGCAGGATTCATTTCATTAGAATTGATTTCATGAGATTTTGTTGGCTTTAATAATATGAAAATTCCGACCAAATGACATCAAATCTATCGATTTTGACAAAAAAATTTCTAATGAAATGAAATTCCGTGGTAAAAAAATTTCATTCTGATCAGGGCCTAAATGATCTACTCTGTCTTGTCCTTGTTCAAATCGCTGACTTGTTAGCCAATTGACGCGTTTCTTGACATTCTCGACTCGTTATTATGTATCAGTACCTCTATGATGACAAGGATTAGGATCTCCACATGCACCATAAAATTGTATAATTTTCTTGTACCATGTATTGAATGCAGTATATTCCATTTGTTTGGTATAACAACGAATAAATGCACGTTGCAATTCTGGATGGAATGATGATGCTCTTTATGTTGCGTATAAAGAATATATGTTCATGTATTTGACACTAACTTGGGATGAGAGTTTGCGTGCTGGAGTATCCATCATGTGATAATTTATACAACTGTTATCATGTACTTGGATTTCATGAACATTTTGGCCAATTAATGATGGGATCAATGCAATTTAATTTGATTTCGAGTCAAACACTTATCTTTTGTTTTGGTCTGGGTTGGTCAGGTGATCAGGTCAATTTTGAGGCTCAAAATGGACCCAGACCTTGAATTCTTCAGCGCAAATTAATTTTGACATGTATTTATGAACACGACGCGGTTCCTTGCTCCTGAAAATTTCCTAAAGAAACTACACCATGAAACTAACTGTTTATTGACAGAATGAAAAGGACTTGAAATATGTGGATATTTTGTTACCTAAAGCCTTTCGTAATTTGTGCCTTGTTTTTACTATTTCCACGCCTTTAGACTCGTATTTTACCAATTTCATTACACAACCTTGCATAAGTTGCATTACATCTTGCCTTAGAATTTGCCTTTGTTGCGTTGTCACCAACAGGAACTCCTGGCCTTGTCAATTTTGGCAGCTTTTTGATAAAGACGATCCACATTTGTCTCGTAATACTTGGAAAAATCAATGTCATATTTTCCTAATAACGGTGATGTTGTTTTGATATGTAATTTGGCAGTTTTAACGAGGACTATCAAACTTATTCGAAAATTCTAACAGATTAAATTGGAGTTTTCATTGAAACTTCTTTATCAATTGTTGGACTTAATATCTTCTCAAAAGGCAGTGAACCAATTATAGGTTGATTGATAAATACAAAATCGTGTACGTGTATATAACTGTTTATTCATTCATTAATTATATTTTATTTGTTTATGGTGAGTTGTATTTATAAAACTAGAGTATTTCTTTTGTTTTTACTTGTTGCGTAGGTTGGGCTTGAAGCTAAAAAGATTTTTTTTTGTCCAAAATGATGAGTCAAACTGAGGTGCTTTAGGTAGGTGCAAAATTATTGACCTCTTCGATTTTTTTTTTTTACTTTTAAATATATGATCTTTAATTTATTAATTAAATTTTTTAAACTGATACATGCTTTAGATCAGATTAATTCGTTGGTATTATTATATTTTCTTTTTGGCACCGAAATGTTTTTTTTATAATTTTTATCAAATAGTGAAGGAAAAATAAGGTGGATAAATTTTCTTACTTAACGAATTTTAGAACGTAATAAGAACTTTTATCGACTATTTTATATTGCTCGTATGTCGTATGATCTATGAAAGCAAAACTTCTACTTATTTGACATTTTTATAATTTTAGTAGTGGGATCACCAGCAATGAAAAAAAATTATACATTTGAGTTTTCAATTATCAATTAAATATACATTTAAATCTCTACTTTTAAAAAGTAATCAATAACAACATTTAATTCCAAAACAGTAACTAATAACTTTTATTCTTTATATTTAAGGAAAAAAAGAGCTGAGATGTGTACTATATTCGACTCAAATGTTACTACGGAAAAAAGATGTAACACATATTGATCTTCTAATCATAAAATAACTTAATGAAAAGATAACAAACTAAAATGTAAATAACGTTAGCCTTCCTCTCTAATTTTATATGTTTTATTTACGTGCAAATATTAGTCGTGATGTACAACAGGTCAACAGCATCCTTCAATTATTATTTGAAACTTATCTCTTAGATGACTAACTTCAAAATAAAAGCGCTAGATGTTAAGCACTAAAAATAGAAAACTTAGTTCCTTCTAGACACTATTACATATGTGACTAAGCACAAGCAATGTACACACATTTTACACCACGTACGGAAAATATATAATTGCGATGAATATTATATCATGAAATCAAACTAGTTAGGACACATTCCAAGATGCTGCTAATACTGTTTTTTAACATAATTTTTGTAGCTGTAGAGCATATAAAATTTGAATCTTAAATATTAATTAATCTGTCCATGCAAAAAAAAAAAAAGTGAACTGATCAAAAAATTGTCTCGTAGCTCAAAATCATCGGTGCAGAAATTTAAGTTCAAAAGCTATAGCAAAATACAACAAAAATTCGTTACTTTGTTTTGTTGTCGAAAACCAGACCAATCTCACCGTTCTTTTACAAACTGGTCCTTTATTTACTATTGCGTCCTTTTCTCCTGCGAAAATAAGAAATTCAAATTTACCCTTCTTTATTTCAGAAATTATTTGCACCCAAAGCAAAGCTATCGATCTAGCTAGTTGTTTGATCAAAGTTTGAAGAGAATAAACCGCTCTTGTTAGTAATCAACCGTAGGAAGTTTTCTTGACCATTATAAATAACACAGAGAGTTTAGAACATAATAACTGAAATTCTCCTAAAAAATAATTATGACCTAAATTTGATGATATTTCTAGCTAATACGTTCGGCCCTTCGGGTCATATCAAATAATATTACTCATACATGAACTTACACTACATCATCGCCACAGAAAAGTGAAAAACCAAACTGCAAAGCTAGCATATACATTTTTGTTGGTTATGGGCAAATAATCGAAATTAGTTTTCAGCCAGTAGAAATCGGACACGTTTTGAAGAAAATAAAAACAAAATTTTTCTCTACCGCCCCAACCTCCTTTGTGTCGCTCTTTCTCTATTTGATTATGAACGAAAGGAAAGCGAAGCACAACTGGAGAGAAATTATTGGTTACACATGGAGCAACAAAGATGTAAAAAAGGTATCGCTTCGTTTCTCCAGTCTGTAACCCCGATTCATTAATTTATGGTGGTACAATGTACTAATTGAAGTCGGTTTCAATATTTCAATTTAGGATGGAAAATTTAGAAACTTAAAAAATTAATTATGACTCCCAAGGAGTTAAATTACAGCATAATAGCATATTGTATGTAGCAACTGTGGCCAAAATTCAGATTTTGGAGTTTTGGTTAGCCGATCCAAACAAATCAGTTTCTTTTTTTTTTTAGATAAAAAACCAAACAAACCAATTTCAATTTGATCTTTTTATTAAAATATTTTTGATATCCAAATTTATTGTTTCAGTAATTTTTCTAATTTTTTAGATTGAAAAGATCAGAATTAAAATAAATATTTTTATTCCATTTCAAAGTATCATGAAAGTTTGAAAATATTATCTTCAATTTCCAACAAGTTTTTATATATAAATAACATTGAGCGATTTTGAATCAGTTGATTGTAATTTCGAAAACAAATTTTGGAACTATTATACCAGTACTATTAGTTATGTACATCGCACATAGTCTAATTTAAATTCCAACCATAACACTGTTTTACTTTTAAAGAGATTTAATAGATTATTCAAATTCAATAGATAAATTGTCAAGCTTTAAATTTCTGAAAGTTACTTGTTTGATATTCCCAAAAATACTAGTAAGTTGCTTTTATGTCATACACAAACTTTTAAATTTCACCGAAATAACACCGTTATGAGCGAAATAACGGTTTTTTGGAGCAAAACGCATCAACGTTACAATAACCAAGTACGAAATAACAGTTGCGTTATATTTCCCAAAAAACGGGGATATAACTTAAAATTTTTTCATTTAGCAGCGTAAAAACGGATGGGTCATGTAACTTAAAAATTTTTTTTTGCTGAATACAAATCCATATAAAAACCCTAATTTGTTAGTTTTTAATACTTTGATTATGTCAATTTTGCCTTTTGACTTGTTAATTTTTTATATTTTAAAATTTTAAATAACTTATAAGATAGATTAGTTGTATAATTGTCTTTTTATACACACCGTTTTTTCTCCGTTATATCACCGATATAACACTGAATCGCTAAATCAACTCTGCACCGTCATACCGCAAAAATCGCATTTTAAAACCTTGGTCATACATGAACTTTAACTTAAATTTACGAACTATGAATTTTGTCCAATAATTCATTTACAAAGTAGATAATAATTGTTTATATTTGCCGGCATTTACAATATTCATTCATTCATAAAATTGCAAAGAAAGACAACATTGGGTACCTATTACGCGACACTTATGTTGTTATAAGTCATTCCCCATTATAATATTTTGTTTTGCTTGCTGTCCCTGTTTTGTTTTGTTTCTGGTCTCGTCTCCAAACATCATTCCTCTTCTCCAACTCTTTTCCAAGTAAACATTCCTGCGGGTCCCACTTGTCCTTCTACTAAAACTCCACGTACGGTCTGCTCCAGGTTCACGCAACCAAATTCCCCAGCGCCGGAAGCGAGGCGTCCAAGGAAACAAAGACAAGGCGCGCATAAGAGAGAAAAAGAAAGCCAATAGCTGCTAGAAGAAAATCCATTTTTCTTGCTAACCCCCTCAATTTTTCCTAAATTTACAGTTTCATCCTCCGTTGCATCTCCCTCTCTCCTTCCTTCCAGACAGTGAGATTAATTAATAACAATATATATAATTCGCTCTGCCTCCCGCTTTATGCGCACAAAAAAGAAACCCTGTAGTTGCCAATTAAATATTATTAATTGCAGCTAAGCTCCGAATTAGTTTTCCATTAGCCTGTTCAAATCCACCTCTGCTCTCCCCATTCTTAGAAAGAGAGAAATAGAGAAATAGAACTAGAGAGAGAGAGAGAGAGAGAGAGAGGTACAAATACTGAATAGTACCTTCTTCTTCTACTTGCATATCAATCGTCGTACAAGGAAGGATCCTTCAGATCTTCTCTTCTCCTCTCTCTTTCGACATTGTCGCGCATCTCTGATCTATTGCCAGCTCAGCAATACGAGGTAATTCGATTTCTGTTCGCATTTTGTTGTTTAAGCGATTTGATTTGATCTGGGACGAAATGGGTAGGAATTCTTTGTTTTTCATTTGTTGACATTGGGTCGTGTTAGTTTTTATCTGAGGATTTACTTTTTTCTAACTTTTGATTTATTGGTTTTTGCTAGGGTGCATCAAATTACGATAACCTGTGATTTTAGCTGATTGTTTGTGGTTTTCGTTTTCTCAAGGGGTTTTTTGTAATATAAATAGAGGAGAATCTACTATTGCCAGCTCTTCTATTGAAGGTAACAAACATTTTTCTCTGAGATTTTAAACAAATTTATAGTTATTAAATGAAAAATGAATAATTCTTTTGTTTGTTGGGATGCAATTGTTCCAACAATCCTGTGTACTTGGCTTTATCTGTAATTTAGCCAACTCAGACCTTGAAGAAAATTCTTCAAAATTGACCTTGTCGTGGGTAATTTATTAATTGTACGTAACCTAATTTACAATAAGAAAATTGTTGGTTTTTGAACTATTTGGCAATTTCTACTTTTCCTTTTACTCTTCATTCCTTTAATTTGACAAATTACCTGAAGAAACCTACCCATTAAGATTTTGTCTAGGTAGGTATGATTCTTATCCTGAAAACTAGATTTGTTTTGCATCTTAACAGTAATTTGGTTGGCTTGTTTCCTATTCACCCAAAATTTGTTTAAAGTACTTTCTGGAAGAAAAGATGTCAGTTGTCTTGTGCTAAAAATGGGGATTTTGGGGTTGACTTTTGGAGATTGAACCACCTGGTCAAATTAAACATGAGAAGAGTCACAATGAAGATTGGATACCTATTTTCTTTTTTTCCAACTTTTGTCACCTTTTCCTTTTCAAATGATTTTAAGTTATTTCATGAATTTGTTTAACTAATTTTAGAGGAAGCTAAAGCAAGTCGAGGGAACAAACATTTGGCCCACATTCCGTTTCATGTTTCTTTTGTTGTATTTTCCAACAGTCTTGTATTTGTAACTCAGAACTTACAATCAATACATTTATACTATTTATATTGCTTATCTGATGGAATGATATACCGTATAAATTTACAGAGCTCCATTATTCCTTATCCTTCTTGGGGTCTAATGGAAGTGCGACTCTCCTAGAAGCACAAAAGATAAAGAAAAAAAACAAAGAAAATAAGCTAGACTTAAAGCCTAACTCGGCTACTCAACCATTTCCCACATCAGTAGAAATAAGGACAACCCATGAAGGTGTCTCAGGTCTGGCAGCGGTCCCCAAAAGACGTAGCACTAATGCTGGCTAATGGGACCCGGCCCCACCGCAGCTTCCAGACCAAGCGGCCAATGTGGATCATGATCCTCTTAGGGCTGGTGTGCCTCTCCCTGATTGGGGCCTATGTGTACCCTCCACGGCACTACTCGGCATGTTACTTCTTCGCCTCGAGCATGTGCACGCCGTTCAAGGACTGGTTGCCAGCACGACCCTCCAGGGAAAGGACCGATGAGGAGTTAGCAGCCAGTGTAGTCATGAGAGACCTGCTGAGAATGCCTATGCCCAAGCCAAGGAGCCCTAAGATTGCATTCATGTTTCTAACCCCTGGTTCACTCCCTTTTGAGAAGCTCTGGGAGAAGTTTTTCGCGGTAAGTATTTTAACAAGTATTATTTTTTCTTGAGGGATAATCTCGTTGCTATATTCGTTTTCAGTGCAGCCCCTTGCTTGTTGTGTTTGCTTGTACTGGGGCATAAATTGGCATGTGAAATTGATAAATAATTACAAAAAAAAAAAATGTGAGTGCAACTAGATTAGGATAAAAAGAAAACAGCTAAGCACAAACAGTACAAGCATAGTCTGGCACATGCTGGTTCCTTGGTGTGTTTCAGGATGCAATTGCAGCTCAAGAAATAAAGGATAAAAGTATTCTTCTTTCCAAGATTTCTCTTATACCAGGACTGGGATAAACTGGATTAGGATCATGTGACTGATATAAAACCTGGTTCAGTCAGGCACTTATCAATGACATCATGTGGATAGTACCATTATGACTTACGATACAATATTTATCTGTTTTGTTTTTCAATTTGCTTTGCTTGATCTTGTGGATTTTCTTCTGGTAAAAATAGTCTAAGATATCTGCAAAACACTGAACTATCAGCTCAAATTTAGACTTATAAAATAAACAATATTTGTAGGGCCATGATGGGAGATTCAGCATCTATGTACATGCATCAAGAGAAAAACCTGTGCATACTAGTCCTCTGTTTATTGGCCGAGACATTCACAGTGACAAGGTACTTATCTTTTCATTCCTTCAGAAAGCAAAAGTAGCTCTGATGACTTTTCTGGGACAGCTCTCCTTAACTATGCTGTTATATGATCATAAATGAGAAAATTGTTACATAGATAGAAGAATATAATATAAATAAGAAACAAAGCTCCTTTCGAGCAATGAACTGACTCATTACTAGCTGTCTAGAAATACTAAATCATCTTTGACGGATCGTCTTATCTATACCTCTGCACTCAGCCCACATACTGTGAAATTGAAATTTTCTGCATTGTGGTCAAATTTGCTACATATTGGAGATCCTTTTGTTGGGTTGTGGTAAATGATGTCTACATTAAATATATGGTCTTAATTAATGAGAGACTGATCCTGCATACTAAAAAGTTTTTGCATTCTCCTTTCTCTTAGATTTGCGCTTGCTTCAAGTTCAGCAAGGAGCTATCTAAATTTGAGAAACTGGTTATCTGAAAATATTGTTTATTAATTTTTTATCTTAATAATGTAGGTGGTATGGGGCAAGATTTCTATGGTAGATGCAGAGAAGAGACTCTTAGCAAATGCACTTGAAGACCCTGATAACCAGTATTTTGTCTTGCTTTCTGACAGGTATTAACTATAAGTCGATAGCCCTAAATTTTCCTGGTCCTTTTATGTTATTCTTTTGATCAGTTCACTAAAAGTTGAATCATTTTCTATGGCAGCTGTGTTCCCTTACATAACTTCGATTATGTATATAATTATCTGATGGGATCTAACATGAGCTACATTGACTGGTAAGACCAAGCATTTCCTTTCATAAGTTGCCTTCTTTAATTATTCGTGATTATACTAGATAAAACAAAGGCAATTTTTTTAGTTGATTATTTTTTTTTCTCCTTTGTTTTAATTAAACTATTAACTTTTCTGTAGTTTCCTAGATCCAGGCCCACATGGAAATGGCAGATACTCTAATGACTTCCTGCCAGAGGTGGAGGAGTCGCAATTTAGGAAAGGCGCGCAGGTTGTATTATTATTATTGTTATTATTTGCTGTGAGCACTAACTGGTAACTTAATGACTTTTTAGTAAGTATTTTTCTTTTTTCACATATATATTATTGCAGTGGTTTGCAATCAAGAGGAGGCATGCTCTTATGATTCTTGCAGATAGCCTTTATTACACCAAATTCAAGCTCTATTGCAAGGTAATACTACATTTCAAGTAGCCTTTTAGAATAAATTCTCATTTTTGCCTCTACAAAATCCCAAAATATTCTCTTAAAGAAGGTACATCTCATCCACTTTTATGAAAATTTGGTCATATCATAGGGTATAGTTTTCATGGCTTTATGGCAAGACAATTTAAACCTTATTGGTGGTGCTTCTTGATATTTACCACTTTCAGGGGTTCATGTCATTTTTTTCTTTTTTTTTGGTTTTACAGGGCTATGGTTAAAATTGTCCTTTTAAAATTTTGTTTTTCTTTGATGTTTGCAGCCAGGCGATGGACGCAACTGCATTGCTGATGAGCATTACCTGCCGACCTTATTTCATGTTAGACCCAGAATGTTTTTAATTTTTTGTACTTACTGAAACTTTGCAAAAATTGCAAAAATTATACCTTTCTTATTCTAGTTACAATGTTTAATTTCTTTTTTTTGCATATTCTAACAGATGATAGATCCGCATGGGATAGCCAATTGGTCGGTGACACATGTCGACTGGTCAGAAGGGAAGTGGCATCCTAAGTCATACAGAGCTCAAGATGTTACTTATGAGCTTCTAAAGAATATTACTGTAAGTTCACATTTCCTTTCAAAAAAAGCATGTATCACAGCCAGCTTGGCATTAGTTTTGACTTTTGAGTTTTTCATCTGGAATATAGCCCAGTGAAATTTTGTGTACTGTTGGTCTATTGGTGAATATATTAATATACAAGTGTACCGATTTCAGTATTGATAGTACTATTAGAACTTAAAAAATGATAAAAATGCTCGTCCCCCAGTTTTTGGTGATGCTTACTATCTGAATTTTATCTTTATACATGTCTTCTTTGGCAGTCAATTGATGAGAGTTTCCATGTCACAAGTGATGAAAAGGTACAATTTTTCATCTCTCAGTTCTATATAGGATTTAATAACTCTCCCATCTTTCATTTTTTTTCCTATTTTCTCATCAGAATTTTAACTCTTCTTTCCAAAGACCCCTTGAATTTTACACCCATTAATCTTTTATACTAATTAGGCTATAGTTAGAAACAAGTGCCCTTATTATAGGATTACAATATGAAATAGTAAAAAGGAGAATCACAATTTTCATATATGCACACAGTCAAGTTTCAGGCCTACTCTGGATACTTAACCAATGAAGTTAAATTGAGAAATAATTTCCCTTTTCGAAGTGCAAAACTTTTTTTAATCTGCTTAAACATAAAGAAGTCCAAATAACACCCCTAAAGATATCCATCAGATGGCAAATCATGTATATGGAAAGAGAGGGAAAAAATCTACATCTCATTTGCAAAACATTTTACTCTTGTCCATCCAATGGGGATTTTACATTGTAAGAAAATCCCATTTTGCACGGCACATGCTTTATGGTACTTTATATCTATATATATTGTACCATTTTGTTTGTTTCTGTTTCAAGTAATTTATGAAATTGATTTTTCTGATGACAGAAAGAGGTGACATTGAACCCTTGCTTATGGAATGGCTCAAAGAGACCATGTTACTTGTTTGCCCGCAAGTTTTATCCCGAGGCCCTTGACAATGTGCTTAATCTCTTTTCCAATTATACAGCTGTATGAGACTCCGAAAGAATACTTTAGATTTTTTTTTTCTTTTCCTGCTCATTTTTGTAAATTGTCAAACAAAGAAGAGCTTAACACCAATTTGGGCCCCAGAAATAGGATGATCTCGATGTGATTTATTGGGCTTAGGGCGACTTTTGCACCCTAAACCCTTGTGATGTAATTTATTCTTTTTTTTTCTTCAATTTATTTTCTTTGCTTTAGTTCTCTAGAAGCAAATTAGTCAGCAGTAAATTTTTGTTAAGCCTGTCAAACTGCTTCAAAGTGATCAATTTTTTTGTAGACTTGATGAAATTATTGGAATATACATCTTTCTGTTTCATATTCTCGGTAAATTTTCTCAAGATTACTTTTGCACTATTAAGGCCCATGTGCGATTCTTCTGTGCTATTGCTAACAGCTTCAGATCATTGTAGCTGATTACTGATGTTATAATAACCGAGCCGAAAGACTGATATGGTAGAATTTGAAATCATGTATTAATTACAATCATTATGTATTTATTTCTGAAGCAAATATATAAGCTATAAAACATAAACGAAAAGCAAGTTAGTAGTACATAGTGCTCAACTTGCCCATGGTCTGAACTATACAACAACAACAACAACTAAGTCTTTTGTCCCAAACAAGTTGGGGTAGGCTAGAAAAGAAACCCAACAAAGTCACCAAGTCATCAAAAAAGAAGTATACGTCAAAAGTAGGGCTAATAATAGTAAAAAATATATATAGAGAAAATAAAGTAGTAGTAGTAGTAGTAGTAATAATAATAATAATAATAATAATAATAATGATAAATAGCAGTAGTAGTGAGACCTACACCTAAGCCGTAAGCTAATACTATAACCTACAAATCTAAGACAACACTTGACCCTAAATTCGCATCTCATGGTTCCGGCACATGAATTGCTAGCTTCCATGCTGTCCTATCCAATGCCAATTCCTTGGAAACGTTCCATTCTTTGAAGTCCCTTTTTACTGCTTCTTCCCATGTCAATCTTGGTCTACCTCTGGCTCTCCTTGTGTTTTCAAAGCGGTTGAGAATTCCGCTACGCACGGGTGCCTCCGGGGGTCTACGTTGGACATGCCCAAACCATCTCAAGCGATGTTGGACCAACTTCTCCTCTATCGGTGCCACCCCGACCATATCCCGTATGTCATCATCTCTAATCTGATCCCTCCTCGTATGCCCACACATCCACCGCAACATGCGCATCTCTGCTACACTCATCTTTTGGACGTGTCGTCTTTTAGTAGCCCAACATTCAGCGCCATACAACATCGCAGGTCTAATTGCCGTCCTGTAGAACTTTCCTTTTAGCTTTTGTGGGACTTTCTTGTCACATAACACTCCTGATGCTTGTCGCCATTTCACCCACCCTGCTCTTAGCCTATGACTAACATCTTCATCTATGTCGCCATCACTCTGCAACATTGACCCTAGATATCGAAAAGTGTCTTTCATAGGCACTACCTGTCCATCTAAACGAACATCTCCATCTTCTGATCCTATCCCACTAAACTCACACCTCATATACTCTGTCTTAGTTCTACTAAGTCTAAACCCTTTCGACTCTAGAGTTTGTCTCCACAACTCTAATTTCCTATCGACACCTATCCTACTCTCATCGATCAGCACCACATCATCCGCAAAGAGCATACACCAAGGAATCTCTCCTAGTATGTCCCTCGTGATCTCATCCATCACCAAGGCAAAAATGTAAGGGCTCAATGCCGATCCCTGATGTAATCCTATTTTAATAGGGAAGTCACTAGTCACGCTATCACATGTCCTGATGCAAGTGGCAACTCCATCGTACATGTCCTTAATGAGGGTAACATACTTGGTGGGGACTTTCTTCTTTTCAAGTGCCCACCACATGACTTTCCTTGGTACTTTGTCATATGCCTTCTCCAGATCAATGAAAACCATATGGAGATCCTTCTTCTGCTCCCGATATCTCTCCATAAGCTGCCTAACTAGGAAAATGGCCTCCATAGTGGACCTACCAGGCATAAAACCAAATTGATTTTTCGAGACATCTGTTGTCCGTCTCAAACGATGCTCGATCACTCTCTCACAAAGCTTCATCGTATGGCTCATAAGCTTTATCCCTCTATAGTTTGTACAGCTTTGAGCATCTCCTTTGTTCTTGAAGATTGGTACTAGAGTGCTTCTCCTCCACTCATCCAGCATTTTAGTCGATCGGAAGATGCTATTGAACAGTTTGGTTAACCAAACTACCGCCACATTTCCGAGACAACGCCATACTTCAATTGGTATGTTATCGGGCCCCAAAGCCTTACCCACTTTCATTCTTTTTAAGGCTTCTTTCACCTCAGACTCTTGGATTCTCCTAACGAATCGTCTATTGGTATCATCAAAAGAGTCGTCTAGCTCAATCTCTAGGTCGTCATCTTCTCCATTGAATAGCTTATCGAAATATTCCCTCCACCTGGTCTTGATCTCATCGTCCTTCACTAGAAGCCTATCAGTCTCGTCCTTGATACACTTCACTTGGTTTAAGTCTCTCGTTTTCCTATCTCTAATCCTAGCTATCTTATAGACGTCCTTCTCGCCTTCTTTCGTATTTAGCTTCTGGTATAAGTCTTCGAAAGCCCTACTCTTTGCTTCACTCACTGCTTTCTTTGCATTTTTCTTCGCCAATTTGTACTTTTGTGCATTGTCCTCGTTCCTGTCGTGGTGCAAGCACTTGTAGCATTCCTTTTTTTCTTTAATGGCTTTTTGTACATCGTCGTTCCACCACCAGGTGTCTTTTGGTTCGCGGTTGTTTCCTCTGGTAACTCCAAGCACTTCCGTAGCTATCTTCTGGATGCACGTTGCCATCTCTTTCCACATGACATTCGCTTCTGCTTCTATAGTCCATGGTCCTTCTGCAATCAATCTGTTCCTAAATATACTAGACACATCTCCTTTGAGCTTCCACCACTTCGTTCTTGCCACTCGAGCGCCTCTACTGACTTTAAAGCGTGTCGGAAAACAAAAGTCAGCCACTACCAGTTTATGTTGTGACACAACACACTCCCCAGGTATAACCTTGCAATCAACGCAAGCTCGTTTGTCCTCTCTCCTAGTAAGGACAAAATCAATCTGAGAGGAGTGTTGCGCACTATAACTATAACTATCAAAATTGCTTGAACGTACAGAAGTAAAAAAACAAAAAAATGTGATTATTATTACAAATACTTCTTAATATTTTCATTAATATTGTTTGAACGCAGTTCTGCTCCTAGCATTTGGATCTGTGTATTTTTTTCACCACACCTTATTCCCCTTTTAAATTGTTTGGCCCTCAGTAGTCTTATTAATGCTAGTTTAACCAACTTTTATTTTGAGATTAAAATGGGATCAAACCTTTATCTAAACAGTATTCACAATGGACTCACTAGTCGAGTTTCGTTCTAGTGACGCCTACTCAAGACGCGTTGTGTTTAGCTACTAGGGCTAGGTTTCAAGTGTTGTTTAACCTTTTGTTTTCCTTTTTTGTTTACTCCCAATAATACATTATTGTTTAATAACTGAAGCATAACTATAGTGCTAAAATTGCTAAATTGGCATTCAACCATCTAATCATCTACAACTATTTGCCTGTGCAAGAATAGCCAAAATTAGCTAAATTATAGTTGAAACTAAGGTGCGGAAAATGAGTCTAATTTTCATCCTTGACAGCAATATGTGCAAAATGATCATGACAATTCAATAGTTCTGTTATTTTTAAGCAACGGTATGATGTTATGACTCCATACGGAAAGAACCTGCTATGTGATTGCTAAGTTTCTATTGATTGAGGCTAGAAAATCAAAGCTATGTATGGCTTTGGCAGTAACGCTGCAATAAATTGCTTTAATATAGCTGGGGGAAAAAAAAAAAAAGGAGAATACTCATGGTAGAATTTCAAAAGAACTGCGATACAATTTTAAATAAAAAGTATATATGTAGTATATATGAGAGAGTACAAGTTCAATAAAAGTACGCAATATATGCTGAAAGAGACCATGCATGCAGTGTATTTAACAAATATAGTAGAACTTAATAAACTGTTATCTTGGTTTTGACGTTAATAATGGCTAATCGTAGATTATAATCATTTGTTTCAAATAAAGGTCCGTATGGCTTTTCAACTAGCATTAAAAGTGGCCGTAAAGTGGCAAGTTAAATAACAAATATAGTATAACACAAGGATCTCGGTTTTTGAAGGTGACTAGCTACTTATAAGTGGATTACAATCATTTTCTTATTTTGACAAGCATTAAGTGGTTTAGACCTCTAACAACTAATCTGATGATTTTTAATAATTATTTTATAGAATAAATTCCAGTAGATACTACCAAGATGTTACTATCTCTATGCTCGAGAATCTGGTGTCTGGACAATTATTTAAGTAGATTCAAATTGTTTAATTTGTTTCTTATTTCATCAGAGTTTGAGACTGTTGAGAGGGCTGTCCACATTCACCATAATTTTGCAACTTTCTTTTAACACCTGCAAATTTAATTAATTCATTATCGTTCATGGTAATTAACTTAAAAGAGAATTTATATCGGGGTTTGTTTTTTTCTTAGTCCCTCTGTTGTTGTGTCTTTGTATCACTGTACTCGATCCTATATATATCACACTAAAGCACCCCCAGTAGAATTCCTAAATAAGCATCTTTAGTTGCCTTCGCTGTAACCGATCAAAAAAAGCAAGGTTTGATTTCTTAAACCGAGCCCATCAATAATTACTAATTACATGGAATTAGTAATTAGTAAAAGCAAAAAATATCACATGCCCTGCAAATGGTAAACAACAAAAAGCACCACAAAAAAGTGTTTAAATAGTTTTACCCATAAAGTCATGTAAACTATACACTAGTGTTGGAACATATAGTTGAAAACTCAAAATTTCTATTTGACAAATTCGATTATAAAATATTTATCATTGGACCATTTCTCTTCTGCAACCGATTATTTATTACTCCCACTAATCTTCCCGTTGCTCCTCTAATTAATTACCACGCAATTAAATCCAATATTTATATAATTGCGTTACTTGTCCGCCTTCATTTCTCAATTAATGTATTAATATCTGTGATTAAGAATTGGCTATTAGCCGTTGCTTTAGAGGCTATATATTGGTGTTCCATTTTCACCAAATAATCATCCGGAGATAAAATATACAATATTTGATATTGAGAAATCTTAATATTCCAATTCCAATTCTCCATTTATTTTGATATTCCTTATAATAATTTCCAATTTGATTTGAATATTATCCCAATTAATTCTGCTGGATATTGTGGAGGCTTTCATCAGTTGCTTCCCTGGTCGTGCCCTAAGAAGCAACATCCCCGAATTATCTTGGTTGCGGTTCCTGTCGCACGTTGAGACGGAATACGCTTAAGGACAGCGCCTAGCGCGATTCGGGTAAAACTATTTTAATTATTTATTTTATTTATTTTCATGCTATCCGAATTTATTATTTAATTTTTGCACCAACAATCTTAAGCGTATTTTCCTTGATTCGGATAGTAAAAATATTATATTTCCTCTTAGACAATTTTGATCTGGGATTAAATTGTAGACTATTAAAATTAATAAGTTATTGGAAATTTTAGAAATAAAATCTGAATAAAACTTGTTGGCAGAATATATATATATATTGGTTCCTATGCAGTAGATTAATTTAATTAAATCTAACAAAGATCTAAAATTGCTAGTTAATTTGTCTAACTTGATTGTTAGGAAATTTAACTACTCTTATACATATCGTGATTCCCTCTTGATTAAATTTCTTTGACGGTTGTTAATCTTTGATCAATATCATATATTAAGAAATTAATATTCCATGTGACCTCTTCTCATAGATCCTTGTTGTTTATTACTCATTGTTGATTGAAAATTATTCTGATAAATTGATGAATCCGTGACGTTACAGATTTGCAAATGTATATTACATGATATTTTGCTGCGGTACAAGTTCTTACTCGTATATATTTATCGAGATCTTCTTTGACTCTGAATTTTGATTCCTACTAATTGTGTTTATGATCCATATGCTTTGACCTCTTGATGTCGATAATCATATTATTGTTATTTTGTGATTAATGAATCAATATAATTTGAGATATAAAATGTCTGAATTATTTTCGCAATATATATTTTCATTGCTCTTGAGTCTTGATTAATCTTTGATCTGTTACACCAATTAATTGCATTGATTCAATAATGTTTCATTCCTAAGCGCAATAAAATCAAGGTGTTTTAATTAAGAATTAAAAGGCTGGCCACCTTTCAATTCTTCTTAATCACCGTAAATTTTAATTGATAATATATCTCCTGTTGTTATACTCTATTTTCCTATTGTCAAAACAACCATTACTACTTGGAATCAATGAGTCATTCCTGATTTGTAACTTGCTCAAGTACTATATCTTGGAAGTTCAAATTTAGACATCCCATATATAATATCCGATTGCTGATCTATTACTCAGAAATTATTATTTTTCAAATTTGTTTAATCGTACTAGACAAGAATATTATAATCAAATATTTGTCGGTTTTGATTATTCCATTCGTTGATCATTAATCAAAGAGAGTTGTCTTGATCGTTAATATCATAAAAAAAAATAGAAATAGAAGGAAAATGTGGGGGCTTATGTGAGGATCCATTGATTATTGAAATAATAAATATGAGGACGCGTGATTAATTCTCATACCGTTGAGCATGATTTTTTAATTATAAGCATTTTCTAACAGCTTATTACTAATTAAAAATCTTGGAGAATTTTGTTTTTTGGAAATGTCTTTGTAGGAAAAAGACATAATTTGAGCTCAAGTATCGAAGCGACTAGTCGGCATGAGAAAAAAAAAAAAAAAATAGAAAATAAAAATTGTGATGAACTTAATGAGAAGTTCTATATATGAACTTGATGAGAAGTTCATATTTCATCGAGGGGGATGGGTTTGGCCCTAAAGGGCCACTTGCGGGGGCAACCCAATCTCCGAAAGGGTGACCCTTGGAAAGAGATTCAATGGGTAATAACAAACCGACAAGTGTTCAAGAGCACATATTTTTAGGAGCATAGACTCCAACCCCATCCCTATGGTGAGTGTGCTCTATGTAGATGTAAGGTTGAGCATATTAGCTCTTAATGAGGACCAAAGCGGTAATTTTCGTGGGATGTGCATCTACACACATCCTTGGCAGGAACTCACCTATATGAGAGTATCTGTATACGGCCGCAGTGCGGGGTATGGGTAAGCCCTTAAGACTCTCATGAAAAATTCAAGAATATGCGTATGGCCATTAATGCGCACCCCGCGATGACTGTCTCCGTATTACGTGTATGGTGTCGTAGAATTTGGGTCCAAGGAACGAGTTCAAGACATAAGTTCTCTCTGTCTCCTCCAAATTCGATGCACCTATACTAAGTGAAGTTCAAGGTTTGAAAACTACTTCATGATGCGAATATAAATATCCAACTATTTGTTATTCACCATTTTGTTTGTTCAAAATTCCTAATTTTATCCAATTTGCTTATATTATATACTTTGGAAGTGACCATTTGCTTCAATAAAATCCCTAATCTGTTTTTACATATCTCACATTTTGATGTTCATAAATTTTGAGTTTTGTGGGGGATTGTTGGAACATATAGTTGAAAACTCAAAATTTCTATTTGACAAATTCGATTATAAAATATTTATCATTGGACCATTTCTCTTCTGCAACCGATTATTCATTACTCCCAGTAATCTACTCGTTGCTCCTCTAATTAATTACCACGCAATTAAATCCAATATTTATATAATAGCGTTACTTGTCCACCTTCATTTCTCAATTAATGTATTAATATCTGTGATTAAGAATTGGCTATTAGCCGTTGCTTTAGAGGCTATATATTGGTGTTCTATTTTCACCAAATAATCATCCGGAGATAAAATATACAATATTTGATATTGAGAAATCTTAATATTCCAATTCCAATTCTCCATTTATTTTGATATTCCTTATAATAATTTCCAATTTGATTTGAATATTATTCCAATTAATTCTGCTGGATATTGTGGAGGCTTTCATCAGTTGCTTCCCTGGTCGCACGTTGAGACGGAATACGCTTAAGGACAGCGCCTAGCGCGATTCGAGTAAAACTGTTTTAATTATTTATTTTATTTATTTTCATGCTATCCGAATTTATTATTTAATTTTTGCACCAACAACTAGGATGTCATCAAATTTTCACAGAAATGGACGAGACATACCTCTAACAGACACAATATTTTTGGATTTTGTAGGGGTAAAAATGAGAATATATTCTAAAAGGCTTATGTACTTGAGATGTCGTAAAACATTGAATAGAGCTTGCATATTGGTGTAGATAGTCTGCTATTCCATGTGGGCCTGTATCTAGGAAACTACAAAAAAACTTAACAATTTAATAAAAACAATAAAAAAAAAAGTAAATAACCCAAAAAATGTGCATTTCCTGTATCTAGTAATTTTCAAATAATCAAAGAAGATGACTTACAAAAGCAAATAACCTTATCAGTATTGATAGCTGATATTTGAACCCCATCAGCTAACTTTATACATAATCATAATCAAAGTTGTGTAAGGGTACATTAGCATTAATAGAAAATTGTTCAATTTTTAGTAAACTTATCAAAAGGATGATGGAAAAGAAACAGGAAAATTTAAGGTTATACCGTTATAGTACTACAGCTGTCAGAAAACAAGAGAAAATACTGGTCATTAGGTTTTCAAGTGTATTTGTTAAGAACCTCTTCTCTGTGACCACCACAGAAAAATTCGCCATACCATCTAAATTTGTAAGAAAAAGTTAATAAACAATATTTTCAGAAAATTACTTTCTCAAAGTTACATAGCTACTCAGCATGTGGTAAGTACGTCACAAGCCATCAGCATCGAATTGTACAGTCCAATGCAGGATCAGTCTCATATTTATTTATAACGATTTTTTTTGATGTAAACATCATATAACTCAACCCAACAAAAGCATCCTCCGGTAGACAGCTAATTTGACCGCAATGAAGAGAATGTCAGTAAGTGGTCTGAGTGCAGAGGTAGATAAGATAATCCTCAGAAATGATTTACTGTTACTAGACTGTCAGTATTGAACCAGTTCACTACACCAAATGAGCTTCATTTCTTAATTTATATAATATTCATCTGTCCGTACAATTTTTCCATTTATTATTATTTTGCTTTTGTACGACAAAAGGAATTTGTGCAAATTTTATGATTAACCTTCTCCAAAATAGAAAATAGTAGTATTTTGCTGATCCTTCCTTCTCATGGTGTAGTACTTTACCTTCAAGTCACATAAACCTGAAACCAAAACCAAAACCCCTCTCTGAACTTTGTTTCCCTTCACATACAAGTATTCTTTTCTTTACCATACAATTAAAGAAAATCATTCCTAACCTCATGAAACAAATAGTTTTCATAACAAACTGACTAGAAGGATACAGCAACCTCATACCTAATCGAGAACACTGAATTCCTTCAAAACTAAACAACAGAGATGGGGTGTTCTTCTTCAAAAATTGAAGAAGCTGCCTCAGTTCAAATTTGCAAAGACCGAAAGAATTTTATCAAGCAAGCAATAAAACACCGAAACCAGCTAGCTTCCTCTCACATTGCCTATGTACAATCTCTGAGACGAGTCTCTGTAGCTCTTTGTACCTATGTAGATGAAAACCGGTACCAATATTTTTTAGACTCGTATATGTACCATCCCTATAGACATAATAAAATTTTCATTGAACCTACTACAAGCACGAATGTGGTTGTTAATTATTCAAGATCACAGCCTAAATTACCAAAAATTGGTACCATTGAGCCAAAACCTAATACTGTAGAATTATCTGATGATCTTTATACTGCCAATGCATATCGAAATCCTTTCACATCATTGAATGAAGATGAATACATGGACATGGTGGAACCAGAAAAAGAGAGCAACCATAATGACAGCAACAAACGAACCAGAGGGTTGGTAGAGGGAGAAAACAGGACTGTCTTCCAGGAGAAAGCAAATAGAGTTATGATTGGAAATGGAGAGGTGGGAGAAGACACTCCGGGTTTCACGGTGCATCTAAGTAGAATTCCAGCAAGTATGCTAGAGGTTATGAAGGAGGTTCAAGCACAGTTTATGGTAATTTGTGATGCTGCAAGTGAAGTTGCCATGCTTTTAGAGGTTAACATAAACAACAATCAATCGACTAGAGGTATGCACAAATTGACTGATTCGTAGAAAATATTTACGTATTATTATCTATCAGGTTTCTAATTGATCTTTACCAACAATTTAATGAAGAAGATCCTGGTAATGTTTTGTTCATGCCAATATTGACGACAACAACAACTAAGCCTTTTGTGCCAAACAAAATGGGGAAGGCTAGAAAGGAAACCCAACAAAAGTCACCAAGTCACCGGAAAATAAAATCGTATAGTAAAAAATAGGGCTAATAATACTAATAATCATGCCAATATTGACCTTTTAGCAAGCTTTTAAAATGCGTTTTTTTCGGTATGACGGTCCGAAGTTGATTTATTGGTGCAGCGTTTTTTCGGTGAAAAAACGGCGAAAAAACGGTAATAATTTTGGGTCTATATTCTTCAGATTGATAATATTCTATGTATTATATTCTTCAAATTTGAGCTAACAATGATAACTTGTCATTTTCACCATTATTGTTTATTGATATTGAAGTACAAAACTTTATTCATTGTATAAAAATTCCAAAATGCATATGTCAACAAAAAGGTTCATGAACATGGGCAAAACTAGAATATCTTTTTTGTCGTCGAAAAAACGAAAATGACGGAAATGACGCGTTTAATCGCCGAAAAAATGGAAATGACGCGTTACGTTATTTTGTCGTTTTTTTCTGTGACGTTCGTGCGGTTGGATACAAAATATCGTTATTTCGAAAAAAACGGCGTTAAAACGGAGTTTTTTAAAAGCTTGCCTTTTAGTTATATTTTTTCCCCCTTGTCACTCCATTTTCTTTTGGGCATCAATTGCTATAATGAAGTTTGATTGAGGCATCAATTGCATGACTGAGAGTCAGCGAGGTTGCAATACTAATCTACAATGGGGCTTAAATGAGGAATAGATACCTAACTGAGGTTAATCAATACTTAATTGGGATGATTTGGGATAAATTGCATCAAAGTTAAAGAAGCATAACAGAAAACTCAACATAACATAATATGAAATTTCTCCTCATTAAAAACGATGCAATTATAAGTTATTCTGGTGAACAGATCGGAGGCCACAGCTGATTGAAGCTTCTGATACAGCACCAAGAGATGGTTCATACTCAAATAGTGATGTGCCGGACGAACCGTTCGAGTTGTTCAAAAGTCATAAAGCAAGTCTTGAGCGGCTTTATGCCTGGGAGAAGAAGCTATATGACGAAGTCAAGGTAGTCATTTCTTCTTTCATCTTGATCATGGAGTATCATACAAGTATGAAGCTACCATTCTACCAGTTTTAGACTACCAGCTTGCCCCCTTGTAATCTTATTCCTATCTTTTATTAACCTTTAATGTATCTTCTATTGCCTTTCTTTTGTGCAAATACTCATTACCGATACTATACCTCATTCAGTAGAAAATATGAATTACATGTCAATTGATAAAATGCACCAAGAAAAGAAGTCACTAAAAGAATTTACCAGAACACTCTAATGCTATTGAATGAATAAAGAATGGTTGACCGATATGCACTGGGATACTGATGCTAAGTAGATAAATAATTTGAATTTCTCAATTTATATGCACTAAAGTCCAACCATTAAACACTAGCTCATTTTATCAATGAATGTTGGTGCAGTCTGGAGAGAGAATTCGACAATCATATGAGAAGAAGTTCACTCAACTGAAGAACGAAGATTTAACAGGTGCCGAGCCTTCTTCTGTAGAAAGAACTAGGGCATCCATCAGAGATTTGCGCACCAGATTAAATCTCTCATTCACCTCAGTGGAGTCCATTTCGAAAAGAATTGAGGACCTCAGGGATGAGGAGTTGCATCCGCAGATTACAGAATTAATTCAAAGGTTGCTAAACAAGTTTTTATTTCTATCTTCATTAGTTGAAATTTCAATCCCTTCTACATTTTCTTTTCAGGGCCTGTTTGGTTCATAATTGCACATTTTAAGATAAACTGAAACCAAATTGGCCTTTAACCAAGGGTTGACTTCACAAAGGAGATTAATTATGGCTAAATTGAAGGATACTGTTAGACTCAAAACTAGGCTTAAATAGGGCCACACAGATGGTGGAACTAATATTAAATTAATTCTACTTTCTATTTTTTTTTGTTTTGCCCTCAAATTCTCATACAAAATTTTAGAAACCTGTGTAATTAATGTATACAAACAAGCTAACAGTTAACACTAATATACCCTCCATGGCAGTCTCGCAAAGCTCTGGCGAACCATGGCAGACTCGCATAGGATTCAAAAGCACACAACAAGCCAAGCAAAACTACTCCTCCAGCTCCTCACCTCCACTGCCTCACCACCACCACCAGTCGCAGCCGCAGCAAGCCTGGCATCTGAATTGCGCCACTGGAGGCTCGCATTCTCCGCCTGGACTACCTCCCAGCACGCCTACGCCACAGCTCTCTCCAACTGGGCCCACAGATGTGTCTCAGACCCGGCACAAGGCGGCCCGGTGCTCACTCTTTGCGCAAAATGGGCCAAGATGATGGAAATGGTGGATGAAAAGAAGGCAGGGGAGGGAATCGGGCGCTTGGAGGAGAGAATAAAGGAGGTGGTAGCCAAAGGAAAGAGGAGACATAGGGAGGAATGGGAAGAGGAGGATTGGAGAAGGGTGATTTGTGATGGGGTTGGGAAGGTGGTGGCAGTGGTGGAGGAAGTGGCGGCATCTGCGGCGGAGTTGTATGAGAATCTGGTCCGAGAGTGGAGAGAAGAGGAAAGAGGAGGAGAGGAGGGAAGGGGAGGAGACGGAGAATGACCAAAGGAGAGGATTGGTATTGGTTCTTAGCTTGTGAATACAGAAATGTATATATGCTTGTTAGAGGAAAGATTGTAAATATTCACCTCAAAAAAAAAAAAGAGAGAAATGTAAATATCATTATCATTATTTATTTAAATTGCTTCAGTTGAAATTTACTGGACAAATCACGAGTCCGCGTAGAGTTTGTGCCGATGGAACTATTGAGTCGATGATGCTCACTGTTTGATTTTCTGAGGCAGTGAGACCCTTATTCATTTTTCTATTTTTTTTTGGGAAAAAAAGAATACTGAACGTTACCTTGAATTGAGATGAAGAATCCAATTTTTATGCTCTGATTATGCTTTGAAAATTAAAATGGCATTTCAAACTCCAGCACATAGAAATGTCAACATGATTTCTAACTTCTAGGATCCAGATTGAACACATTATTTGTTGAAACTTTTTAAAACACCAATATGAATTTTGAACTACGGTTTCGTCATTTCCAAAAGATTCGGTGGATTTTGCTTTCAAACATGAAATATGTTTGGTTAGCTCTTGCCTACTACATATCAAGCTCAATTGTAATTGTTAAGTGCTAAACTGCTAATCCTCAATTGTTAGTGCTAAAAAATAAAAAATTTGTGAGTGCTGATAAAGGTGATAATAAACCCCTTGCTAGGCCTAAACCGCACACTGCTCAGTGCTAAATTGCTAATCCTCAATTGCTGAGGGAAGGAGGCAACTAATCCAAAAGCAACAAAAATATAGGCTATAGCATGTGCCTAGCAAGTAGCAACTAGCAATGAGCACTCGAGCAGGATGCGCAAAGATGCAACATATAAATAGGATTGATTTTTTTTTTCTCTTTTATTTTTTGGCAATCGTACTATCCTTGGAATGACAGACTGTTACATCAACACAACAACTAATCTAAAGGCTCAATTGCACAGAATTAAATTGCGGTTCGGAATGATTATATTTAAATAATTGAGATAAGCACGCATTTTTGGATAATAATACACCTCCAAAGTTAAAGGAGAACTTCTATTTCTATACAATGATTAAAGGTTAGAATGTGACACAATACAAAGTTAAACAGATATAATAGGACCCTGCTTAAGAACTGAATAAAGATTAGATTAAACCACTCCAACAAGCTATCACTCTCCTTTGACTCCTTGCCTCTCCAACCTTTTTTTTCCTCTGGTGCATGGCATACATGTGATGTGACCTTGACCCAAAAAGCAATCCAGAACACGAAGGTGGAGGCAAAGATTATACTGATGGGACATCAAAACATTTTACGTACTAGTAACGTGACATCAATTAATTATGCCTTTTTCAATATTTTACTTTTCTCATTGATGAATTAAATCTGCGCTTTTAGAAAAGGTGCAAGTAAAGTTATACAATACCGTAACAGTACTGCTCAGTTGGTACCAACAGGAGAGTTTCAAGATGATATTCAAAGATTAGTCGGTACCAAATCATGCCGTGGCTACTAGTCTACTACTGGCTGAACATGACAATGAGAGAGAAAAATAAAACAAACATTGGCATTCTCTGTAAAACATGAAAATCCTACGAACCCCCCAGCCATATAAGCAAACCATCCATCCATGATTTAACCTCTCTTTTTACAACTAACCCCAAAATACAAAATAAAGAAGGGGAAAAAGAAGAAACCAAGAAACCTATCTCAACCTCCTCACTCTACACCTTTAAGATTCACACACCTACCACTGGAACAAACCTAAAGAGACTACGATCTACACACTATGCATATCAAATCTCTTTGTATTCTTTCAATCTAGGCTGCACAAAGTTAGCTTCTAGGAGAAGATCTAGAACCTACCGGGGCTGGAGAGCGAGTCCCCGACGCATCAGAGCCACTAGAAGAGGATGAGCTCGAGTCTGAATCTGCACAAATTATAAGATGGAAACTTAATTATCATACATCCAATCTAGATTATTAAATGACCTAAGAATCTCACCTACATCTGTTTACCAAAGGTTCTTTTACTGGATATCAGGATTCAGGAATACTTACCACTAGAAGAAGAGGTCCCACTGCCAGAACTGCTAGAGTTACTCGCTTGTGCAGCCTCTCTCTGGATCTCTACAGGTGGATATTGCATTGCTGGCATTTCATCTCCAATATCTACATCCTCTTCCCCCATCTCAGGCTGTAACAGACCACAACACATTTAAAAGAATTTTCAGGAATTGGCCAGGTTTCTTTTTGTTACAATACACTAAAATGACTTTTAAGTTATACTGAAGAACTACAATACAAAAAATCTCAAATTATACTGTTTTCTAGGTTAGGTGCTATTTTGTCAATTCTTTCAGCAGTCAATACCCAAAAAAAACCATGTTATAACCAGTACTCCTTCAAGTAAATATGCTGGCCCTTCATCCCATACTAGGCTAACTATACAAGTTGCTGGGAAATGCTAATTTACATAACAACAAAAGTGTATATTCTATTTTACGTAATCCCAACATGGTTGTTAAAGAAAATGGTTCCAACTTACTATCTAAAAACCCTAAAATTAATTTGGTTAATTTAGTTTTAGGAGTGCTAAATCCTAATTTACCAGGAAAACAAAAAAGGTCCAATGAAAAGAGGTATACCTTATCTTGCGGCCTATCAGTGACCCCACTGCCAGCAACTGTCAATACAGCTGTCCCAGCATCACTAGAAACTGGCATGTCAGTAAAACTTGTAGCCACATCTTCAGCTGCACCATCCACCGCCATACTGGCATTACCCATGCTCTCACCCTCCCCTTCTTTTCTCCTATTCTTCAACTTCTTACAATTATTCACAAACCGATCCAGCTCCCACAAGGTCTCATTATCCATGGAATCAATATCAAGCTCTATCTCATCCCCATGCTGCGTGGTATCAAGATTTCTCTTTCTGACAATGCCAACCAATTGGGTCATTTTCTCTTCTGGCAAGGTCTGTAGATCCTCACTCAATCTCTGTTTCTCTTCATAGGTCATTGGTCTTTTGTTTGGGTCCCGTGCTTTCGGTTTTGGCCGTTTTGTAACGGGTCTTGCCGCATTTGCACTTGTTGCAACAGGATTTACCTGTGCTTGTGCTTGCGGTTGGGGTTGCCTTTGTGGGTTATTCACGGCGACCTGTTTCTCCGACAATGCATCCAATTGGAGCTTGAAAGAGTCGAAAATTGGGGCAAATAATTTCTCAAATAGGTTCAATAATTCCTCAGCTAATCCATGCACTACATGGCCCCTAGGATTGTAAAGCAAGGCATTGTTGAAAGTTAATCTGACATCAGATGCAAATTCCGACAAATTTGCATATGACCCCTTGGATAACTTCGATTTTACAGTACCCAAATCCATAGGTTGCTTCACGATCTGGTGATAATCATGCAAACCCATCTTGACAGCATCAACAGGCGAATTAAACCAAATATTCTTCTTGTGTTTCATCAAACGGGTCAGGATCTGGCCACACTTCTTCAAAGAGGCCGACACAAGGGCCGAAGCGGCCGGACTCGAATCAACACCGCGTAGCGGGCTGGGATGGGCCCACGTAGCGGATCCGGGCCGTACGGACTCAACTCGAGCAAGCAGAGAACGCACCTGCTCGAGCTCCGACACAAGGCGCCGTTTCAGCTCACGGAGCTCCGCACGAGAGGAGGACGCCACGTGAAAAGTGACACGGCCGTCTGAGGTAACCCCAGCTGTACTCGGGTTCGAATTAGCGAAACTTGGGTTAGGGTTAGGGTTAGGGTTAAAAGAGGGATGTTTCCTCATGAAAACGGCGGGTTGGGGCCAGCGAGGCTCATCGCGCCGGCTTGAGAGAACCGCCGAGGTCATGGCTTTTATACTACTGGACCGGATCGCCGATCCGCCACGCGACAAAAGAGGTTCCCCATTCTACTTTTCTAAATAGCGAAAAATAGAAGGGTCAAAGTGCATATAAAAAGAGAGAGAGAGAGAGAAACTTGTGAGGGGTTGGGAGATATAAATGGATCGGGATTTGGGTTGGCGTGGGTGTGAGCGAAGAAGGGAGGAGGCGTGGTCTCTTTAAAGGTGCGGAGCCCTGCCCGGACACGTCACGGGTAGATCAGAGACCGTTCGTTGGAGATTGTTGTGGGATTTGAGGGATGGGATTGGGTGAGTGCTTGACCGGACACCTGTCATCGACGGTGCGGATGGAGTTGGTACTTGCACGTGGCGGTCATCTAAGCGGTGACTGCAACGGTTGGCGTTATTTTATTTCTGTTTGGATTAAATTGGCTTTTCTGCGGCAAATGCTTTGGGTACCTTTTGGGTGTACCAGAACGGAGTGCTATACTATAGTCTCTATTTTGAGTTTTGAGGGAAAAAAATAATAACGCTTGTCATGCATTTAGCAAATTGAAAATTATCACGCTTATTTATATTTCTTTTATGCAATTCAAATATTTATATTTATGTTTTTTTTTATGAAGTAATTATTAAGGTGACTGCCTAAATTGTATAGATTTACGGGATAGCTTTACTCCATAAAATAATTGTCATTTTTTTATTCCAGTTCAATTTTAAATAATCTTATACCTAATTGTATACATGTTATTATGTTAGGCGAATTTATCAAGACAACCTTATGATAGCAACAATAGCATTGATTGGTCATATTTGCTTCCATAATGACCAATTCAACTATTACATGTGTTAAAATTGCTTGTGATTTGCTCAATAGTTGCTCATGATTTTTTCTTGTGATAAGCAAGCAAGTGAACAAGGTAGACAAATATTGTCTTTGTTCAAAAAGTTTTGACATAGGATTGATTGGAGGTTTTGTTTAACCTTGTTCACTTGTAAAACAAAAATTGTTATAGATCTAAAATAAATATTTGCAAAATTGCATTTATATTCATACACATATAATTGTTTTATTTTTCTTTTTTAAATGAAAATTTTCAAAATCAACTATTTTAAATAGCATGATGTATTGATTCTTCACTCTGTCAAAATTTATATATCTTTACATTTATAGTATGAATAAAAATCATAACAATAAAATTTTCATATTATTTTTGTAATTAATAAATAAATCCACAGTATCAAATCCCTTCTCTTGCTTAATACTGATTGTTTTCTCCTATGTTGATTCTTCAGTTTACTAGATTAGCATATAATTGCATCAGATCATCATTTCGAGATAAAGTTAACATCTCACTGGTCGCGTAGCAAATAAATGTCTGAAACTTTTATCTCACTGGTCGCTCGTCGCGGTTTTGTGCTTGGCTTGGGCGCATTACTGGCGCACTTATTATTCACGCTTTCCGATTTTACCCTCCAACCTATCAGATGTTTATTTCAACCCCTTTCAAAATGTTTCACCAACGTCCCATTTTTATGAATCAAATCCTCTCGTTTCTGTTGGAGCTAATGCACTCCAAGTGAAAATAGCACTAAGAACGTCAAATCTCCGCATAAGATTTATAGTCTCATATAAGGTATATGCTTGGTAGCAGTAAAAAAAAAAGTCTTGTACTCCATAAACTAAATTAAAATTAAACTATTCTTTTTACGTGCTCTGAAATAAAAAAAAAGAGAGGCTTAACGACAATTTTATAAACTCGAGCATAACCAATAGCCTAAACTGGTTCTTTGCCTATTTCATTCGTTGCTTGACAGTAAATCCTTCTAGAAAAACAAATTTACCAAAAAAAAGTTTTTATAAAGAATTAAACTTTCTAGTACAGAGATGTTGGTATGTTATGCTTAAGACGAAAAAAATATATATATTAACAACCGAACTAGTTTCGTTAAAAAATCACTAGAATAAAAAGCTAAAATTATAAACGTGCTTTATAATTATGTCATGCATTAAAATAAATCATCCTATATCAACACTTAAATATTGAATACAGTTAGTATCGAGTTGGAGTTATCAGATAAAGAGATTATTACTTAAAGACTGAGAACCCTTTTTTGAAATGCCTTGATGAATACGACTCAGCTGATCTCCACACAATACATCTGACAAAAATAAAAATCTATGTTTCGGGTTACACTAAAATTTTGTTGTTTCAGTCAACTCTACGATCTCAAAATAATATTGTATAGATAATTTTATCTTTTCAAATTTGTTGCTCTTTTATGTTTAGAGCACAAACATAAGGAATTTGAGGGCATAATTGATGCATTTTCCATGAACTCAATACGAAGTATCATATACAATCGTCAACAAGCCATGCGTATTAATTAAGTTCGAACTATTTTGTTGGATGGTACGTTTCAGGCTTTTGCTTTATTTTTCTATAAAATTCTTGTAGAAATAAATGCATTAAACGCGAAAATCTATTTTTTTATGTAAAATAAATGCATGATGGTTGATAAATGATAGTTGTTATACACTCTATAAACATGTTTTTTCCTCCTAAAAAGAGTAAATAGGGACTGAAAACACTTTACAACGGTCTGGACGGTTTTACACTGAATTTGTTGCCTATGTCATAACAATCATGAAATGTTATGGGTGTTTTTGTAAATCCCATCACTTGATTTCTTATCAGCTCCATTGACATTTTGTTAATTTCTGTAGTAGTTTTTTTTTTTTTGAAAAAAGGTGGGAGCGCCACCCATTTCATTTTTTTTTTAAATGAAACAAAATTACACTGTAGTAGTTATTTCTCCTCGACAATGATCTAGTTTTTGGATTTGTGATATTTAACTATTACAACTCTACACCGCTAGAGAAAAATTGAAAGCTAATACTATTTTATCAAATTGCTGTAAAGATACGTGGGTTGTAAAATAATATTTAAGGAACTATGAATTTACTACTGTATGCTGTTTAACCAATATAACGGTCGTCGTTCATGAACGTCTAATGCATCAAAATTTTGTACAAAATGACATTTTATATATTTTCTCAAGAAATGTATAGTTGTGTCAAAGTTCCACATCTGAGCATTGTGACGTTCATGGGTACTTTAACAGGAGACGTTTAACAATTCTTACCGTCCTTCCTAGAGAAAAGTGGGGACCGCAGTTGTTAACCTGAATAGTGACAGCTGGCGATAAAGAGCGGGATAAGCGAAAATATCTTTACAAGAAATCTGTTCGCACAAAAGAAATTTACGCTGATATACGCATTCTATTTGATCTGTCTGTGAAAAATGTAGGACCCATCAGTGGGAGATTGAATAAGAATTACGAGTAAGCTTTTCTGTGTAAATTGGGTGTATTTACAAGCTACTCTCCCGCCAAAATAGTGAAAATTGTTGTTGGTAGAGTGGCGCCCAACAACGGACGAAATTTGAGATGAAAATAGAAAATTTTCATAAAGACCTCGAAAGTTTATTAAAACAATTATATCTCTTCTAAGTCGCAAGTGGTTGGTTGTCTACTTGTCTTAGATTTGTTTACGGTTATTATCGGTGAAGGTCTGGAATAGAAAAAATGTATTATGTGATGAGATAAGGGTAAAAAATAACAATAGTGTGAAAATGTGAAAAAGCAAACTTTGGACTTATATTTTTGAAATCAAACCTTTATCGTTTACAATTTACAACCTTCGTATTTTTCCGAGAAAGTCATTTTTTTATTCTATGAAAGAAGTCGAATTAAAATGTCATTTCCTCATCTATAATATTAACTCATGTCTTTGTATTTTTTTTTTCACCTTTCCATAATTCTATATTTGCCACTTTTATATATAATTGTTATCGTACACATTTTATGAGACAATTTGACGCACTTTAAATAAAATGCGATATAAGGATCAACATTTTTTGATATGGACCACTGGTTCTCTCGTTTTTCTTTGTTGTTTTTTGGGCCAAAAGCCTATTCAATCACTCAACATTTTTCGATTTCCCAGCTGTAGCTTAGTATATTATTGCAAACAACGCCGCTTTATATTACATTTAGTTAAATAAAAAAACTAGCAAATCATTCTCAGTATAGATCCTGATTGCTAGCACCGGTATAATTTGGTATTCACTTAAACTTTTTCTTTTTGCTCGAAATCTTTTTAGTTAATTAATAAAATTAGTTGCTCGCGCAGCTAAGAGCCAATCTTACAAAAATACGTACGAACTGGTATAAGTATTTTAGAACATTAGAATGTACTTTTCTTAGATTATTTTTCAAAAAAAAAAACGACTTCTTAAAATACTACAACGTGCCTTACTTATTTCAAATTTTGTTATTATTTAGTTTTTTTTTATCAGCATAAAAGGAGTGATGCTGCGGTTCTTAAAAAAAAAAAAAAGAATGATAAATAGCTGCAAGATTTGTACTTAAATATACTTGTTGATATTTCCTTGCTGTAGCATGTGGGCTTAAATAGCGGAGGTTGTCATCCCATACCTAAGTAGAGCAATGCTCCAGGTTCGGACCCGATCTCGTATTGCGCTACACGACGTATAGCGCACCCACGGGCCGTTCGATTTTGATCGGACGGTTCATTTTTTGCGGGCCTACGAATCTGGTTACGTTCACGGGACTTCCTTATCCATCAGATTAAAATCGGACGGTTCGTGGGTGCGCTGCATGCTGGCGTGTAGGGCAACATAGGATTTGAATTCTCCAGGTTCACGCTAAGAATAGCTGCATTTTAGGAATTTGTGATTCCCTGATGCATATCTTAATGTTATCGTAATTCAAAACGGGTAGATTCCTCAAGAATAAAAGCAAAAGAGATTTAAGTGTTAGATGTCAAAGACCCGCTACACAATTTATAAGTCTATATTATGTGTATCGGATCCTACGAGTCTTGCTTTAAAAAGCTGCAGCAGCATTGCAAATAGCCCTGACCACTCATTAGTAGAATATAGTAGTCATTGCTGATATCAAGACTAGCTAATTTTTTTTTCTTTTCTACTAAAATAATTGCTTTCTTTTTTCGTGGTTTAGTTAACTTTACAAATTTTACTTTTCAAAATTTCCTCATGTTTAGTCTCCTCTGATTTGAAGATGCATTGAAATAATACAAGAAGGGTAATAAAATTAGGACCACTAATATGGATTGTTCTTATTTTAATACGACCGAGATGAAAGGACTAATGTCTAAAATTCTGAATCCAACCATTTACTTTTCCTATGGTTGGTCTCCATCAGTTTTATCATCATTAAATAAGATTGGGATGGGAAAGTTAAGGGACCAATGAACAGTTGAAAAGACGCATATAGCAAAAAAATTCTAGTTTAAGATAACATCACAATTTAATTTTTCCCAGTGTGTCCTGAAGTACACACATAACTACATAAAAACCAATATCGTTTTTTTTTTTTGCCTTTTATCAATTTGTTTTATTTACGAGGGGGCCCTGTTGATTTTATATATATATTTTCTAGTTTAAGAAAACATTTCTATTGTTTTCTTGATAAAACCGTTGGATAGCAAAGCATTATCTACTGTCCTAGATCACGGCGCAAAAGATATCATAAGACTAATATAATCTGCGTGGTTTTTTTGCGCGACTTTTGACGCTAATCCGCGCACAACTCATCCTATTCGTCAGATTCCCGCGCACAACTCATCCTGTCCGTCAAATTTACTCGTCCGACCTAATACTAATCCTAACCCTTCTACGACTAATCTCTATAGCGCTCCTACCCTCTTTTCCAATCTCTCCTCTCTCGCCCCCTCTTCCTCTCATCACGTCACGGCGAAGATCAGCGCAACCGGTGTCCTATGACCTCCCCCCATCTCTCCTTCTGCTCTCGCCTCCTCTTCCTCCATCCTTTTAGAATCTCTTTCTCCTCTGTATTTTGCAATCCAATTTCTCCTCACATCCCAACCCCATGTTAAAAAGCAACAGAAAGGTTAGGAAAGGGGCTCGCCTTGGCACCTCCTCCATGTGAACCTCCCAACGTCAATACCAGGTAATTATAGTTTAATATGTTCCAACTTTGTTTTTGCTTTGAATATTTTTCCTGTTCATTTAGTCCTCGAATTTTACTGTTACCAGCTATTGATTGGCGCAAGATTTATGAAGAGCAGAGGAGATCTAAAACTTTGCCAGAGCTAAATTAACAGGAAAAATATTTTACAGTTTTGGTGAAACCTTACATGGGTATGTTTTCATCCTATGTTTTTGTAATTTTTTTGTTTTTGTCTATTAATATATTTGTAAGTAAAAATTTGAGCTATAAATTGAATTTAGTCGTTAATTTATTGCTGCATCTTTGACTAGGGGCGTATGGTTTGAGAGCCTATGCAGGAACCCGACCGTAAGATGCGTGAAATACATGATTTCTTTGAAAGGTAAAACTTGCTTCAACAACTAAATACATTAAACACGGTAAATGAATATGTAAATAAATGTAATATACTTTGAAGTTTGAATTTTGTACAATATTACAATGAATATGGTGTTTTGACAGAATTGAGCGCAATATATTTATTTACATATTTGTTTTGACAGAATTGAGCACATGTCTTATACTGTCAAGGCCAGTTGGTGAGAATTGGGTACAGCTGCTACCGGTTACATGATCCTTTCCACGCAGAAGTACTTGCAATGAAGGATGCTTTGTTTCAACTTAAGCAGCTTTGGGAAACATATGGGACAGGAGAAATTTAAATTTTCTCCGATTGCAAAATACTGGTAAATGTAATCAGGGAAGGGATATGCAAGATGTGCCTTCATGGAGGGCATGGGAAGATGTGCTGGAATTACTCAAAATTATATCTCAATTCCCAGTGCAGGTAGAGTATACGGAGGCGCAAAGGCAGGTGGTACATGAAGCTCATGATTTGGCAATAATAAGTGTTAATCAGTACAATGGAGAGCCAAGAGGTTAGTTTTTTAAGAAACTTGGAGGATGTGATTTTTCAGAGAGTTCAAGAGGAGCCTCCTTGATTGTATTATGTTGTTTACTTTGTTAAATGCCCAACCTGGAGTAGTTATGTTTAATTTCTTTTTCGTTTTTCTTTTTTAACAAGGCCTCTCTTACTGCTTGGAGGCTAAGTATTTTATTTTCCTTTTTTTCTCTGTTACGTTTCTGGTAGTGTAGGTAGGGAACCAGGTATTTGGGTTGATTTTGTTTGCTGTGTAATACAATCTGTAGCTTTATGGGCGCATTTGATTAATGGAAGCTTAAAGGTGTACAACTTTAAAAAAAAAAAAGAACAATTTTATGGAGATTAGCAATCAAAGAGACATTTTGATTACTATATATATTTCCACATGTAGAAATAAAGATGCAATTATTGTAAGATGAGAATAGGCAACGGTAGCAATTGAAGATCCATTGAGGAGAGCAATTTAAGGAGATTAGCAATCAAATATGCAATTATTGTTGGTAATTAGTATGATTTATGGCTCTTTATTTTTTTCCCATGCTCTTTACTTTCCGTTCCTGATATTTCATTCCTTTATTTATAGCTATTTATTGATTTTTTTTTTAGTTAATGAAAGCTAGGTCTATGGGCGTCAATTAATAAAAAAAATAGTTAATCATGTATATATATCAAAACATTGTTAGTTGATATAATTTTTTATTTGCTTATTATTTTCAGCCTGCCTATCATGACGTTTTGCCAAGCGAAGTACAATACAACCTTAATATTCAAACATACACAGTGTTATTAACCATTGGAGAAATAAATTAATCCTGAAAATAAAAATAATAAAAAATATTGAACCTTAACTAAATAAATAGGTTGTACGACCTGCTCCTAAACAGATTTCAACACCAAGAAAAAAAGGAGAATTGACTAATTGCAATAAAATGTCTCTTTTTACAAAACTTATTTATTTAAAAAATAAAATAAGATAATAGAACTGATTTTTAAAGAAGTGGTTTTTCTTAATATGAACTGTTTAGATATATTTTTTTTTGTAGTTGAACTGTTTACATATTAATTAAGCTCGGTTTTCTTAATGTATCCAAATCTGGATCATTTTTTTTTTTCGGCTGTCAAACCTGTTAAAACACTTCGGTTGTTTTAATCTTTTTGCATTAACTAATTTGATCATTTCTTAAAGCATGTTTACGTTGATATTTTAATTATATATTCACATTATTATTAACATATGTAAATAAATGTATATACTACAAATCAAACTTTAAATTATTTTAAAAAAATACTGTATCGAGCGAAGCTCGATGTCCAAACCTAGTGCTGATATATTACAGTATTACACGCATGTAAAGCTGTAATCATCTATATCCCGTCTTTATTGTGTTAGCTACGGAAGATTGCATTCTTGTATTCAAACAATCAGAAGTTGCAATCATACATTCTAGAACTGTATTTCGAATTAGTCCACAAAAAAATATCTAACTCAAAAAAGAAACTTAAAATGAAAAATTATATAAAAAAATTGTATTTAATTTAATCACGAATGGATAGAATGTGAAAAAAATTGTATATTTTTCAAAGGATATATAATATCTTAGTACATTAAACATATATAACATATATTCCTTTTAAATAAAATAAGAAAGAAAAGACAAGAATGATGTGACATAATATGAAACTTTAAGAATTTAGAAGTTTTTTAGAGTATCTTATCAATTTTCAAACATCTGTCACACGTTAGGTTGTTAATTTGCTAAAAGCTTTACGTTTTTTTTAGCCCTGTTCTTTTTGGACCTACAAAATGTAGTTGCAATTTAAAGGTATAACTAACGAAGCGTATATTTTAATGCACAATCAAAAATTTTTTTTTTTGAAAAATAAAATCAACAAATATTGGCACTTCCCAAGGACACACCGAGAACGGTAAACAACCACTCATTTTTTAATTACTAAATCGTCTTTTAATTGAGGGAGGTATACAATAAAATTTTGGTAGAATAATAACAACAAAACTTAAAATGGTGGAAATTTAGGTTTCTATTTGCGACCCAAGTTGGATGCACAACATGGGGGTTAGTCGTGTTGTTTTGCATAAAGTAAAAAACTAAATTGATATGACCAATATTTTAGCAATACTTAAATAAAAAGACGACCGTATTATACATTTATACATACACGTTTATGCAATGTTACGTATGACAATTAGTACACATTTTGATATATAGGAATTTACAAAAAATATGCTTGCTGGGGCCGTTTCTCTTCCTTTATATATTATTTATTTTGTTGGTAGGAGTTTATGAAAATGCTGTATAGAAGAGTTTAACTAAAATCTAACATTACAGGCACAGTTCTTTACAGTGCATACATTATATCCGTTAAAAAAAAATGATAGATGCGTGTTTCACTGTTTATTAAGTAATTTTATTTTTTTTTAGCATTTAAATTTAATTGCTTTTGATGCATCATGAGGCGTTATGTCTATAAACTATCTTTAAATTTTCAACTTTAGTTAAATGTACCTTTTCCATAATTCCATTACTTCATTTCCATAGATTTTCTAGAGCAAAATAAATTTTTTTTAAGATAAATTGGGGTCAAGCCACCCAACTTATTTTTAAATTAAATTGTCTATAAGAGACCCCCAACGGGATTTCAAACCTGCGACCTTTCACTCAAGATACATTGCTCTTTGCCACTAAACCAAGAGTTGATTCTCAAGAGCAAAATAAAATTTAAACTTTTACCTTAGGCTGTGCTCCAGAACTTTTTAGTAAAGGAATGGAAGGGAAGAGAAGGGTTATGAGAGTAGAGTAAACTCTTACACCCCGATTTGGAGGGTACAAATTTCTGTGAAAATAGAGTAAACTCTTTACATTACTCTCATTCTATTGTTATCCTGGAGCAAATTAAGGGTTAAATTTTTCCTTATCTTCCTTTCATTTTCTTCAATAATTGATTTCCGGAGCAGACCCTAGTCTCCTTCTCCTCCCCTCCAATTTTCGGTGCTGGAGCAGACCCTAAAGGCTAAAATATACTCGTTGATATTTCAGAATTGGTATTGACCATCCATGGTTTTCCCATCCAACGCCATCCAAATTCAGATTTTCCGCGTGCTGACGTTAGCAAAAATTTTTTGACCAATTTTCGAAATTTTTTTGGTGCTTGCATCATCAAATATGCTGATTTAAGAGTTTAGTTAAATGTTTTAAGGGTTGAATTAAAGTGTGTAAGTGTTCAGTTAGATGCAACAATAATTTATTTCACTTTGTATGTTGAATATGATCATTTATTTCTTACTCAGGAAATTTGTATATATGTTCAGTTTATTGTTGTAAATGTTCATATTGTTATTGTAAATGTTCGCTATCTTTATTGTATCTGTTCATTTTATTTTTTTATTTAACTAGTTTAATCGAACACAAAAACTACGAAATCAAATTTCTGTTGCAACTAACTGAACACATAAATACTTTAAGTTCATCCCTTAACGTATTTAACTGAACAAAAAACACTAAAATTTCAAATTATTGGTGCATCTAACTGAACACTTAAACAATTTAATTCAACCCTTAAAATATTTAACTGAACCCTTAAATCAGCATATTTGATGACGTTAGCACAAAATTTTTTTCAGAAATTGGTCAAAAAATTTTGCTGAGGTCAGCACGCGTAAAAAAAGACCATTTTGGCTGTTGGATGGTGCTGGATGGGAAAATTTTAGATGGTTTATATCACCCCTGTTGATATTTCCTTGCTGTAGCACGTGGGCTTAAATAGCTTAGGCCGTCATCCCACGCCCAAGTCGATCAACGCTCTAGTTTCACGCTAAGAACAGCTGCATTTTTGGGAATTCCTGATCGTCTGAGGCATATATTTAGGTAATAGTAACTCAAAACGGGTGGATTTCTCAAGTACAAAAGTGAAAGAGGTTAATAGATGCGTCAAAGACCCGCTACACATTTTATAGTACACATCATATGTAATGGATCCTACGAGTCTTGCTTTAGAAGCTGCAGGCCTGCAGCAGTATTGCAGGCTGGAAGCCCAAGGGCTTTCATAAAAAAAAAAGTATTGCAGGCTTGCAGCCCTGACCACTCAGTAGTCATTGCTGATGTCAAGACTCCCGAAATTTTTTTTTTTTTTTGCTAAAAAATAGCTTTCTTTTTGGTGGTTTTGGTTAACTTTAGAAATTTACTTTTCAAAATTCCCTTATGTTCAGTCCCCTCTGAATTTGAAAATGCACTGAATAAACACAACAAAGGTCATAAAATTAGGACTACTGATGTGGATTATTCTTATTTAATATTTTAATTTGACCGAGATGAAAGGACTAATGTCTGAATCGAACCATTTACTTTTCCTTTGGTTGGTCTCCATCAGTTTTATCATCATTAAATAAGATTGGAATAGGAAGCTTAAGGGACCAATGAACAGTTGAAAGGACGCGAATGGCAAAAAAATTTCTAGTTTAAGATAACATCACAACTTAATTTTTCCCAGTGCGTCCTGAAGTATACACATAACTACACGAGAACCAATAATATAATATTTATTTAAAGGAGATAGAGTGATAGACTAAAATCAGCTACGACTGACGTATGAGCCCGTCAACTGCGATTACATCTGAATTATTTTTATTTTCTTAGCTATATATATACGGACAATACTCCATTCATCCTATATATTACTCGTGAAGTTTATGAAGTTTTTTTTTTTAAAATATTGTTTTGGTATATTGTCTGCATTATAGCGCACTAAACTATTCATAAAATTATCAAAATCTTTTGTTTGCTTGCTAAATATCAAGATTTTGGTATACTATTTTTTTGTTGCATTGTAAAATATCGAACGTTATATATATTATACCCAATTCACGGACTCATATATATCGTATATTATCTTATCATCGGCTTCCTACAATTCTAAAAAAAAAAATAGTCAACTTTAACTGACTTGCGCCCAGTTTGTTTATCGTGTGCATACCAAAGTGCAATTACTAATAATAACTCATAAATACAATGTGAAAATCTGAGCATGTACGAGTATTCTTTCTTTTATTTTATTATGAGTATTGTTATATTTGCAACGGTTATATACATGGGTATAAATAGACAAACTATCCTACTATTACATCCAAAGTTCAAATGCACGATATCCTTATTTTTACTATTCTCAGCAACAAATCGAGCTGTTGACCGATTGGCGACTAGAAAGATGAGTAAATGATAAATAGACAAACTATCCTACTGTTACATCCAAAGTTCAAATATACGATATCCTTCTTTTTACTATTCTCAGCAGCAAATCGTGCTGCTGACCGACTGACAACTAGAAAGAGGAGTAAAGGATGGTTGATACATAATCTTCCTGATTACATTATTAAGATTATAATTGATGATCAGGATGTTTTGAGGTGTCAATTACCTGGGGTATTCCATTTTCTTGCACTGAAAGCACAATACGAGGTGAAAAATAATTAATTTTATTTTATGTTTTTAATTTTGAGCTAATAGTATCTCGACTATGCATTAAACCGTAATTTAAGTTATAAAATTCTTTTAAAAAACCAGAAGCACATTTTTACTGTACTATATAGATACGGAAATCACTGCTTCAATCTTAGCTTTTTATACAGAAACGAAAGGCTGATTTGCTTACGGAAACGGCTACTTAATACTACGGAACCGAAAATCTTATTTCCTACTTTTAGGCTTTGGGTCTTAGGTTGCTTTCAAACTTAAACCTTAATATCTTAGTAAACCCCTGTTTTACCACATAGACTCAGATAGAAAACGTTTTGCTTTCTCATGGATTTATTGGTGCTGCCTTGGCTCGGTGAAGGTTGCCAGAAAAGATTCGAATTATGCTTTTCCGCCTCAAATGCGGTTAGGGGTAGAAGGCCGGGAATTGCTCAGGACAGCCCCTTTTGAGGCTATTGAAAAAAGTCCTGATCCGAGACAGACTTCTCTTAAGGCCCTCAAAATGGATTTTGAGAAAGGTCCTACGCTCGCTCAATACAAGCTGACTAAGAGGTTGATCAAAGATAGCACTAGCGGGAGCTTGGAGAGGATTTTGGGGACTCGTATACTCTATTCCCCTGTCCTTCCTTCGCTCACTAGAACAGACCACACAGAAAGGGGCAATCTAGGAAAGGCGATTGAGCTACCACCCGGCCGGCCGGACTAAGGTACCAAACTGACGAAGCGAGGTGCGGATTAAACCCCAAACCTGTAACAAATACACCGGGGTGCAACTGTCGAAAATGGAGGGGTTTGAGAGCCTGTAGACTATTAGGAGGCTACTTTACATCTTACACAAGCTCCTCCATGCGCGGAGCACCCCTCACCCATAACACGTATACTGATGCAAGTTATTCTATATTTCTCTTATTATTCTTGTCTAGTGATACTTGATTACTATACCCAATTGAATGAATTATTTTTTTTTTTGTTGATGATTATCCTCCGATATCTAACTTCATCTATTATTTTTGGTATATATGTTTTTTCGCATTTTCTTTATGTACTATGTTCCATTTTTATGGATCTTTGATAATTGGATGATAAATGCTATGAAGATAATTTTATTTCATTAGTTCTTACTATCGAAGGATATATCATGCATAACTCATTCACAATACACTTTGTTTCTATAAAATTGATTATGCGTGAGCTAACAAGCTTTTCATTTCAAAATAATGTTAATATAGTGCGACACCACCTAGACATGTATCAACATTTACCATTGGAGTTTATACTTCATACAATATTTTATAAAATATATCTCAACTAAAACAAATTTTACATGGGCACAAAAATTGAAGACAACTTTTATTGTGATTTAGAGAGACTAAATATAAAATTATATGTAATTTTAAAAATAAAGGCTCGTCCTAATAAAAATATAAATCATAATTTTGTATATACTCAAGTAAAATAAAGTGCCTTAATAAAAGACCCATTTCAAAATTATTTCAAGTTTTCAACCTTTCCAAATTGTGAAGGTTAGTTGTACAATATGTCTTATATTAATATTACTTAATGAATAAATTAATTATTATACACAAACCGATTAGCCTATTCCAAGTAGGGTTCTCCAATCGTGCGTGTCGTGTCGTGTCAAATACGATCGTGTTAAAATCTCGTGTCGTGTCGTGTTGACACGAACTACTTTTTTAATCGTGTCGTGTCGTGTCGTGTTAAATGGTGAGAATAGGCAACACAACACACATTCTGACACGACACGACTACACGATAGTGTCGTGTCGTATTGACCCGTCTTGTTAGTCGTGTCAAATTATGTCAGATTATTTTATTATTTAAAAAAATATTCAAAAATTAAAGTAAAGGAAAAAAATTACTAAATAATAATTTGATTAGAACAATATGAGTCAAATGATGGTAAATAATATGATATAGTATTATAAATCAAATTTAAATTATTAATTTTGTTTAAATAATTAACATTAATAATTAAATTTGTGTTAATGTATCATGTTAATTTGTGTTCGCGTCGTGTTCGTGTCATGTTGCGTGCCAAATCGTGTCGTGTTGGATTGTGTTAAACTTTCTAATATCCCAACATGACACGATAGCACGATCGTGTTGTGTCAATTTTATATTCGTGTCGTGTCAACACGCACACTGTGTCGTGCCAACACGATCGTGTCGTGTCATTTTGGAGAACACTAATTCTAAGTGCCTCATGTATAAGTGGAAAGCACATGAGGCATACAAGCAGCAAAGAATAGCAAAGCACAGTACAGAACTATCTTTCTTGTCCTTAATTTCAATACCTCAACCTCACATTTCTCCAATAGCCATCTCGTCAAAAAAAAAAAAAAAAAAAAGCCATCTCGTCATGAAATAACACAACACATCGCCACCAAAATAAATGGAAGGAACATTGCATAAAACTATCAAATACATTTTGACTAACCTAATATAACAACTACATTTTAATAAAAGTTTGTTTTGATTCTTGTTGGCCGATGTTTATTCTTCCTCTCGAAAGGAAATAATATTATATGAGGTCTACAACTAATAGTATGCCAAGCATCATTAATTGTCTTATTTAGTAATATATATATTTCAAATCATATATATTCAGATTGTATCCGAATTATCTTTTATTTTCTTAGCTATACATATACAGACAATACTCCATTCATCCTTGTATTACTCGTGAAATTTATGAAGTTTGTTTATTTTTTTAAAATATTGTTTTTATATGTTATCTGCATTATAACGCACTAAACTATTCATAAAATAAAAAATCTTTTGTTTGCTTGCTAAATATCAAGATTTTGGTATACTATTTTTTTGTTGCATTATAAAATATTGAACAGTATATATATTATACCCAATTCACGAACTTATATCGTATATTATCTTGTCATCGGCTTCCTAAAATTCTCAAAAAAAAAAAAAAAAAAAGAGAGTCAACTTTACTGACTTGCTCCCAGCTTCTCTATTGTGTGCATACCAAAGTGCAATTACTAATAATAAATACAAACCAAGATTTATCAGAAAGAATATTATTATTTAAACTATTAGGAAAATTAGATTTAATTCTTCCTTTTGTTTTTCTTAGAAGATAAACCAATTCATAAGTCTCAAACCAAACTCCTAATGCTTCACAATATGGCATGGAAAAAAGCTTTAAAAATCAAAGAAAAATAATATTTGAAATATAATCATCACAGCTGGTTGCTCTTAAAACTAATTTAAGGAAACATTAAAGCGTACTAAACAAGGTGTTACCTGTCTGTAATTGGGGGCTCCAAATTGGGGGAAGATGCATATGTTCTGACAAAATAGTTTCATATTGAATACTAAAATCGTATAAATAGGTTGAATTTTTTTTTACAAGGCCTATTAGTGCTGGTCTAGATTGAATATAATATGATATATAAGCTACTAAAATAGTTTTGCAATCCTGGAATTGTAGAATTCATTGTTGGGCCACTGGAGTTGTGAGAGCCCATTCTACCTTCTCGTTCAATGTACGTTAAAGTCGAATTGCAGATTTACATGGGCAGTGATTACCAAAATAATCGCCTCTTGGTTATCCTATGAACAATTTCGTTTTAAATCAATGGCGTTTGACATTCTGAGATAGCTTCATGATGCTATGGACAAAATATAAATAAAGTGCAAAAGAAAACTTTTTAAAACTTCTTTTGTTTTCCATAACGGAAGATAATGTTTCGTGTATGTTGTTAGCAAAATTTTTAACTATAAGAGAAAAATGAAACTAGGAAATTAATTTCACAGCCATTGTATATATAATGGAACTCGAAAAAAAAAAATAGGCTTTTCCGCTTTGCCAGGTAGTGGGGCAACAGCTTAATCCAAAATATGTACAAATATATAGCTCAGTCATAAACTCAAAATTTATCTTATCCAGCTAATCTCCATTACGGCACAACCAGCATTAGTTCGTAGAACTGACCTCAGCATTTGTTCCCTTTTGTCTGATGGAAAAAAAAGTAGTTGAAAATATCTCTCAATTCGCCCTTCACTTTTTACACCAACTAAAATCAGATAAAATGAGTAGTAAAGTACTAAAGTGTTATCCTTACATATTGCTTCAGGATCTGAGTGGATGTTGTAATGAAACCTGACACTCTCAAGATCCTTGTTACAAAAGCACATTGTACTTCTTCTTAGCCTAGTTACAAAGATAATATGTAGTCAAATACAGGTCCATTTATGCGGAAAAGCATTAATTAGTGCGACTGTCTACACAAGCAGATTATACAAATTTTTATTACAGCAACATCAAGCCATTCAATTACTAATTGACTAATAGACAATAGCTATATAGCATACACCACATAAAAACTAGATTTGAAATTTCTAAAATATTACTTCAAATCTGTGATTAAGCTTGGTGTGTTTCGCCAGGCCAGATATCAAAGACATCAAGGTTCGGTAACGGGGAATTCTGCGCATGCTCTGCCACAGACAATCCTTGATAGCAGTTCTCGTCCCCTCGGAAATTGGCATTGACAGTGCTGTTGGTGTCGAGAGAAGGAAGGATGTCAGACGAACCTCGATGAGAGGCCATCATTTGAGGGGACCCAATATGGCCTTGAAGTAGGCGGTCTAGGCCGCATGTCAATGCACCTCTTGCCACCATGTCTTCAGCCAGTTTGACCTGTGATTGTCAACATTTCAGAAAAATCACACAAAAACAGAACAAATTATACTCCCACAAGCCCCCCTCTCAACCCCCAATTTTAAAGCATCATGAATTTGTTAATTTGTACATATGATTTCATATATATATATGTAGTCTCTAAATTGCATCTCACCTTAACCCGCAGAGCTTCCACATCAGATTTAAGGATTCTGTTATCGGTGACGGCAGTTGAGAATTGATGGTTGGCATCAGTCAGTTGCTTGAACAGAGATGAGTTATCTCCCCTCAGTTGGTCCACCTAATTATTAAATCGTATTGCTTGTAAGTTGACAGATTAGGACATTATTGAAATGTGCAATTCAATTATAATCAGTGGATGAAAGCTTTTTGTAATTACAGTCCAGAGTGTCCACATTTGAGAATTTATTTATACCTCTTTTAAAAATCTATTTCCAAAAATATTAGAATGTGAAGTTCATAGTTTATACCTAATTTTTTTGGTAGAAAATCTAAAGAGAATCAATGATTGAGTAATTTTTAAAGTTTCACTTGATATATATTTATATCTACCAGAAGTTCTGGCAGTTAGAGAACCATAAAGATGAGGTTGCAGGTTAAAATCTCAAAGAAGTATAAACGGGACCCAGTCAGATTTTATTAGAGTCATAGAGAACTTTGGGCCCCGTTTTTCCCCCAAAGAAAAGGTACCTGTTGTTCAAGATCAGCCAAATGAGCTTGCTTGCGCTTCCTTGATCTTCTAGCTGACTCTCTATTAGACACCATTCTACAAAATTGAAAACATCATAATTAGTTTTCAAATATTAAATTTTTGTTTGGCAAATCACATTGAACATTTATGATGCTCCAGGATAGTACCTAACAATTCTTAAATTTCTTGCAAATAAATAATTCACTGCCAGAGTTGTGATGGTACCATAACTATGGCAATTGACCTGCCGTCTGATTTAAATCTGCTCACACTCCATAACCCCCCTAAAATTCCACATACCATTTGGCACATTCAGTTCAAATCAGACGGATAAGACAGCATAGGAGAATAAAGGTGCCATAATAAAATATTTAACAATTTCTTTGCAATATTGCCACCTTTTTTAATAACAGCATATATGATAACTGGTTGCGTTATCAGTAAATAAAATACATTGGATGCAATACCAATATATGAGCAATAAAATTAATATTTCACTGATGTAGTTCTTCCTTCAATACAAGAATCTCATTGTAATGAAGAATAGAATGAAAGTACCTAATATTTTTAACTATTCAATTAAGCAGGACAGATAAAAGTTTATCCTTCTTAATTGGGTTGATCTCTTTAAAGGAAACAAAAAGGGAGATGTAACTCAGGTCAAACCTCCTCATGCGTTTTATATCCACAGCACCCCCACTTTGCTCGCATGGGCCTGCCTCCTCTATTGATTCCTCATCAGATTGATCTGAGCCGCTGGTCACACCTGGTGCTTGGTTTTCTTTCCCAGCTGATTTATTTAATGAGTTCGGGCTCTCAGCTGTGCAAATTTTGTAGAGAGTTTCAGTATAAGTCCTATCTGAGTTCTAAGAGTAGAAATTTACAATCTTAAAGTTAATATAAGAATTCTATGCTTGCCCTGGAGAATATCAGCATATCATATTTACCTCCCGCAGTCCAATGGGAACAAAACGGCACACTATTCAATATACTAAACATATTAGTATTTTACCTTATCTAGCCTTTTTATTAGATGCTTGAAGATACACTGCAAAAAATGGCAGGTATGCAAGATATTTTGTCATGTTTTGCATGGCTATAATTGCAATTCCTATTTTTCGAAGGGAAGCAAATTTGCAGGGTTACGAAAGACATCTTTTGACATTATGGAGAGTAAGACACAGCCCCCTTAAAGAGTCCTTAAAGTGTTAAACCTGCAGGACCTAATAGCTACAGGATTTTCATTCTTATTCTTTTTATTTTTTTTAATAGAAAATAAACTCCAACAAAGTAGTTGCCTCTTAAAATTACTTAAAAGGAATTTCGTCTTTCCATTTTCTTAGCAATTTGATGCTGTTACCACTTTGCTACAATTTGGCAAACTTGTCTGGATTTGCACATGTTATTATAAACCAAAGATTTCTGTATATTGTGATGACATATCTTTCTTAAGATCCGCATCAATTGTCGACAAAACAATTTCAGTTGAAAAATTAACAAGAGGAAAATAATTAAAAGGAACAAAATTTAAAAACATTTCGAAACTTAGATTAAGAGAGCATATACAGAAAAAGGTCCTGCGAATCAATAATTCTTAGCAATGACAACTAAGGAATGTCAGTTTTTTGTTTTGGCTAGTCATAAATAGAGCTAATAATATTTAATTTTCAAGGTGCACAAGTAGATTTGTTTGTTATTTTTAAAAACACTTATTAATAAATTATATTTTATATTTCACTGATTTCTTTATTTTTTTCAAAATAAGCTTAAAGAAAATGACCAAAACAAAGCTATATACATGCCAATGTGCCACAAACCGATCAATGTGATCCCATGGTTGTTGAGATAGTAGCTCGACAAGTTGGGTTGGTGCAATATGATCAAATTTGAATGTTTTGGCAAAAGTTTCTAGATTTGCACTTCTTATCATAAAAAACACCAAAATTTCAACAAATGTTTATCATGGGTATATAACTATATATGCATTCTCAAGATCCATGTCAATTGTTGACAAATTTTTCTGTTGAGAATAAAAATGAAAAGGTATATAAAAAAAGTAGTTAGATTAAGAGAGCACATGTAGATAAGCTCCTCCCAATCAATAATTCTTCATAAAGATAGCTCAAGCACATGGAAGAAAAATATGCAAACTGTAAATGGAATAAAAGATTTAATTTTGAAGGTGGATAAGTAAATTTGTTTGTTATTTTGATGAAGCTATACAAATATTATCGTTTTTATTCACTGAATTTTATATTTATAATAAATTTAAAAACACGAAACAAAATAAAGCTATACATATGTTAGTGTACCACATATTGATGACTGTGATTCCATGGTTGTTGAGATTGCAGGATGACGGGCAGGGTTGGGGTTTGATGGCCAAATATGCTGCGCTCCACTTCCATTCAAGATATCCTACGAGCAATTGGACAAGAGCAACATATCAATAACCATAAAATTTCAACAAATCCATGGCTTCAATATATATTTACTCATTATGTTTTTATGAGAGCTGCTTGAATTTTCCATGAAATGTAATAGAAAGCCAACAGTTTCTATTCCTTTTTAGTTTTTATCAATAGCTCTGTATTGTAAATTCAAGTTAAACATACATTTGTCAAATCACAATATATAGATCTTTGTCATAGTGAGCTAGCAGGATCTAAAAAATTATCTGGATGCTAATTAGAAAAGTTTATAAAATATACTTAAGCATATAATGAATCTAAAGACTAAATTACAGTACTATCATTGTTGTATAAACAATTTAATTAACATAACTATATTATACCAAGTTTAACAACAATTAAAATTTAATTAATAAACTACAAACAATAATTAAAATTGTTACAATTTGATGAAAACTACATCCAATGGAGGTAAAACATAACTAGTAACTTAATTAAGCAAGAACAATATTTTCAAAGACAAATACTTCGGACTATAGGTGTCGTTTGGGATTGTTAGGAATAGGGTAGGAATAACATAAATTTAGGGAAAAATACTATTCACAGAAATTGTGGGAATTGGCTATTCCGGGAATTGGAAATGTTGTTTGGATGGTGAGTTTAGGAATAACGTTGGGAAGTGTGAAAAGTAGAGAGAAAAGTGTTATTGGGAAGAGTGTTATTGAAAATTGTGTTAGGAATGAAATTGACTATTCCAAGACCGTTTGGATGAAAAATTTAGGAATGGAATTGCCAATTCCTAAGAATCGGCTATTCCTAGACAATCCAAACGAGCCCATAATGTACAGAAAAAAATAACCAAAAATGTTTAAGAAATAATCAAAGCCTTTAAAAGCTTTACTAACTAATTAATACAACGGAGGGCCATTAATTAAAAAAAATGTCAACAAAGCTTAAGAGGCCAAATCTATACTCCACAAAACAGCTAATAAAAAAAAAAAAAAAATCTTCAGAGCACATGGAAGAATGGAACAGAATCCCCTCCCCATCTACCCATATAAAATTTTCTGATTGCCTGTGACAAAGTTAATGTAGCGGGATATGAACCATCAGGCTCCACAATACACAGTACACATTTGCACCAAGACTCCACACAGTTGGCATGACCCACGTTGCCACAGAAACGTCAGTTCCAAAAACAGAGCAAACACATACCAACAACTAATTCAAAAAATTCGCACCAAAACACAATCCAAATTAACTTCTAATAATATTCAGAAATTGCACTACAAGAACTCACCCGCTCTCCAAATCCAAACCCGATTTCAGCGCTCCACAAATCGACAAAGGAAGGACCCACATCAGGCTTCCTCTCAGCAGAGGCGTTGAGGAGCATCTCCTCCAGCGCCGCGGCGGTCGGAAGAGGGCCTCCGGCGGTCTCGGCCGAGTGCAAGAAGGCATCGAAGTCGGCCTCGGATTGACACTTCTTCATCACTAAGCAACCTAGCTCGATTGATTAGATTGATCGTGGTTTGTTTGTGAATTTTCCAGTGGGAGGTGTGTAGGTGTGTCGTACTTTTCTTTGGTCCCTTGTTCTTGATTAGTTTAATGAGATCAAAAGAGAAAAAAGAGACGAGAAAGGGAACTCGGCAGAGGTAAAACGACAAGGATTGGTACATTAGCCATCCGGATTTGGGTTTATTTACGGAAATGCCATTTTGGGCACGCATACCAAGTTTTAGTTCAGTGGGGTCCAGTATCTAAAAACTTTCTATTTGTGTTATTTTATTGGATTTTTGAGAAAAAAGATTAAGGTGGATTTTTCTTTATGTACGCCTTAGTCAATTATTTGCTTTGATATATGAATTGGAAGTTTTTAGCGTGCATGATATGCATACATTCAGATCAATAAAAAAAAAATGAATATTTTGTGTTAAGTTTTAAATATTGTATATAGTATGTTTATACAAGTATAAGATAGACATATATAAAGTTCTACTATATGTGGGAAGTTTGTAAATTTACTACGACTGAATCACTTTAGCAACTTCAATAATTTTTTTCTTTTAACAAACTTCAATTGTAAAATGTAACATAAGATAAATGATATCTAATATATTTTTTATGTCCCAAATTAAAATGTGTATGTGCTATCATTAAACAAACAACTTGAAATGTTATAAGCACTGATGGAATTTAACATTAGAATCGTATGAAATCTTTTATAAGCAGTTGTTTATTTATATTTTTTTTATTTGTTTTGAAAAATATTGTCAACGGATTCCAACTCTATAATATAATAATTTATTGTTGACACACGTAATTTTTTTATTTTATTTCTTATACTACTATTAAAATTGTTTCAAAAAATTATGGCCTAAAAATTTCGAGTCTCATTAACGTAGAAAATAAGAAATATATTAGCTACACTTCTTGTGTGTCATTGTGTCAATCGAAATTGGATGATTTAATGGGTCAAAAAGAGTGACCTGCCTAACCTTTGCTAAAGGGATGAATATATATGCAAGTTCCTGTTCCATTCATAAGCTGTTGACATAAAGAGTGTTTGTAATAACGAACGTGTCGGAGGGCATTTCAGACATTTCGAAAGCAGAGTGATGGAGGCCGATATGGATTCGCACCGGCCACGATGAAAAAGGTTGTTTTCATATGAACTCCACGTTTGAAAGCTTACACTCCCTTCCACGTCAGCCGACTCCGTATCCGCTGTTCTTTCTCTTACGTAGAAGTCCCCAACTCCGCCATTTGTTGGGTGCCTGATTCCCAATTAAAGAGTTCGTAGATTGTAGTGGATTCGTTATGCTGTTTGGTGTTCGGATGGAAAGAGCTTGATGGACTGACGCACTCTATCTTGTCTTCTTGCCTTCATGGTAGTTTCCTTCAGGTACTTCGGATCTCATAAAAGGGTCCACTAGAAACTTCAGTACCATCCTAATTATTAAGGAATTAGTTTTAGTTATTTAAGATATTTGAGTCCTCTTGCTTCTTCAATAACGGTAAATTTAGTACTGCACTTGTTATAATTTGATCTTATATTTATTTATATTTTTATATATAAAAATTTACTCTTAGTCATACCTATATTTTTTTTTTGTTAAAGTTAGCAAATAATGTTGAAATAACGGATCATTATTGAATTAAATAATATTATATAATTATCTTATGATTAAATATGAAAATTATGTAGTCGTTTATTTTATTAATTTTGTAAAGATTTTACGTTACTAATTAGTAAAACTATATGAAACCTTTTAATCAATTTCATCAATCATCATAATTATAAATATTACATATATTAAATGATTAAAAAAATTAGAATTATAATATATGATTTTGTATTTGTTAATTATCCTGCAAGCTAACGGGTTCTTACCAAATATGATTTTTCTTTTTTGATGAAATGACCCATAGGCGTCCTTACCAAATATGATACCTCTAAACTAATGAGATAAATGGGTATCATTGACACTCCTAACTAAATTGGACTCGCTAAATTTAAAAAATTTTAAAATTCAATTTAATCATAGAGCACTTGGAAATTTTTTTTTTATACTGATATTATGTTTGGCCAACCTTTACAAGTTGGTAATTTGTACATTTTAGTTAAAAACAGTTAGAACCTTTATCTGATGTTGATACGTTAACATTTTCAGAAATTTCTGTCATAACTGTAAGCGAGTGTTTGGAAGCAACAAAGAGGAAAATAGGAAGTAAAATACATTGTAAACCTTTTTCACAAGATATATTTTATTTCGTTTTGGTCAAGATCTACTTGCTCCTTTTGAACTTTCAACTTTTAAAATTATGCACAGTCTAATGTCTGGATTCTTATTTCAATTACTTCGGGAAGAATGTGGATAAACAATTTTCATAGACTTCCTGTGTACGTTTCCCTTTCTTATTTATTTGTACGATTTAAACTATCGTATGCGCTTAACCCTTCCTATGTTTTAGTAGATCTACTGTTATTTTTTCTTTATTTTCTAGTTTTTTAGCTTTTTTGTTGTGATTCTTTTCTCTTCTTTTTCTTCTTTACAGTTTCCAACTGATGTTATCTTCTGTGTTGTATTTTGAAAAATTTTATTTTAATGAAAAGTTTTGGGGCTTGACTCCTTGCCTCCTCCTTCTTCTTCTTCAAAAAAAAAAAAAAAAAAAAAAACCCCTTCCTATGCTGAATAACTTCAAACAAAATTTTATAGATTATTGGGTCGTGTGCATAGTCTACATGGGGCTGATATTAAGCAAATATCGATGTCTAGCCCATATTTTCAACTCAGTAATTCTCAAGAACTGGAGTTGGCCCAAATTATCCCAGATAAACTGTCAAACTAAACTTCATTTAGTCCAGCCCAGAAATAGAAACCACTTGCATAAGAGTAAGACTACATAATGCAGATCTTGAGAGGGGAAAAAAAAAAAGCACTATAACATGACTGCATCCAACCTATTAGAAATAAACATAGCCATGACTTGCAACATTCTTTATAGAATACGTGAAATTTATAAGTGCAAGCTTTCGAACACTAGTACTACAATAATAGGCAAGGTACTTCAGCCGTGTGCAAAAACATGTCATCTAGATGTCACATAAATTATGCTATACAACTCCTGCTAGCTAAGCTTCCAAGCTTTTCCACCTTGCATATTAAACTTTTTGAGCCTTCCAAAAATCATGACAATAATTAGTAACAATTTCCCTTTCGGACTCCACTTTCCAACAAATCCATAGGATGCATCTATGCAAGTTTGGTCAAGCTTTAGCAATCTCTTGCAACTGTATCCAATTGAGAACCCCACATTTCCATATGCACTGCATACAAGAACGAAAAAAAAAAAAAATGTGAGACCCAGCAATTAACTAAATAACTAATTTTTTTATAACCTAGTATTGCAAGAAATAAAAGAACAATTTCATGTACCATAATGATAAATATCTTTTTATTAAAAAAAATAAAATTTTACCTGATTACTTCAAAGACTACATTGGAAACATTGAAGTTCAGTGGGTCCGTCCGCATGGACTCTCTTTCAGTTATGCAGATCAAAATAACAAATATTACCAAATACGCGAGTTGAGAAAATATCAAATTCTCTAATTTTCTGCTTTTAATCTCATTTTCTTTGCTGCTTTCTCCCGAAGAAGTCTCAGCATTGTTAGTTATTGGTACATATGAGGTGTAAGGAGGAAGGTACCTGATAAAAAAAATAGTGTGTAATCGTCAATTGAAAGCAATAATCCTCGAGAAAAGGGAGATAGAGAGTAGATAAAGTGAGAGGGAGAAAGAGATAAAAGATAGAGAGAGACTTACATCATAACAGCGAAAAGCACAAGGACCGCTGAAGAAAGCTTCGATAAATCAACCACTGATTCACCAGCATGTCGCGAATTAACGGACAGAAAAATGGATCCAACTATTTTTTGGTACCAATTCATCCCCGTCAAAACTTCTGAATCCCACTCTAAGCCGCAAAAAACTATTGTTTGTAACAATATAAAACCTAAAACTGTCATACTTAAGTAGACACACGCCTCTGATGAAAACAGATGCTTGTACCTAACATCATGAGGGTGTTGAAGTATATATCCGTATTCTTCTTTTCTGGTAAACTTCTTCAAAACCCAAATTGAAAATCTTAAGAGGGGAGGGTACAATGTGTTGCCAGCTAAAATTTGAGGAATAACAATTAGCAGCAGGAGTGAATTTGTACTAAACAACGCCATGTTTTCATTTGCTGGTGTGAAGCCACAGTTTCCAAATGAAGAAACTGTTGTGAAAACCGAAAAGGTGGATAGTTTGATACCCTTGGCCTTCAACAAATTTCCTGCTTGTTTAACAACTGTTAAATAGACAAGTACTGACACTGATCCAGTAACATTTACCACAGTTAGATAACCCAAAACTACATGAACAAGGCAAGACATACACTTGATTGCCTTTTGTATATCGAATATATCTTCGGAAATGGCGGATTCGACATCCGATCCATTCCCCTTGATTGAATCCTCTCTACTTAGTTTGACCTTCATGAATTGAAGGCCAAGCATAGAAGTAAAAACCTCTCCACCAATTAGCATTAAAAAGGTCAAGACCCACAACTGAGCATCTGTGAAACTCTCCATTTCTACAGTGGCCATGCTAGAAACGGTTACTGCCGAAGTGGACATGAAAAAGAGATCCAAATCTTTGGGCTTGTTTATTAGGTCTTTTGGTTTAAGTGTTTTCAGAGCAAAAAGACCAGCAAAAGATAGAGATATGAAGTATATTACTTGAGTGCAAAAAGGACTGCTTTGTAGAAAGAAGCAAAACGAACATTTCATGTAGCCAAGGAGGAATTTTACATAAGAGGAAAACTTCACTAATGTGAACTTTTTCCGAATTTGAAATTTCTGTATCATTTTTGGAACAGAACTAATGTAGCTTTTCAAGATCAAAACAGGAGGCTACTTTCCAAGATGATTGCCTTTGTGGTTGCATGTGTCATATATATATATATATAAAGTAGAGACACAGATTGATCATCGGGAGGGATAGTTTAGGGTCACTAAGGATCGGATACGGGCGGATAATTATGAAATTATATTTATATTTGTTTTAATATTCAAATATAAAATCTGATACGGTTAGCCTAGGAAATAATACGGATTAATATGTTAATTGAATTCAATGGATCGAATATTAAGGAATACAAGTACGAATACAAATATATTTTAGGGGTAAATAAAATTATTACATGTTTGATGTTTCATAAAAATACACATATTATGCATTCATCGGTAAAATATTAACAACATTTTATATTCGCAATATATTTTTTGCCTAAAAAATATATATTGACGAAGTAACCGCCTAATTATTATCATAATTTGTAGTCAAATTGTAGTAAGATATTCTCTAAGTGCATGAGCAGGGTGTATCAAATGATTAAGCATAAGTAGTGTTTGTTGGATTTAAAATTATATTACAGATTGCACTTCAAGTCCAATAAAAGTCATTATGAGAATATGAGTCTTTGAAGCACATCAGTATCCGTATGCTCTAACTAACTAAAAGCCGTATCTGTTTCCATATATTTAATTACCAATTATCTGGGTGCGGATCCGGGTATGAACGGATCATATTTTATCCATAGATTCACCGTTCATCATCTTTTCCTAGCTATTTGGAAAAAAAAAATATATATATTCCAACGTGAAAAAAATTGCCTAATTGACATGATCTAAGTCAAGTTCGAATATTTGGAGCATTGGTGAAAAAAGAACTAATTCTCTCCTAGATATGGGAATATAATAACTTCCACTAATTATGGTCCTCGAGAAGCATTGAAGGAGTTTTGAGTGACTTTTTATCATTTTTCCTTCAAACTCTATACAATATATACGTACATAAAGGCTAGTATTCTTTTTTGATATGGACTAATCAAACTAAAATCAAGTTCTGGAAAAATAGGCATCAACGTGGCAAGCTTAGGGCTATCATATTATTCCACAGAACTTCCTTCTGAAACCTTCTTGAGAGAATATAAGACAACTCACCTGAAATACAACAAAAGTATGCAAAATTGGAATTATTACCTTTACGTACTATATGTTGGTCCTTCATAATCTTTTCTCAATGGTGAATCCTTAGTACTCTTTTATAATTTTATCGTAGTAAAGAAAAAAACTCAGAAAACCAGTTGCTCTGTTTTTATTTTATGATAAAATGTGAAAATTTATTTCTCAAATTTTTTTGGGGAGTAGATGTAAAAAAACACAGTTTTTTATTTTAAGATCAATTACATGCATGGTCTTCCTATTTCTGGACAAAAAGAAGAAAAGAAAAATAATTGAATTTAACGGTCATATACTCAGATTGTTTGAATTTCAGCATGCTCTAACCAAGTGGATCGATGTTATCCTACTCGTACCTAGCTGTAGCTTCAATAAATTGAAGACTTAATTATGGTAATATTTCATTTCTTATCTTACTAATCAACTACGTACCAAAACTATAACATCAGTTATCTAACAACAAACTTCCATAATAAACAATCAATATCAAATAATACAACAAATGATGACAGATTGACAGCTAATACAAATATTTTACAAAAATTAACATGTTAATTCTACAAAAGAATTACAGCATAAAAACATAGCCACATGAGCACTTTTTTCCATGAGACTCAACGAAATTGTTCGGTGAAAATTGAGAGGTGCCAAAGTAACCCCAATTGGTCTCCTAGTCTAACAATCCAAGGAATGCCTGGATGTTAATTAATCACGTGGACATTTAACTGTACAATTTCCATCTTCAACATTTTCGACTTCAATAAATATTTTTTTGAAGATAGACTTCAATATATATTAATTTGTGTAAAGTTGTTATTGATAAACAAATATCAATTACGATGAGAATTCATCATTCTTCCTCAACCAAATAATTGTTTTGTTTGATGTCATCTTATCATTTTTTTAGAATTTTTTTGCTTTCCTGACTTTGGTAATGGAGGCAACAGATTAATTAGTTATGGTAAATCTTAAGTGCATATGGAACTATCAAGCATCAGAATGCACTTTGCTTGTACTCGCCCCCTGCCTTTCCTGAAAAAAATAGATAACTAGTTCCTAAAGCTAAAGAACCTCAAATCGCATGAAACTAATGAGTTATGAGTTATGACCCAATTTTTGTATTCATTATTTTTTTTTATGTCCATTCTGTCTTTCATTTTTCTCTCTTTTTGCATTATTTTTCAAGGGGTGCAATTAATATTCTTTTTCTTTTTTCTAACCTTTTTTGTTTCCTTGACAACTAATTGAGAGAGCGGTTCAACACTACCACTGAATGGTAGACATAAGTTAGTCAACTCCCTATCAATCTGGGCAAAAAAATAAAATGAAAAAAAAATTCAATGAGACAGGTAGAAAGAATTAGAAAATAAATCACTCCGTCTGTGAATTAACCTTATCAATTACATGATTTTGAAACTACAAAGATGTCATTGCAACTTGCGAGTCCCCCATGCTGCGTTACTTTTACATCTGCCCAGAGTATTTGGACATGCGAAAATGATTACATTGCTAATTAAGACAAAACATATACAGCATTTTGTTTTTGAAGCCCTTAAATATGTGGTATTGATGCTTAAAAAAGCTATAAATGTACTTTTAATTATGCTTTTATCCTTGGATACTGAAAGTACTTACTTTATTTAAAGCTTGATTCGAGTGTAATATTGCTATAAGCTCAGTTTTAAATTTGTTGAACTCTGTTGTTGGACAAATTTGTCTCATTTTGGGAACTGAGAGCGTCGAATAATAAAAAAAGCAATAAAGAAATATTTTACTAATTCATATGAAATTTCTTCCCTGAAATTGGAATAACCAACCTATGGTTGATAAGAACCACATATATACAAGGATTTTGTTATCACTTTTTATAAAATTTTAATTCTTCTTTCCGCTAGCATTTTCCATACGCAGCCAACCAATAATACAAAAAGCATTTGAAATAATATGCAGCTTCTAAGCTTCAGGTGCATAAAGGTAGGGGCCCATGGAACATCAAGAACACGTTATTTGGGTTATAACTTATAAATTTGATTCCAACTTTGGATCGTTTTGGACTCACGCGTGGTCCATCTTTAATGCGTCATTTCGGTTCGAAATTTCTTGGGTCAGATTTGGGGTTGGAATGGATCAAGAGGCGGGTTTGATCAAGGGATCCATATTGTAGAAAAACTTTTCCCAAAAATCTGCGACAGGAGTGACCGAGTGAGGTAAACTGACGCTTTCTGCCTTTCTCAACAAAAATATATGACCTGACAAAAACAGAAATGGCAATGTCAGGTACGGTCGTTTGTGAGCTTATGATCTCGTAATAATAATATCGCCTGAAAATTGATGTTCAGCTTGACTGTACGGCCGTACGCATTCCCAGCCGAGTCTGACGTCATCAAAATCATTCATGGAATTAATTAACATAATTTCTGGAATCAATTATTTCAAAGTTTTTTTTTCTGAAAATTAATTATTTCAAGCTTTAAAGTAATATGTAAGATACGATAAATATATTTGTTTTAATTGGAAGTATTTTATTTTTTATGAAGTTTTATAATCACTAGTTGGCAGTGTAAAGATTGCTAGGCCGAGTACGTAGCCTCTATATAGAGTACAAGTACGTTGTACCACTTGACACGGTCACACTGGTGCTCTCTGACCTCATTGTTGCGTATATTATAATATTAATGATACCAGAACGCATGCACTCATGGTAATTGCGCTAAGCAATCCTCCTTTTTTTTTAAATTATTTTTGTTGCCTTCCTATTATTATTATTATTACTATTATTATTTCAATAATTAGTTGGGTTGTTCGGCCTAGTGGGTTTCAAATTTCTTATAACAAAATCGTTGGTTTCAAACCAACCTCCAAATATATATATATATAGAGAGAGAGAGAGAAAACATATGGTGCATACTAATGTACCGGAACTTCGGTGCATATTGATCCGAACTCTTCGATCTGCTTCAAAATGACCGATCCAAACTGTCTAATATGATCTCTCTATTGAAATCTCCTTGCCGACTAAATTTTATATTTTTTTTGAAAAGTTTAAGTAATTTTTTCGGATTTTTAAAAACTGCTATTTTTTAACGGTTCAGAAAAAAGTTAGATTAGTGATTTTCAAAAATTCAAAAAGATAGTAAAAACATTCAAAAAAATATAAAATTTGGTCAGCAAGGATATTATAATAGCGAAATCATATTGGACGGTTTGGATCGATCATTTTGAAGCAGATCAAAAAAATTTGAATTAGTATGCACGTACATTAATAGCACCATATGTTTTCTCTCTCTCTATATATATAGAGAGAGATTGGCTAAAATGCTTTGCAAAGCATAGAAGGGTCATGCTTTGGACCTTTAAACCGTTAGATCTGATTCAAAATGACCGATCCAAATTGACTAATATGATCTCCCTATTGAAATCTCCATGTAGACCAAATTTTTCATTTTTTTCGAAATTTTTAAGTATTTTTTCGGTTTTTTTTTTAAATCGCTGTTTTTGAATGGTTCAGAACTAATTAGATTAACGATTTTCTAAAATCCAAAAAAATACTTAAAAATTTCGAAAAAAATGAAAAATTTGGTCTGCATTAAAATTTCAATAGGGAGATCATATTGGATGGTTTGGATCGATCATTTTGAACCAATCCAACGATTTAAAAGTCCGAAGCACGGTCCTTCTATGCTTTGCAAAGCATTTTAGCCAATCACTATATATATATAGTGTTTTGCTATGGTGAGTTGCAACTCACCGAGCCTTCCGTAAGTCACGATCAAAACTCTTGGATTTGATTCAAAATGACCGATCCAAACCGTCCAATATAATCTCCATATTGAAATCTCCTTGCAGACTAAATTTTATATTTTTTAGAAATTTTTAAGTATTTTATTTAAATTTTTAAATACTGCTGTTTTTGAACGGTAGATAATTAATTAGATAGCGATTTTCTAAAATTCTAAAAAAATATTTAAAAATTTTGAAAAAATATAAAATTTGGTCTGCAAGGAGATTTCAATATAGAAATCATATTGGATGGTTTGGATCGGTCATTTCAAATCAGATCTAAGAGTTTTGATGGTGACTCACGGAAGGCTCTGTGAGTTGCAACTTACAATAGCAAAACTATATATATATATATTTCAATAATTAGTTGTTAAGACTTCTACTATGGACAATCTATGGTTTCATTTAATCCAAACGAGAAACAAAATAAAAGTGTAAGGACAAGGTAGACGGTTAATAAGCCTATCTAAATGGAACTCAATTAGAGATAAACTTGACCTCTAAAAGTATGTGGTCATTAAATGTAGGAGTGATGGTTAATTGGATGTAAATAAAAATTTTCGCCAATTGTTTCTTTATACTTGCACAAGCAAATTCATTTATCGCATAAAATTTCAAAATTGTTCATAATTAATTCTTAAGTTTTCTTAACACTCATTTATTTTTTAATGAAGGAAAAATACTTACCTTCAAAGTTCTTTTCTCATAACTATTTTCGTCGAGCTTTGTAAAAAGAAGTCGAATAAGCTAGCTTAATGTTTATCGGCACAATAATATTATACGTATTTTGGAGGTTTAAAAAATTAGTATGGATGATAAAGTACTTATTTGACAGTTATTGAAATATATTTTCGCGACTTATAATGATTAAATTAGAAATAAAATAGACAAGTATTAATTGGTATTAAAAAACGAGCATGTATCGACACAATAATTGACTATCAGTACAATAGACGAGAGTGCATGTCTCGTAAGATGTGTTTGGAGATATATTTAGAAGGCAGTTCATGAGAGAGGCACCAATAATTCTTATTCTTACTACTTATAAATGCAACTATACAACAAGTGTAAACAATTCATATAAAAAAAGTAAACATCTCATATAAAAGGGTGTTAAACAATTCTTATATCAATTCTGGACCATTAATTTGTGTAATTTGATCTAATCAGTGGTCTAGATCAAGATTGGACTTTTTATTAAAATATTTTAAGTTACTAACAAATTAGTTATTTATTTAAAAGGAAAGACTAAATTATTGATTTTATCGTATCTTTATTGTCTAACATGTAAAGTTATATATGAAACAAACCAAAATTTTATTTTCTTATTTGCCCGCTTTTTTCTAGTAATACTAAAATTACTCCTACAACACTCGATTCGCATTTAAAACACACTTACACTCAGTCAACCAAAGATCTCAACACCTTAATTAATTTGAACCACCCATAGCAATATACCTTAATTAATTTGCACTCTAATATTTGATCAAATCAGTGTATTATTCCCAACACGATCAATTTACTACTTATGACACTTGCATTTCATATAATGTCATGATAGTTTCCATGCCTTGCCACCATTAAGGCTGAACTTCTTAAGCCTGCCAAAGAACATAACAACCATCAGCACAACCTTCCCCTCGGCACTCCATCTCCCCGAAAAGCCTGTCCATGCGTCCTTGCATACACCGTCATGCTGCAGCCTGCGTTTGCAGCTGTATCCCGTTGAGAATCCGACATTGCCATAAGCACTGCATCCAAAGGCAGTTTATAATCAATTGCTTGGTTAAATTGTAAGAACAGATCCTAGGAATTCACATCTTTACCTTTCAATAAAAAGTTCTACATTTCCAGAATAACTTTGTCAAAAATTGTTTCTGGGTATTCTTGTGTTGTTCAATTTAATTTATTCTCTCGTCTTTTAGTTTTAGCTCACTCATGTATATAAAATTCACTATGTTTTGTGGTTCTGGTCCACAACATGCAATGGGCACTAAAGACTGCTTTTTTAACTTCGCATTTCTCTTTCTGGAGTGTGACTATACGTGACCACTAGACAGGTAGCACTTGAACTTGTTGCGACAGAAAATAAGGGATGCATGAAACATACCTAAATTGGTCAAATATATAGAAATATATTAAATGAAAGTGCAAGTGTCAAACTTAGTGCTCTGTAAGTGGAATTACTCTCAGATGATCAGGTCAGCAGAATAAGATAGGACTTGTACAGAATCACATTGATTATAATTACAACCAAATTCTGGATTGGAACAAGCAATCTAACTAATATTATTCTATTCTTGTTTTAAATGTCAACACAATTAAGCCTTCTTAAACTATTGTTGAATTAAAATTGATAACATTTGACTGATTTTGAGCAACTTAGTTGTTCCATATATTACATCATAAATTAAAATTTTCATATTATTATTTAATTAATAATTAGAACTTGTAAAAGTGGACGGGTAATTAATTGCACTGAAATATTCTCTTCCTTTTTCTGTTCATCTGAAAGCAACATTTTATTATAACTGGTACACAACAACGAGGAGATAACAATGTTTTGAAAAGACGTGGAAATTACTTTAGGTTCACAAAGATTAGTTTCTTTTCTCAAAATAGGGGAGTGGTAGTGGAGAAAAAAGTTTGAACTTGCCAATAAGCTTAGATCGACCAAAGTTGTCCCACAAAGACCTATTTAGAGATGTGAACTGTGAAGTGGAAAGTGTCTTGTGAATATAACTCTAGTGTGTTATTTGTTAGTTATTTAGTTCTCCTGATATAGATGCCATATATTAAAAAAGTTCCTTGAAGTGCTCTGACTTATTTTGGCGCGGATGCATTCATATAAATATAGACTAAGCTTAATAATATTGTAGATGAAACACATTACACTTCACCAAATATTTCTGGCGAAAATCTTCCATTAGTTTTGTGAGATGAATTAAAAAAAAAGGATAAATATGCACCAGTATGTGTAGTTGTTATTAGTTTGCTAATTTATTGCAATGTTCGTTCAAGGTTTACGGCTGTATATATATGGGACACTAAAAATGAGGTAATATTGTACAAACTGAAATAAAAATTTTAGAAGAGATGCGTGCATACCTGATCACCTCAATGACTATATTCAATACATTGAAATTGAGAGGATCTTCTTTCAGTTGCCTTCTCTCAGTGATACAAACAAGGATCACAAAAATGGCCAAGTACGAGAGTTGTGAGAGAAGAAAGTTTTGCCACCTCCAAACACTTGTCTTCTTTTTATTGCCTTCTGAAGTGTCGTTTGCAACTTTGTGCCGCTCTTCCATAGGTAAAAAGCATGTATAAGGCGGTAGATACCTAAATTAATATTATGTGTCATAGCTTAGGGAAAATTGCCAAATTAACGACATATATATTAAATTTTTATAGATATCATGATACATGATAAAACATTTGTTGATTTCATGAACCCTTTAATTTTGTTCTGAAGTTATGAGGTACAATTGATTTGTATAATAACCGTTTGACATAATTAATAAACCATAATGGTGCACAACGATATTAATAATGAAATAATAAAAAATAAAGCTGACTTACATCATAACCACATAAAGAACCAGCACTGCTGATGCAACCACTGATAGGTCAACCACAGACTCACCTGCATGCCGCGAATTGACCGACATAAATAACCCTGCCACAAGCTTCTGGTAAGACCCCAGCCCCTCTAAACCTTCAGACCACCATTCCATTGAGCAGAATAGCACAAACTGGACTAATATAAAACTAGCCACACAGACGGCCACAGAGAGAGCATAGGAACCAGGTAACAAATGATCGTAACCAATGTCCTCATGGTATCTTAACATGTATTCAAATTCTTGCCTCTTAGTCACTTTCTTTAATACCCATATTACAAACCGAAGTGCTGAGGCAAACATAGTGTTCCCTAGAAGCACTTGAGCTGCTACTACGAGCAAAAGCCCGGAGTTACCCTTAAAAACTATCATATTTTCATTCGTTGGTACAAAGCCGCAATTTGCAAAAGATGAGACAACAGTGAATAAGGAAAAAGTTTGCAAATTGATCCCTTTTCCCACAAGTACGGCCTTTGCACTTGGAAAAAGGTTTAGGTATATTAAAATTGAAGTGTAACCAGTGAAATGCACTACTATGTGATAGCCTAACACTAAGAAGCTCAAGTACCTTACTGAGTTCTGTTTGAGATAATTTGTTGGGGTTTGTGGAATATCGAACAATTTAGCATTCATGGTCCCCATTTCAATTTGATTTTGGAGATCAGGAATTGGGTCATGACTAGTGGTGAGTTCTAAGACCTGTGGCATTTGATTTGCTATTTCAAGTTCTTTCTTGATCCTGATGTTTTGGAACTGTAAACCAAGCATGGAGGTGAACACCTCACCTCCAAGGAGCATTAAAAGGGTCATGACTATGAGTTGTGAATTTGAAAATGATTCAGTTTCAATTGAATCCATGCTTGAGACGGTTGTGGAAGATACAGATGTGAAAAACAGGTCTAAATTGCTTGCATGATTTGAATCTCTCATGGGAAAAAGTTTTAGTAATAAAAAGCCAAGCACAGAGACAAAGATGAAGTAAACAAGTTGGATCCAAAAAGCATGCACATGAAATAGTAAGAAATAGTAAATTGATCGTGCGAGATCACCAATATTCCGCAGATGATTTGCATTTTGTAAGGAAGAATTCCTGTAAGGAGAGCTCTTTATTTTAAAAGTTGACATTGCTTGGAAGCTATGAAAACTTGATGCTTTCTGATGGGGTGAAGGGTACATATATATAGTCAAAGAAAAAGGTTCCTTCCCAATGGGCATATTGGGCATTTGATAATAGTTTTAATATGGAATTAATTAGCTAGTAACATCAACTGGACGTGATTGGATTAATGCATGTTTATCTAATTTCACTCGATTAATATGTTTTTCCTCTCCCTATTATATTTTGTCTATGATTACTAGCACCGTACCTGTCGATTTCGAGCCTCTACTCACCTAATACATGATACTGATAGTCAGTGTTTGATCAGATAAAAAATATTTGTTTCAAGTAGCTAAGATTTCGTGGTGGGACAGTACCATCTCGATTTGGTTAAGACAATCCATTTATTTTGGTGTAAGTGATCTGTTACATCAGCAGTTTACAAACCTAGAAACAGAACGATGATCACTGCATGTAGATCAATTAATCTTAGAAAAGGGATTTGGAGAAAAATATTCTCCAACGGTATAATTCACAATGTCTAATTAGAAATAATAAAAGCGATATGATACTACTTTGACCTTAAAAAAAACAGGGTACTATTTTGTTCTAACATCAATTTTTCCTTTTAAATAGCTTCTAAATTAGAATTGCAAGGTACTATTTTTCTTGAAGAAGCTTAGAGAAAAAGCAGGGAACTATTTTCTTTGGCGATAAGCATCGGAAGACATAACTTGTTCCATGTCAAATTAGAATTTCATCATGCAATACTCCCATTAATTGGATCAACTATGAATATAAAATTATATGATAATAACTCTACTTTATTCCCTACGGCTAGTACGTTTTAGCATTTTGTGGTAAAAGTTTATCTCCTCCAATTAAAATTGTGAAAAGATAAAGCAGCTTTTGAATATTTCTTTTTGGTAATTTTTCTAATAAGTCAATCTTTGGTCTAGTAGTCAATCAAGGACAATATCTTCAATGTAACTTGCAAGTCCGAAACTCAGTTGGAAGATATTTTTGTAAATATTCCAAGTTGGAAGACTTCATCTCATAATTATCTAAAAAAATTATAGTATGCAAATGATAACTACATTGTTTTCGTAAATATCAACTTATTAGAAATAAATAATTGTACGGACATCAGATGAATAAAAAATCGTATCATGCTTATTATAGTGTGGGATCTGAATCGAGTTTGAATTAAATATAAAAATATTGAACTCTATAATCATATTATAGAAGGGCATATTTTTCAGATCATTACAAACAATTTTGACAAAGTCTGAGTTGAACTTGATTTAGATTTTTGTGGGGACTTGGGACTGAATAAGAACACCGGACCATGGAAAAAACTGCACTTCTAGCATGAGTTGAACAAGGAAAAATTAGAAAATTATAATACAAAACAGATATGGTTAATGATTTTACCACCAGGTAAAGTTGACTGTAAGAGTTGGGTGTTTTAAGTCAAATGTGCGATCAAACTGCCATAACGGTTTGTTTGACTAAGGCCTACAATCTGATTGAGTGTTCTTGAGACTTCAAGGAAAAGGATTTTGTGTTTGACTAACGCCTGAAACTGATTGAGTGCTGTGAGACTTAGATCATCCACTTCCTCATCTCTAAGATTAACTTATGAAACAATAATGATTGTGAGAACTAGTCATAAAGATGACTGATCAGTACATGATTGTTTTATTAAAGTTTTGAATTTCTTGTATCATTCTTCTATAAATTATACTCATTATGTATTTATGTTGGAATGCAGAGAACAGGCAGCCTTAATTTAGTCCAGTGGCTAAGAGTTCACACCTTGAGTTGAGGTTGTAGGTTTGAAATCCGGTAGAAGAATTCAAAAATAAGAAAGTAGAATGCACAATTTGACAATCATTGTTTCATCCTAGCTGCGGCCATAATAGATTAGATAGCGCGCGACTGGAATTTCAGATCACCTGGCCCCGGACACTACAACACAGGAATTGAATAGCATGCATGACAGCATGAGACACTCTGAGATTCACGCTTATTTTGTTGGGACTTTAAAACAAGACTCCCTATCAACATCAGCGGTCGCGCGACATGCGTAGCGCGTGCTGCGTAACCGAGGATAAAGGTCCAAGTGACGTTGGTTCACCATGGCATTTTGCACTTGATTGACATGACAACACAAATGTCCCATCGGTGTTTAATAAGCAGATACCCTGGACAGATTAACTGGTTAAGCATTGTTATCTGTCCTACTGTCCTCCACTGAAGCTCTGATTTGTGGAACAATATAGCTTGTATAATATCGGACACACTTTTAATCAAATCTCAAAAAATCGGTGCAACACAAAAATATTACAGGTATTTTTGCAACACCATCAAATTTATCACAGATGCCTTCGGTAAAGATTCGTTTGCTGTATTGTAACTACAGGAGTTGGGCTGTCCTGATATTATTTTTGGGATCTATCAATTAGGAATCAACTGCTTCTTTTTCCCTTTTTTCTTTTTTCCTTTTTAATTTTTTCTGGGTCTCAAACTAAATTGTATGAAAGTTGAGGGGCATTAGCTAATTGCAGCCAATTTGCCGCATACAGTTTCTTTTCTTTCCTTTGTCATGCACTAAATCTTTTAACAACCGCTGCTAATGCAGAATTTGCAAGTCTCAACGCATCTTCACTAGAGGTCGCATGCTTGAAACCTGACAGATGGGTCCTTTGGCATGCACATTTAAATTCGAAATAAGTTGGAGGGCTTGATACAGTCTTATCTTCAAGTCATCTCTTGTAGTTTTCCGCTTGCACTAATCTTGACAATAGAAGTGCATCTCTTATAATTAATTTATTTTGGAACATTGAGACAGCAACTATGATAGCTTGAACCACATATAGTCCAAATAGTTCTACTGTTATTAATAAGTTGAGCTCCTTTAGCTTAGTTTCAGTCATATATATAAGTGAAGAGTTATCAAGATATACCTATTGCTCTGGAAATAAACAAATAAATATATCCTCATGTTTACGGACAGAGTAGAAAAACTTTAGATAAGAGCTGTGCAATATAGTCGTCATATAAAAAACCATTAAAGTTTAATTATGAAGCGTGAACAATAATTTTTGGTTTAGTGGAAGTTCAATATAAATTTTCAGAAAAAAATGAATTTATAGCACTAAAAATATTATATATATATATGTGTGTGTGTGTGTGTGTGTGTGTATATATATATATATATATATATATATATATATATATATATATATATATATATATATATATATATATATTTGTACTGCTCTCTTCTTTACGCATTGCTAGCTTCTTTTTTTTCCTTTTTCCTTTGACAGCCACTGTCAAATCTTCAAAAAAAAAGGAAAAAAAAAAGAATATCTTTGTAAGTTATATACATGAATTATTGGATAATTAAGAATATCTTTTTTTTCCTCTTTCTCGTACATTAGAACCCCCCCCCCCCCCCACCAAAAAAAAAAAAAAAAAAAAAACCGGCCCCTACAATTATCAAAATCCCATCACCACTCTCTAGGTATAGTATCATTAGACATTAAATGCCTAATAAATCTACAGCTTGACGATATAATGCAATATTCTTCGAATTTTGAAGATTAGATTTATAAAGTAAGATATCTCGGCCTTTTTTATAAACTAGCGTGCACTCAATTAGATTTGTTAGGTCTTGGTCTTGCTAAACAGTTAAAGTGATATTTTATTTGTCAATGTCATATTTAAGACAATTTAAAATTTATTTGTCATGAATAAAAATTTATAAATTCCTTTATCTTTTATATTATCTGATGAAAAGTTTAAAAAATTAAATTGTCTTCAATATAAAAGCAGGGCACTTCGTTTTAGAATGATACTTTTAAGATATATATATAATTTATTATATATATATCGTAAAGATGAAAACATGTTAGAATCATCCAAAAAGAAAATATCTATAACAGAATTTGGAAAAAGGTGCAATGCACGGAATCTGTTAAAGAGGAAACCTAGACCTAAAAACAACTGTTTGCTGTAAGATTAATGCGGTCAATATAATTTGGCATTTCTCTAATTTAAAGTTTTAAACTTGTCTATATACCAATGGGGAGGTTGCATCTTGCTGGCCGTACAACAAAACCCAAGCACAGTATCACACGACCCAACAATTTGATATTAGCTAACCAGAGAGATAATTCTTCGTTTGGTATTATGAATTAAAATGTGATCAGACTATCTGTTCGGTCATCAATCGGCGAAATACCCCGTCACTTTTCTCTTCTTATGTGATTTTTTTTTGTTTTTATCTCCACCTTATTAATTATATGTACAATTTAGCTAGAATATTTTTTTTCTCCTTTGTCTAAACTAGATTTTAAGAAAAACCAATAATTTTTATTTCTAAAAAAATTTTAAAAATTTAAATTGAAAAAAATATGGACTTAAGTACAAAGCAAGGTTCAACTGTAAATTTTAATTGCAAAAAATATAGACTTAATTTTTTGTTCCGTATAACTTTCTTAATTTGCATTCTTGCTAATTTCAATATATTTATTGGATCATGTAAAGTTGAATTACAGTGGATTGAAGGATCATAGAACTGACTTAACAAGTTAACATTCAATGAAAAATAATTACTAAAACAGTTGACGCGGCAGAGAAAAAAAAAACAAATTACATATGCATATTAGCATATATGATAGCGATGCTCAACACTGAATGGCCCCTATAAAATTGATTGGTTTTATTGGGCACATAAAGTTGGAAACCGAACCCAACAAGATTAGATGCATGATATCCTCATCGCCTTGATAGTACTTGTGACCCCTGCAATTATATTCTAAAATTACAATAGCCATCAAATTGACAGTTCTAGCTTAGATGCAAAACTTAAGGACCACAAGCATCTTATCTATCCTTAATCAATAAAATAAATAATTTGAATGACACTATATTCCCTCTAGTTCTTGGGTGTACAGAGTGATCACTCAAGTTATCAAAACAAAGCAAATTAATAAATAAATTTATGTTAACAAGATATATAGTGTACTTCCAAACTCTTTATCATTTCTAGTGGTGTTAGATGTGACTGATGCTTTTATCCCACACACTCTTGATCTTAGCGGGTGGTGCTATAACTACCACTTAATATGCATTTCAGTACGCTTTTAAGGAGATCTACATTTGTGTAGGTGCCCATATAATAAATTATCACCTATATATAATAATACTTAATCGTATTATTACTTTTTGCAGTGTGAAAAACACAAGTGTTTGCTTTTGGACATCTGCATGCTTTTTTGGTCAATATGTATGTGGCTTGTCAATTACTAATTGGCTTCTGATAAAATATAGTTGTTAAGAGAATGAGTTCCTGACTTGCACCTAGTTTCATATAATAAAGACCCGACTTGTGCACAATCAAGATGCATAACCACAAAATATTATACATCAATGGTAATTAATATACCACATACAATTAATTGAGCTAATGCCAAATCGTTATCAAATCCAATTTCAACCGAAAAGTATTAATTACTCTCATTGCAATTTAATGGTTTTTTTTTGTTAAGTTTATATGAAATAATGCAACATTAAAATATTCCAATTGTTATCGAATTAGACAAAAATGTTAGCAATTGAACATCTTATAAATAATTACTAGTAAGTATATATCTTGTATTAACTTAGTATAAAATCACGCTAAGGCGCAAATACGCCAAACAGCTGCTCATAAGCCACAATTAATGCATCTTAATCATAGGATAATATAAGTAGATGGCAATATCACTACAACAGATATGATTTTTGGAAACGCCACATTAGAACCGGTTTTCTAAAAATCCGTTTCTAAAAATAGCCAGTAGAATTTTTGAAATTTCAGTGTTTATTTTTAGAACCGGTTTTTTATAAAAACCGGTTCTAAATTTTTGAACAAAATAAAAAAACACGGTTTATTATTATTTTTAGCACCGATTTTGTTAACAAAACCGGTTCCATTTTGTACTATAAAAGAAAATAGTCATTTTTTAGAACCGGTTTTGTTTAAAAACGGGTGCTAAAAATAGAATTATTAATAAACACATAAAAAACATAAAAGAAAAAATAAACAAAAAAAAATCTACATGATTTTTAGAAACGGTTTTTAATTAAAAACCGATTCTAAAGATAGTCTTTTTTAAAAAAAAATTCTGCATGATTTTTAGAACTTTTTTTATTAAAAAAATCGGTTCTAAAAGTCACACAGATTTTTTTCTTTTTTGTTTTTATTTCTGTTTTTTTTGCGTTTTTTAATAAAAAAAATATTATATAAATAGAACAAAATATTATTTTTAAAAAATGATTTTTTTAAATCTAAAAATTATTTTTAAAACAGAATAAAATATTTTTCAATATTATAAAACCCTAATATATTTTTAAAAAATAATAAACATATTTGTTATAATTTTAAAAAATCTGAATTTTACAATTTTTAAAAATTAGAATAAAAAGTTTTAAAACAGAAATTAAAAAATTAAAAACAGTATTAAAAATTTTAAAAAAATATGGAAGTATTTTTAGAACCGGTTTTTAATTAAAAAATCGGTTCTAAAGATCATTCCGTATTTTTTGTGGACATGATCTTTAGAACTGGTTTTTAAATAAAAAAGCGGTTCTAAAAATGATTTCGTAATTTTTTTTTTGAAAATAAAGGGACATTCGATCTCCTCTCTCCTTCACTACTGTCTCGAAATTTTCTAAGTCCGAAAATTTTCTCCTTCTCTTTGCTACTTTCCTCTCTTCTCCTCTCCACCATTGATCCTCTCTCCACCACCGATCTCCTCTCTCCACTACTGTCTCTCTCCGCCACCGATATTCTTTTCGCTGCCACCTCTTCACTGCTGATCATCTCTTCTCGCTGTCACCTCTTCATTGTCGATCCTCTTCTCTACACTGCAATTTGAGTAAGGTACTCAGATCTCCCTCTCATTTCTCCTTCACTTCACTAGGCTCATAGATCCAAACCCGAAATCCTAAACCATAATTGTTAATTTCTGTTACGATTGCAAAAAAATTAAATGAAATAGCTTTATTTGTACTAATTGAATTTGTTTAATTGAATGCAGGTTTTGTATCCGCCTGGTAAACCTTATAGCGACGAAGATCTTAACATTACTTTAGATGAGTTTTGTGCATATTTACATAGACATGTATGAGTTTTAGTTTTGGTTAAATACGAATTATTATATTTTGTATGATATATTTATTGTTGTTAATTAAATTATTTTGTTTTGATGTATTAATTGTTTGTTTTAGTATATCAATTGTGTTTGCTGTGATATATTAATTTGTACAATTGTTTATGGCTACAAAAATGGGACTAGCCCCAAAATAAAAAATATATATTATTTTTATTGCTGTTTATTATTAGAACCGGTTTTTAACGAAAAATCGGTTCTAAAAATTATGGTTTTTTTTATTAAAAAACCGGTCCTAAAAAGGGGTAAAAAATAGTAAAAAAAAATCAGCATATTATTAGAACCGGTTTTTAACAAAAAACCGGTTCTAAAAATGACCTGCCTTTTCTAATGGAAACTGGCTTGTTTTTAGCACCGCCATTTTTAGAACCGGTTTTTTTATATGTTTTTAGAACCACGTATTTTTAGTACCGGTGCAAAACCGGTTCTAATAACCTTTTAAAACCGGTTCTAATAATCGAAAATGTTGCAGTGTATATATATCGCTTTCAAAGTCATGTTTCTCCATGATATATATAACAAATTGGGATATGTAATTCTCAAACTGTGTGTGTAATAAATCAGATTATCTAATATTAGAAAATTTTCTTTCACGTACGTCTACCTTGAGACAACTAGAGAAATATTTTTTTTTTTTAGAAATGTTAGGCAGAGGCTGCCAAACGAAAAAGTAAACTGAAAAATACACTATACTAAAACCCAATTACATGAAGTTAAGCGTAGACCCAAGACAGCCTATGCTGATGGCTGATCCAGTAAGCAAGTGTCGCTGCCTCCTTGAATTCATTCCTGAAAACTCGATTATTCCTCTCAACCCCCATAACGCTGTAAGAAGTAAGAGGAGCTGAGGAGAACTTCCTGGAGTTTGTAGGGAATGACAACTAGAGAAATTATACTCAACCAGAGAGCACTATTTGCTCTTATATCTCTTCCATTAGAGAGAGGCAATCAGTACTACTGAGGACGCTAAGAATTTACTAAACTTTTGGCCCGAAATTATTTGTACAATTCTTTATTAGGACGAGAATAGAATTACGATAAAAAGGTGCTGCATCTGGTACTTCTAATAAAGAATTCGGTCTCCCTGAGTTTGAGATGGGATCTTAAATTGTATATATATATTGTCCTACTTCCCAAGGATGCATTTAAAATCACGACAAAAATAAGCACTTATATGGGTTGCTTTTTTTTTTTAAGATAAATTGGTGGTCAAGCCTCCCAACTTATTTTAAATTAAATGTTTATAAAAGACTCCCCAATTGAATTTCGAATCTACGACCTTTCACTTAAGATGTATTACTCTTTGCCACTAGACCAAGAGCTGGTTCTTAATCCTCAAGCGAGTTAGTTATAAAAAAATTAAAATCGAATTATGTGTTACGTACCTAGGTTTTTTTGGAACATATCAATTTGGAAAGATAAGACGGTAGTATGTGATGTTGCATTAGAATGCAACTAATGAGATTGCGAAATTATTAATGTAAGGAATTGATTCATTAAAAATCAACTTTATTTATTAAATAATTCTTCAAGAGTATGATTCATAAATTCTCTTAATGCATTTACACTATTTTATTTCAACAAAGCTGCAATCGAAATATCTACATATACAGAAGATGAACAATTTTATTAATTTCTCTGACAAGTTAATTATTTCATCTTTTGAGTGTAGGGATTTATTCTTCTTAAGTTTGCATAACATGATTACATAATAGGATATGAGGGTTCCATTGCAATACCGCACAAGCCCGCAGTACTAGCAATATTTTTCTGCATTCGTATGTAGCCAGATTCACCCCAAGAAGGACCCCATGAGTTTTTCACGATCCAATAGGCCGTTCCAGGCGAACACGGTCCATACCCGACTACAAGCACACCATGATCTAAATTGGTTCCACACGGGCCTGTGAAAATGCCACCTGAGTAGAATTGGAAGGCTAAGCCACTTGCATCAATCGCCACAGATACGGGTTGGTTCGCAACCGCATTCTGGAGACAAGACTCACAATAAGTTGTGACATCTTGGTAAGATAGTAGGGAGACAGCATAGTCATAGGTCTTTGGAAAGTTACATATGCCTGATGTACTAGTTGAACCGCTAGTATAAGGATAGTCAGCCTCAGTTGTAATACCTCCATTAAAAATGACCCATTCAAAAGCATAGTCCATGTATCCTCCATTGCAACCACCGCAAAAAAAAATCACAATCCACTAGCTCCTGCTCTGACAGGCTTAGCAATATTCCAGTTCGAATTTTGTTTATACCCTCCATTGCACCGGTGGCTGAAAATGACCAACAACTACCTGTAATGTTAAAAATAATTGGCATCGTTCCTTAGTACCGGAAGTGTGAAGTCTAAGTCAAAAAGAAAATAAAATTTTATAGAGCCTGTAACTCAATAATACTAGTATGTTTTGTGTTAGTTAGATTTGCAAGATCAAAAGTAGGAACATAGAACAACAAAGTAAAAACAAGCACCACATGATTTTTTTTTTTGTAATTTAAATTCATTTTTTGTATACTCTATTCAAAACCAAGCAACACACGATTTATTTTTTATTTTGAAGTCATTTTTGGCAGTTGATGGTATGAGAAGAGTAAGAAAACTTAGTGTCACGAATTGATATACGTAAAACTTATCGGATTCTAAAAATGAAATTCATTAAATAAAATAGTTGTCATATATTTATAGGAGTCTAATATATATTGGGAATTTACATACGGAGGTCAAAAAATCATTGTGATTATATACATTGTTGATAAAAGGAGGCATGCATTGTCTCCCATTCTTGCAATGTGATATATGCCATTGTTGATGAGAACTTTATTTCTTCCAAAATCGTATTCAATTGTATTTTTATAAAAAAAATAATTGCAAAAAAAAAAATAGCACAAATTAAAACTCACCGCAATTGCCTTGATCTTTTACAGGAGTTACGGCACCTGAAACTCGCCAATCAACACAAGTTGGTGTTGTTGTTAAGTTTGCGTACTTGAAGGGAGTAGCTTTTTTTGGACCACTTGGTTTCTTAAAACCGATATACTTTGCTACAAACTCTTCATTTGTGAGATCTGCAAACTCATTTAAACCCACAGTGTATGTAAGATCAGGCTTACTTTTCATGGACTCGATAAATTGATAGTTTGCCTTAAATACATCGAAGCGATGTTGTTTTTCTGTATCACTTTTGTAGACACGACCAAAATCACCCATCCATTTCTCATACACCGACAGCAATGGGTCCTCAGCCTTGGCGAAGTAAACAAGAGCTTTTAAAAAGAACACAAAGCCAAGCACCATAAGATGGTTGGCTGGGAAACGAATGGAAACTGTCATCACAAATATGCTTAGAAATAACAGAGGCTCGAAGATTCAAATAGGTTTGTGATGGGATAACAACACTGTTGATCGCTTATATAGAGACGCTCACCTCATCCTTTTCATTAATGGAGTGTTCTCGTAAGTAATGCTAATTAATAAATTGCAATCTCTTATTTAGCCAAGAAATTAATGCTACCATGGTTGGCATATAGATACTTTTGAATAAGTACTGGATAAAAAAATGCACAATATATGTATGTTTTATAAATGCATGCAGCACGAACCCAAAAAAACCTATACTTTCTACGATGATCGATCGAGTTATTTGCTGACATCTCGGATAAGTCCCTATGTAACATTAACCTCTCATTCTTTAGACTAGGTTATTAATTTGGATTATAGTATCATTTTGCGTCATTGTTAATTGGTAAAAAGCATCCAATGATCACTTATGTCAATTCTATAAAAGCACCAGTCCAGTTTCGCAAGTAAGAATTTTCCTATACCGTGTACTAAAACCCTGTAGTATATACAGTTTGCTACGAATTAAGATACTTCGTACATACAGAATCAATGTCTTAATCATGTCGATTCTATCACATCACTTTAGGAAGCATCGATCTGTAGATTACTTATATATCTTATTTGTTGAGTTTAATTTTTTTTTTCGACTTCTAGAATTCATTTTTACATGCTATTTTCTCATTTCAATATTCAGTTATTCACAGATGTACTCCGTGGAATATTCTAATTTAATGTTGACTTGAATAATCTGGAGACTGCCTTCATATTTCTATATATGTATATTGTTTTCAAATATTTTTGTATTTCCATCATCAAATTGAAGAATAATGTGAATCTTTTGTCCTTTTACAAGAAGCGTGTTCGACAATAATGTGTGTGTTTTTCAACTTTTGTATTATAAGGCGGATGTAGGGATGCGAAATTTATGTGCTTCATTTACGATAAAATTTATTATATATAGTACTCTTCAAAAGCAATAATTTACCATATGATGAGTCAGAAGTTCAACGTGTACACATAATCCGTGTATAAAATAGAGTAATAAATAAGAAGGCACGGTACGTGAAATTTTTGTGACGTCTCAAATATTCATTAGAAATATTTCTGAAAAATAATGAAATATATCTGGAAATTATTTGAATTTATTTGAACTCTGTATATGCCCAAAGAAATTAGTTAAAGCATTCAGTCAGTTTACCACGCAATAATCAAATGTCTAAAAATAATTGGAGTTTCAATATTATTATATCTAGAACTAGCTGTAAACTATTTTTAATTAACTTCCTAGAGCATCAATATATATATATAATTCATTTTACAAACTAAAGGAATTAAACAGTAAATTTTGAGCCCGATACGCTGGGATAGTGGGATTCAAATTCATAACGAAATCAAAACTATAATTTATTTTGTATATATAATTTCTAAAACAACTCCAGGTGGTGGCCACCCGTCAGCCCGAAAATGGATAAGAAAGTTGTATAAATTTTACTCGCAATATAGTTTGAATCTGTGGTAAATATTACATACCTTGCAAAGCAACGTACACAGCTACAATATTTGAACAATTCAAATGGTCACCCTTGACGTGAGATAATTGCAAAAAGATTGACAGATATATTTTTTAGAGGAAACGTACATAGAAACAATTTTAATTATAAAATCCAAAATTATATTTAAAAAATGCAAAACTCTATAGTTTCGTTTACTTCGAAATTATGGCTAGACGTCGGAAAGTTGACGGTTTAAACGTTCAATTGTTATTTGAATTTCGCAATATGTTATTGCAAAAAGGAATTTCTAGAAGATTAAATTCTCTCAGAAGCCATCTCGCTTACACAATAAAATATTCCTAGTGTGAAGTACAATATCAAGCAAATAAATAGGTTTACGCCTCTTAATAAGGAGCCAATTATTTTGCACCCAAAACCTCAAGGAGTTGAAAAGAATATGTAGTGAAAGGGCATCGTCATAAAAATGATTCGTGAGGGGAGGGTAAATAACTAATTTTTTTATGAGTAAGTCTGTGGTGGCCTGAAATTTTAAATCAGATTTGAATCCTAATTATTCATCTCTACTTATGATTTTAAATGAATGATACAAAAATGAAATCTAATCAAAAAATTATGTCTTGCCATTTTTTATATAAAACATAAATAAATTATTTAGAACAAGGAACGCTAGTGCTATATCTATATATGTATGCCCCTCAAAATGTAAATTATAACTTAACTAGGACCTGAACAAAAATATGTTTGCCTCCTCCAACTTTCCCAAAACATTAACAACAACAACAGGTCTAGGGAAGGTCGTGCGTGATTCCTGACTCTTTCTTCTTCTCCTCCTTCCGATCAAAATGCATTTCTGACTCAACTTATTTTTTTTTTCCCTAAGGATGAAAAAAGGTCCTCCTTTTCAACTTCAATTTCACATTTATTTCAGTTTCTCTTTGTTTTAAACCAAGAGAAACTATTCTCTTAGCCTTTTCGCTTCTGAAATTCTATCGTTTTGGTTCTCCTCTCAAGTCTCAAACCATTCTCATTTCCCCATAAACACTGATCAGTGATCATTCTTCTCCAATTCGAGCAGGAGATTATTCTTTGCCTTTCCTAAAAGTCAAAATAACTGATCTTTCGTCTGCATTTTCTCATTTTGGGTCGCTAGAAACCTGAAATTGTTAAAAGTTTGGTACCATACTTGATTGAAATCCGTTGATGGGAGAAATTACAGCTCCAATCTTTACAAGAGAGAGATTTTTAAATCTTCGAGGGGTCAGGTGGAGAATTGATCTGGGTATTTTGCCAAGCGCTCCTCGTTCAATTGAAGAATTTAGAAGGGTGGCCGCTGATTCTAGGAGGAGGTGAGAATGGTACCCTTTTTCAATTATTCTTTTTTTTTTCAGTTTAATTGTTATTTTCTTAGATTCTAGCTTTTGAGTGTTGGTTGTTTACACAGTAAATTCAATCATGGTAAAAGTTGGTCTTTTAAATCATGGTAAATTCAATGCAATGAGATATAGGTGACCCCATAATTTGCCAATAAGCATACTAACCCAAACGTATCTCTTTATCTCTCAAAACTGTATTGCATACCAATACTAATATTTTGCATTGTGCTAGATATGTGAATTTAAGGCGACAACTGTTAATTGATCCCCATCTTGCAAAGGATGAAAGTGTAGTTCCAGATCCTGCTGTTGAAAACCCTCTTTCTCAGAATCCAGGTATATTTAGCTACACCGTTTAAAACTTTCTTCACGCTTGTTTTTCTTAGTGAATTTTTGATATTCACATCTCAAGGGAAAAAACCAGGCAAAACACAGTTACTGTAGTGCAGTACAGTTGATAGTCTCTAAGCTGATACAGCTGATGGAAGTTGACATTCAGGTTACTTTCAAGAGTTTTAAACGGCCATTTTATGTTTAAGTCTTAAAAGTTTACAAACTTTAACATATGAAGTATTCCCATGTAAAGCACGAAGACCATGATAGGTGTCCAATGTCCTTCATGCTGTAGCATTTCCTCTCTAACATAATAAATAAACAAAGGAGAAATAAGGGCTAGGTTGAGTATTCTGTAGTAAAAGAAAGGCCTTCTATAGCTGGGACATTTCTTTTTTCTGAATTTTTATTATTGGGGCCGTGAATTTTCCTTCAGAGTAACAAATAATTCCCTTTCTTTTTTCTGACAAACAGAGAGCACATGGGGCCAGTTTTTCAGAAATGCTGAATTGGAGAAAGAGGTCAACCAAGATTTGTCACGTCTATATCCAGAAATAGGCGACTTTTTCCATGATAACTCGATCCAATCCATGCTTGGTCGGATCCTTCTGGTTTGGTGCCTTACATACCCTGATTTTGGATATCGTCAAGGCAAGTTTGTACCATCTTGTCCCTACCGAAAAAGAGCAGATAGATTATGTAAATGTGAATATCTGACTATTGTCGTCTAATATGTACTGTCATCTAATACTTGTTTCCTATTATCCTCAATTAAGCTTGTTTTTGACCAACTAAGTGTTATTAAAAGTACATTATGAGATTGAGCAGCAGCTCCATCATACTTGTGCAATCAAGCCTCAATTGCACAGTTCATGCTAAGTTTTATTTTTTGTGCAATAAGACATGAAGGACCAAAGCGGGGTCAATATGCCTTTTACTTCATGCTAAGTTTTATTTTTTGTTTTATGCAGAATTGTGCGATAAATTTGTTTTATGTATTACAAATCTCAAAAAAGTTTAAATTTCAAAATTAAACAAAATTTCCTTTTTCTTATAGGAATGCATGAACTACTTGCTCCTTTGCTATATGTGCTACACGTGGACCTTGAATTCTTCTCTCAAATTCGTAACCTACACGAGAAACACTTCTTGACTGAGTTCAGCGCCTCATCAGTTCGAAAGAAGGATGCACTTACCCAAACTCCAAGAATGCTGGACCCTGAAATCCGTGAACTTTTTCTTCTAAATGATGCTTATGGGGCAGAGGGTGAATTGGGAATTATCCTTTCTGACAAGTTCATGGAGCATGATGCTTTTGCGATGTTCGATACAGTGATGCATGGCTTGGATGGACCTGTTGCCATAGCAGAGTTTTACTCAATGGCCCCCTTAGCAGATTCTAATGCAGGTTTGACGCCAGTAAGGGAAGCTGCTCTCTCACTGTACCACCTCCTCTCTTTGGTTGACTCCTCTCTGCATTCACATTTGTGCGAATTAGGAGTGGAGCCACAATATTTTGCGATGAGGTGGCTTCGAGTTTTATTTGGCCGTGAGCTCTCATTGGAGAATCTTCTAATCATTTGGGATGAGATTTTTATTTACACCAATGAGACCCCGAAGGGGTACTTAACACGAGATTTGGACCATATATCTAAGGTTCTGTGCTCGTCCCCTCGTGGCTTGATTATATTGTCTATGGCCGTGGCAATGCTTTTGTACCTTAGGCCCCTGCTATTATCTAGCGAACATGCTACCACTTGCTTGCAGAGGCTTATGAATTACCCAGGTGATGTAGATGTGAAAAAATTAATTGAGAAGGCAAGGTCCATACAAGAGTTTGCACTTGATGTTTATCTCACTTCAGAGAATCAACTGGGTAAGAGAAAGAGCGGGACCTTTTTGAACTCTCCAAATTTCTGGGAGGAAAAATGGAGGGTATTTCAGGAGAATGAAAGTGTTCATGAGAAGAGAAGTGACAGCGAACCAGTGACTGAGAAAGTCAAGAAGGTTACAATAATTGAGAAACTCAAACGGGGGTTCTCGAAAGATAAAGATGTGGGTAAAAATAACAAGGAGAAAAAGGATCGGTGGGGTACTATAAGACGCGTTATTTTAAATGAGAATGTGGTATTTGATAGTAAATCAGTTACCAGAGGCGATCCCAGTTTCAGTGATGAGGCCACTGCAACTCAAGTTACAGGCAACTTAGATGGCAGTTCAAATTTGTCTGAAACTTCTGGTGTGAAGAAAGAAGAAGAGGGGGAATTAGAATATGGCGAAGATTACAAAAGTGTCCTTTCAGGTATTGAAGAAATGTACAACCAGATCATGAAAAATGGGCCGGGCCTCAACGGCCATAATTGTCCCTATTGTGAGGTTGGGGGTAACTTAGAAGTAGTTGATAAAGAATTGATGGCTAAATTGAGGAGTCTCGGCCAGTCAATGTTTGAGAATGTTCAGGTTAGTATCTTCTTCTCCTCTTTATTTTCTTATTAGTATTTTTGTTTGTTTTTTGTGTTTGAAGTCCTAAAATCTCAAATGTTAATTTTCCCTATCTGCCTTCTTTTTTCCTCACATCTGGACATATATCTCATTTTATGAGAATTTATATACAACCAGAAGCTATTAGTGGTTGATTTTGAGATACTTTTATGATATAAATCCTTTGCTTGAATAGACGAAGGTTATTTGAATCAGAGTATGCTATCAGTCGTTCTTAGCAAAATCTCATACTTAGGTTGAGTTTGCATGAATATCTGACCTTCTGTACTGCCTTAAATAGATTACAAGATTGTAGTTTGCGAAGTCCAGTTAATCTACTAAAATTATCATACTAGCTTTTATGATGCCTACTCATCTACATAGCAACTCTTTTAGCCATGAACCATAGCCATCTGACAGTATCATCTAAAATTTTTAACATCTAGGTAATTGAATCGGCAGTTGAGCAAAGTAAGGGTATGATATCAGAGAACGTAAACAGTGCCACAAATGAAGGAGGTAGTAAGAAGAAAGGAGTGGTGGCTGCCCTCAAGGAACTGAAAAAAATCAGCAGTTTCCTGTCTGAAATTTGAGGCATGGTTTTGTGTGTATATTTTTTGTAAATACGATTCTTTTATATATATCCACGACTCAAATTTGAGTCCTATTTTTTTTCTCCAGCTCTCTTATAACTCAGCATTGTATAGTCTATTGTTATGTATAAAGAAAGGAACGAAATGCGGTTGTTTTCTGCATTTGATGTCTCACCTTTAGAGAATACTTGTAATAAGCTTGTGATTCTGTGGGATGAATAAGAGAAAGTTGTTGATATTGTTCGAAAATATCGATCATTTTGTTTCCTATTATTTTGTCCAGACTTAAGTCCCTACCAAGACGAAAGCATATTCTTTGGATATCTTTCATTTTCTTTTGTTTAATTTTTTAATTGGCAGGCAAAGCCTTTTATTAAATTTTCGTGAAAAAAAGTAATATTTTTCATAGAAACTTACAATGCGTCTGTTGGTAATATACATCAACAATTGGCTTGCCAGAAATTTAAGCTATCGTGTTTCAATACGAATTATACTTTTATATATCATTGTTATTTTTTAGATAATATAGTCTTAATATATGTTTCTTGGGAAAATAAATTGTCTAAATGATTATTTAGATTTTTATAAAGATAAACACACTTTTTGTAAAATTCAATACGAATTATACTTGCTCTGCCTTGTTCACGAACAAGCAGTTCGTCTGGGATTCCAAACACACCCCAAGTGAAAACAATTAATCATTTGAGAACAACTAATTCGTCTGTTGAGCGCATTCTGTTGTTTACACCACATGTCGTAAACAGCTTTTAGTACTATGGAGTCCGGACAAAATTTGAACTTAATCATCACAGCCAATAGCCAATTCTATTACCTAATCTCATCTATAATGCTAGTCAACCTTCAGATGCCACCAGTGCTTTGTTACCAAAAGAAATAACACAATACATGCAATCTGAACTTATCTAACAGCCCACTACTAAAATGCCAGAACGAAAGAAAACTCAGATTGTAATTCTTCATATTAGTAACATGCATTATAAAATATCAAAAACCAGGTAACAAGTGACAGACCTCACTGGAGGGATGACAAGATAATACATGCAATACTGTCTGTCCAAATCTTTTGTAACTCATGAACGCCTTACATGTTGTACAAAATCTTACAAACCCAATAAATAATATGTATATCGTACAACACTCTACTATGGTTTTTTTCAAGCAATCAAATACAAAACTTCCTCCAAATCAATAAAATTGTTAGCTCCAAAACTGTTCTCCCATCTGCAGAACAAAGAAAAAGCAACTTCAATCAACAAGGAAAATTTTGTAATTCAAAATTAAGATGCAAACTGTGCAACCCATTAATTTTGGGAACATGAAATGAAATTAGAATACACACGCATGAGAAACTTTAGAATTGCATACTTGCATTGGACTACTTATTTAAGTAAGCTGAGTACGATTACCAGAATAATGACCTGATCAGCACTTACCAGCAGGTATAGAACAAGCTCTACTAAGCAATGCGAACACACTTTACAATACAGATACTAAAGTCACAACACAGAAACTATGAAATTAAATATCTGAGACATTTAATATATCACACAATTCCTGTACATAAACAAATTCTTCTCAAAAAGGAGATAGAAGTCCTAATCTCTTGAAACCCGCAAACCCCAATTGTTTCCCACTCGTTTACAGTATTCACTTTTATTCATTCAAAAAGACAACAACAAAGGAATTCTCACCTGAGGAGTAAAATCAACTCAACCGAATCAAGCGACCGCGATGGGTTGAGGATTGGGCTTGTTGCTAGTAGGAGGCTCCTTGGAGGGAGAGAAATCCTCAGGGTTGTAAACAACCGTGATGTAGAGCGAACAGGAAGGGCACCTTGCGATCTCCTCTCCGAGTCGGAGGTCGTCGAGTGTGATCTGAAAGAGGTCGCCGCACGGGCAAGGGTAGGTGTACGCCTTGAGGTCCTCCTTCCATTCCATGTCCTCTATTTCCACGTCGTCGTACGACATCTCGCTGTAGGAAAGGTTAGGGTTTTCGCGGCGCTTCGGGGAGGGGTTCTTTTGGAGACGATGGAGAGTTGGATACGGAAACAAGTTACCGGAGCAGAAAATAAAGTGGGAAGTACTTTGGCGAATCCGGATCCTCTGGACTTCGTTAAAAAGAAGTCCAGTAGACTTCGTAATATCTGAACCGTCCGATCTAAATGGACGGTTAGATGTGGAGCACATTTTTTCATCCGTCCAAAATTGAAAAAGAAAAAAGAAAAAACGCAGTATATACGGTTTCTTCTCTTCGTATACGCATCATTTTCATATTTCTCTGTCTACTTCTCTCCATTAGCACAAGCAAATGTTGCTCCCTCCGCCTAAGCGCCGGACCTGCACCTCCCCCTCCGCATCCGTCTCCACCTCATCTACTCTCGAAGCACCTCCCCTTGCACCTCCGCCTCCTTTCAGAACCCTAGATCTGCACCTCTGCTGGTTAGAGAGAAGGTAAACGACTTTGGATTTTATCAATTAGTAGAGGATTAGAGAGTAGTGACGCATGGTTAATTTGTACTTGTAGTATACAGTATCCACTGATATTTATCAATGTGAATTGAAGTGATTTTGGCTTAAAGTTTCTATTTTTGATTGCATTTATATAAAACTTTTGTTATTTCAGTTTATAAAAGTACTGTAAAATATAACGTTACTGATAATGCATGAAATTCTACTCTAAAACTTAATGCTTTTTTTTTTATATATTTCTGTACCAGTAGAAATGTCAGATCCAGACTTGAGATTGGTGCTTGAGTTGGCGTCTCACAGGGAGTTGCTAGAAATTGAGAGCATTCTCTTTGGCACTAGGTATTTTATAAACCCTTGTGCAATTGACATTATTCTTAGTCTACTATATGATGCTTAATTGATTTGAATTACTTCAGTATTACTTCTGTGATGCATGCTTGATCTTAGTTTAACAATGCAATTAAACATCACATCTTCCATGAGCTTCCTTAAATCTTTTTTTTTTTTATTTTGAAAAATGTAATTGGGTTTTATGTAGGGACTAGGGATTTATTTGAAACCTTTAGTATTTTGTACTCAGTTTTAGAACAGAATGTACAAAAGGAAACTGAATCAGTCAATATTAAGATTAGATTGATCTAATTAATGTTCTTTGTATTAGCTCTTGCCTTTATTAAATAGTAAATACTCTTGTCTTTTAACTACAAATGAATAATTGTTTTTGTTTTGTCGTCTCTCTTGCATTTTAGTTAGGCTTCGTGATTATAATAGTTGGTAAATTTGTACGTGTAATAAACAATTTCTTTTTGACCGGTACCATGTTTTTCTTTTACAAATAGAATTTTGGGACAGATGAAGAAGCTACCGGTGCTGTCACTTCTTATTCAGATGCAACCTTGGTTCAGGTTTGAAGGAAATCAATGATGATAGGGCTAGTGTACATTCTGATGTGCTGCAGGTCGCATGTTGATATTGGTAGGACTAATTGGAGCTAATTAGCTGTCTTTGTTCAGGAAAAATGGTTTTAGTAATTTTGAGCTGTAATAAGTATGTACGTCTTTGTTCATGTTTATTGAACAATTTGGAATTATAGTTTTAACTTGTTATTTAATTAGCTTATGTATCAATATATGAATTGAAAAAATGAGATGTATTGAGATGCAGTTTCTACTTTTGAAAAGCAATTATCATTTATTTGTATTCTTTTTGTGCCCTTGTAATTTTGACGTTGAGATGTTGGGAGGTGGAGATAGATTAATCAATGTATAAATCTTCTTGACCTGTAAACAAATGTTTATTGTTGTCATGTAATGACGTTGGTACATGTAGTTGGCACCCATGTAATCACCATGTAATTTGAATGCTGTTTCATGTACCTAGTACCCAAGTCACGTTGGTACCCAGTATCCATATACTATGCGTACCACCAGAAAGCAAACATACGAAGCCCTGAATCAAATTTAATCTGAATCCTTTATCATCCAGTAACCAATTACCATGCACCCAGTACCCATGTTTTCATAATATACTTCTGTACATTCCAAGCAAATCAGAGCACAAAAAACTTAAAACACAATAGCACTAAATATCATTAATAATCACTTATACTAGCCACCTCATACATTAATATTCACTATACTTTTTTGCTCTTATTTTCCACTGCTTTTCTTCTGATTTTCTTTATCAGTATTTCATACCAGTTCTGTCATACTGGCATCTATATGGGGGACATCAATCGATGCTAATTCAACATGGCAATTTGTTTAATAAACAATCCCATTTTATTTATATCACTTATATATAGAGATTATTTCCATTTACAAGTTCACTAAAAGAAAATTGAGTGATTTCCTGAGATTTTATCGGCCCCTTTCATCACAGAGAAAGACAAGAGGTTTTGTGCGCGATTACCTCTCTCTCTATGAGTCACGCAAGGTTTCAATATCACTACGAGAGTGATTCTTGAAAGGGGGAGATCTCCTCTAGCGATTTTGGAAAGGGGGAGAGAGTTTGCGCGCGAGAGAGTTCAAGATTGGATTTCAATATCGCTACGGAAAGAGAGAGGCGAATACTCTCCGTATAGTGTGTTTTTTTTTTTAAATTTTTGGGACGGATGATTGGTCCGTGTCGCATCCAACCGTCCGTTTAGATCGGACGGTTCAGATCTTACGAAGTCCAGTGGATTTCTTTTTGGAGAAGTCCAGAGGATCCGGATTCGTACTTTGGCGGCCTGATTACTCGGTTTATTTGTTTTTAGGAAAATATGTTGTTGATGTTTTTTGTTTTTTGAACTATGACATTTGGTTTGATGAATCCTTATAATTTTCTACTCAAATAATTTATCCAATATATGTGAATTATAAGTTATACATTATAATATTATATTTTTCTTAGTTTTAAGCTATTAGATTTGGACATTTGGTCTGATCAATCCTTAGATATTTTTTTTTTAATTGTTCTGTTCATATATTTGTAAATTAAAGATTATTGTAATTTATCCAATATATATGAATTGTTAACTTTGTTGACGTGGCATGGCAGTGTTGCATGGTGCTTTCGTTACTTGGCGAGTGAATAAATCCGGACAATTATCTTTTTACTTCCGAACATGTTTCTTTTTCTAGAAAAATAAAAGATATGGGTATTTCTAAACAATATTAAGTTGAACAATTATTTTAATAGATGTTAATTTTGTTGTTTTGTCATTTCAATAAAAGTTTAGATCAAGCAACTTTAAATATTTTAAACAAAATTAATGCTAAATATAACTATATGTATGCATGTCGCACGGACGGCCACACGGATAGCACAGCATTATGTTTGAGAGAAAAAATAATAATAATAATAATAAGCCAAGCCAACGCGTTGGACGTTCCTGTGGCAGATTTCCTCTTCATGCATGCAGCAGCCGTCTTTTACCCAATAACCTTCTAGAATCCCCCGTTGCACACAACAAGGCCACACTTCAGGGCTTCAGGCGTTTTAACACATTGTTCATAAATTAGTCAGGTCGGAACGATCGAAGAGTTTTTATATATCGTCAAAAAAAACAAAAAAGTTTTTATACGGCCCAGTAAACCAAATGATACGGGTCAATATTTGAAGAATTTTGTTTCAGGTGATATATTCCCCCCTCATCCCGTCACAACAAGCTACACTCGGAAGTCGGAAGTCATAGATCGGACCATTCAACAAAAAAGTCACAATATATTATACTAGTATAACTTATAACACCAAAACCCGCAAGGTACAGAACAGGGATTGCTTGCATCATTATTCCTTTTTAAGCTCTTTTTCCTCTCCTCTCTTCCTGTTTCTCTATACCGGTGTATTTTTCTCTTGCCTTCTCTCACCCCAAACTTTAAGCCAATAAAGCCAACCAGAAAACCAGATAGTCACTAGGCAGGATCGGCTTGTTTAGTTGAGTTGCGTCTACATGTGCAGATGCAGTCTGGTATGGGCCCCATATCCCCTACAACCCATGGATGTTCTGCCACTCCTTGTAATGTGATACGTTGATTTGGATCTACAACACCAATAATTGACAATGGAAGTACAAATGTTAGGTAAATTAGCAAATTAACAACGGTCATAACACGTATCTATAGAATGCCAATTTGGGGTTCAGAAATATATTCCAAGAACAGCAACATAACTATAATGCTTAGAGCTGGTATTGTATGGTTGCATCTAGTACCAGCTAGCATAAAAGGTACCAACTTCACGGTAGAGGCATCATATTATGCAATTGCCCTGTGAACTAATTCCCCAATAAAATGTATTCCAGCTTGATAAATCTGACCCATAACCTTATTATGTCCTCTCTTATTTTAAGCAAAATTCAATATTATCCCTCTTCTTCTTAATGTATGTGGAGATTGACAACAAAGATAGAGGCATATTGCAGAAATGCATTTAATAGGGGGTATAGAAGACCATAGCTTTGCTTCATAATAGTGTGCATTTATTCCTCAATTGTATGGCATGCTCGGAATTTCTCATTTTGCAACATTATGCATTAAAGCTTAAATTTTTGCAAGGGTAACTTGCCACTGCCCCCTCATTGTCAAACACAGCTGAAGTAAAAATTAAGTCATGGAGTTGAAATATTCTTCCATAAGAAGTCGGAAAAGAGCAGAAAAATTAATTAAAGCATAAAGAACACAGCCAACCTTTGCAAAGGAGTCGTTCAAGCAAGTCCCTCAATAGGGGATTGATGTGATCTGGCACTACTAGTGGATTATTAACGATCTACATATTTTACAAGAGTAATTAAAGTTTTAAACCATCAGTCTGGAAAGAAAAGCACTACTTATTTTTGTTGCCTTTCAAAAGCGAACAAATCTATCAGGCCATCCTCCAAAAGGAACTTTTTGTTGACAACTAGAAACAGAAAGGTGTTTAAGAATGTGTCTGTAAACTTTACCTTGTCATAAGTGTCGTGAAGACTCTCGCCTAGAAAAGGATAGCAACCCAAAACCATACAGTAGAGAGTCACACCTACAGCCCATGTATCTGCACCCTTTCCATGGTAGGTTACACCTAAAGTATAGGCAAACAAAGCACATCAAATAAAGAAATTGGAAAGCACATCAATCCAAGAACCAGGAATTTAGACTAACCTATACAACACTCAGGTGCAGTGAAGACAGGTGTACCAGGAGACCTCCTCAGCAAATCATTATCACCCTGTATACCAATGATTTGTCTCAGGTGAGCAAGATAGGATTAGGGTTGAAGTTAGGATCAGAGTTTAGGTTAAGGTTGACAAAATAAGGAAGGCAAAAGAAGATACCTCAAATGCCTGACTAACACCAAAATCACCAATCTTAACTCTGCCAGTGCCTGTAACTAATAGATTGTCTGGTTTAATGTCGCCATGGATTATATTCTGGTCAAAAAGAGAAAAAAGAAAACAAAAATACTAAAAATTCTGGAAGCAAACAAATTCCAACAGAAGACTGTATTTGATCCTTTGTAAAATTCATCTCAATTCACACTTCCTAGAACATAACAAAAAGCCAGTTCCCATTCTCCTGATCCCAAAATTTTCAAAGAATTCTGTTTTGGTCATTAAAAATGCCATAAAGATATATTGGGTGCATTTGTGGCTGAAAACTAGAAACGGCTAATAGGAGAAAGAAGATATGGAACTACAACACAAAATAAGAATGAAAATTACATGAGAATGGAGGTAAGTTAGACCAGCAACGATATCTCTAAGGTAACTTCGTGCTGTACTTTCCCCAAGGCTAGATAGGGCACCCGAATCATCACACGCCCACTTGCTTTCAACATACTCCAGAACTAAATAACAGAAAAATAAATAACATAATTCATAACATCTCCTGCCTTTGTTTGTTAGGTCATGTTTTGGCAGGCAAATAACAGAACAATGCAACATATTGATACACAACTTGCTCCCCACACTTAACCAAATATAAATGTACTTAGCAACCATGAAATCCTTTATTAGTTTGAGATACAGAGCCTCATCTTATACAAAACAGTTTTTTTTTTTTTCCTAACCTTCCTTTTTAGTAAACTTGAATTAAAGAAAATGTTTACTTTTATATGAGTTCCATAATGCATGTACCTATTTACTCTTTTTCTTTGACACACAGTTTCATAAGAGCTCACGCTTTTTGTCTCAAATCTTTCCTCAATTCTAACTCATTATTTCTGTTTTTGAAATCAGGCACATACACCTTTGAAATAAGTAAAAAAACCATCTGGGAAACAAGCAAACAACCTAAGTCATATGAACATGTAATTCCTCTTTATTGTCATCGTCTTACTTAGTTAAAAAGTTCAGATGCATGCTATACGCATGGAAGGAGAGCAAGAACCATGTTTTGAGAAAGGTACAATGTCAATGTTGGACCTACATAATGCATACTAACTAAATAAATAGTAAAGGATAATATCAAATACCCATATAGAACTTATCAGTTTTGCAGTCATCAATCACCTCAATTAGATTTACTATGTTTGGATGATCCAACATTTTCATGATAGACACCTGCACACAAGAAGGGGGAAAAAAGAAAGAAGGAAATGATGATCATGACTGACAGTTAGTCTAGCAGTGAAAAATCTCTTGACCACGGCATGCAGCCAATTTTAACAGACACTAGTGTTCTTCTTGTATTGTATTAGGGCAAATCAAACCTTTTTTTTCTTGCTTCCTTTTTCATTATTCTGGGAACTTTCTGAGGGTACCAGTAATAATACTGTAACAGTAATACAGATTTTAACTTCATTCCTTATAAATACAACACAAACAACAAATAAATCCAGATTGCAGTAAGTTCCATGATTTTCCTTGTTTCAAAATTACACAAGAAAAACACAATTCAAATTCTCACTATGAACTGCAATCAAATTCAAATTTCGAGTGGTTAGAATGCTTCTATCTGCCTGCATAGACTAGCCATGATGATTAGCGGGTCAGGTCTTTATTCTTGACCCCTCAAGAATTAAATTTTGTCTGAACTTTGAACCAATTTTATGAAGGATACTTGACCTGAAGCTGATTCAACCAATTTGGAGCCCAAATGTAGGATTGGACGCAACAATTAAGTCCATAGGAGAAAGATACTAACCTCCCGAAGAACATCAGTCATAGCAGTTTCTGATGGGGCTACTCGCAATTTCACCAAATGAGGTTTATTGAAAACCTTTAATGCGTATAGTTTATCATCTTTAGTGCTCCGATACAGCACCTGTTTGCAGACTTACTTTTAGCAAACTTTTTCAAGAAAATAATAAATAATCTCTCTTTTAGGAAGTACAGCCATAAATAAAGCGCATGACACTTTTGATAGTTATCCAGGATTCGGTAAATGTAGAGAGCTTTAGAAGTACATTTGAAAGAACTGTAAATAAACAATAAGCAAACTGAGCAATATTTATTATAGTATCTTACATTATCCGATAACGGTAAGGAAAATGTATTCTTTTTATAAAACATTTTAAGAAGGTTGAAAGTTTTAGAACAATGAAGACTATGTCCTTCGTATGTAAACCAAATTTGACTTAGATCGCAGAAATAATCTGCGACCCTAAGATGTATTCTCCAACAACCTGTGAGACAAACAAAATACAAGAACGGTGAAAGGAGAATTAGAGGATACTTCATAGTTCTCATCTCTTCGTTGTGTTTTGTACATGTGGACTGTCCCTTCCTCTAGAATCCACAAAAAATAATCAGAGTCGCAGACTTTCTCTGCGCTTCTAACTCTTTTTAGTTTCGCAGAAAAAGAGTACAAGTTTCCTTTTCTTAAAACTCTGTCAATTCTGTAATCCAAATTTTGAATTTCAAATTATTAAATAAAAAATGGTTTTCTTTGATTTATAACGTCTATTGCTTAAGGACAAGTGCATTTGCATAGCAGAAATAACCACCACCATGCACACAGATGAGCACAACTGAGCACATACAAGCATTTTGAAAATCTCATGCGACTACGTGAACAATAGAATGACATACCACTTTGCCATAGCTACCGGCCCCAATTTTGTGTTGGCGAACATACTCATTGACCATTTTATTTCCATTTTCATCCTACAATAATAACAGATAGTCAAACATGCACCTTAAAGTTAGAATCGAAAACAGAATCAGAGATTTTTTGTTGGAGTTTTTCTTAAGTACTACTTCCACTTGATCAGTAAATTTTTTTTGAACTGCCACAATGGTAATCCTTGAAATGTAATAAAAGGTAACATCGCCACAACCCCAAAAAAAAAACAAAAAAAAAGGGCAAACACCTCCAATGTAGCTAAAAGCAGGGAATAAAAAAAAAAAGGATTTTCAATCATGTACATTCGCACCTCAGAGAAAATAGCAGTATGGGTGTCTTTTACAGGTACTTCCCTACAAATTAAGCCGCTTTTGGCCCATTGTTGTAGGATTTCTTCTGATCGCCTGATGGTTGGCCTTGGGAGCCCGTTTTCATCAGTATCCTGTAAGTCTGAATCGCCATCATTGCTGTCGAAGCTACCATCCCCAAAATTAGGTAAGGAATCTGGGATCATGTATGTGTATTGTGATTTTGTCAGTTTTCCTAGAAAACTGAAACAACCACAACAACCCATCTCAAACAGGTGAGACATGGAGAACCAACTCCCACCACCCATCTGAAAATCCTAGCGAAATTCAAAATGCACATTCAATGGTAATGAAACAACCGAAATGATAAACCTACGACATTAGGGAGCCTATGCATGTGGAGATCCTTTCAGATATAAATGTCTAAATGTAATTTTTATTTTCTTAATAAAAATATCAAGTGCAGTGGAAATACTAAATGTACAGCATATTTCAAAAATACTGCGTAATTCAAGAATGCAGACTTGATCTCATATCAGTGCAAATCAAAATACTAATATAGCAACTATTTGTGAATCAATCCCTCAAGTGACATTAACTTAACGTTTTCTCAAATTCCCGTAATAAGCAAGGTTAAAAGATTATCCTTATCCGACGATGTATTTCTAACTAACAACTTGTTTTCTTATAAAAACTTACTATTAGTATAGTGTACAAATAGATATATTTCTTGAAACTAACAGGAATCAATTTAATGGAAAGCAATATAAAGGTAATTAGGATACTTACAAAATGAGCGATGTATTCTAAGACCCTCACTACATACTCAAATAAATTGTGCTTTATGCAATTAAGCATGACAAGTATTATATTCATGAAAAATCATATTAAATGCTTAAACTAATTATGCTTTATGAAATGAAACTCTAAAAGATAAATTACAGCTATGAGACTCGCAAAGGATGTTTTAATATGCTATACTATGTGCAATTTGATCTTTTAAATAGTTTGCAAGATGTTATAATAATTTCTCTAGTACAATATGTTGCTAAAACTAATTATGTTTACAAAAATAATTTGCAAGATATAAAAATTATAAATCAGTAAGACCCATACCAAGTTCGTTGTGAAGTTTTCTTGAACCTAGTGATCCCAAGTGATGTAAATTTTATAGAAAAACTATTTTCTCATGTTTTCCTAATTCTAATTTACAAGGCTGAGCCGAGGACGCAAAGGGTCAATTTGAGGTCTAAGGTCTAGACCTGAGGTCAAACCTCAGCATTATAGAACCATTGGTTTTCTCCTATTTATCGTTACAAGGTCAAGGACACAAAACAGGCTGATTCGAAGACTAGACCAAAGGTAAGAAGTAAGAAACATTGGTTTGGCAGTCCCAATGTATCAGTAGACTTCAAAAGTCACAAGGAACAAACCATATTGGCATTTGACAATGTACATATGTAGGTGTTTCGAACTGGCAACAAAAATCAATTTGGAATCTGCGACCTGATTCCAGTATTTTGCAGAATTCTCCTCCAAAACCTTAAATTGACCATGTCTAGATGCTTAATAACCTTTGGAAACCCCAAACCAGGATCAATTTAAAACAATTTTGAAAGATCGGACGTAATCGAAGAATCAAGGAACTTACGTATTTCGTGAAGATCGCAACCTGGCGACAAAACAGTCTTCTGTTCCTTCTCCGCTCCACGTCTCTGGCTTCCACCCTTGCGGAGAGGGAGAGAAGAGAGAGAGTGTGTGTGTGGGAACGGGTGGGGAGGGGAAGTTTGAAAAGTTTTGGACTTGAGGGTTGGGCTTTCTCTCTCCGGTACGGCGGAGACAAAACAGGAGAGAGAGAGGGAAAGAGGAGATGGTCCCTCCATTTAAATTTAACTATTTTCTCTTTTTTATATTAATTAAATGATTAATGATTATCTATGGTTCGAATTAAAGCTGAGCCTTTGACAAATATCAAAAATATATTTTTTGAAGTGAATTAAAATGCCTGAGATTTCTAATTGTATGAATGTTCAATATAGTTTTGTATTATTGTTCTCAACTTGAATTTTCGAGAATTTTCAAAAAATTGCGACAGGTGTTTGTTTTGTGAAATGATATTTCCTAAATTTCAGAATGTTACAAAATTGTATTTCTTCGGTGCATAACATATGTGATCGTAGATGATATGTATATTTCTACTTTGATAAAATTTGCGTGGGCTTAATATCGTGGCATTGTGTTGAATTGATGCTTGTAAGATGGTTGAATTTAAGTTTTTAAGCATGCCCCGTCATCTGCTTAATTATAAATATTTTTCGTTATTGACATATCCGGATGTGATGTCCCATAATCTGCTTAACGCAACAACGTAATATCGTGGCATTATAAGTCAATAGCAGTTTGATTGCTTACCCGTCATAAATTAAAAAGAAAAAATATATTTACGTAGTTAATTTTCCAGTATATCACATTCTAGCCTCTAGGACTAGATGCCATTTTTTAAATAGTGTTATTGGTAAAATCTACTGTATATGATCCAAATTAAAAATAGCTTTAGAGTAGGTATAGTGGTGATATAGGAATTCTTTAAGCTTGGATACAACTCACACAAGCCAGGTACTAAGCTCTCAAGGGAAGGAAATAGAATGAATTCAAGGTAGAACTTAAATTCCAGATCATAAGTCTCGGCACCTTCTTTTTTAAGCCCACACTCTATCTCAAATTCTCAATAACTACAAATTGGGCCTAATTCTTTCAAAAACAATTTCAAATTCTCTATAATATAAATTGGGCCTCATTCTTTCAAAAACGAACTCAAACACTCGCATAGACTCGTTAGTCGTTACAATATAAATCCAACACTAAAGTTCTTTTTTTTTTTTTTTAAAAGCAAAGATCCCTAGGGTCCCATTAAAATCAGAAAAAAGGTTGAGCCATTATAATTATAATATTATAATATTATATTATAATAACTATATAAATTTGGAGGGTCTTGACTTTTGCGTGAGATTACTTTTACTGTGGTAAGAACAGTATTCCGATCTGAGCCGTTGGTTTTGCTGGCTTCATCGTGGCCGTTGGGTGCTGTTCTGCGCTTTAGAGAGATTTGGTGGGCTTGTCTGTAGGCCTGTCAACGACAGACAAAACCACGTGATGTCGTTCCGTGAAATTCAAACGAAACAAATAACGAAACCATATTTCATTTCGTTTCAAAAACGAAACAGCAAACGAAACAGAGAATCATACCGTTTTGACCGTTTCAGTCTAGTTTCAAACCGTTTCATGTGTTATTTATGAAGTGGAACGGTTAACGAAATGGAATTCTGTGCCGTTTCGAAAACGAAACGGTTAACGGAATGGGTTCTGGTACCGTGTTCCTAAACGAAACAGAAAACGAAACGGGCTGTTCCGTGCATTTCAGCCACGTTTGACAGCCCTACTTGTCTGGTCAGCGTGCTCTCTTTCCTTCTCCGTGCACACCGCGATCTCAGTCCATTTGGATTTTGAATCTGTGCTTTAATATGGCGTATAGTACAATTTGTGGAATGCTTTAGTGTCGAGGTAGTAAGCTTCAGATAAGTAAATATAAGTGTTATTTATCAATACTGGAGGCCATATGAACAAAAAAGGAAATATGAAACTGTTTGCTGGTATGAACCATGTACCAGTGCTACTTGACACATTACTTTAGACTTAGCATCTAAGGAGTTGCAGACCCCATTTACTAGAATTTCTTCTTCTTTTCTCTTAGCTCTTTAAAGTAGCCTTTTTGAGTTTACAAGGCAAGGCTTAATTGAGTATTTGAGTTGAACCCATTTCCTAAACCTCCTGTTGGTATTATTGTTATTAGATTGGTACTGTAGGCAGGAAGTACATTATTTCTTGGCTTTGTTGTTAGGAACATAATAAATTCAGTTATATTGTTTTCCCCTTTCAGTGTGCAATGACGTGTGCAGAGGATTGCTTGAAGTCCCTGTCCAACTCATTCATGACATGATTCCTGATGACATAAAGTTCTTATCGACACAATTTGACAACAAATGCATGATCCTGATCCATGCCGTGCTATCAGAAGGCGCCTTCCCTTGGGTTAGCTACGCTGAAGCAATTGAGTCACTTGAGAAGGAATGTATATATGGTGTGTTTTAACCCATGACAGAAGAATATATGGTTATATATATATATATATATACATATATATATGGCCCACCTATTGTGCTGCTCCAGGACCATGAAGAGTTTAATTGCATTGTTCATTTACATACCTTCTGTCATTATTAAATGCATATTAGTTGACCCTTTTATCATTTATCTGTACAAATTACATTCATACACGTTGTTTGCATACATGTAGTTAGAGTTATTATATGATTGTCTTCTCTATTGGAACGACACAAAGATGCAATAGAGGGTAAACTTGGAATTTCAAGAAAGAAATTTATTTCTCATGAACATGTTCACTGCCGCAGAGAAAGAATTTTTTATTTCCCTTGATAGTTTTTTAATCGCTATTGTTCATTTTACTCCACACTTAAAAGGCAAATTATCAAATGATTATTGTTCGGTTCCTTGCGAGTATTTAACACTGGTATATTTCTTAGGTATGTAATACTGATATTTAATACTGATATGTAGTTTTTATTTAATATTGATACATTTTTTAGGTTCTTTCATGTAAATCACAGATTGAGTATTAGTTTACCTTTTGATGAACACATATACACATTATTCATAAATCAATTGATATGTGTGTTTTATTTCAGTTCTATTTACCTTTTTTATTTGCTTGGGTTTTGTTCTTGTGGGTTTTCTCATCCTCTTTATTGCTTTTTACAGAGAATCGACAAGCCTATCGGTGAGGCTTTGTGAGATGGGTGTGAGTAGAATAAAAAATTTCAAAGCTGACGATGCTTATGGCTTGCGCGATCAAAAGAAATTCAGAGCCGTACGGAGAGCCTCGATTATACTTTTGCTCCGAGAATTATTTCTCATGCTTATACTTTTGCTCCGAAAATAAATTAAAAGAGAAATTTAATTTGAATTTGATGTCAAATATATGCATGAGAATTGTTTGATTTAAGGATTGAATTTTGTAGGCAGATCAACAATTGATGAATTCTTATATGAACACAAAAGTAGGGAAAGCATACTCCTGCAACAGAAATCAGGTACACTGCATTGACAACGCATACTGTTGCGTATAGGAAAGAAATTATTGTACATTTGTTTATTTCTTGCTGAAAAAATGTTCCATCTGAAATTGACTGCTCTTGGTTCCAATCTTCTGTTGAGACCGTGACAAAGGTGTCTTTGTCTTAGCACCCAACTATAAATGAAAAGAAAATTGTGAATTAAATTCAGCCAATAGTTAGCTACTAGGACCCATCAAGCAGGACTGATTTGTTTTTTGAGAAAGTAAAAAACTATTGAATCAAGTATAAACTAACTTGAGGTTGATTTGTAGAACGAATCACTTCGACTCTTCCTCCCATACCTTGCAATATAGGGGTAAATTGTTATAAGAATATCTTAGTTCTTTTATTAAAAAATATATGTTAGTTTCCAATTTCTGTTTCCATTTTTAATTTCGTAGCTGATCACAAAGGTACTGGTATAGGTACAAGTCTGTGGAGTGTACTGGTATAGGTACCAACATTTGAAATTATGTTTTGGCTGCTCCTTAGAGTGTACTGGTTAGATAATGAACAAAGATAATTAACTATTTTGGCAATCTTGATAGATAATAAACACATCAGTTGGTAACATAGTAGTTGCGTAACTATTTATAAATAACAGAGATATTGGTCAACTATAGCTCTTCTCTTTACTTGAATTTAGCTTTGAAGCTCATATCTCATGTTGATAAATAATAGATATTCAAGTCAACCACAATTTTTTATAAATAATAATGAGATTTTTTTGTGAGTTTTGATGTTTTGAATAGCATTCTCTTTTGCAAATTTAAGATTTTTGACTTAATTATGCAGACCCAACTTAAGTTCACCGCAAGAATGATGACAGATATGCATCTGATAACTTTTCTGCTTACAACACTCCAGTGTGATGGTTTTGCAGTTTTCTCTCTTTTTAGCCTTGATAGAAATTGATAGTAGACTTGAAATATAGGCAACACAAAAAAACTTAATTTTCTGGTTAATAGAATAACCAGTAATTGAATTATTCAAATGAGGATTTTGTTAACTCTATGACCAATTAATAATAAGTAATGAGAAAAGGATGTGTCAATTGGTCCGATTGTTTTGGAATATCTAGAATGCCATGTCGTGGGACATTTAAATTGTATATTCATGAGCACATGGTACATATATTGGTGGTTCCTTTTAAGAATGCCACGACGTTTAAATTGTAGATATTCATGAGCACATGGCACAATGTAGTAATGAACAAAACTGATAGGAATGCTTTTTTGTGCATGGTTGGTGCTATGTGCTGGACAGTTTGGATTACTAAAAATGAAATGATCTTTAACAAAAAACAACTACAAACTACTAGAAAAATTCTAACTCATGTTTGTGCCTTGCTTGATGATTGGGTAGGTAATTTGGACATTCCAACTGAAGAAGCTCTAAAGTGCTGGTTGCCGATGAATTGGGATGAAATACCACTGCAGGAAAGCCCTGTGCCCCAATACCTGACAGTGTCAAGAGGAGGAGAGAGCCACTCTTGAACACTGGATAGCAGTATATTGAAGGAAGGGCAGAATTATAAAGATCCTATTAATTTATATGATGTTAAATGTTTGTTATTTTCTAAACTGGTACATGTCTGGTTTTTGGATGTTTGATTGCAGTTTGTAATAATTACTTTTATGTGAGGGTGGGTAAGCAAATAAGTAATTCAGGTAGAAGCGTACCAGTACCATGTCCGGTACATAAAATACAGTCTGGGTTTGTAACTTTTGTTTCGTTTTTCAATAAAATGAAACAGGGTGATTTTCCCCACCTTTTTTCAAAAAAAAAAAGAAATGAGCACATGGCAGATGGCACATATGTTGGTGGTTCCTTTTATTATATAATTCTAATTTCTAAGTAACGTAGTTAGTTCTAGACATACTCCTGAGTAATTTCTAATTATGGTTCTTGCTTTATTTTTTTTATTTATTTATTTTTTTGCTTATGTTCAGCTTCATTTACGAAAGTTGGCTTTTACTGATATATAAAGAGCAAGGGTTGACATGAAAAAATTCTGATATTTATAATGCCTTCAATATTCCTTTTATTGAAATACAAGAATTTAGAAAAAAAAATAATATAGCATGATGTCTATTTACTTAAACTTTTTAGTCCGTTGCAAAAAAAAAAAAAAAAAAACTTGAATTATACAAACAAAAGATATAACAAAATGAATTACAAGTAAATTTCTTATAAAAAGAAAATAAAAACTAATTAAAAAAAATTCATGTATCGAATGAAGCTCGATGACCCCACCTATTGCTTTCAGTTATTTGATGACAAAATTAGTTATTGGAGGTGCTATTCTATTGGAACTGGAAAGTCCGATATTGAATTTCATGTTTTGTTTGTGCTAGAGATGTTTTTTTATTGTTACAAACTTAAAATTGCGATATGCAAAAAAAACGTCTATTGTGCATTGATGGTATGAAGTGGCATAATATTGTTTTTAAATTATGTAGTTGTATATTTAGATATTTTAAGGTCTATTGTCGTCATAATTGTGCTGTGTATAAAGGGTGTGTTAATTGTGAGGAACATAGCGTTCATGCGTATTGTGAATTGTTGTATTTTAAACTATTTTTAATTTTTATGATTGAGTGGTCTTTCTCAAAAAATTCGTTCAAACCTTACAAACATAACGTCTTCATTATTTATTATTTAAGATGTATCAAGTAAGAAACAGATTGCGCGATAATAGCACTATAAATATGAAAATAACATTATGAACCAGATCAATAAAAATATTAACAAACTCAATCAACAATTCAAAATGGTGTTATAATTTTGAATTTTTGAAAAATAAAATATAAATATAAATGAATCGCGCAACGCGCGAGATTCGCACTAGTTTTAATGGAACCCCTGCTTAGGGATCTTTGCTTAAAAAAAAACTTAGTATTGGATTTATATTCCTATAAGTAAAGATATTCCTATAAAAAAAACTTGATTTAGCTATTCTCAGTATAGCTACTTGTTATTTTCCTTAACATCCAAACACACCTATATGATCATCTACTTTATTGTAAAACTCTACATACAAGTATTCTTGTATTCATTATTTTGGTTTATTTTTATAGCTTTTCTTTCCCAACTTGCATGAAGCATAACCAAATTATAAAAATCAAGTTTAAGACTATAGTCTATGGAGGAGGAGAGTTTCAAAGAGATGACCATAGCAGCATAGCCGCTGGGTTTTGTTCTCTTACTCCACGTCAAAGGAAAAGAAGAGGAGGGCAGGAGATACAAGGCAAGTCGAAGACATGTTTGAAGAAACTTAACTTCAAATTATCTGACGTCATCAATTTAGAACCAAGATATTAATTTTCAATGAGATTTAGAAGTATAATAATATGTTCATTATTACATTTGGTTAAATTTTTACCATCCACACTTTTTTTTTTTAAAAAAAATATTACTGTTATACCATAAGTCAATATTTTAAATTCGATTTGAGTGGCGACAAAAATTTATTTAATACACAATTTACATTGTAACTACATCACAGATCATGACATGTGTTTGATTGCACGGGGAAAAAAAATAAAAATAACAAATACGTATATTTATCCATGAATGTGTGCATAACCAACCAAAAAAAAAAAAATAAACAAATAACTTTTGTTTTATCTTCCGACAAAAGAATGGTATAAGAAAGTATAAAAATATGTTTGCTTTACTCTTTCCACCACACTTTCATATAAACATCATTTTAGAATAAGAAATAAGCTCTATTTTCCACTTCTCATTCCTTTTTTTTTTTTTAATCCTCGTACAAACCCACCCATGAATTGTCAGGTTCTGACCGAATACCCGACAATCTATTTTTCGGCCGAAGCCAAATGCTTTTAAACAGTCGCTATGATTGGCTCGTGCCCGAGTCACAAGTCACAACTAAATCCTAGTCCCGCTTCGACTCGACCCAAACCGATCTGCTTAAACCCTAGAACAACGATTCCCAACCTCCCCGCTCATTTCGCCTCGGCACCGATTGAGCGCCTGAGATAAATCCTTCGATCTCCTCTCTCTAATGGCGGTCGGTAATCTCTCTCTCTATCTCTCTCTCCTCTTCTCCCACCACGAGGCCACGAACCCCGTCGTGTTTCTTTTAGCTGTTAAGAAAACTGTTAGGAATTTAACGGCACTATTTTTCATTTTTGAAAGGAAGAGGCACAATTGTTATGAAAATTTATTTAGATTATATCGACTCTTTAGTCAAATAATTTTCAGTATCTTACTCTTAGTTAAATGATAGATTCAATATTAGACATCATAAAAAATGCTGGAAAAGAGGTTTTATTTCCTGGTTTACCTTACTGGCTTGATAACAGTAATAAGTTTACCAGGACTTTGTAATTTGGGTTGTTTTTTCCTCCTTCAAGATAAAACCACGTTTTTTTTTTTTTTTTTATGATATTCTGATTATATGGTTCATTCGTTTTCAGCGTATGCATAGTATTGGTATAGTATTACGCAGGAGTATCTGAATGTTGTGTAATTAGTTGGTATTTTAGGGGTAAATGTCGGGTAAAAATATGGTCATCTGTCAAGTAATAATTTATGGACAAAATAATGTATAACCTTTTGTTGTATATGCTTATTTGAGGTATTGATGTGTAAATATTTTTCTATGTATATACAGACTGTACCAGTCAATCCGAAGCCTTTCTTGACCAACCTCACAGGGAAGCCAGTAATAGTAAAACTCAAATGGGGCATGGAATACAAAGGTAGCTTTATTATCTATTTTTTACATAAATTTCTTATTTACCCCCAACAAAATATCTGATAATGTCATCTTAACCACATAATAATAACTACAGATATCTCATATGCCCATAAAAAGCATTGAAATACCGTCAATACGAGTATCCCCTACATTTAATGTTGACAAAAAGAAGTAGGATGGAGTTTTAGTCCTGTCAGGTACTTATTGAATAAATATTTAAGGTAGTACGAGATGTCTTTCATGTCACTGGGAGATTCAATATTTCTTCCCCTTCTTTTAATTACCACGTCTATGTTCTGACAGGTTATCTTGTCTCCGTGGATTCATACATGAATTTGCAGGTACTTGTTTGTTTTTGTTCTTATGCTTGACTTACAAAGATTTGATTTTATAACTGGTAACAAGAAATTCCAATTGTTCGCAAATTGCTATAAATCAAACCTAACTTATCACAGCGATCTTCCCTACATAGCTGCACTTAAATTTAATTGAGTTATTTGGCTTTGATAAGGGTAGGTTTAATATTCAGATGTTTATGAAAACTGATTCAGTTAGTTAATTGCACAAGCTTCCAAGTCAGGGTACTATTTTATAAAAACTGGAATTTATGTGGTTAGTATGGAAAGTAATTCATAGTTTGTAGGCTTTAGTAACTGACTCTGGTTTAATTGAATCTGAACTTAACTAATAGATTGAATCTTTATGCAGCTCGCTAACACAGAGGAGTACATAGACGGACAGTTTTCTGGAAATCTTGGTGAAATTCTCATCAGGTAGGTCTTCTGGTACCTATATGATCTAATTTTTCATTGTCCCAGATTACACCTGATCTTTCAGTTGATAATTTAATATGATGGCACAGAGCTGACAATCTACTCCTGCTTGTAATGAGCTGCTTTTTGTAATAAAATTATTCTAAAAAATATAAAATTGAATAAAATTTTACATATTGATTCCAGGTTTGTTTGGGCCGGTAAGAAGTAGTTTGGAGTTTAGAAAATTGCATTAGGGACTATTGGCCATATTTTAGTCAACTTAATTGTTCTTTTATCTTTTGTTCTTTGCAAGTTATTCAAAATCTAATGGATGTTCCTTGCAAACATAAAAAATAACCTTTTCCCAAATACTGTAAAATGTCGGAGTAGGACATATTGGGTTAAAGACATGATTTGTGATTTGCTAGAAACCATTATTTTTTTCTTTGCAAGCCAATGTTACTGCCTTACTGGTGCCAAAACTCTACTTAGTTTATTTATTCTTTTTGAGTTAGTCTTCAATTATTTGCTGTTTAAGCTGGGTGAAGAGCCCAACTTGTGGGTTATATTTCCATGTGGTGAGGTATAATAGAAAGGATTGATTTTTCAGACGCAGACATACGATGAACAACTAACTCAAGTAACAAATTGTAATGGTATTTTATTGGTGCAGGTGTAACAATGTCCTATACTTGCGTGGTGTCCCAGAGGATGAGGACATTGAAGATGCCGAGTGAAGATGAGCTTATGTTTGGGGAGGAATGGGGGCTGTTGCCTCTTTTGTTTAATTTGGGGAATATGACTTGGATGTATGTAATCTATATTCTTATTTGAAATTTAGATTATATGTAGAATGTTAGGTATGATTGTACTCCTACTGTCCTACAAGTGGGATCCCTTGTTTAATTTGCACTAGATTTGTAGTTAGTGTTGTCCGAGTCTTGAGATGACTTGCTTTTATCATTATTATTTTTTTTTAATTGTGCGTTGATTGATTTCCTTCTAGAAACATGTTGGTGGCTGCTAAGTTTTAGCTAACTATGCTAGTGCTAGAAATGTATGACTGATAAGGTGCATGCTAACTTCTGTGCAATTCTGCTATAGTAATCCGTGTTGCAAGTAATCGATTTTTTGTTGCCAGCTGCAACTAAGCAGAAATGGCTTGTTATGGACAGAGCATCACGTTAAAGATTTTGTAAAAGGAAATGTCGGTAAATTTAGGACACCGTTTGCGTTTCTATCTGATACTTCTACAGAAGTCTAGCAATGTCAAAATTGGAAAAGAAAGAAACAAAAAAGCCAAGATGTTGATTTTGGATGTTCCGCTGTGAAATGCAAGCAGCAAAAATTAAGGAACACTCCGGACCCCTAGATATAGACATGTAAAATAAAAGAAAAAACAGAAACAAAACAAATAAAAAGATAGCCATTTGTATGTACTTGATTGGATTCATATACAGATATACTGGAGTTGCGAAAGAAATGAACTTATCTATCATATCTTGTTTGGGATAGTTTAGGCGTATCACTCGGCCTGGTCCGATGTTTAAATGGGCCAAGTCCTGACTTGGAGAACAAGCATGACTCAAGTATGATATATCATCATCATTACTAAAGTACATAAAATTAAAATAATGATTTAATTTTCTAGTAGTTTTTTTTTTGTAATTAATGTTTTATACGATAGACATGTTTATAAACAATTAATTTTATTTAGTAAATTTCAGTATGGTGTTTGAAATGTACGAATAGAAATTATAGAAATGGAAAAGAAATTCGTAGGTCAACAACGATGCCTATGAGCAACACCAGACCAGACTAAGGCGAACTATGTTGAACTTGGACTAAGCTGTCGCAAGCCATGTATGACATAATTGTTAATTCCAATGACATAGACCATATAAAACATGCTAAATAATTACAAAAAAAATTGACCCCGGACTTTTTGTGTACCCGGCCCTGCCTACTATTGCTGCCATTCCTACTATAATATATCTCAAAAAGATTTTGCAAACCATAAAATAAGTACCGCAACAGCAAGATATAAATAAGGGTGTTTGGATGAAATGTGAATAAGGAATATGAATAATTTCTGTTAGTGCTACAAAATCTTAGAATTTGAATAAGAAATATGAATAAGTCCGTCCTTATTCAAATCCTTTATTCACACACAGTACCACAGAAGATCAAGTGTCGATATTTTTCATGTCCACAATCTCCGAACACACCCAGGAAATGTCGGTAATTAAGGTCATGATATGAGCCAAACAGCCCCAAAGAATGTCATGTGATGACCCATGATGTGAATATGTATAAGTTGGCGATATCATTGAATTATTAGGAGATTAGTCAAGTTTCGTCCGGTTATAACGACGCATGGATGAGTTGGTAATTTTAACAAATTAATTTCATTCTACTGAACTCGTTATTTAACAAATTAAATTGACAAATTTAACGTATATTAGAAATTAAGTCGGACCGATACAAAATTAATTTTATTCAACTCATTTCTTTGGGATAGAGCCATGGAACTCCAATTGGAGAAAATATCTGTAAATTTTGAGTTACTTGTTCAAATTTATCATAAACAAAACTTCAAAGGTTGATCAAGTATTTGACTATATGTCTTAGAAAAAAACTTATTGTAAGCTAAATGTTTTTGTATTTTCAGGATATAATTGACCAAATATTCCAATCGCAAAATCCTACTTTATATAGCAAAAGATGATTGCGATACCTTAAACATATAGATATATTTTTTTCAACAAAAGAGCCGTTAATTTCATCTTAATTTTTCCATGTCCTTAGTTCTTCCCTGCCAAAACTCAAGAGGTACACACGCCATAAAACACACCGCACCACAGAAGATCTAGACGCATATAAACTTGGCTTATTATGGTCCACAATCTCCATTTTCTTCGCAAGAGATATTTTTCATTTCTTTCCAATTTCGTTACTTCACTCTCTATTTCTTTCCATATTATAATAACCAGAGTTGATTGAACCCGGTCTAGCAAAACATTTCCTCTCCTCTTCTCCTCTCTATCTCTTTTTCATTTTTTTTTCTCTCATTCTTTCCTAAAACCTCCTTTCATGGCGACATCTTACCTGACAAGCACAGTCCCGCAATTCAGCTATCCGACAAGCGGGACCCAGCGCCGCTCCCAACGGCGGCGCTCCGTAGTGTCTCTCCCTGCCTCCGCCGCCTTTACAGGTGCCACGCCTTGTCTCCGTTTGAGTCGCTCTCAGCGCTTATCTCCAGTTCTCCAACACAGGTTAAAGCTAAAGCTACTAACTGTTCCATTAGATTTTCCTTTAATTGAAGTTTCATACTCTAAAGCATTACTAAGTAGCATACATGTTATCTTACTTTTATCTGGTAATTTTGATCAAGTAAAATTTCCAAACTTTGTTACTGGACCTCTTTTGATATGCTTCTAGTTTTAAAAAGTTCTATGGCCATGTCTATAATTCTTATCAATTTTTGCTTGAATTTGCTAGGGTGCTGTCGAATGCTGGTCTAAGAAACCATACCCGTTCTATACCAGTCTCAAGGCTACATAATTCATTGAAAGATGATCGTGCCTTTGCAACTGGAACACAAGCTAGCTGCCTCTCTTGCTTTAAGAGCCACAGTAGAGTTGCCGGCGGGCTGTCCAATCTTAGAAGGTTCACCCCTGGAGCCGTCTCTGACAAGTCGACCTTCCCTTTACGTAGCCACTTTCTTGGCACCAGCCTATCTGTAAGTGCATGCATGGAATTGTTTGAATTTGTTCAAATAAGTTTAATTATTTCAAAAGAGTGTTTGGGTAACTTGTATGTTGCTGAAATATATCTCTAGCAGTAGTACTGATTAGTAAATGATAACTATGCATGATTGTGCTTCCTATATTTCCTTCCATGTCTCTCTTTGAATTTTTTGAAAAAAATGTTGAAATGAGACCAGCCATCAAAGTAGGATACCCAGGCTGCTACTAATACTTTATTTTTCACTGAATATCTGAATATCTTGTGTGGTGTACTGTACACATCTTTTCTTGTCCAAGTTTATTTTCTTTTTGCTCAGCTGTGCATCTTTTCTAAAATGTTGAAGCTTTTGGTACTGTCTTTTGTTACTTTTTTTTGGCATAGGTATGTTAAGTTGTTAACAACAAATCTATTTGACAACCATGACCAACTGATCAAACAGTTGCCAAATTTTTTTTAAAAGTTAAAATTACAGGCATGTTTAACATAGCTTAGATACGTTGTATCAAATTCGGTGCAATTTGAAGATCAATAATCATCCATTGAGTGGCTTGAAAATTAAAGGTCTGGTTGTATTGGCACTTCACAACAACCAAACAAATTCCAAATTCAGCAAATTATAGAGAATATTTCTACAATTTTACTTTTTGAGTTATTATAATAATTAACTTGGTTCCATGTAAATATGGTAGTCGATACATCCCTTCTCTCTCTCTCTCTCTCTCTCTCTTTCTGTTTTTTGGACCCAGCCAGAATGAAATGTGTATTGTAGCACTAGATGGCCAGGCGAAGTCTTTCGTCGAAATTTTTTAATTAGATGGGGAATTGAAGGGCATGATGTTCTTATATGTTTTAGGACATTGCTATTTGGCATTTTGCAGTACTTACATGAAATTGTTGCTTCTTTTTTTATATACTTTTCCAGGGGAGGGCTTCTCATCTAACATATGCAAGTGTTGGGCCAAATGAACCCCATGCAGCAAGCCCAGCAGTGTCTGATACGCTACTTGAGAAGCCAGGTTTGAACTTTCTGGACCAGGAATCAGAAAGGGCAGAGTTGGAGAGGTTATTGAATTATCCGCTTCCGTCCCACCCAAAACTGCACAGAGGGCAATTGAAGAACGGTCTTCGCTACATCATTCTCCCTAATAAAAATCCAGCAAATAGGTACAATTTTTTGCAGATACCATTCAATAGAGATAAATTTATGAGGTTTTTGTTTTGCATGATAGCGCCCATTATTTAAAGTATTTATATGTGCAACTTTAGTTTATTTGAAAGAGAAGGAATGTTCTATAAAGTCAAGAGGTCAAAACACAGAAAAAACTAATTTAATTGATCCATTTGGCTTGATCGCAAAAACAGGAAACTTAGGCAAAATAAATTCATGTGTTTTGGTGCCGAAACTGTTTACTTTCTAAGTTATGACTTACACAATAGACAATTATATAAACAACATTTGCACAAAAAAGTCATTACTTGAAAAGTACTTGTCATCACAAAATTTTACACGATCCCCATAGTCTCCCCTTCCCTTGTGTTGATTTGTTGCTAAGACTATCTCCTGTCCCTCCTGTACTTGCTATTTATCTCTACAAAGGAAAGGAAGAAAAGCAGGGTCATTTCTTTACTTCTCAAAGGCATTAGAAAAGGAAGGGTATCTATGGCATGTTTAATGGGACATTTCTCTTTTTGCAAGGTTATGTGTGATATTCTGATCCTTTTTAAGGCTGTATATGAAATGACTCATGCTAGTAGCCATAAATGTTTGCAAGACTGCTAAGATATTGTCTATAATTATGCTTAAGGTTTGAGGCGCACATGGAGGTGCATGTGGGGTCGGTTGATGAGGAGGAGGACGAGCAAGGAATAGCACATATGATAGAGCACGTAACTTTCCTTGGGAGCAAGAAGCGAGAGAAGCTTCTTGGTACTGGTGCCAGGTCAAATGCCTATACTGACTTCCACCATACTGTGTTTCACATCCACTCTCCTACCCATTCCAAGGTAATAAATAAACTTTCCTTTTTACTTTTTTCTTACCCCTGGATTTTTGCTTCTAGTTTAGGTTATAACTCTCTCGATCTGACCAAAAAGATAGTATGCCAGTGCTGGTACTGGTACTGATCTGCCAAACTATAGGCAGATTTGAAACATGATTTGAACAATTGATTGCTAAATAAAAACTGTACTATACTTTTAATTTTTCTTCTGAGAGTAAATCTTTTGAATGAAGAAAGCTACATTGAAACTTGCATGTTTATTTGACAATTTCTTTTTCTCAATCTGACTTGATCTTACCTGGAAGACAACCTGACCAATGTGGTTCATGCACATATTTATTTACCCATAATTTATTTGGAGGTTATGATGGTTGTGCTTTTGTAGCTATAATTAAACAAAGTAAGTTAGGTAGAAATATTGGTTTCAAATTCAAATTAGGGCAAAAGTAAGCTGAGCTGAAACTGAACGAAATTAAGTTGATGGGGAATCATGCAAAAGTATTTACCCATATTTTGTTTCACTTAACCTTATATAACTAATTCTCTATAATCTCAAATGAATATCTTAAAATACATCAGGGTAGTTAAATTGGCAATAAAAAAATGTTAGTAATTCTTACCTTAATAATCTGGGTGCCTCAATGGCAAATAAGAAAAATAATATCATTTTCTGCAAATACTTTGTGTATTGGGTATAGATTACAGAATGCACTCATATACCTTTATTCTATTTAAGAAGTAAAATCTAATGTCAATTGTTGGCAGGACTCTGGTGAATATTTGCTTCCTTCTGTTCTCGATGCCTTAAATGAGGTGCATCTCTCTCTCTCTCTCTCTCTCTCTCGATATATTACACAGTCCTTGAGTGACCTTAAAAAATCATTTTGAGTTTACAGAACATCATTTTTCGTTAATTGTGGAAGATGAGTGCATCTGAGTCCAGGAATAGAATATTCTCACGTTATATGGAACAGGCTAACACAAAAGAGTTCTTTTTTTTGTTTATTAAATAGAAATAGCTATTACCTGGGCTATTATGTACTGCTAAGTAGTTGTCTTCAGTAATTCTTGGGCTTGAAGAGGTGTTTAGTGGTCACTGTTTTCAGTAAAATATGTTTTATTGCAATTATATTTTTGACAGATCGCATTTTATCCCAAGTTTCTGCCTTCTCGTGTGGAGAAGGAAAGAAAAGCTATACTTTCTGAACTCCAAATGATGAACACAATTGAGTATCGCATTGATTGCCAGGCAAGTACCTTGTTCTTTTCTTTTCTTTCTTTTCATTTTTTGAAGTCTATCTCTTCTCATGTCAATTAATTAAAGAAAATTCTTGTAGTTATATTAATGTTACTAAATACCTAATATTACTCTTTAAACTGTGCTATTCTGCAATTGTTACTATATATTGATGTATTGCTGGTAGCCAGTAGATTAGTCTTACTCTCTAGTGCTCAAAGTAACACAGCAAAGGAACAAAATGAAATGGGAATTTTTTTATCATAAGGTCCATATATGTTATTGTAGGATGCGTTGGAGCAGAAGGATGTTGCTACTAATTTACATTGGTTGAAAATTACTTTAAAAAATGCAAAGAAAAGAAAAGACCACCAAAGCAGGCTTTAAAACTCTTAGCAGTTCAAGAACAACTATTGAGCTAGAAATATCTCTTGGTAATACATTTGATCAAAAGACAGGAGTATACTAGCAAAATAATAAAGATATACTGGACCGAAAGATTATATAGCCAAAAGACTGTACACGTATGTTTGGTGATGCTTCACTCCTAGCATCCAAAATAGCTTGCTGTTCTTTATTTATTTTTTTTATATATTTTTTTCTGGGACAGTTGTTGCAACATTTGCATTCTGACAACAAGCTAAGTCAGCGGTTTCCAATTGGGCTGGAGGAGCAGATTAAGAAGTGGGACCCAGAGACTATCCAGCGGTTCCATGAGCGCTGGTACTATCCAGCCAATGCCACCCTCTACCTCGTAGGCGATATACCCAGTGTCTCTGATGCCATTCGCCACATTGAGGCCGTCTTTGAGAGTGATCCCTCTCCCCCTCCATCCCCTCGCTCACCTCTTCAGAGTCCCATGGCGAAGTTTTTCTCCAACAACTTTGTCCGCAACGCCACGACTTCTGGCTTGTCCAACGAAAGAGAGAGTCCTGCAAAATCTAAACCACTTGACAGTAAGAATGCGGTGAAGAGGGAGAGACAGGTGATCAGGCCACCAGTGGAGCATGAGTGGTCTTTGCCTCGCTCAGCTCGCACCCCTATGCCACCACAGATTTTCCAGCATGAGTTGATCCCCAATTTTTCTCTGAACATGTTCGCCAAGGTATTAGGCCGTTGCATATTATGTATTAATTAGTGAATTAGACTATTATAGTTATCACAATAACTTTTTTTTTTTTTTTAATTCGTTGGCAGGTTCCTGTCACTAAGGGATTAACATACCGGGACTTGAGAGAGATGTTGATGAAGAGGATTTTCGTTTCTGCTCTCCATTTTCGTATCAATACCCGATACAAGGTTGTTACTTATAGAATCGTCATCACATACCCTTTTACTACTTTGTTTCAGTGCAAGTTTCTTATTATTTATAAATTGAATTTATGTGGAGTGTAGAGCTCAAATCCACGATTTACATCGATAGACCTGGACCATAGTGATTCTGGGAGAGAAGGATGTGCAGTAACCACACTTACTATAACTTCTGAACCCAAGAATTGGCGTGATGCTATAAAAGTTGCTGTTCATGAGGTTACTTCTTTTTTTCTTTTGCCTCAGTTTTAAGGTTACATACATCTATCTGTAGAAAATTTTGCATTTTTTTCTTCGCCTTCTTACAAACTAGATCACAAGGTTGAGACTTTTACCTTTTATTGGGCAACAACATGCCCCCTTTTGTAGAACAATGTAGCACTTCATGCACATGTAGATGGAGAAGTTGAAACATCCCAATTTTTAGCTTTTGGTTTTTGCAATAGTCGGCTCCAAATTTGAAATCATACTGATTCTGTTATGTAGGTGAGAAGACTGAAAGAATTTGGTGTAACAAAAGGAGAAATGACCCGTTACATGGATGCTCTTATTAAAGATAGTGAGCAGCTGGCTTCCATGATTGATAACATACCATCGCTCGATAATTTGGATTTCATAATGGAGAGTGATGCATTAGGTCATACTGTTATGGATCAAAAGCAGGGTTATGAGTGCTTAATTGCTGTGGCTGAAACTGTAACCCTAGAGGAGGTATTTTCCCCATGTTCTCTTACTGGGGACTAGATTTTCCTCCTTTATTGTAAATAACACCCTTATTTAGGAATTATCATCTAATGCTTTGGTATTATTTGCAAAACCCTGCAGCATACCATAAATCTAGGGTTGAAGGATAATTTTGCATAAAAGATGATTACATTTCTTTCCAAGTTCTTTTGGTTTATTTTACCAAACCTCTTCAGAAGCAATTCATATGAATCTGGATTCCAATCTCAAGAACTGCCATTAGTCCCAGCTTGAACTTGGAGAAAAAAACTAGTAAATCTAGGCAGAATTGTTACTTTCTAAGGCAATCGACCTCTTTCATCATAGATTCACAATAGCTTGGGGAAGGTTTATTCTATATTATCTAGAAAGCTGTCAACTGGTAGTTGTAAGTTACGAATGCTACAACAGTCGTGCTTTATTTTATTGCTTGTAATATGCAAAAGACATCTTTTATTTTTCTTTTAGTGATATGGGTTGTGGGGTGGGTTGTTCATATTTATAGAATGATGTAACATACAACAATTTTGTAAGCCTTTCTATATGCAAAAGATATCTAAATGTGGATGTGTCATAAAACAATTTTCTAAGCCTTTCTATATTTGACTTCTTTTTTTCTTATGATCAGGTCAATTTGGTGGGTAAAGGAATGTTGGAGTTCATTTCAGACTATGGCCAGCCCTCGGCCCCACCTCCTACTGCTATTGTTGCTTGTGTCCCGAAGAAGGTCCATGTTGATGGTGCTGGTGAAGCTGATTTTGTGATTACATCAGAAGAAATATCTGATGCCATAAAAGAAGGGCTTCAGGAACCTATTTATCCTGAGCCAGAGGTAACTTTCCTAAGACCAACTGAATCAAAAGTGTTGCAAAAGAAAAATCCCTAAAGATTTGCTGTTCTTTTGTACTTGGTGGTAATTTACCTACATTATTTATTTCGATACTGCTAGTGTCATTTATATTTTCCATTTCAAACTGCCTGGTTAAGGCTATCCGAAAGCCCTATAATTGCTAGAACATCAACAAAGCTTCTATGATACTTTGACACTACCGTGATTGATCCTGTGAGGGACGTTACTATTGTAATCCTGAGCATGTTTCAGATGTCTGACCAAAGTTGCAAATCTTAATTGGACCGCAATTAAAGTTAAATCTACACCCTACAGCATAATGATCTGTTATTTTGTTTGGGGAAATAATTGTGACAGCTTGAGGTGCCGACAGAGCTTATAAGCCCTGAACAGCTTGAAGCATTGAAACTTGAACGAAAACCATCCTTTGTTGTGTTGAATGAGAAAGAGAATTCCACAAAGTTGTTTGATGAGAAGACCGGGATTGTGCAACAGCGGCTTGCCAATGGGATTTCTGTCAACTACAAGGTAATTTGGTTCATTGATTAGTCTTATTCAAAATAAGGTTGTCTTGGGAATTGCAAAAGAAGTCCTAGTTTTCAGGTAATAGTAGAAAATGAAACATGTTGCTTCTTCATTTTAGCGCTAAAAACTTTAGATGGCACTATTTTAATAAGTTATATGGTTTATCACTTCATCCTGAAAGGAACGTTGGACTCAATCTGATTTGAAATACCTTCCATCATTGATTATATTGTTTCACATTTGTAACCTGGTTCCATACTTCCATCAACAAAATAACTTTATGTTAAACATTATTTGAAACATCAAATAACGTTAGTTTATTTTCGAATGGTTTTCTTGCTTTGTAATGGCGTTTATTTATTTATTTTTTTCCATTTTCCCAAGCTTTGCAAGAAAGAAAGGGATCTTGTACCCCATTTTTTATCTTTGTTATAAATATTTAATAGTTAGTATTCTTCTACTGCATCTAGATCACTCCTTTTGAGAAGAATGTTGGCGTCATGCGACTTATTGTCTGCGGAGGTAGAGCAACTGAAGCAGCTGACTCAAAAGGAGCAGTTATTGTAGGAGTTCGTGCTCTAAGTGAGGGTGGTTGTGTCGGCAGTTTCTCTAGGGAACAGGTATTTGCTTATATCCTCTTTAAGTAAACAAATTCTTTTTTCTTGTGAATTTTTTTGACGGTGTCTTAGAAAATCTGAGATAAATTTTGGATATCTATAGTCCCTTAGTTAGCAGATATATTTGGATAGTTTTAGACAGGTTGTTAAAACGTGTGGTATAGATTAGAAAGGAGAATGTGATAGTAGATAGTGCATATTATGGTTGTAAAACTTTTTGTTTTCAGAATTGAAAATGAGTGGCAAATTGCCACTCTTTTCAAGAAGGAAAATACCTAATTCTCTTTTATTTTTCATTGTTGTCCCATGTAACACGAAATATATAGGAGCACGAAATATATAGGAGGAGAAAAACCTTGAAGTGCTCTTGGAAAATGTTCTAAATGTTACCTGTTCCACCTTTTTGTTTCTTCGCAAGTGTCTGACTTGTTGACGTTTTGTATAGAGATTTTAGTCATAATGCATATAATATAGTGCCATTTTTTATTGTGATCCCATAGAACAAAACAGATGTGAAGAAATAGAAAACAGGAAGTAAATTGTATATTTACAACAGATGTTTGATGCGTGGTGATTGTTGCAGGTTGAGCTGTTCTGTGTGAACAATTTGATAAACTGCTCGCTGGAGTGTACTGAGGAGTGTATCTACATTGAATTCAGATTTTCTCTTCGTGACAATGGCATGCGTGCTGCCTTTCAACTTCTTCACATGGTTCTTGAGGTACTTAGTTTTTAACAATGCTTTGGCATAATAAACAATTAAACTAATATAGAAATGGTAGCTGATAAACATGAGTCTACTATTGAATGGATTTAGACTTTGATATTTCCTCGAGATTTAAAGAATGTGCCATATTAGTCCAGTGGGTTTCTCTCTGGGGTATATGGAATATTTATGTAGACTCAAATAGTTTGTATTTGATATAATAGTGTGTTTTCCCTATTTACTACAGCACAACATGTGGTTGGAAGATGCATTTGATCGGGCCAGACAGCTGTACCTGTCATATTACCGCTCCATTCCTAAGAGCTTAGAGCGGTCTACAGCCCACAAACTCATGAAGGCCATGCTGAATGGCGATGAGCGCTTTGTGGAGCCCACACCTGAATCCCTCCAGAAGCTCACTGTTGAGTCTGTCAAGGATGCTGTCATGAGCCACTTCTTCGGGGACAACATGGAGGTACCTATCGTACCATTATTTACATCTATTTTAGATATATATAACTGTAAAGATATGTTATTCTAGGTTTTTTGGGGGTTTGTTGCACTTACGTGTTATTCTAGTTTTGGTATCACCAAGAGTACATTGAATCTTAATTGTTTGTATGTGAGACTTTGATCAAAATGAGCATTTGGAACAGAAAAGACACTATTAATTGGCTACTAGATGAGATTGGATTCGATGTTTGAAAAAGAAAATATTATCCTGCAAATACAAAAACTGAAAATTAAAATTAGAGACTATCACTTTCATTAACATAAAAGGCATCACTACATTTGTTTTATTGAGTATATACTTGTATCTGGATGATGATACGTTGATCTTCTTCTGTGGATAAATTCATAATTTGATATTTGGTTATTTCACTTCAACAATTGTGTTGACCTAAGCTATAAAAATGGCAGTTGAGCGTAGCAGGAGATTTTACTGAGGAGGAGATAGAGTCTTGCATTTTGGATTATCTGGGAACAGTTGGTGCAACTTCAAAACCCAACCTGAAGAATTTGGAATCCATTGATCCGTTTGTGTTCCGGCCTTATCCTTCTGATCTCCACTTTCAGCAAGTACACATCCCCATCTCTCTCTCTCTCTCCCCATGTACATTTCCCCCCTGTGGTCATACATTTGTTCTTTTTTGACTTTCATATAATCTTGCAGATAAGGATAAACGATACCGATGAGAGGGCCTGTGCTTATATTGCAGGCCCAGCACCTAATCGCTGGGGATTTACACATGACGGGAAGGATCTATTTCAAGCTATGAAGGATTCCTCTTTGAATGGTAATTTGTATATGGATTTAGATTGCGTTTGTCACCATTATTAGTAATATTATTTTGTTATTATGATGGCTGGCGGCTGGTTTGATGTTAACTCAGTAAATTTCCTTCTTCACAAAAAAAAGTGTAATATGTAGCACATGTTAAGTTATAATGTTAAAGAAGGATGCAATCCATGTAGAAAAGGTATGGTTTTTTCAGATGGCACCATGCATTGGGACGTATAATGCTGTATTTATACCTTTTCAACAGGTTGTGTCCTTTTATACCAGAAGGCCTTTTCTAGCTTGCCTCGATTTTTACGGTGGACAAATGATTTAGTTGTGGCCTGAAACATTTCTAGACTTCTTAGTGTAGTACAACAACCTCTGTAGCAACTTTTTTATGATAAATTTCTGCATTTCAGGGGAACAATCATCGCCAGGTTCGAGTATTCGTAACCATCCCCTCTTTTTTGGCGTCACTTTGGGTTTGCTTGCCGAGATCATCAATTCAAGGTAATTTATACCAAAACCTTATGTATGGTCTTGTTATAATTTCTGCTGTGTTCATTTTGTGTGTATTTATGCATATGCTTATTATATATATAAACAGGCTGTTCACGACCGTGAGGGACTCTCTTGGGTTAACATACGATGTGTCTTTCGAAGTGAATCTTTTTGACAAATTAGGCCTTGGATGGTACGTCATCTCTGTAACTTCTACTCCCGAGAAGGTTCAAAAAGCAGTTGATGCATGCAAGGGTGTTCTCAGAGGACTCGACCACAACAAAATTTCCCAAAGGGAGCTTGATCGGGTAAATACTAGTAGTACATACTGTAAATTGGATGGGAAGTTGAGTACTAATTATTGTTTTGCTAGAAATGTGGTCTAACAGCGAACAAGGGTAGTTCGTGCTAACCAAACGCAGAACAAAAAATTTAGAACAGTGAACAAGGGCTAGTTCTTTGTTCCCTCTTTTTCGCAAACTAGGAACGAACTGGGTGGCTAACAAGCTTTTCGGGAACACAACCCTTGTTCGTGGGTTGTGCCAAACACACCCTGTATTAACCTAGTTTAAAAGTAAATAGGTAAACTTTGATAGTTCACTTGATTGACAGGATCACAAAACTCTAGTTTCACATATCAACAACTAAATGGGTGAATAGTTTAAAGTTATAATCAGCAAGCTTTTATTAATGCAATATTACAGAACTGTAAACTCTAATACTGTATCTTATGTTATGCAAATTTTTTGTTGCAGGCAAAGAGGACACTTCTGATGAAGCATATACAAGACTGTGAGTCAAATAATGTGTACTGGCTTGCTCTGATGGCTCACTTGCAGGCTAAATCTGTTCCACGAAAGGTATATATAATCCTCCAATTCATTCCTTGTATCTAGTTGTAGCTGTGAATCATGATGCATATTTGCTAATGCAAGTCAAAAGAGTGTGCTGAGTTGCCAGCTGGTCAAAACCTGAGTGCTTAGTCTTCTGGATCCTTCTAAATTGCCAGTAGTTAGGCTGTTACCAAAAATTATATTGGGGCTTCCATACCTGGGGCCTTTTATTATAACAACATTGAAAGGAAAAGTCAGTAGTTGTCCAGTTGATCCCGATCCTACCCAAGTGTCTCCCTAGCAGGTCGGTCTAAACCTGCTGGGTTGATAAGGCTTTCTGTTGGCTCAAGTCAGCGTCAAATCCATGACCGTGCTGTCCATAATTTATTAATAACTGGTGCTTTTATCTCACTCAATCCATTACAAAAAGCAGGATGTATCATGTATAAGGGACCTGAGCACTCTTTATGAAGGGGCCACCATAGATGATATCTATTTAGCATACAAACACCTTGGAGTTGATGAATCCTCTTTGTTCGCATGCATTGGCATTTCTGGTGCCGACAACCCACCTGATAATGAGATAGCTGGTACGTTCCCCAAGATCCAATATTTGTACATCATCTTTCTACCGACAAGATCTTTGCTCATTTCTTAATTTGTTTTTTGGGATTAAGTTGTTTTGCACACTGCATCCCAGTATCATCTTTTTTTTTTTAAGCTACAGTCAATATTGTTTGAGATAGATGCCAAAAGTTTTGTTAGATGATGAAGAAATTATATTCTGTTAATTTCTATCAAGTATGATCCGACTCTCTTGAGTTCTCCTGTTCAAAGCCTAAACCAAAAAGCAGGACTTAATGTATTGTCATGTGGTTGAAGTCCTCAAAGATGTTCTGTGGAGATATTTGGTTTTATTTTTTTTTAGGTATCTGGTGCATGTATGGCAATTTGCAAAGTTACGATTTGGTATTATATCCTGCATCTCCGTGTTGGCATCTAATACCATTTTGTTTGTTTATCTTGGCTATGTTAATTCTCATCTTCTCAAGTAGTGCTGCAATCCTATATATACTACTTAAGATCTGACTTTTGTTTGATGATTGCAGATGATGAACTGGAGATGGAACATCATGGGACAGTTTCAACTGGTCGAGGTCGATCCACCATGACCAGACCCACCAGTTAAATAACCAATTATGAGGTATAATAATTTATTGATTTTTTAGGAGATTTTTAGTTTCTAGGATATTAGTGAACACAAGTAGTTGTTCAAAAATTGTTTCTAGGTTCCGATTTTTTTTTGCTAGGCAGTTTTGTATACTTCTTTTTTTCCCCACTTTTAGTAATGCACTGAGAAACAAATAATGTGAAAGTAATCTGATATCTATTTTTAATATTGTTAGTACGTTTTTCAAGCCTTTATTACCGACTCAATGGTGATGGTACCATTGTATAAAAAACGATGCTTATTTACTCTGAGAAACTAATTAATACTTCACAAGCACATGCAATTGTTTATTTTACGGTGGATGCTATTTGCAATGTAAATTCCCTATAGCACGTGGCCATGAATTTTTTTTTCAAAACTTGAGTTGGAGGAATGTGTTCATCAAATTTTCATCCCTGGGAAGAATCACTAAGCCTGCTGTATTTTTTTTAAAAATTATTATTATTATTATTTATTTTTTTTTTTTTTGCTCTCTTTGAAGAGGTTTGGATTTATTTATTTTGGAACAATGTATCCTGTTCCCTTGGACGAAGTTGTATCTACAAGGGCAAAGTATTTTTGTGATGTTAACATATATAATTTATTGGGTCCCGAAGGCAACTTTTCTATTATGTATTTCCTGTTTCTTGTCAAACTCTCACTATACAGATTCATCCCCGCACAAGATTATCCATTGATTTCTTGTGCCTCCAAATTTTTATGTTATTCTTACCAAGTTTTTTGTTAGCCTACTGTAAAGTTGCAAACTTCTTTCACTAAAAGAGTCATCTGTCAGCAACTCAGCATACAAGTCTGGTAGTAACCATTGAAACATTTATTTGTCAGTTTACACCAATATATCTGTCAATCTAACAGATTAGGTGTCAGCCAACAAGTTGTTCTGTCAATTTTGAGCTAATTATACAACAAACTTGAACATGTTTCTCAGTGTACTCACAACATTATACTTATAACAAATTTAAGCTGTGTAAGATTGCAATATAAGTACAATAACGAAAATGCAACAGTGGCTTGTTAGTGTTTTGGGAAGCTAAGAACCAGGGTCGGAGGGAGTAAGGGGACAAGGGGGGCTTGGCCCCCCTAACATTTGAAAATTGCAGCTACTAATTCAGTGGAAAGTTCAATATTAATGATAAATATGACCTCAAATTAATTCAGTATGAGAAAAATATCTAATATTTGAAAAGTTTCACTACTAATTTTTTGTCTCTAACAAAAATAAAAAAGCTCAATATTTATCCCCCTCCTCTTCCAATAATTTTTTTTCGTCTTTATGAATCAATTCACCAAGTTGCATGCAAAAGACCCCTTTCGTCCAAGAATTTACGACGATTTGCGAGACTTTGACACTCGGTTCTCCGCCTCTCTCATTACGAGGTTTCGTGAACATTGTGTTAGGAAATGCTCATATTTTAATTTTAGATTAATTACAACTAATTAATCACCATTAACAACAAGCAAATCAATAGATCTAGTGCTAAAGCATTCACACATCATGAGAAAAAGAGATTGTAGGAAGAATTGTACCTCTCATGAAATTGTATTCATGAGGCTCGAATCCATGGCATGGGAGTCGATGGGGTGCGTGCTCCACCATCTCCACCATCTATGGCCGCCTCTAGCCCACCAAGGACCCACCACCAAGCTCAAAGAGAATGCAAGTTCTCTTGAACCTCTTGCTAATCACCTTGCTTCTCTTAATTAACTATTTAATGGAGAGGAAGAGAGGTGGGATGCTCAACACATGAGCTAAGAGAGGAAGGGAAGAGCCATGGAGAAGAGAGAAAAATCTCTCTTCTAGGTGGAGGCGCAAGGGAGGGGAGAGGAAGAGAGATGACGGCTAGGGTTTTCTCCCAAAGAGACCCCTTTATATAGCCAACCACTCTCATCCAATTTTCATACTATTTACAAGTATGCCATCCACCCTAAGAGGCCACCTAATGGGCTCTCTTGGGCCATCTTAATAAAAGGCCTTTATTCATTAATTCACCAATTAATGAATCTCCTTTAATTGTCTCTTCATTCTTCCTTAAATTGGGCCTTTAATTAACCAATTAAATAGAAGCCCAATTAGCTCAAACTAATTAAAGTAAGTTGAACATAATTAATTATTAACTCATTAATAATTAATCTATGATTAGCTAATGCATTAAATTGTTTCCATATGATCCTTTTAATTTAATTAATTATAACGGTTCATAACGGTATATAATTAATTAATTAACTTATCACATTTCACAATACACATTATTGTGAATAAACAATAAATGCACCAAGTGGTTAGAATCCTATTTGTGCGACCCTATTTGAGGATTTATACTATGTTGGCCATGGAAATAAATCGTTATTTATTTCCAATAATCATAAGCGGTATCTAGCAACACGTTATGATTCCCAATTCGTATAAATAATGTACCGTTACAATATCTCAATCCTGCATAAGAAATAATAGTATTTCCTTGTCTGATTCTTATGTCACATGATATCATTGTATAATCCAAGATAGGAATGTGTCATTCTTGCAGATTATACATTTCTTGATCTAGAGTTGATCGTCTAGTTTGCATGCATACGATCCAACTCCATCAAGGGGCCCAAACAGATATCATCACTCACTAGGTATACTAATGAGGGACATACGGTTTTCTTGATGAACAACTTTTCCCCGCACAATTCAAGAGAACATAAATAAAGTCCTTATAGCAGCCTTTATCAGGAATCAACGTTAGACGATATTTATTGAACCTATCCTCATGTGGAAAAGGTGAACATCTCAAACTTAGAATCAAACTTATATGAAATAAACAATGACACTTAACACAATCCATATGTTTATTTCATTGGGTCAAGTCCTGTACTATGTTTCAATAACATACACATATGCAATTAAGTTGGTAACTCCTTACCTATGATTTGTAGAACTTAATCATCACTTAACTTGCATACTAATCTTTTATGATAATTAATGTTCCTTGTTAATTATCAAGATTATGGACGATTTAGATTTATTATTGTCATTCTAATGAATGATCCACAGAGATCTACAATTCAGATCCTCAACCTGAATGATCTGTCAATAATAAACTCTAGGAACAAATGATCAAATATCATCATTAACATAAACTAAGAAAATTAGTCATTAAATATTGACTTCTAGGACATAACTCCAACAATCTCCCACTTGGCCTAGAGTCAATCAATAGTGACTTCTAGCCAGTGAAGAATTTAGAACAATGTCATATATCTATATATATACATGTCTCGAACCTCAAAAGATGTAATGCACTTAAAGCAAGTTACTCATACGTCCATCACGCATGGATGCACAATTGCATCTCGTATACCGCTTAAGGTAGAGGTTAAGTTAGAGTGTTCGCTGTGTCCGCGAACCTATCAAATTTTATTTGACCCTATATACATATATACTCCTATATATGTGTTCTTGATCATCATCATGTGAGATCAAGTGACATCGTCATAGATCTTAGTTGGATCACCAATTTAATATTGGGTTCTTCAAGTTTAAGCTATGGTTCGAGATGCATAGAACCATATTAGCTTGACTGAGAACTTCACGATCCTTACTACATTCTTTCATTGCTTCACAAGTTGCTATATATTTTGTTTTGGTGACGGAAACGGTTGTAATATCCCATTTAGAACACCTTCTAAACTTACAACACCACATTTAAACAAAATATGTAGCTCAATTGTATTTATATCAATCTTTCGAAAACTAGCATCAATATATCAATTTATATGAGCTTTCTTTTATCTTATCAGATGGAAAAACATATCATTCTTTCTCATAAGATACTCGAAGATATTCTCGATTATTGTCCAAACGTGTTTTTCTTTGTATCCAGTTGACAACTGCTTGTCATACTCCTTGGTTACAACACATAGGGGCATGTGCATAAATATGGCATCTGTTATGAAACTCATAACAGAAGGATGCTCGAAATATATCGTGCACTCTTTTCGAATTGAGTTACAACACACCGAGTAGAACTCAAGTGTATGCCATACAACGTGGTTAGACATCCTTTCCAGGAGTCTATCTTTTCGTGTTACTAGAACACTTTGTCATTATATGCACATTTTCTCAAACCAGACATCCATTATAATCTATCTCCATAGATTTTGTTTCCTTGGATTTAGGTGACTTGCCCAAGTTCTCAATTGAGAAAACATTCTCCAGTGAGATCTTGACAATATTCATTTTCTTAATGTTATTCCCAATTAATGTCTTGTATCTTGTACAATACATGTAACATAATAATGCTCCCACTGAATATCTTATCTATATAAGATACTTTTGACGAAGTGCAACTCCTTGACTTCCTTGTCAAAATGTTTATTCCAATTTCCACAATACTTGCTTCAATCCATTAATGGATCATTGAAGCATATATATGTTTCTAACAATACAACAAATCCTCGGTTTGTGTCAAATACACTACAACTTCCTTCATTCAATCGAAGAAGACGGTTTTGATGTATCTTTCCATATATCTATATATACGAAATATAACTATTGTTAGAATGATCTTTATTGACTTATACACAGCTACAAGCGAGAAGCCGTGCTTTGTACATGGTCAACTTGTTATCGACTTAGACATAGCATCAATCATGAAATTGTGCTTTGTACATAGTCGACTGGTTATCGACTTAGACATAGCATCAATCATGAAATTGTGCTTTGTACATAGTCGACTTGTTATCGACTTAGACATAGCATCAATCATGAAATTGTGCTTTGTACAAAGTCGACTTGTTATCCATATCTATCTTTCCTTTTAAAGATCTAAATGTTCTAGATGGATCGCTCCTTCTTGAACATCAATCAAGGTCTATACCTTGTTGTTATATATATGGATTGCACTTTAAAGATCATATAGATTCAAACCATACTTGTGGAATCGGGTCTTTCCATCGCTTCTTTATTTATCAACGGATCCTCATATGTCAAGTACGAGGATGTTGTGAAACCTATGTACTTTTCAGTTTAGGCAATTCACTCTCGTTGATCTTTGTAGGATTGGTGCTTGAGGTCTATGAACTACTTCTACAACATCTTGTAGAATAAGTTCTTGATCCTAATGTATTGCACGAGTTTCTCTAACATCATCCAGTAATGAGATGTTTGAGTACTCTTTAGAAGCGAGCGTGCTTATAAACTTCTTCCTTTCACAACTGCTTGTGAGTTAAGTTCCGCTCAACTTCCACTAAGCACCATGTATGGAGTGACAAGTTCCCTATAAAGGTACTTCTTGTAGTGACGCATAAACTCCTTTAATGCTCACTTTACTCCCACTACTTCTTCTTGAGAATATCATTCTTTAAGATTACGTTATGATGAGCAACAACTACCTTGTTCTTATCATGTTCATAGAAGTAGTACCTTTTGGCTAATTCAAGATATCCTACAAAATAATAAGCGTCTTATTTGGGTCCAAGCTTATCAATCAATCGAACCTTGAAATAAGCTTCTTAATACCAAATCTTGAGAAACAATATACCTAGAGATCGAATCTCGTAAGATATCTTTCTCAATAGACTTCGATGGAATTTTTATTCAGTGTAAACAATATTGTCCTCAAACACAAATCCCTTACATGAGTCGAACAAGTCAATTTGATTTATTACCGATCGAACTATATCAAACTATGTTCGATACCTTCATCCTTGGATACATTTTTTTTCAATGTTCCTCATGAAGCGAGTAGTGAAACGTATTTCATACTCTTTAGGTAATACATCAAACTATATGACTGAACTATTTACCATGATCCATCTTAAGACTTTTGCTTTTATTGAATAGTTTTTCAACTTTACTCTTGAAATCCTTTTGATCTTGTCAAAAGATTCATACTTATACCATATCAAATAGATACGTTAATATCTACAATGATTGTTGGTCAAGTGGTAAAGTTTCAACAACCTTTCAATTGCACAAGTACCTATAGGTCTATATACATCAATATGTATAAGTCTTAATAAGGTTACTTGTCCTTTAAACCTTCATAGGTCAAAGGTGCTTTTGTCTTTTAACAAACACGATTCGCATGAATTTCAATTGATTTGCAATCGAATTGATTTACGAGCTCCACGTTACGTAGACTCTCATAATGCGATTCTTTGCAATCGAATTGATTTACGAGCTCCACGTTACGTAGACTCTCATAATGCGATTCTTGTTTATATTCGACTAAGCAACTATTTTACATAAAAGTCAAACACTTTATGCGAAGTCTTACATATTTGTCATTCAAAATTTGTTAATCTATTTCAAGCAAATTCAATTAAGATGCATGAAATCTTATACACAAATTTATAACAATAAGAGAACAACATTTCTCTATTACAAAACATGATCATCCATCATCAAATATGAAATGGAGATAAGGTTTTATAAGATGTTTGGAATAAGGTATATAACCTCAAACTCCTAAACAAATTCTTTATTTAGTAAAGATAACTCTACGTATTCAATGGTAGCGGCCTAGACGTATAAGCCATTTCCAAAACGGAGTTTACTTTACTTATCTCGAACTTTTTCTTATTCATCATTGTCTACACATTTCGTTAAATGCGAGCACATGAACTAGCATCTAATTACTAGTGTGAATTAGAGATAGTGAGATAATTTGAACGACAAATATCTCAAGGTTTAGAACATCATGGTATTTCGGACAACCTTTCAAATGCCTCCCATAAATGGCAAATGAAACATCTCATGTGACACACGGTCACTAGTGAGGGTCTCAAAGTCTTAACTCATATATTGGTGGAGTATTCCTTTAATACTTAACCAATCATTTTAGCACTAACAAGTGTGCGAACAATACATCCTTTATCCATAGAAAGAGATTTTATGACAATATCAACAATCCTTGATATTGGAGATCTCAATATCTCTAGTTGTCAATTAGCTACTCAAACCTTTCGGTTCGCAAGCTAATGAAACATTTATCTTCTTATAAGAAGAGTCTCTTGGTTAACTCACATTCCATTACTCGATCATTAATGATTGAGTCTATCTTTTACTTTCTCTAAGAACGTCTTCTTGAGTAAATGGATGAGAGTGTAGAAGTCTTAGTATAGTCCTTATGAATTCTCCAATTCAAAAGTCTAGAACTTCTAAAAGGATATAAGCATTCACTTTATTGAATAATTTTCGTCGAAACTAATCAATCATTGCGAACCTATTGTTCGGGAAGTCGAGGAACGTTTTTGGGATTAAACTTGCTCAAGTTTCTCATTTCCAAGAACATGTCTTAGAAATCGGTATTTCTTCTCCAAGTAAACACCTTAGAAACGAGCTTGTCGTTTTTCCAAAGATTGATCGCAATGAAATTAACATATTTAATATCTATAACAATTTCAATTTAAGGTCATTTAGTTTATGCAATGTTTTGTTTATGGAATGATAAACAAAACTCCCATTACATTTAATTAATGTCCCTAAATATAATGGATTCCAAGATCCTCATTTTCGTCAAGTAGAGCCTGCTATGGCACGACACCCTACTTAACTAGACAAGGTAGGTTCTCCAACCAATCATATCAACCATATGACTCTTGGTTTGTGAATATCTAAGTATATTTACAAACTTCGCCCCGATGTCCAAGAAAACTTGTTGGGTCCATCGATAAGCAACCTCTCTCTATTTGCTCCTAACAAATCTTTTCATTTGTACCCCGACTATCAAGGTTGACAACCATGACGTCCGCTATGACGGACCGCGCCATGATTGGCAATTGACGTGAGGGGGATAGAGAGAAGGAGGACGATTTGACTTAATCGTAATTGGGACAAAAAAATTTATGTGACTCTTGTTTGGTGGTCATGTAAGCATACAGCCATACCTACCTATGACAATTCAAGGCATTCACAAACAATCACATAACATAAGCATCTCAAGCATTGCCGTGGGTTTGTATGGCTCCCGCTTGCATTAATCTTCGTCGCATCTCCATGTAACGAGACTAATCTAATCAAGCCCTCCCACTAATTACTAAGATCCTATCTAATAATTAAGGGAAATAAATACATGTGATAAAATTCCTAAAACCCCGCCTAGGCCTTAGGGGCATGCAAGCCTCACAAGTTACATCAAAAATTAACCACTTAATTATCAAGGCACCTTAGGCCACTTTACAAGGAATCACATGCATTCACAACATTTTACAACACACAAGGCATTGACATCTTGAGCCATATCAAACCCACATCCTCCTACAAAACAAAGTTAGCACATATACAATATACATGATTCACTTGCTCTTAATTAATTTCATTAATTAGAATCTTTGTGCATACTTGTTGCTCAAGTTTTCCGAATGCAAAGAAGGCTTAACCTTAACAACTAATTGTTTAAGCCCTTTTAAATTAAATCCAACTATCAAAACAGAAAGGAGGGTATTTAAGGAGTCTTCTAATTAACATTTCAATAAATTGATTAATTAGAAACTATTTTAACTAATTAAAATACGAAATTCGGGACCCGAAAAAATTCAAAATAATTCGGTCTCCAAAAAATCTGAAATAAATCCAGAGAACTCCTTACAAAGATTGTGATTACCTGTAAAAATCTCAAGGAGAGATCAATTACCATCAGGGAGAACCAAAAAAGACAAATCCTCAGATTGTGCGCGAAGCACCGTTAGAGAAAATTCTGTTATGGGTCTCAACCTTTTGATCTGTATGATCATCCCCTTGATATTTTTCCAGCAAACAATTTACATAGAAAAATACTACATACAATAGGCTATCATTCCATGAAAAGAAAATCCATAAGTTATATTCAAGATCAACGAGATAACAAGCATTTAAGCAAGGTATCCTGTTCTGGAACAGACCGTCGACCAAAAAGGTTTCACTCGGTTGAGGTATCAAATCTCAATGAAAATCTATGAAATTAATTTTCACAGATTCCAGACTTAAAGGAGAACATTTCCATTTCAACACTTTTCCATAAAAGTTTCTCAATAAGTACAGTTTTTCAAAACAATCAGTTTGTTTGAAAAAACAGATCTGATAACTTCATCACTTTTCATCCTTGAACGCCCACATAATATCCGAAATATGCAACAAAATTTACATATCCAGAAAGAGCATCAAGTTTAGAATAATCCTATCTAAAAGTTACAGGTACTTTGTATACAAACTTATTTGTTACCAACCACAAGAACAGAACTGTGCAGCAGAATAACAGATCTGCGCACCGTTACCGTTTAAATCACTAAAAATTCATTTTACATCGAATTTCAATGATTCCAGTGGGAAAACAACCACAACTCAAAGGGCTACAACCTCCAATAAGAAGGAAAAAATTTCAGAGAGCTTTACACCACGAAAAACAAGCAACAAGACAGAAAACAGCCTTTCCAGGGCCAGCAAGCATGCACATCACTAATTAACTTAATTAATTACGAATTCTCACTTAATTAAGTGTGAAAAACCTTAAGCACGACCATAGCTCTGATACCACTGTTAGGAAATGCTCATATTTTAATTTTAGATTAATTACAACTAATTAATCACCATTAACAACAAGCAAATCAATAGATTTAGTGCTAAAGCATTCACACATCATGAGAAAAAGAGATTGTAGGAAGAATTGTACCTCTCATGAAATTGTATTCATGAGGCTCGAATCCATGGCATGGGAGTCGATGGGGTGCGTGCTCCACCATCTCCACCATCTATGGCCGCCTCTAGCCCACCAAGGACCCACCACCAAGCTCAAAGAGAATGCAAGTTCTCTTGAACCTCTTGCTAATCACCTTGCTTCTCTTAATTAACTATTTAATGGAGAGGAAGAGAGGTGGGATGCTCAACACATGAGCTAAGAGAGGAAGGGAAGAGCCATGGAGAAGAGAGAAAAATCTCTCTTCTAGGTGGAGGCGCAAGGGAGGGGAGAGGAAGAGAGATGACGGCTAGGGTTTTCTCCCAAAGAGACCCCTTTATATAGCCAACCACTCTCATCCAATTTTCATACTATTTACAAGTATGCCATCCACCCTAAGAGGCCACCTAATGGGCTCTCTTGGGCCATCTTAATAAAAGGCCTTTATTCATTAATTCACCAATTAATGAATCTCCTTTAATTGTCTCTTCATTCTTCCTTAAATTGGGCCTTTAATTAACCAATTAAATAGAAGCCCAATTAGCTCAAACTAATTAAAGTAAGTTGAACATAATTAATTATTAACTCATTAATAATTAATCTATGATTAGCTAATGCATTAAATTGTTTCCATATGATCCTTTTAATTTAATTAATTATAACGGTTCATAACGGTATATAATTAATTAATTAACTTATCACATTTCACAATACACATTATTGTGAATAAACAATAAATGCACCAAGTGGTTAGAATCCTATTTGTGCGACCCTATTTGAGGATTTATACTATGTTGGCCATGGAAATAAATCGTTATTTATTTCCAATAATCATAAGCGGTATCTAGCAACACGTTATGATTCCCAATTCGTATAAATAATGTACCGTTACAATATCTCAATCCTGCATAAGAAATAATAGTATTTCCTTGTCTGATTCTTATGTCACATGATATCATTGTATAATCCAAGATAGGAATGTGTCATTCTTGCAGATTATACATTTCTTGATCTAGAGTTGATCGTCTAGTTTGCATGCATACGATCCAACTCCATCAAGGGGCCCAAACAGATATCATCACTCACTAGGTATACTAATGAGGGACATACGGTTTTCTTGATGAACAACTTTTCCCCGCACAATTCAAGAGAACATAAATAAAGTCCTTATAGCAGCCTTTATCAGGAATCAACGTTAGACGATATTTATTGAACCTATCCTCATGTGGAAAAGGTGAACATCTCAAACTTAGAATCAAACTTATATGAAATAAACAATGACACTTAACACAATCCATATGTTTATTTCATTGGGTCAAGTCCTGTACTATGTTCCAATAACATACACATATGCAATTAAGTTGGTAACTCCTTACCTATGATTTGTAGAACTTAATCATCACTTAACTTGCATACTAATCTTTTATGATAATTAATGTTCCTTGTTAATTATCAAGATTATGGACGATTTAGATTTATTATTGTCATTCTAATGAATGATCCACAGAGATCTACAATTCAGATCCTCAACCTGAATGATCTGTCAATAATAAACTCTAGGAACAAATGATCAAATATCATCATTAACATAAACTAAAAAAATTAATCATTAAATATTGACTTCTAGGACATAACTCCAACACATTGTCCCTAACTTTAAATCCTGCTCCACCTGCTAAGAACTTACATAGACGATGATGATAATATGTTGAAGTTTGCCTGAGTCGTGCTGGATAGTTCAGAAAAGTTAAATATACCTTTTAGAAAGTATATAATAAGGTCTGATGGAATTTAGAGTGCGGACTTGAGAGCTAGGCGGCCGCTAAAGGCACCAAGGAGAGAAGAAATTAAAATTGTGCAGTTCAGCTTGATCTCGTTTAGTGCGTTGACAGAATAATTACTTGATTATTCTATTTGATTTCTTCAATCCTACTCACTTATCTTGTATTGTTATCACTGACACATCATATCAAATGGAAAATAAGATTTAATGATAAACGTACGAGGTTTAATTTCCACCGACATCTCACATCATTTGATCTGCTGTTACATATGCCTGAATCATTTTCAAATTAATTCTTCTTTTTATTTTATTTTATTTTATTTTTTTTTGGAATAATTGCCCGTACGCCAAATTGATTCTTCAGGTTGCTTGAATGCTTCCTTCTTAAATGTAGAGATGGATAGCCTCAAAGAAAAATCCAAACATAGCTTGTTAGAAACAGTAGAAATTATAACTTACTAAAGTTGGGGAGCTTTAATATTCACGCCTATGAACAGTGACTTTTTTGAATTTTCGGAGAATTATCTGGGACATTGATTATAATTGGGCGGTTGGATTTGCGTGCAGAATAGGTGCGATGGTGGTAGGCTTGTCGAGTAATTAAGTGTGAACAGACCCGTTGGTTGTTTTTGAGTGACTAAGATTCGATTGAAACACCAAATTGTCTATAGAAGTGACATAGAATTCTATGATCTAGATTCTAGGGATGTGGGCCCTACAGATGACCATGCGGTGGATTAAATAATTTATTGTGAATTAGGATGTGCTTGGTGTATGGAAATTGATTTGTGGTCCACAGCTATACTAACACCGTTAATGTTTGGTTCTGCATTAAATAATGCTCCCATCGTTGCTAAGTCCAACAATTCAATTTACTTATGCTGAAATCGAGATAAGTGCTCAATAAACAACCTTTCTGGATTTGTGTCTATTAACTGAAGTATAAACGCATAAATATCTGACCAAATAAAATAAATTAAAATTACTCTTGCACAAACCTAACAAAGCCAGTCAAGTAAATAACAACATGAGATTTCAAAGGGAAATAACACATTTACATAAAAAAATTTCCATAATTAAAATATAATTTTTAATCATATCATTTTTTATTTTTGTCTCTTTCAAAAATTGAGGTTAGCTTCTTTTTTATGGACCATGTAATTAACGCACCACAAAAACATAATCAAAGATGTAAACCTTCAAGAAAGGACCACAAAGCAGACCCTTTGTGGAGACCCACTCCATCACCTTACACCCCTCCTGAACCTCAACTCAGCAGCCAATTTTTTGAGCATTTTGATGGATAGCAGCGGGCCAACAGACCAGTAGGTGGATGACAGCCAACTTAGTTCACTGCATTTTCACCAAAAGAAGGAATGTTTTAGTTACTTACACCACAGGAACCATTAAGACTTATTATAGAAAAAAAAAAAGAAAAAAAAAATGAACCAGTCAATGAAATTTCAAGAAGCTTGTCATATATAGTGTAGTTTCGTTTTTTGTCATTGGCGCGGGACGACCTTAGCTTTTGCCAAAAAAAAAAGAGAAAAAATATAGAAAAATAGACTCTTACGTTTTTTCAATAGGTAAGCAATCTTTTTTGAGAACTACGGGAGGGTGTAATGCACTCATCTTCCACCATTCCGATGGCTCGCCAAGACGCCAATAAATTCAATGTGATGGGTCGACTAGACGAAGGAGGGCTTGAATCGACAATAGCAGCAGGCCTGTGCTCAGTGATAGCTGCAAAAAGGAGTAGCTAATGGCGAGTGAAGGGACTGATTGAAGGAATCATGGAAATTTTACCAACTTTACAAAGGGGAAAGAGGGGTTTTCTTTCTCTGCTCGGTTTAGGCGATACCAACGAGAGAGAGAAATGCTATCTATAGAAGATGCTTCTAGATGCTCTTTTTATTTCCCTTTTTTCTTTTTTTTTTCTTCTTGGGTCACCAGACCACGGCCCAATGGGCCTACATGGCTACATCTCAAAAAAAAAAAGACCTTCGAGAAAGGAAAAAAAAAACTATAAATGCATTTATAATCAAATACTAAAGTTATAAGTGCAATTATAATTAAATCTGATAATTACTCATTTTATAATGTCTTAAGAATTATTTCCTTCTATTCAAATACGAGGATTAAAACAAAATAGAGCATGATGTTTACTTAGTAAAACAAGCTTGAAATTAAAGGTTCAGAGGCTCAAATTAAGATTAACAATATTATACTCTCATATACAATAGAACTTTCAACAAAAATTAGCTTATTAATTTTTTAAAAAAAATCATGTCATCGATAATCATTTTACAACTATCCACAAATGGAAATTTCGTAATTAAAACGTTAGGCGCTGGGCTTCATTTTACCAAGCATAGGCAATTTAGACATTGAGCTTTCTTTTTTTATATATATTAATATGTGAAATCTTCATAACTAAACTTCATTTTTGAAAATTAAGGTAGGTGCGTCACACATTCCTCCCCTTGCCCACATATAGCTTCGCCCTGCAAATTTTACTGGTAATACAATATTTATACATGCCCTTGTCTCCTACCTTGAAGTGATTCTTGAAATAATATTGAAGTAAACTTTTCACTTTTGATTATTGAGTGGACAATCAATGTGCTACTTCGTAAATGGAATATCAAAGGTGACCAATATCTTTAAATTAGGTTTTGTATGTAAATTACAAATTTCTGTATTGGGTTAACTGAACAATAAATTTTCTATTTCCAGCCTCATGATTGGGTTTCTGTTGTATTGAATAAAGATAAGAACCCCCTATTATCTTTTGTGTTATGAAGTCTATGAACAAAGAAATATGAAATTTACCTCTGGATGTCATCAAGTATATACACAACTTTGTGGAGTTGCATTTTGTGATGGCCTAAATATGATTGTCATTAGTTTTCGGTGTAGTGTAGCGATGGGATAGGAATTTTTGGATGGTTGATGGTGTTATTAAGAGGCTAAAGCTGCACTAGCAACGAAGCTCGCTTCTTCCTTTGCCTCACACCATAATCTCATCGCTTCTTATCAATTAATTGTAATACCAGGTGCGACAATTAAGAAGAATTTAGGGATTATTAGTAATTAGCTGGTATAGATAGAATACATTAAAAACTCAATTTTAAAACTAAATCAACCAAAATTGTTGTACTATTGTATTGAACCTGATTATCCTTGACAAGTTATTATTTCAATGTTTAATTTCAGATCTCTGGCTACAATAAATGCACTATTGCTACAGCCTTGTAGTTCAAAATTGTGTCGCACCAAAAGAAAAAAGAGTTGCTTGCAATTTGCTTTACCTGAACTGCAACTTCCATCCTGGTCACATCTATAGCCTTTGGTGCAGTCCCAATCCTCCTTGCAAAGAGGCTGAAACCTTCGGAACCTGCCACAGGTACATGTATCCCCTTTTAATTTGGACTGTGTAATTTTTTTTTGATTTTGTTCTTCCTTAGCTGTTGAATCGAAGTGCTTGAGGAGGTGTGGAGGAAGTGGTTAAGAGCATCCGCACAAACCAGAAGGGATTAGTCTTCTGTTCGCTTGCAATTTATGTGTGATTAAATTATCATGTTTAGTGTCTGTATTACATTAATTTTTAGATTGCTAGATGACTTGACGATCGTATTTTTAAGGGTATAACTGTAGCTTGATTACAACTGTGTCATACCAAGGCGATGTGATGAAGTTTTTATTATGCAATATTAATGATATGTTGTTTATTGATTTTGACCTGCATAGGATGTGTGTAATAGCTGGAAATATTTCTCCAATTGATGTGATCGCGCATTTGTCGATATTAATATTGTGTGTTTTTTTTATAAAGCAAAATAGATTGGTTAGAGGATATGGCCGTAAAATAAATAAATCATCATCCCAAAATAAATTTGAAAATAATAATAATCACTTGATATAATTGTCACAAAACGAACTGCGTCAGACCAATATTAACCAGATTACGCGTCGCGGCGAAGCCGCGACAACAAGCTAACTAGTGAGTTTTAAAGAATGGCTTGATTTGTTTTGTTCGTCAAAGAAGGGCCCCATATACCGTGTTTTGTAGAGGCTCTACACTTCTAGGCGCCAACTAAACAGAATGCTAATCTGGATTTTCTAAAGCATGTGTGGGGACGGACGTATAAGTCTATGAATTTCCTATAACAATCTACTGTCATTCAAGCTTTAATCTGCTGTTCAAATTTGGTGCGTTTGATTTAAATAAACGGAATTAAATCCACAATCTTACAGAGGCATTTCTTAAAAGAAAAATTTTAAAAAATGATCGAACAACTCCATGTCGTATTATTATTATTATTTTTTTTTTGAAACTTGTAAACACCCCGTAGGGTTCCATGTCGTATCTAATACATCGAAGTTAATAATCATTATTTTTTATTAGTTAGATAATTTATTATATTATTTTTAATTACTGTATTTTTATATACTTTAACTTCCGTTTCATAAATTAAATACAAAATATGGACAAACTTTACCTTCGAATCCGGCCCTTAGCAGTTTGCACTCATACTGGAGTCACTGGCCACACAGTAACGTGCATAGAGAATCTAAGCTCCATTCCAGAAGCGCGGTCGTCGGGCGAAGACAAGTCAAAGTGTAACTTATTAGTTATTATTTATTTATATTCTTTTTTTTTAAAAAAACCTTTATTTATTTATATTCTGTACAAAAAAAATTGCTTCAAAGTCTCGCTTCATTGCTGACTTTCACTCCTCTCGACTCTAGACTCTAGTTACCTCTCTCTCTCTCTCTCTATGTAGAATAGAAATTTCAAATTTGAGATTTGAATCAATCGTCGTCTCTCCAATTCAATCATGGTTTCACGAAATCGCCTCCTTCTACCTCTTCTTCTCTTGTTCAACCTCATCTTCCAAATCAACGCACAGCAAGAGTACGAAAACAACAAGCAACTGGACTGCTCCGGCACCAACGCCTCAACCACGCTCGGCTACGCTTGCAATGGAGCTCTCCAGTGCAGCTCTTTCCTCACCTTCCGCTCCTCCGCTCCCTTCTACCAATCCCCCGTCCAAATCTCCTTCCTCTTCAACACCACCACTTCCAACGTGTCAACTGCCAATTCTGTGCCTGATGTCGTCCCCATCCCTGATGGAGACCTTGTTTTGGTGCCCATTTCTTGCTCCTGCTCTGGCCCGTACGTGCGCTTACTATTCTGCTTCTCTCTTTTTAAATGAAGTTGTAATTGGACTGTAATTGCAACCTGAGTTTAGTTTCCTACAATTGGTTTTTGGTTTATTGCTATACTGAAATTTTCGTGGTGACTAATCAAGATTTCACATTTGGATTTCAGTGTACAACTGTCCATAATCGAAATTGGTCCGGTTTAAACACATTGTATCTGTAGCAAGGAACACAATTTTAGCCTTATTGTGGGTTTGCATTAAATTTAGTCTGATATAATTCCATTATTGGCTTCAAATCAAATGTAGAAAACTCAATAGAAACAAATAGGCCCCACAAAGGAGGCCATGCCAGTGTTTCCTCCCCCTTTCTCCCTATGGGTTTACTTGGAAATTGTATTGAGTATGGTTTATCATGAAAGACCCATTCCAATGGGGGAAAAAAATTTAATGACACATCTTTCTTCAGTACTCGACCAGAAATATTTTACTTGGTATCGACAACTGACTACTAACTTACCAGTATCCATAGCAGAAACTCTTTTGGCTAGGTCTCAATATATCTTGCCATTTTAAAAGTTCAATTTTTTTTAAATTAACAGGTACTACCAGCACAATGCAACCTATGTCCTCAAGTTTAGCACTGAAACCTATTTCACAGTAGCCAACAACACATACCAGGGCCTCTCCACATGTCAATCCCTAATTGCACAAAACCCATACGTCAGCACCAACCTATCTGTCAACCTCCCTCTTCAGGTCCCAGTCCGGTGCGCCTGCCCTACTGCCAACCAGACGGCAGCCGGTGTCAAGTACCTCCTCAACTATCTCATAACCTGGGGGGACAGCATCTCGGCCATAGCCAGCCGATTCGGCATCTCTGAACAATCTTTGTTAGATGCCAATAAACTTACCACCACCTCTACTATTTTTCCTTTTACTACTTTGCTGGTTCCACTCCAGACAGAACCCACGAAGAATGAAATAGCCAGTCCACCTCCTCCACCACCTACGCCGGTCCCACCACCACCTCCACCGCCTAGCAGTAGCTCAAGTAGCAAAACATGGGTGTATGTCGGTGTTGGCATAGGATTTGTGGCTCTGGCTGGATTAAGTGTGTTTTTGATATGCTGTTTCTGGCGTAGAAATAAAGGACAGCCAAAGAAATTAGTTGATGAACCAGTGTCAGCTGAAGCAATGTTGGAATCAGGAGATATGACAGATATAAAATCATCAACCCCTTTCATCTCTGGTGGTATACGCACAATGATAGAGTCTCTGACATTGTACAAGTTTGAAGAGCTGGAGAGAGCAACGGCTAATTTCTCTGATGATTGTCGAATTGAAGGGTCATCAGTGTACCGTGGTACTATCAATGGAGATGAGGCAGCCATAAAAAGGTTGAAGGGAGATGTGTCGAATGAGATTAATATATTAAAGCAAATCAACCACTCTAGCATAGTACGCTTGTCAGGATTTTGCATCCATAATGGGAACACGTACCTGGTGTACCAGTTTGCAGGTAACGGGTCCCTTTCAGAATGGATCCACGGGAAAAGGCCTGACCCAGTATCTGGAGGGCCATACTGTCTTTCATGGAAGCACCGTGTGCAAGTGGCCTATGATGTAGCTGACGGTTTGAATTACCTCCACAACTACACAAAACCACCATATATACACAAGAATTTGAACAGCCAAAATGTGTTATTGGATAGGGATTTTAGAGCCAAGCTATCAAATTTTGGTCTTGCCAGAGCTGTTAATGAAGAGGTCTACATTGGTGACTCAGGTGTGCAACCACAACTCACTCGACATGTTATTGGCACACAAGGATACATGGCACCCGAGTATTTGGAACATGGCCTAATCATGATCCAATTAGATGTTTTTGCATTTGGTGTTCTTTTGCTGGAGCTATTGTCAGGCAAAGAGCCAGTTCTTTTATCAGAAGAACATATGGATAAAGAAAGAGATATGAAACAACCGCAAATGCTGTCGGAGATGATTACTAGTGTGCTTTCAGGGGAAGACGTGAGGAGCAAATTAAAGGAATTCATTGATCCATGTCTCCAGAGTGATTACCCATTTGACCTGGCATTCGCGATGGCTGAGCTGGCGATGCAGTGTGTGGCGCGTGAACCAGGTTCACGACCAGGAATGGGTGAGGTGTTAGTCTCCTTATCGGGTATATACAATTCAACTTTTGATTGGGACCCGTCTGATTATGGGAAATCAAGTGGTTCTACTGTGATTGATGCTAGATAAGAGTTGGGATCTCCTGATAATGGAATTGACTTTAAATTCTTGAAACCGGTTAAAAACAATAAATTATAAGTTACAGTCCGCTTATTACAATCATGCATGTCCGTATACATAAAAAATAATGAATATTTTTTTGTAATTATATATATATATATTTTAAGAAAATTTTAGAAGTGTTGTAAAATTTTCAGTTAATTCGTGCAATGGAAATACCAACACAATATTTAAAATAGGTTACAGCATGTAAGGTGATATTTGTATAATAAAGAATTAGTTAAGTCTTTTTTACTTGATTATCGATTGTCTTTATGCAAGAACTGATTATCTCTCTTAACCTATTTGAGATAACATCTTACTATAATTAAATAAAATAGCTGTATCGTTAAGCTTGAGGTCCTTTGACATGGCATCAAAAATAACACAAGCTTAATTTTAGCTGCGAACATCATTAGCAACCACCCACCTTGTCAGGAGATTCTAGCTGTATGGAGAATGAATCAGGAAGGTGATAACATCATCACCAAAAAATTCCTGAAAATCAACAAAACAACTTGACTGAAATCAGAGAAACACTTCACCAAATTAAACAACAAAATGCAAAAAAAAAAAAAGGGTGATAAGATATAAATGCTGAGAATTTTGATATGAGAAATAATTGAAACACATCACGGAATAAAGGAAACACTTAACAGAATAACTGCTGTGGGAGATGATATTAGGAGGCGCAAATTAAGGGGATTTACTGATCCATGTCACCAGAGCGATTACCCATTTGACCGGGCATTCCCAATGGCTGAGCAATGCAGTGTGTGGCACGTGAACCAGGTTAACGACCAGAAATAGTTGGGACGTTAGTCTCCTTATCGGGTCATGTATACAGATCTCCAGATAATGGAACTGACTTGTAATTTTGAAACCAGTCAAAAAGATTAAAAAAAAAAAACAACGACAAAAATTTTAAGTTGCAATCCGCTTACTGAAATGTCCGACTTCATTCACGTCGTATACCATCCAAAATAATGATTTTTTTTTTTTACAATTTCAAATAATTTAAGCTACATCTAGAAGTTCTGTAAAATTTTTAATTAATTCGTGTCGATGGAGATCCCAACCCAATACATAAAATAGGTTACAGCTTGTAACGTGTATATGTATTTAACAAAAGAATTCGTTAAGCATTTTTTACTTGATTATTGATTGGCTTCATGCAATGCTGAATTATCTCTCTTAACCTATTTGACATAACATATTACAATAATAAAATAAAACAAGCAGTAATGGCAACTAAAATAACGGAAGCTCAATAATAATAAAACGTGTCATTTTTTACTGCAAGCGCATTTTACTTTAGCACATTATTGATAGAAACAATAAAGTCCACACTGAGACACACTGTTATCTCTCTTAACCTTGTAACTTCCCCATGCACTCAGATTGAAACAGATACAACAGATCCACCAGATTCAGTGAGAGTTGTGTCTTAAGATCGTCTCTAAAACAGAACATTTCATCCGTCATTTCAGTCTCTTTATTGTCTAGAACAACATGGCCCTGATACACCATTCCACCATCTGAATTTAAAATCCCTGAAAACATAAAGGTGCCCTTGATTTCCTTCGTCCCTTCTAATAATGTTGCATCACCTGGAAACAACACAATTGAACAACCAAATAAAGAACAATACTTGTAAAATAAATAGGCATTGGCATTTATGAAAATAGAAAGGCTTTAGCAAAGAAACATGAAATTAAGGATCTTCACCGGTGAATCTCAAACGGATTCCAACCCAAGCTAATGAGATCCCAGCATTGCTTTCCTCGATGTTAATAATCACCTGCTTATAATAATTATCAAGAAACAAAAACTTCATTATTACCGATGCACAGCCAAAGCCCTTGGTTGGTAGCCAAAACAAGCCTACATAGTGAATACAAGATAAAAGCGCTCGAGACTGGTGTTTCTTGTCTGTTATATATTATTCATTTTAAATTTATTCTTCTTTGGGAAAGGTTATTTGAGGTAAAGATACTCGTAGTAGCAACCACCCACCTTGCCAGGAGACTCTAGCTGCATGGAGAATGAATCAGGAAGGAAACCGTCAGGGCAGGTAACATCACCAAGAAATTTCTGAAAATCAACAAAATAATTTACTGAAATTTAGAGAAACACTTCACCAAATTAAATATTAAAAAAAAACAATAAAGATGACAAGATATAAATGCTGATTGAGATGAGTAATAAGTGAAACACATCATGGTTTGAATGAAACACTTATCATAATAAGATATTCAACAGATAAAAATATATGAAAATCAATGAATCATTCATTCCACCAAATTAAACAACAAGATGGTATTAATATGATATAAGATATGAAGAGAAGTGAGATGATTAGCAAGTGAGCAATTAGTCCATACATTTAATCTCCGGAATGGCCATGACCTAAAACCACAATCCATGGGTTTCTGCACAACATAACAAAATCATAAGTTCGTCAAAAAATAAACATACAGATGCATAAAAAAATATATGAAAGCCAGGGAAACTTGAAACATCTACCTGCATGATGGAACGGATACAAGGGAAGATTTCACTCTTGTAGTCAGAGATGCACAAATTCGAGAGGTTTTGCTTTGAAATTTTAAATTCAGCATACTTTTGTATTATTTCAGCATCTAGCTCACCAATCTAAGAAAAAAAATAAAAGAAAACAATGCATGAGTGTGTGTGAGAGAGAGAGAGAGAGAGAGAGAGAGAGAGAGAGAGAGCAAGGTGGTGGATTTCAACTATAAAAAAGATAAAAAGGAACCAAAGAGACCACAACCTCAGATGTCAAACATTGTTTAGATTTGGGATCAAACATTTCCGCCAAGCAATGGATATGTTGTTGTATCTGCTCGACTAATTGCCAGAATTGATTGACATTTTGAACGCCCTCTTCTTCCCTCTGATACAAACTTCCAAACTTTTCCATTTCCACGATAAATCTTCTGTAAGTGCAATCAACTGTGATGGAATCATCCAGGCTACCAGTCCTTTCCACAAAACCCTCATTTGCTCCTAGTTGATTTTCTTTCTGGACTTGAGAAGATACCAACCACTCACAATCCCAGGCAATCCCGAGGTCATGGTCAGACTCCAGGTGCAACATATGGGACTCTTGATCTGGGAACCTGTTGTTACACACGAAGCAGCGCCAGTACTTCCCAGTACTGTTGGTTTTCCATCCCCAAATATTATGTGCTGTTTGCAAGCCAAATTTTTCTCGGCAATGGTTCACAACATCATTGATCGTCATGCAAACAAAGAGGTCATTGTCTTCAATCTCCCAGGCAAATTTCTTTTTCATGAGTTGAACTACAATCGAGAAATCCTTCATCTCAGAGAATTCCTTTGTCTCAGTAAATTCCTTCATCTCGCTACCAAAGTTTTCATCTTCTCCTTCAGATTCAGATAGGCTATCGGAATCAGAGCATTCAGAGTAATCAGAGTTTATATCAATGTCAAAGCAGTCTAGGACTTCCTGTGAACACTGAGACTCGGGATCAGCTTTCAACTCAGATTCGGCATCTGATTCGGGTATGGCTACAGGTTTGGCCTTGGATTCTTCACTTGTTTTGTAAGAGCTCGTGTCAGGCATCATCATATCACTGCCATCCTCAGCTGCAGTTTCCCCTTTGACTTTGGTACGGATATGCCCCTCAAGATGCTCTTCTTGTGACCCTTCCATTATATTACCCTGCAGTTTAAGTCACATAAAAGCTGATATAAGGTCCTGAGTCCTATGAATCGTCAAAACAAGGTTTTGGTAACCTGGCAGTAAGATTTATATGCCAATTTCTAATATCGAACCAGTCAGATCCAGTAATGAAACGTACTCGCCTGCACGGTCTTCTCTGCTAACGCTGGTCCTGGGTTTCCAAGTGTTTAGCAACTAAATATAGAAAGTAGGTAGTACTTGAATAAAGGCGGAAATATGGCATAACACCATACAAAATTCTCGTACCTCATCGGCAGCCTCTTCTTTGACAACTCCTGGTGCAGACAGAGTCTCAGTTCTGATTAACATGTACAATTTCATCTACAAGAGAAGATATGAAACATGAATCTAGTGTGTTGGAATTGAGGCAAAAAGTGCGGACAAAACTGAAATTACAAACCCGCAAGAAAGATCTCAAAAGAGGCAAAATATAATCACGGAGGTCAACAGCACAGAGCTGGCGGACCTGTAGCTCCAAGAGTTGCAGCTCCAAAGTTAATTTGATAAGTTTGGGATAGTGCTGCATCATGCAAAAACCAAATGTTAGTTACTGGATCAATAACAAATGACAAGAAAAAGAAGAAAAGAAACTGTTCAGGGATGTCAACACGAACCCGAAAACCAAATTTAGATCTATGTATTCTAGCAGTCTCACTAAAAGAAGAGCAAGAAGAAGCACACATGTCTTTGACATTAGCAGAATTGGATTTGAAGTTCGGTGCCGACTCAACAAGTGGAATTGGCCAGTGCGCCATATGGAAAATCTTCAAGCAGGAGGTAAGAAATTTCAATTTCAAATCGGACCGGGCACGAACAGTTCTAAGGCATTCAGCTGCCTTCTCTTCTGCCATTTGAAGGATCTCAGGGGCTCCAACAGGGATGAGTTCCTTGATCGTGGGAAAATAAGGTGCTTGGAACAACCACAGGCTCACATCCTTCTCATGTAACTCTGCACCATCCAGAACAAAAGAATCTTGATCAGCTGAAAAGGAAACCGCATGAAGAGATTTACTTTTGCGCCAGTTGACATCATAGTCTTTGCTCCCTTCAAAATTTCTGGTTTTAGATGGTAGAGTTAAATCACACATCCCCTCCACGATGCTAACAAAATGGCGAAGAGCCCGCACATCCATAAAACGGAAGGAGAGTGGGGAGCAATGCAAGAGGGATCTAAAAGGGAGTGGCAGAATGTTCATCGGGCCATGGTGTCTGAGGATGAGCTCAAGGCGTCCAAGGATGTACTCAGAAGCCAATGCAAGGAGAGCCCTCAAACTGCCACCAGAGCGCAGCACAAAGGAATCCTGGTCTGGAGAGTCCAATAACACCTGAAATGCCATTTTTAATTGTACCAGGAGTATCTTCCTCCCACAATTTTCGGACAATGGCCAGTCCAAGGAACGGAGGTGATCAGTATCGAGGCTGCTGTTTTTTAATGTAGCGAGTGTGCTGAGAGAAGCACTGACACTTATAGGTTTCCACACTGTACTACGGAGGGCCTCATTGCACCATTGTTCCTCAGTCGGGTTCTGTTGAAGGAACGGCAAGTTAATACAGTGCTCGTACATGAGGTGTAGAACAAGGGAATCATCATCTGGAAACCAACGAAGGCAGTCGCACCTTGGGCAGATATAGGCCTTCCATGTATTGTGCAGTTTGAAACACATGAGGGCATCTGCAAGCATATTCCTTAGCAAGGATGGATCAGTATCTTTGCCGCCGAGACGATGCTTGTTGCCGTATATACGTAAGAAGCTGTCGAGGTCGCTTGCTGGAACCTTCAAGAATTCATCCTTATCTGCAATGCCAGGTCCAAGAAATCAGTTTTATATATAGGCCTCAAAATCAGGAGGATGAGGAAAACTAAAGTGATAAACTTTATGGTTTCATCTGTCTTTTGACGATAAAACAAGCCTGGGCAGTAGTAATGGATGTTTCGTACTTACAAAGATATGTTTGCCACTTTGCCAGTTAGTTACCTGTCTCGGTGAGTTGCTCATAAGCCATCCAATAGGAATACCAATCATGATTACCGCGTCGTGTTCCGTATTCGATCGCCATAATAGAGAAGATGTAATCCGAATCGATAATTGGGAAATCAACCTTGGAATCCAATGTTACGATCGCCTTCATGGCATCTTCGAGTTTGAACATTCCTTCATCCTCCTCCATCGTTTCTTTCTCCCTCTTGAACCAGTATTAGGGTTAGGGTTTCTTCTGAAATCGGCTTTGGACGTGCTTCTTGTTGAGTTTAATGAGAGGAGAGAGAGAGTGGTACCGATCGGTACATAGAGAGATTAAGGAGAGAGATTGAGATGGTGTATTTAGTATTTTTGTTTTCGCGCAAGTGCGCACAGAGAGCCAGAGAGAGAGAGAAGCACACAATAATTTTTGGTGGAGGGCTCAGTAGTCAGTAGTAGTACCCATCCGATTTTCCTTGGTGTTTTTATTAGACAAAGTCAATTTACAAATTAGCCCCTAAAACTTTTCTATATTACAATATCACATAAAATAAAAGCTATATGAGGAGGGAATCCAACACTTCTCTCTCTATTTATTTCTTCCATCACTTACTCGAAATGAATTAGTCGGTACCTTCGCGTGTTGTACTAAATTCATGAAAGGGAGTAATTCGGCCACTCCTCATATTAGTCCGAAGACTCCGAACACTACCTGTATATAATTTTAAAATGATAAAACTGACCTCGCGTCAAATAGAAATAGCACAAAATATGCTTTCGCTCTATTTTTTTAATCAATTTACCGTCAAATTTCTAAAAATTCTGGCCTAAAGTAAAATGCTAATGTTCTGATATATACGAAGATAATATATGTAGTTAAATAAACGGAAATAGAACAAAATATATAAAATGTTACATTTTCATAAAACAAAAAAAAAGGAAATTCTCCACGGAATGGAACACATGACCACATCTGAGTTTTCTGGCGGAAATAAAGAAGTTAGATTTTTTTTTTAAAAAATTTAGTCTTCTTCCACTGTAGATTTCTACAATGGATTTTGGATGGTAAATGAAGTATTTTTAATACTCTTTATTATTTTTAACAATATTTTAAAAAGAAAAATTGATATTACATTTAATGACCGAAATATCTCTCTGTCTCTCAACTGTTTCATTCTAGAGTAATTGATAAGTACATTTTTCTACTTGTAAGTTGTAATGTGGTTGAGTATACTCGTGTTTACAAAAGAGAAAGGAATGAGTAAGGGATCTATTTATACATCATTTCTCTAATAATAGCATGTCCAATACTAAATTGGCCATCTTGCTAGATGGTACTCTTTTTTGTTATTAAGCGAGATATTTTGTAAGCTACAAACAAATAGAAAATTTTTCCCAACTTTGCAACAACAAATGAAAACTTTTTTGAGCTCATGTATTTATGATATTTGTTTAGAAAATCTAGTTATGTGATGTGAAGGATTACTAGATTACCATAACAAGGCCACAATAGAGATTAATTAGAAAAATAAGGAAGCTGAACCAAAAGAGTACAATTTGTCAAAAAAATTTTGTACAAAAGAGTATAATCTATCAATAAAGTTGTACGTTAACAGGTTTTCACATTCATAAGAAAAAGAAGATCCCAATTTTCAGAGTAACCAAAAAACAAGGTCACACAAAAGTGAAGTATTGACTGTTGACCGTGAGTTTTCTGTTGTCTAGTCCAATGGGGCAACTGTGGTCTTGGTCCATGGTTCTATCCATGGGCCTAGTTCTTTCTTGGGCTAGAAACTGCAATCCGGCTTTCTTCGCTTTCAACTATGGACAAGAGTAATTTCTTCATTAAAGTTTTATAATAAATTCAATAAACTAGCGATTTGGTTTCTAGTACTGACTTATTTGAAAGCCTAATATTCTTTTCCATGGACTAGCATAAGATGCCCTCATATGTGGGCAAATAAAAAAATAAAATAATGTTGGACAATAAAAATATGTTTCTTAATTTACCATCGATACAAATTGATATGTTATTCAATTGTTTCTATATTAGATGGAAAACCAATCAAATCCAAAGAAAATTTTTTCCTTCTGTGCAGCAATTCAAAACCGAGATAATTCTTTCCTTGTGTGCGCATAGAGATGTGTTGAGACAGATCTAACCATACATTTACAGATCAACGGTATAAAAATTGTTAACAAAAATTGTTGTGACCTTTCTCTAGGTGCATTTATAAGTAGTAGAGATAGAGATAGAGATAGAGATATTCATAATTAAACAGTTAAATAAGTAGCTGATGAGCAGCAGCACAAGATGTCCGAAAGAAAATTAATAGATTTGATTGGCAAAAAAAAAAAATAAAAAATTTCAATGGTACATTGAAAAATAAAAAGTTTCACGAGATAACACTGTAAAATTATTTAATTGACATATTTATGTAAGAGGGGTCTAATAATGTTATCATTCCATAACTTATGCACACAATTCCATTTGAAATGGATGGTGACTCGAAGTCAATAATTGTCCAGGAGTATCACTGTTGAGTGTTGAGTGAACATGTTAATTGTTAATCGATAATAATTGAATTGGATTGAAAATTTGAAATAGTAAAAAAAAATTATAAAATATAATATAATAATAATTTATATGTTATCATCATTACATTATGCATATCATATAAAAAAAATGAATTTTACTTTTTTCAATCTAAAAAAAAATGCATAAAGTATAGAAATGTTGTATAAATTTCAAATTAAGTCATGTCAACGGAGATCAGTGACGGATCCAGGATTTTTTTAAGCCTGGGCACAATAAAAAATTAATATATTAATTGTAAAAATTCATAATAATTAATATATTTAATTAAAAAATCTATAAATGTATATACACACATATTTTCAATAAATTTGCAATTTTTTATTAGTTTATTCTAATTTTAAGACCTTGAATGTTTTCTATATTTCATTCTCATTGCAATAGATGATTGCAAACAAAAACAAATTTTTTTTTATAAGAAATTGTTTTAAAAAATTGAATGATATTGATCGCCTTGAATTTTTAAATTATAAAACAATTATTCAATTATTATATTACTCGTGCAATACATGAGATTGTCGTAGAAAACATACAAAAGATAGAACAATTGTATAGGAATTAAAGAACAAATAAATAGTTTAATGATGCTTCTATTAGAGTATAAATAAAAAAAAAGAGAATCAGAAAGTTAAGACTAAGTAAGAATTCGTTTAGTAAAAGGAGAACAAGTAAAAAAAAGTTATAAAGGACAAGAACTTGGTAAAATGAACAAAGTAACATAGAATCAATGAAAGTTCTGTTTAAAAAATTGCTAACATAAAAAATATTTAAAGGAAAAAAAGTATAGAAAATATTACAACATTATCCGTTCATTTTAATAACTTCCGAAACTACTTTTTACTTTTCAAATGCACTAAAGCTTAGCAGGGCCTATCTACCTCTTAAGTTAAATTACAGTAAATGTAAAAAAGTAAAATTGGGATACATCCCACTTCTTGCATGACGTGAATCAAAGAGGAATAAAATATTGTGGGAAAACCAAGCTGAAGAAGAATAAAATAATCAATTAAGTTCTGTCATTTTTGTTGAGGTGAATTCTTCACAACCGTAGGCACTGGTGTGAAGGAAGTCCTGGCACCGTTCCTTCCTACCTTATATCATGTTTTAATTTCTGGAAATCAAGCCCAGGCACGTGCCTGGGCTTGCCCTAACGTAGCTCCGTCTCTGACAGAGATCCCAATAAGTAAATTAGATTACAGCTCGTATGGTAAGATTTGTATATATTAAAGAATTTGTTAAGTATTCTTTACTTAATTATTGTTTGGCTTCTTCCAAGAACTGAATAATTTGTGTTAGTACTTCATAAATATTCTGTTCTTATTTTCTTAGATCTACGAGATAAACCCTCGTGTTAAATTCGTCTATAATTAGATGGTTATGTGCTAAATTATATTAGATTCTTGAAACTGGGTTTAATATTTCTCCTAATAACTAAATGAAGACAAACAAATTACGAAAATTAGAGTTGAAACTTCTATATTAATTCCTATTCAACAAGACTTAATTACATTTTACCAGAATTCTATCTATTAACATGTAAAAAATGAAATAATTACAGTGTCTCTTGCCGAGTGTCAGATTTTTTTTTTCCCCCGTTTTTGTCTATCATCCTGATCACGAAATCCAAAATCAGGGAAATTATTGATTGTACCACAGAAAATACTGGTACAACAAATAGTTCCCCAAATTATCAGCAATCCTGCTGATGCACCAAAATAAAAAAAGAAATAAGAAAAACAGAGAGAAGAATCATTCAACGGCCTCCATGATAATGCTAAGTTGTCTCCTCAGAGCCCTTGTCCCCTTCTTTCCCGGCGTGCGCGACTTCTTAACTGCCTTAACAGATGCAGTTGCGGCCACTGACGATCTGGTCCCACTAATCATCACAGTATCCTCATTTATCCTCTGATTCAACTTTGCATTCTTGGAACCATCCCTGTTCTCATCCAATTGAATCAAATCTGGTGCCACGCGTACCCTCCTGGCCCCGCCTCCGGTACGCCTTCTCGAATTAGAATTTGAATTAGACTGTGTCAATGCAGAGCTTGCCTTAACCGCCAAGGCCGCCATGTCAATACCCGACAGCACATTTCCCCGCATGGAAACCGGCAGCATGAAGTACAGCTGTCCTGGCTGGAGCAGTTCGGTGGGGTTCATCGGTGTTATCTCTGAATCAAAGTAAAGCGTGTCAGAGTTGCAGAGGAAATGGGTTTCGCCGGCATTCACTATCGGGTCAGATGCTGAGACCGGGCCGGTAAATTCTCGGAGAGAACCTTCGGGTGTGATTACACGCACCGTCAGCCGGTCGGCAGCAGATGAACCCTTGTTGTTTTCACTAGAGAACGTCAATCCCATCAACAATTGATTGCTTGATTTTGCTTGTTTGTGTGTGTGTGAGAGAGATGAATTGTGATTGTTGAGAAAGAACGATAGGCAGATGACGAATATAACACGGTAGTTTTGGAGGGGTGTATATATAAAAGAAATTAGCAACTGCCCTGAAACTGGGGGCTGTTGGCTATGAGCCTATGACTGGAATTTGCTTTGTAACTGCTGACGCGTCAACTGGATAACTTTCCTTCTAGATTAAATCTGTTACTTTTCTCCGTTTCTAGAAACACTGAAGATGTCCATTTTGTTTGAGAACAGCTGTTTTATCTTATGGGACGCACTGTGCCATCTTGAAAATACACAAAAATAAATATGAAAAGTAAAACTTTTGATGAACTGGATATTACGTGCGTCTATACAAATGGAGAGGCTCATAAAGAGTCAACGAGGTTCCCTCGGTTCAAGCGTTGTTTCTAACTTTTTCTACACGGTACAACCGTACAAGAGCGAACCCCGGCAGTTGCCTTGCACAAGAAGTATATAGCTAGTGCCAATCAGTCTACCACCAAGGAAAGGACAAAGGAATATATTCCTGATTAGCTAGTATATTAGGTCCTTCTCCATTTAGTCACATACTGGAATAATACTAGCTCAAAAGTCACAACCCACTGATGATGGAACAAACTATGGGATATGACATCTTGACACCCTAAATTTGAATACATTAATGCATGTTTAATATGAATTTCCCAATACATGCAATGTTGAAAAGCAAACAAAAAAAATAAAAAATGCAGTAAACAGTAATACATATATTTAGAATTTAAATACTCAAGTTATACATTTATTGAATTTTATAAGTATCAAAAGTTACATTTTTATTCAAGCGATTGCATAAAATTACATTTTCAAAGTCTGAAGTAAAAGAATTTGATGATCATGTAAACTGTAAAAGGCACTGATGAGATAATATTTGTTAGGAAATAGACAAAATAACAATAAATTTTTATATTATGTTCTTTATTATGGACAACCGAAATATTCATATTGGTACATTACTGAGATTTTCTGAAACAAATTTATTAGATACAGACATTTTCTCTAACAAAAATAATTCTATAAGGGTACAATCTTTATTTCAGAAATAAAATATGTGCAAAACGAATCTGGCTCATGAAATTTTGAAAGAATTGTAATTTGCCTCACTCACTCTCAATATTCAATTTAGTTTTGATCTACTGTAGCTTTAACAAATGTTATAACTGCTCAGTAATAGTGTTTATTTCAGGCAATGGGAGCTTCCAGTTAAACTTGGGCAGGAGACCTAAAATTTCTAGTGTATCACCCTTCATTTATTTTTTTTCTCTATTTTGAGGTTTTAGTGGACAGCGTTTTCTGGACGCACAGAATGAAAGCCAACGTCTTACACGGAGCTTTCGATCGAAGCTTCTTCAATGTTCCTATTATTTAATCCCTTACATAGGTCAACGATACATCTAATCTGGTCTATCATTAGCAAATAATAACTCAATAATAGTTGTTTCGCATACACCCTCCGGAAGCAAATATAACATATTACATTTACACAAGAATCTAACCTAGCTCTTTGCGGGGGAACACCGAAAACACTCCAAACTATCCTCTTTCTCTCTCTTCTAGAACTGTAAGTGACATTTGATTATAATAAAACAAAAAATGTGAATAAACTTGAATGAAAGAAACAAGTTTGGAATAAAAAAAATTCCTATTTTATGACATTGTTACTCTTTAAAAACCATTGTTATCGTTAAAAAATGCTGTGTTGCACAGACAATTCTTGTACTACACATTAGTGTTCTCGAATTTCATGCTTTAAGCAATTAATCTGAAAAAAATTGATGTTTTCTTAAAAAACAATTTTTTTATTTTTTATTTTTTAAAAATTTTAATCTAATTAATCATGGATCTAATAAAAAAGTTCTAAAAATGAAAAAAAAAAACAAATTGAAAAAATATTTATTTTTGTTACGCAGAGCATTTTAGCAGCCCTCTATATTATAATTAGCAGCTTCTTTTTAAATGTTGCTTACAATTAACATATATAATTAATTACAAATAGAAATATGATCATCAGGTAGAAAACTATTCCACACATCTAGATCTATTACACGCAATCACTAATTTACGTTATTGTATATAAATTGAGTGGTACTAAGATCCACAGTTCATAATCTGTAATTATCAACGTCTAGTGAAAAGTCATAAAAAGAACTAACATATAGACATCAAATCATAATTAAACTAGTATTTTACAATTGGAACTTTCCCTTTTTTAGTTATTATAATACTTATTCGTAGTTGATATCAAAAGTTTGTATTTTTTGTATGTTTTAGGTGTAAAATTGCGTTTTCCTTATGTTTACAGTTTACTAGCTAGTGCACCAAAAACACTCACCTCGCGTAGAATAAGATCTTCACGTAACCTAATTAAAATTAATAATTTAAATATACAATCTAAAATTCAAGCGCATAATTTTGATCTTTAACTTAAGTGATTAAGTCTTAGACTATTACTGCATCCATGGTCCATAAAGTGCTAAATAAAGTTTGAGATAAAAATGGGCTCTTTTACCCTTCCGAAGCTTAGCTCCGGTGGTCTGCCTGTGGCCGACTCTTCCCCACTTTCCTCCATCTCCTAGTGTCTTACCTACCCCTTTTCTTCCCAACACTGTCTCCCCTCTCTCCTGCCCTATCTCTCTACTTTTCCTCTCTTACCTACTTAATTTTGTTTCCCAAACTCCTCCCCCCTCTCATGCTGGGGCAACCCTGATGGATCCAGCCTATCCTTTTTTCACAAATCGCACACGCATAGTCCATGCCAACCTACCAACCAACACTGATGTTTACGAACAAATTGCTCAGGATCTTGCAAAAACAATTGAAGTCTCCATGTTTTGCCAAAATCACATCTGGTCTACAGATGAGTTGCTCACTCAAATGGCGCAAAATGTTCATTATGTTCCCGGAGCAGTTTTTAATCCACAGGAAATCAGATCAAATCTTCTATGTTCAAGTTCCTCATAACACCGATGTGGATACGGTCATTTCCACAACCTCAACTTGGGCGCATAATCATGGTCTGCAATTGAAACCCTATGAAGATGAGTACATGCCCTTTGATCATCCTTCCTATTTGGTGAGAATTAGAATTTTAAATTTTCCTTTCTGTTTCTGGGATGATAACTTTTTTAGAAAGGCAGTTAAAAGTTTTGGAAAGTTCCTGTACTCTATTCAGTATGACCAATTCGGTTTTGATAGATCTGCTGTTAGAATTTGGATGTTAGTGAGAGATCCTTTAACTATACCTGAATTTGTTATTCTCGATTTTTCTCAATTCTGGGAAGCATGTCAAATTGTGGTTGATGACTGGGTGCCTAATGGTTGGGTCCCACCAACGTACGGTCCAGGTCAGCAAAATGCTGGTCAGATTCAGAATCTAGTCACCCAATCTATTGGGCAGGATAACAGAGCCACTCCAGCGCTTCGCTCCTTGCTGACCTGTCACATAACGATTAACTATCAACTTTTTTTGAATAATCATCATATGGACCCTGAGCCCATCCAAAATTCTGAGCCCAAAAAAGCATGTCAAATAACACAACTGGACCTACAGCTACGTAGCTTAAGTTCCACCAAATATACAAACAGGCCTCATGGATGTGAACAATTTAAATCTGAAAGTAAACTGGGGGACACCAAACAAAATTGTAATGGGGCAGAAATGACTGGACATGTGGCATACAAGACCCAACCTCTACACAATGATAGCTTTCCCCCCCCAGCAAACAAAGTGAGGCAAATAGGTCCTTTCAACTCCTCGTCTTCCAGCCTGCCAAATGTCCACAATTCCTCGGCCACGAACTTTACACACGCTCAAGGAAAGCAAGTTAATTGGTGGGCTGCGGGGCGCCAATTAGCTAAAAAGGAAATTTGTCTCGGTAAGGAACCACCTTTACTGCTACAAACAAGAAGGACAGTGTCTCTTCATTTCCCCAAGAAAAAGATCTCCGCAATCCCTTCTGGAAAAGAAGATAGGCTAAAAAATTATGCTACTTATATAAATCTAGCAAACATTGTCTCATCACCTTCCCTTTCCTTTTCTCATAGCCAACACACCCTACCTCCATTCTCTCCACACCAGACATACCCAACTTCTCTTCTAGGCCCGCACCCATTCGGTCACAAGCTGTGGCCCGACCAAATGGCCTATTTCAAAGATCTCTCAGATGACCAATTGGTAGCTCGGTTTGCCTCCCTTGATGCAACTGAAGACAAGCCACCGGTGGTCAGAATTCCTGAGCGTGCGACAAAGACTAGAAACTGGGGTAAATGCTGCCTCCTAAGAGTTGTTTCTGATAAGACAGCTAAAGCAAATGAACTGGCGGAAACAATGGTGAAGGCTTGGGGAGTTCATCCCTCGGGCTCGGTTGCTAAACAAGAAGAAGGGGGGGAAAATATGTTCTTGGCAGAATTCTCTGATGACATTGATCTGTTGAAAGTCACTAATCGGTGTATTTGGAACCACAACAAGGAGGTGGTTGTCGCGAAACCAGTGCTAAGCCAAAAAACTCTCTTGAACCCTGAAATCTCAGAGATGGACATTTGGATCCAGATACACAAAGTACCAGCTGATGCGCTAACTGATGAGGGTGTAGAGCTTGTCTCAGGTGGGGTTGGAGTACCCGTTTCAGCAGTTCACTATGGCTCTGGAGGGAAATATTATAGAATGAGAGTTCGGCGAAAGGTGGATAAACCCCTGGTTGATCATGTTGTTTATGATCATCCTAACTTGGGGAAACTAGCTGCACTCATAGTTTATGAGCGAGTTCATCGGGCTTGCTTTTTCTGCGGGTCGATAGGACATGAAGTCCCTGACTGTGCATCACGGAATCGTCTGCTAAGAATGCAAGGAAAGCCCGAGCACAGTGAGAACCCAGCTATGCAACGGATCCCCTACAAAAAGAAAGGAGCTTGGATCTCCTCTGTGGTAGCACTCCCGAAAGATAAAGTCATATTTGCAGGGGAAGTACAGAAATTTTACGATCTGGAAGGATATCTAGCTAAGAAAGGGAAGATAACTCAAGAGGAATCAGAGGAAAAGACTGTTACAAGTAAAACAGTAGCTCAGGAGACTAATCAGCTGAGTGGGGAGGATAGCACAGACTGGGCAAAGGGAAAGGCAATTGTGATAATGGACAGCAATGATGAACGTTCTAGTAGTAAGAGACATGAAATTCCAAAGTCCTCTCACAAACATAGACGCACGATCAAGCCGAGACCTCTCATCCCAAGACCACCCACAACACAATCCCCTCTCATGCCTCCTTTTTTCTTTCATCCCCATCCGATGTGGCCGGCAGTACCTGCACTACCACCGCCAAATCTCCAGATGCCTGTTATGGGGGGACCCCAACAAATGCCACAAGATAATCAATATCAGCTTTTTGGACCAAACCCAATTACTGACACTTTGGCAGCGGTGGTTGCACAATCTCAGATGGGCTCAATGACGCCTGAAATGCATAGGTCAAACAAGCGACAGAATACGGGCTCCCCTTCGACCAGTTCAAGAAATCCAGAAGTTAACTGGTTTGTGCCTGAAGATATGGTTATCACTCCACTACCAGGGGTGCAGGAGGTCGACCCAAACGGGCCTCCCAATCCAATATGACGCTCCTCTCCTGGAACATCCGCGGTTTAGGAGGCCCGCGGAAAAATCAATTTCTTAAAGACCACCTTAGATCTACTGGAGCTCAGATTGCTTTCCTCTCGGAGTTAAAGTGCTCTAGTAGCCGTGCTAAGTTAGTTTTAGATGCTTTTGGTTTAGCTAATTATGTTTTAGTTGATGCAATAGGACGATCGGGGGGTCTAGCTTTAATGTGGGGTAATGATGTTTTGGTTAATGTAATTAGAATGGAGCGGTTTTTTGTGATAGCTAGAGTTATTTCAAATATTCATAGTCCAGGGGGGTCAAAGGAATGGTTGTTAATCTGTGTGTATGCTGACCCCTCTAGGAAATTTGTACCCCGATTGTGGAATGAATTAAAAGAATATGTTTTAAGCGATTATCCTGTTTGTGTTTCTGGTGATTTTAATGCTATATTGAATGATGAAGAAAAGTGGGGGGGATCCCCGGAATTTGACTGGCACAACAAACTTTTCAGAGAATTTGTTTTCCAAACTGGGTTAATAGACTTGGGATACAATGGCCCGGCTTTTACCTGGACAAATCGCTGTTTCACCTCCAATCCTATTTATGAACGCTTGGACAGAGTCTTAGTTAACCAACATTGGTCTCAAATGTTCAATAAAGCTGCTGTCTTTCACCTTCACAGAGTCTACAGCGACCATGCTGGTATTTTGTTACGCTGGGAGGCAATCAAGCATGCACCTAAGAAGTTCAGGTTTGAACATTGTTGGTTCGTCGAAGAGGAGTTTCAGACAAACTGTGCATCCTGGTGGTCAGAAACCAACGGACACAGTACAGTTTCCAGATTTACCCTCCTAAAGAAAAATATTCAAAACTGGAGCAGGAAAAAAGAAAAACCACAAGACAAACTAAATAGATTGAAACAACAAAAACTGGCATTCCAATCACTTCACCCTCTACTCCAAGACTTATCTATGGAACAGAACCTGATCGACCAGTTATTGCAGGCCGAGGAAAGTCTTAACCTATACTGGAAACAACGAGCGAAACAACGATGGGCTCAACTGGGAGATCAGAACACCAAATTTTTCCATTTACAAGCAACAAATAGACAAAGAAAAAATTTCATTACTCATCTTTATCTAGTTGATGGGACGGAGACTGGGGACCCGGATGAAATTCGCAAAGAGTTTGTTAGATATTTCAAAGAGCTCTATTGCCCAAATCCCCAAATCTTGGAAGACACTATTTATGAAAACTGGTTCTCAGACTTAAATAACTCAAGTTGGAAAACTATTCCTGACAGTGTGCATGATCACCTCACCGCTCTACCCGATGCTGAGGAAGTGCGCCTGGTCCTCTTTCAGATGGAGCCAGACTCAGCACCGGGGCCAGATGGGTATACAGCTGGGTTCTTGCAAAACATGTGGTACATGTTAAAAGATGAACTGGTAGGGGCGATAAGAAAATGCTTTGTTGATAAAATGGTACCGTCTGATTGGCTTAAATGTAATATCATCCTAATTCCAAAGAAAAATGATGCTTCAAAGCCTGAAGACTTCAGACCAATCAGTATAGGAAGTATTTTTTATAGACTTCTTATGAAATTGGTAGCCTACAGACTATAACCCTACCTATCGGACTTGATATCACAAAACCAGACGGCTTTTCTGAAAGGACGCTTTATTGTTGATAATATTATTCTGGCCAGAGAAATTCTCCACTCCTTCAATTCCCCAAATTTTTTCCATAAATGTTTTCTTTTAAAGGCCGACATAAGGAAAGCTTTTGATATGGTTCAATGGAAATTCCTTAAAATGGCCCTACAGAAGCATAACATTCCTATGATGTTAATTGACTTAATCAGCAACACGCTCTCACACGGGAAAATTTCAGTGTGTGTTAATGGTACTCAGACTTCTGGGGCGTTCATACAACCGAAACGTGGCCTGAGACAAGGTTGCCCAATGTCTCCCTATCTTTTCATCCTAGTCATGGAATTCTTAAGTCGCTCGCTCCAAGAAAACTTAAACAAAGGGAACATTAGAGGCATCAAATTAATTCAGGATGCGCCAGCACTCACTCATATTTTATATGCAGATGATCTCCTATTAACCGGCCCTGCAGAACAAAAAGAGGTGACAAATTTACTCTCTATTTTCTCTCGTTTCTCTCTATTATCTGGCCTCCATATTAACCCACGTAAATCGCTGTTGTGGTTTAGTGACATGTGTGATGAGATAGTCATAGAGCAAACTTTAGCACTGTGGGGTGCCCAAAAGGCACAGAGTGAAGAATCATACCTGGGTGCCACACTTCACCACCCCCCGAAATACAGGAATTACAACACAAACAAATTATTACAACAATTTACAAAAGCCCTAGGGGGTGGAAAGCTCGCACACTTTCGATGGCAGGCAGACTGGTTCTTCTGAAATCGGTCCTCTATTCCTTGCCAGTTTACAGTTTCTCTTCCAATCTCTTTCCAAAGAAAACAATTGCCGAGCTCACTAGCCTGGCGAGGAAATTTTTCTGGGGAAAACTTGACAAATCGAGATATTTATCACTAATAGCCTGGGAAAAACTTTTGCCACCATTACAAGATGGGGGGTTGGGAATCAAAGATCTCCAACTGTTTAATCAAGCCTTAATGCTAAAGTTGGTTTGGCGCCTAGCTACTAATCAAAGTTCCCCATGGGTACAAATAACAAAAGGAAAATATTGTTCACACAAAGGTTTTTGGGGGACCAACAAAACAAAGGGTACTAGCCTTTTTTGGAAAAACATTCAAGCCTTAAAACCTCTTATCGCTGATCATATTTGGTGGGACATAGGAGATGGCAATACTGTTCTAGTGAGAGGAGATCCCTGGATGGCAAACTGGCAAGACAACTTGTCACTAACCCGGAAAAGAAACTGTACTATTTCGGACTGTATTGACCAACAACAAAATGTTTGGAAAATTCAAGTACTGAGACAAATGTTACCTTCTCCAGTTGTGAATCAGATCCAACACATGACTCCTCCAACAATCAGACATGATGTTCCAGATTCCCTTCGTTGGAAACCTGCCAAAAATGGTGTTTTCACAGTTAAACAGGCATACAACTGGTTGTCTCAACAAAATAGGCCAAACTGGAACACAACGGTCCTATTTGATTGGCATAACTTTTGGAAAAATAAATATATTGTGCCTAAAGTCAAAATTTTCATTTGGAGACTCCTAAATCATTCCCTGCCCATTTCACAGAATCTACACTATCGAATTCCAGCTATTTCTCCCATTTGTAAAAGGTGTAATCAGCAAATTGAAGATCTCTGGCATACCTTTTTCCTTTGCCCCACCTCTAAACAGTCTTGGATGTTGGTAGACAGTATCCCCAATGGGGTTCTTTCTGGTACTATCTTCTCTGGACAATCCAACTTTCTGGTGATACTTTCTACCTGGCAAACATGTAAACAGAAAACTCAGTTTTCTTTGTTATGCAGCATGCTGTGGGCTATTTGGCACATGAGAAATAAATTCATTTTTGAAGGGACTCCTGAAAAACCACAACTCACCCATCAGATTGCCCACAACCTAACTTTTGGTTATAATAACAATTACAAGGACCTTAATTCAGGCTGTTATTCCCAAATTTCGCTTGATAAAGAAACACGACTCATACTTGTAGACGGCTCTTGGAAATCACCTGCTGATGGTGGCATCGGGTTAGCCTCCTTCGATTTGTCAGATAACATAACCTTTCTTCTTGCCCAATATCACAAAGCCACTGATGCTTTTCAGGCCGAATTTTTAGCTATTTCTGCTGCAGTTCAATATGCCACAGATACTCCTCAAAGCTCGCAAACGAAATGGAAAATTTTGTCAGATTGTCAGGCTCTAATAGATGCAATTCACAATAGAAATGAACAAGGCAGATTACCTCCCCACCTGCAGGCTCCTTTCATCGCGCTCTGTGACAGGCTGGAAAGATCAACAGGACAAGTCAAAATTTCGTATACTCAGCGACAAAACTTAAAAATACCACACGTTTTATCAAATCTAGCTAGAGGGAAAATTCTACAGTTCCATGGTTACCCCTCGGCTCAGCAACTCGCAAAAATGAAATTAACTGAATATCTGCTCACCTTCAAGATCCATCGCCTCTCTCCTTGATCGACCCAAGCGGCATAAAGTTGAAGCACTCTCCTCCCTCGATCCTTTTTCCTTTTGTTTCTCTTCTCGCATCTCTCCTTCCTTTTCTTTCTATCTGTTCTTCTTTCTCTTTTTTTCTCTTTTTTCTTTTGTTTTTCCCTTCCTACTGGAACTCTGGAAGTCTCCATCCTTATCTTCAAGGCTCCGAATTAATGGGGTAGGTGATGGTTCGCTATACAGCTGGAAATGAAGACTCGAGTGTCCCGAGAAGATTTTTATTATGTTTGTTTGACTGTCTTCTCCTTATTTTTCGTCCTCTTTTTTATTTTTATTTTTATTTTGTTTCCTATCTGTATTGCCTGTAAGAACTCTCTTTTTCTTCTTAATGATATTATGGCCCATGGGGCTTATTGCCTCAAAAAAAAAAAAAAAAAATCTTTAACTTAAGTATAAGTTAGTGTGTAAAGGATCAAATTAGCTTACAAAGCAAGTATATATCTAGGACAAATATAGGTCATCACAAAGTAATTTTTTATCATTCAATTAATTTGTTTATTTAAATTTGGTGACCAAATACTTTCCCTTTCATTTAATCTATTTCTTTCGGAGAGTCGTTCATCCTATCTATTGTTTCCTATTTTTCATAGTTTATACACGGAGCACTATATCTTTTGTTATTCTTGCTTCCCGGATATTTCAAAGCGATTTCGGTACTAGTGTGTGAATGGGTCTACCTATGATTTCAGTACTTTGGATTTTTTTTTTTTTTTCTTTGTTCACACTTCTTCAAATTATTTGAAATGTACGAAACACATATTGGATGCACTATTTACAGCATTTAATTCAAAAGAGCTACAAACATTTGATTTTGTTTTATAAAATTCTAAATGAGTAATGATAATATTTTTTTATTCGAAAGTTGATTTTAAATCTTGTCGAATTGTTCTAAATTCACAACTTTGCTACTATCTATGATCCACATAAAAAATGGTACACGAAAATTAATACAAAATACCGTATTTTTTAAGAATTCAAAAGCTAATGAAAGCGTGTCTCCGAAAAATCATAATATATTATCCATTTCTTTCTGCTCTTACATGATAAAACCTGAGAGCCAGTCCCGTGAAGCTGTGTCCCGTCCCGACGACGTTGACCCTCGGAGCATCTTCAACCATACAAAGTGGAGCTGCCAAAAAATATAATTAATTAAAGAAAATATAAAAGCATGCCGCATTTACTATATAAAATGGTTGATACGCCCATCGCTGAAAAATATCTTTAGTTAAATGCGCCTGTCCAAAGAAAACCTCTGAAATTTCCGATACGTATGAAGGAAAAAAAATTAATAGATTTTTAATTATTACCGTCTTTGGTTAATTTATGGCTTAAAAGGACACTTGAATTGATTAAAATAACGTGTAACACGAAACAATTGTTGTAGTTTTGTTGGCACAATAATAAAAGGCGCGTATTAATTGAATTCATACAAGTGAATACATTATCTCATCTTAAATTATACTTGAATATTTTTTTTCCTGAAAATGATTATACTTTAATTATTATTAAAAACATCAATAGATATATGCAAATTATACAAGTATTGAACTACAATCTTAATTTACATGAACTTTTGCTTGCCATTAAAACTTATGTAATGTATTTGATTCGATTTTGTTATGGGTTTAAACTTTAAAACATGGAAATTCGGAGTAAATTAAATATGCAGATTAAAACAGACTATTTTTTTTTTGTTGAAAGTGGGGCCCGTAGGCAGAAAAGAACCAGAAGTGATACACACCATCCACAATTTTTCCATCCATCCCATCTAGGGGTGGACAAAAAAATCGTAACTCATGAATTACTTGAACTCGCCTCGAAAAAACTTCGGACATAACTCGATTTAACAGAAATCGAGTTGCCACAACTCGAGTTAAGGAGCAACTCGAAATGAAACGAGGCGATTTCGAGTTGGGATCGACCCAACTCGATCGGCACTAACTCGAGTAATCAGTATAGCCCCAAAAAATAATCCCGACTCAGATACATCAAAGTGTAGCAGCCCAAAAATTACTCCCAAACATTTCCACTTATATACCAATATACTATACAGTAATATCTCAATCTAAGTTTAACTTTGGTGTCTTTATGATGAATAATAAGCACTGTACTAATGCACTACACAACAATATATTAGTTTTGCATAATAGCTAAATCCAATTTCGAGTAGAAATGTCGAGTCAAGAGTTAACTCGCGAGTTACTCGAGTTGTCACGAGTTGATTTCGAGTAAGTCAAGTGAACTCGAAAGTGTGTCACGATCAACTCGCGAGTTAACTCGAAATGTAGCGACTTGATTTCGAGTTGATACTAACTCGATCATAACTCGACTTGAAACCACCCCTAATCCCATCCACAGGCCAGAAATGGGCCTCAGCCTCATTTTTTCGCGCGCTGACGTCAGCGAAAATTTTTCGGAAATTTCTGGATGCTGACGTAATCAAATGTACTGGTTTATTTGTTCAGTTAGATGCCATAAGGGTTGAATTAAAAGTCTTAAGTGTTCAGATAGTTGCATCCTAGACATGCCAAAAATAGCATTTTTCTGCCTGCTGACGTCAGTAAAATTTTATGACCAATTTCTGAAATTTTTTGGGTGTTTACGTCATCAAATATGTTGATTTAAGGATTCAGTTAAATGTTATAAGCGTTGAATTAAAGTGTATAAGTGTTCAGTTAGACGCACCAATAATTTGAAATTTTAGTGTTTTGTGTTCAGTTAAATACGTTAAGGGATGAACTTAAAGTATCTATGTGTTCAGTTAGTTGCAGCAGAAATTTGATTTCGTAGTTTTTGTACTCAATTAAACTAGTTAAATAAAAAAACAAAATGAACAGATACAACAAACATAGCGAACATTTACAATAATAATATGAACATTTACAACAATAAACTGAACATATATACAAATTGCTTGAGTAAGAAATAAATGATCATATTCAACATACAAAGTGAAATAAATTATTGGTGCATCTAACTGAACACTTATAGACTTTAATTCAACCCTTAAAATATTAATTTAACTGAACCTTTAAATCAGCATATTTGATGACGTCAGCATCAAAAAATTTTCGAAAATTAGTCAAAAAATTTTTGCTGACGTCAGCACGCGGAAAATCTGAGTTTGGATGGTGCCGGATGGGAAAGCCATGGATGGTCAATACCAATTCTAGAAAAACTTAAGGACGTAAAATGGTTAGGGTCCATTAATTGGCCCGTTACATACAAAACAGAAATTAATGACTAAATTAAACTTGAAATAAAAAAAAAGGGGGGAATAACACAGAGTCCATCCGGGACTTTCCCCATTGCCGAGCTAAACTTTCTCAGAACATTATTGAAGAAAACCAGACTAAATAACCTCTGTCCAAAATAAGAGCAGGCGCGGAATGCATATGTAGTCGCGTTTATTAGTACGTGGAGATTAATATTTCTTGCAGAAATTAAAAAATGCTGATTATGTAAAATTTTTGAGGAATAGTAGGTGATAGACCTGTTGTTAGGTGTCTAACAAATAAACCGATTTCTACCAGAATTGGTTACACAATAACCTAAACAAGTATAGTCGGGTTGTCGATCTCAGGGACGGAATATTTAGGAAACTAGACTCTCTAAAACTCTTAACTAAACTAGATTAAACGATTGATTTAAAGTATTGATTGAAGGTTCAGACTAAGAAGTAAAAGTTCTAAAGTTTAACAAGTTGAAGGTTGATTATAATATCTAACTAATTAGCCTAGGGTTCTGGACTTACAACTTGACAGTCACTATTACCGCGACCCGCGAGATCTCTCCGCGGTCCGCGAATAATACGTGTTAAACTATTATTACTTGATTGTTATTATCTGATGGTTTGTGAGGACTTTTCGGTCAAGTTATACAGGGGAAAGACTTCAACTTTCGTTACTTGGTCGATCCTAAACTGAACAGGACTCGAGTTTTCCCATACACCTTACTCTCAACTCTCGCATCGACTAAGGATTATATGTCTATCTCTTAAGAACTAGGGTTCCGTTTCTTCTCAGATCTGGTTAAGTTATCGCCTCTCGGTTCATATAACTTAGGTTTCTCCTTTCGGTTAATTCCTAACCCTAATTATGATGGTTTGGATGTAAACTATTGAACAAGATTTTGATGCCTAACTACTCGATATGGCCATTATCAAGGCGGGCAACCAAGGTCGTTAATCTAAGCCAAACAATCATATATAAAATCAAACATGCAAGAGATAAATCACAAGATCAAATAAAACAAGTCAAGTAATAATAATAAACTAATCAAGAGTTTGTGCCATCGCCCTAGACTACTAACAGACTACTCAGACATAGTAATAAAAGCAACGAGAAATGATAATACAAACAAGATAGACATAGAATACACCAGTGAAATCCTCTATCTTCTTGTCTGCGCCCTTCTCACGGCCCGCGACTGGAGGTCGCGACCCGCGAGAGATAACCGTCTTCTCGCTCCTCTAACTTCTCTCAGTAAATCTGTCTAAAAGTTGGAATAAATTTCGGTCTCCTGGTTTGAAGTCGAGGCATGCTTTTATAGGCCTGTGGAAAAGTGCTGGAGAGAGAAAATAACCGTCCAAATATAACAAAACTGCTGCCAAAAGAAACCAACTCGAAAAGGTCATAACTGCCAGATCTTCCAGAATCTTCAAGTCAGTTACGCTCGCGGCCCGTGGTGAGTCTCCAAGGTCCGTGAGCAATATCTTCAAGCAGCTCCAAAATACAGCTTCTCTCTCTCCGTCTTCAATGCCTTCTCCTGTACAAAAAGGTGCCGGACGACGGCAGCAACTCTATCTAAACACAAATGCAAGCTAAGTTAGATGAAAATACAAGAAATTAAGTTAAGTTCGGTTCCAAATGGGATCAAAATATAAGTATAGAATATGCTTATCAAATTCTCCCAAACTTATCATTTGCTTGTCCCTAAGCAATTCTATCTTTGTGAAAGTAACCCAAATTAACTTTAATTTCTGTGTGCAAGCTAGGCAATTCCCTTACTTAATCGTTAATGTCATTTAATCAAATTCCTCAGGAAAGTTTCCAAGTTCACCATAAAATTCCAAGTTTCACTAAAAGATCCATACTCACCCCAAGCTAACCCTCAATCAAATGGTTGCTGAAATTGATATCTCATTTTCTTTAGTCAAGAGTTTGTTTAGTTTGTTATGATACGCAATTAACTCTTTCCATGAAAATTTGGGATACACACCCTACCAGTTTAAACCTTTTTAGTGTTGTTTTAACTTTTCCCATGCCCAAGACTTAATCACCGGTAAAAGTTAAAAAACGCATTGGAGAATGACTAAAGTGGGGCGGAAAAAAGGGTACAACTCCCCACCCATCGCCTCCAAAGTTTTATGTTAGATAATTAATTAAATTCCCGGGGCAAGGAGATTTCCCACGGCGGAGAGGTTAGCCAGATGAGTGTAGCATCATTTTGAGGTTTCCCTCCTAGATGGAACTTTTTTAAACTACACAGACCTATAACTAATCCGCAATGTCCACCATCAGAGCACCGCTTTTTAGTTCCCCTTTTTTGTTTTGTTTTTTTTTTTTTTTTTTTTTTTTTTTTTTTTTGCTTAAACTTATGTACATATTTGAAAACAGTGGTTCTAAGGCATCAGACAGGGTCAAGTTTTAATTTTTTTGGGTTAAAGTGTTTAAACCGGTAGAATCGATCTCCTAGCAACAAAATTTGGATAGAATATGAGGTGTGGGTTGCTTTATTTACCAAAGTTTCTAGAGAAAAGTTATTCGGTCATCTCAACAAACTAATCTAGTCTTAACTAAAGAACTTTCCTTATCAATTTCATCATTCCTAATTGACTAAGTCTAATTTGGGTTGAACCGATCAAATCGAGACTCTCAAAATTTCATGAAGAACTTATAAAACTTTTCTAAAAATTTTGATTAAACTACAATGACAATTTAGCAGTTGAATGCCACCTATCTTGATTTAAATGCAACCCTAAATGATTTTAAAATGCAATCCTAAACAGCTACTGAATTCAGTGACCGCGGGCCGCGGGGGTTTGTTATGGTCCGCGAAGAGTGTCGCTTGATTCCAGAGAGCTTCCTAAGTAGCCCACAGGTCGTGACCAAGGCCTACGGTCCGCGAACTACCCCTGTGACATGCATGAAACTAACTAAACCTAAATTCGTCCAACAAAAACAAAAAATTTTCCAGAAAATTTTTCAATCAGTTTTGCCCAATAATTTCCCCACAAAATATATGTAGTCCAAATCCCGACTTGTCCCCCCCAAACTTAATCGACTGCATTGTCCCAATGTAGTTAATTAAATTAAGAAAAAGAAAAGAGGGATTTAGAAAGTAAACCGATCTACTAGGGCGATGAAGGAGATGAACCGGAAGGTCTCACTCCATCCTTCTTCTCCTCTATGTTGGCCAAGCGCGACCCGTGATCAATGCCCAAGGTCCGCGAAATCTCTAGTACTGCAATTTCAGAAAAAAATTTGTTAGTGTTAGGACGAATCTAGAACTAATTTTTTTTGTGTTTTATGGTTTTATCACTTTTTTTTGTATTTTTTGGGTTTTATCACTTTTTTTGTATTTTTATATTTTTTTTTCAATTTAACGTAAAATAACTCTTGGGTTGCCACCCAAGCAGCGCTTGTTTAAGGTCTCGAGCCTGACCCCTGTTTCTACATCTCGAATTTTTGGAGGTTGAGTGAAGATGTTGATCACCGCCAACTGTGCTTCTTGTCCATCGATGTACTTCTTCAGTCTCTGGCCATTTGTTAAAACGACACTCATCTATTAAGTGTGTATTGACAATCTCTGGATAAGTCTTGTTCTGGCCTAAGAACTCATAGCAGAGGTTTGGAGGTAAAGTCTTCAGGTCAGCAGTTGGAGTTGCCTCAGACTCAGTCTTACGACCCGCGACCATTGCTTGCGGCCCGCGAGATTCAATAAGCTTCAACTCGAGAACCTCCTCAGTGTCCTCTTCGCGGTCCACGGATGAGTAGTGCGACCCGCGGAGAAAGTTAATGGCTGAGGAGAATTCTGCTTCAACCGTCTGTCCATGAACATCTTCTATAGGCTCTAATTGACTCACATGTTGTTGCAGCACCTCATCAACAAATTCAGACACCTCTTCCACTAGGTAGCATGTGTCGGTGTGGTCGGGTTTTTTAATGACCTTTTCAATGTTAAACTCGATATTCTCTTCCCCAACCGTTAGAGATAACTTTCCATTTTTCACATCAATAATCGCACCTGCTGTAGCAAGGAAAGGTCTACCTAGAATGATCGGAATCTGGTCATCTTCTTCCATCTCAACCACCACAAAATCCACTGGAACAAAAAACTTCCCCACTTGAATTGGAACATCTTCTAATACCCCCACCGGAAGTCGCACAGTGCGATCTGCAAGTTGCAAGGTGATTTTGGTCGGCTTGAGTTCACCAACACCCACATTGTCGAAAATCGACCGTGGCATGAGACTTACGCTTGCTCCTAGATCACATAAAGCCTTTTTAATCTTAGCCTTTCCGATGGTGCAGGGGATAGAAAACTTCCCTGGGTCTTTCATCTTGGGAGCGATTTTGTTTGTGATAAGTGCTGAACACTCTTCCGTCAAAGCCACTGTCTCCCTATCGGCTAGCTTTCTTTTGTTGGACAGAATGTCCTTCAAGAATTTTGCATATGAGGGCATTTGTGTCAAGGCCTCTGTAAAGGGAATGGTTATGTGAAGTTGCTTGAGAACCTCGAGAAATTTGCCAAACTGCTTGTCAATCCTCGCCTTTGCTAATCTTTGAGGGAACGGGACGGGAGGTGTGTAATCATGGTCAGCAGTTTTTGTACCAGTTGCTTCTTTCACGGGCCGTGGGTCATGGTCACGGTCCACAGATTGCCCAGCGTCTTTGCTCACGGTCCGCGGCTGAGTGCCACGGTCCGCGGATTTTGTCTGTGCAATAGTCTCTTCGTCTGGCATGGATGGCCCATCATATGTTTTTCCATCTCTCAAAGTGATAGCCTTACATTCCTCTCGAGGATTAACTTCTGATTGACCTGGGAGCTTTCCATGGTGTCTTGGTGTGGATCCGGCATGTTGTGCAATCTGAGCTTCAAGCAACTTGTTGTGAGACATGATCAACTCAAGCTTTGTTGTGATGGCTTCCATTTGGTCACTCATTCTCTGATTCAATCTCCCTTGATTTATCATGAAATCTTATATAGATGGGGCTACATAGGGCTTTTGGTAAAATCCTATTCCGCGGTTGTTGAAGTTACCACGGTTGTTGTTGTTGTGGTTATTGAATCCATGATTATCTCTACTTGGAAAGTAGTTTTGATCATTGTTGTTCGAATCAACATTTGCACAAACATCATCCCCTTCTGCTAAGTTGCACTCGAGAGTTGTGTGCCTTGTATCTCCGCATATAGCACAGCTTTGGCTCAGTTGGCTCAGTTTCTTGCCGATTTGGTCGATCTTCTTGTTGAGATCTGCTAGTTGGGCAACCAACAGAGAGACTTGATCGGGTTCGGCTGGGGCTACTCGTGGCGTCCCTTTGACCATCCAATTTGCATGGTTGAGAGCCATGGTATCAATGACGGCTTCCGCATCTTCCACCGCTAAATCCATGAGGGCTCCACCTGCAGTAACATCAACAGAAGCACGAGTAGTAGGAGTTAGTGCATCATAAAATGTTTGGAGAATCAACCAATCGGGTATACCATGATGAGGGCAAATTCTTTGCAACTCCTTGTACCTATCCCAGGCTTCGCCCAATGATTCACCCTCCATTTGTTTAAAGGTGGTGATTTGGTTTCTAATTTGGACCATTTTGACACGAGGGAAAAATCGAGCCAAGAAAATCTTAGCTAATTCATCCCAGGTGTTAATTGAGTTGACTTTCAAATTCCTAGTCCACGCTCTAGCCCTATCTCTCAATGTAAAAGGAAACAACCCAAGTCTAACAACATCACTAGATACTTCAGAAATTTTGATTGTATTGCAACATTCTAAAAAGATATGCAAATGTAAATTAGCATCCTCATGTGGATCTCCTGAAAAAGTATTTTGTTGCACGAGGTTGATCAAAGCAGGCTTGAGTTCGAATCCTTTTCGTCCTGTATCTGGAATGGATATGCTGAGTTGGATGTCCTCCGTTTTTGGTGTCGCATACTCCCGCAAGGGCTTCTTGGATGTCTCTGCCACTTCGATGTTTGCCATCACTACTTTTGCCTTTGCTTGGTCACCAACAGAGAAATCTTCCTTCGGGGGTTGAGTTTGAAGCGGTCCCTTGCCCTTCAAAGTGCTTGTAATTTCTGCCAGAGTCACGTCCGTGGACAGCGGACTGGAGTCACGGTCCGTGGACAGTGCAATTTTCTGTCGATCTCGAATTCCTGCAAAAAGAAAAAGGAAAAAAAAAGTTTAGTTCAGGTAAAAGTAAAAAAAAGTTAATTTCCTAGCACCGTCCCCGACAACGGCGCCATTTTGATAGACCTGTCGTTAGGTGTCTAACAAATAAACCGATTTCTACCAGAATTGGTTACACAATAACCTAAACAAGTATAGTCGGGTTGTCGATCTCAGGGACGGAATATTTAGGAAACTAGACTCTTTAAAACTCTTAACTAAACTAGATTAAACGATTGATTTAAAGTATTGATTGAAGGTTCAGACTAAGAAGTAAAAGTTCTAAAGTTTAACAAGTTAAAGGTTGATTATAATATCTAACTAATTAGCCTAGGATTCTGGACTTACAACTTGACAGTCACTATTACCGCGACCCGCGAGATCTCTCCGCGGTCCGCGAATAATACGTGTTAAACTATTATTACTTGATTGTTATTATCTGATGGTTTGTGAGGACTTTTCGGTCAAGTTATACAGGGGAAAGACTTCAACTTTCGTTACTTGGTCGATCCTAAACTGAACAGGACTCGAGTTTTCCCATACACCTTACTCTCAACTCTCGCATCGACTAAGGATTATATGTCTATCTCTTAAGAACTAGGGTTCCGTTTCTTCTCAGATCTGGTTAAGTTATCGCCTCTCGGTTCATATAACTTAGGTTTCTCCTTTCGGTTAATTCCTAACCCTAATTATGATGGTTTGGATGTAAACTATTGAACAAGATTTTGATGCCTAACTACTCGATATGGCCATTATCAAGGCGGACAACCAAGGTCGTTAATCTAAGCCAAACAATCATATATAAAATCAAACATGCAAGAGATAAATCACAAGATCAAATAAAACAAGTCAAGTAATAATAATAAACTAATCAAGAGTTTGTGCCATCGCCCTAGACTATTAACAGACTACTCAGACATAGTAATAAAAGCAACGAGAAATGATAATACAAACAAGATAGACATAGAATACACCAGTGAAATCCTCTATCTTCTTGTCTGCGCCCTTCTCACGGCCCGCGACTGGAGGTCGCGACCCGCGAGAGATAACCGTCTTCTCGCTCCTCTAACTTTTCTCAGTAAATCTGTCTAAAAGTTGGAATAAATTTCGGTCTCCTGGTTTGAAGTCGAGGCATGCTTTTATAGGCCTGTGGAAAAGTGCTGGAGAGAGAAAATAACCGTCCAAATATAACAAAACTGCTGCCAAAAGAAACCAACTCGAAAAGGTCATAACTGCCAGATCTTCCAGAATCTTCAAGTCAGTTACGCTCGCGGCCCGTGGTGAGTCTCCAAGGTCCGTGAGCAATATCTTCAAGCAGCTCCAAAATACAGCTTCTCTCTCTCCGTCTTCAATGCCTTCTCCTGTACAAAAAGGTGTCGGGCGACGGCAACAACTCTATCTAAACACAAATGCAAGCTAAGTTAGATGAAAATACAAAAAATTAAGTTAAGTTCGGTTCCAAATGGGATCAAAATATAAGTATAGAATATGCTTATCAGTAGGCAAAAGGGTGTTAACTATATATACATATACTTATTTATCATATAATTCCAAGCTAGTTAGCTGGAGGCGTTGAAAAAAAAAGTTCCACTCTTGGATGGGACATTTGATCGACATCAATCTTTAAATTAATTTGTTTTGATGTATTAGTTTTCCATTTTTGCACCATGGCAAATGGATAAGATCCACCGCAATTCCAACGTGTATGTAATTTTTCTGACGTGTGGGAACTGGGATATTTCATTATATTTATGATAATTATATGTGTGTAGGAAATTAGTAATATTAACCGTACCCCATGGAAGCATGTTATGTATTGAGTATAATATCACGTGATTCATATCCCAAAGAAACATATAATGTACCCAGTCAAGAGACGACACCAAATCCAAGATTAATAAATTAATCATTTAACATGTGCAAAGATTTTATAAGATCTTATCCTAACAATAATATTTTATACGTTGACAAAGCTTTGTCTTTCGTTTTGAATTATGTATATATGTTAATATATTGAGTATTCGTAATTTGGTCCTAGAAAATATATTTATGCTCAACATTGAGACGTAGAAAAATATTTGCTGTTCGGTTTCTTACTTGCAAATTAATTCTCTATAATAAAAGCTCTATATATACTTTGTGTGCAGAACCCCCAAAATCTGCAATATTTAATAAATCATAATTTGGTGAAGATAGCTAATGTTAGTTGTCATGAAGTGATGAACATGAAAACTAATGTTAGAGTCATTACAAAAAAAAAAAAAAAAAAAAAAAAAAGATGATTTTTAGATAGAATTTTTCACTAGATTTTTTTTATGTATTGTACTTTGTTCTATTGCTAGACTAGATATACTAAATCTAGCAATTTTTTCGCTAGACTCGATTTTCTATTAATATGTCATTAAAAATCTAGCAAATTTTTTTTTTATAGACTTTTCTGAATCTTGCAATGTCTAATGTAACAAGAATAAATTGAATCTTTGCTGCATTAGACATTTCAAGATTTGAAAAAGTTTATCAAAAATAACTTGCCAGATTTTTAAGGACATATTAATAGGAAATTGAGTATTGCTGAAAAGTTTTTTAGATTTAGTATATCAAGTCTAGCAATAGAACAAAGTACAACACATATGTAAGTCTAGTAAAAAAAAATTCTATCTAAAAATTATCTTTGAGTCAAAAGCACTATCAACGTCTTTTTATTAATTTTGCTACTTCATTCTGCATAAAATTAACTGATATCTAAAAACCTGGATTCGGTGCAATTACAGTAAAACAGAGCATGAATTCACTGTGAGAAATATTTTCTATTAACGCAAGTTGTTACGTGCATAGCTAATGTAAAGTTTAATCTATACCCACAAGAATAAAATCAACATATAATCTGCAGGAATAATTATGTACGCGGCAATGAAAAAACTTGACTTCTCTCTCAAGTTCTTAGTTTCATTTGCTCCATATATATGCGAATCTCCTCTAATTTATAACGAGTAAAACTGCAAAAGTCTAGTCCGTATTCACACAAGTTTACATATTTTACATATAACAGTAGGATTTTGTTTTGATAATTAGAAAACTGTCAGGAGTTTATTTAATAATTGTAAACTTATCATTCAAACTGCCGTGTAAATATTAAAGATTTAGGATTCAAAAAGTCCAGAATAAGAAATTGTGATCTATAAAAGCGAAAACAAAAAATGAATGCAGCAATATGAAAGTACGGCAGATTTGAGATAAGTCAACCCTTCGAATAGGAACTTAATTAATTAAATTTTAGCCCTTCTCTTGTAGTTTTTGAAATAAAAAATTGAACTTAAGACTGGACTGTAGAGCAATATTTGTTTGTTCGACAAATTATGCAGTGCACAATTTTTTTTTTTTTTGAAACACTAAAAATCTACATAATGGGAAAATAACATATAATAAATTGTATGGGAAAATATGTATGTAAAGGAACTAAAAGAACTATTTCCTTAAAATGTCCCTTGGGAATTTAATAAACATCTCATGTAATGAGAGGAGAAGAAATTATAAGAGACAACAAGGACGCAAGGTAGAAGAGAGGTAATGAGACATGGCTAAAAAGTTTTAACAAATATAGTAGATAATTTGACATCAATATATATAAATGGAATAAATCTATTTCTAAAAAATGATAGATATTTACATTGTTCCCTTAAAATTTGATCCGGCTGCTCTCCTATCAACAATTAACAAATGACTTTACATTATACAATTACAACCAAAAAAACCATAGAAATTCATGAATCAGGTTAGATTTCTTCTTGTTTTTTTTTCTTCTTATTGAAAACCTCCAAAATTATCTGAAATTATTGATTATACCACAAATCCGATAACATGGAATTTCCGGTACAACAAATAATATCTGAGAATAAAAAAAACTGGAACTCATTTCAGCAACAGAACCATGAATTGAGCACCCATCAAGTTAACAAGTTAGCCCGTTTCCTCGATGGTGCTAAGCCGCCTCCGGATGACCCGAGGCCTTCTGCTGCTTATTGATCCTCTTCTGACAGGCCTACGACCGACTGACGGTCTGGACCCGCTAGCCCTCAACGTGTCTTCATTTATTTTTTCGTTCAATTCTTCATTCTCGTCATTTGGCTCAAGACTAGGACCCACCTGTAGCCTTCTGCCCCCATTACCAGTTCGCCTCCTTGGATTTGAAGGTGCCAATGCAGTGCTTGCCTTCACTGCCAAGGTCGCCATATCAGCAGATGATAATGTACTTCCCAACATGGATTCAGGTAGCATGAAGTACAGCTGCCCCGGCTGTAGCAGCTCGTCGGGACCGACAGCCACTACTTCTGAATCAAAATAGAGCGTGTCGGAGTTGCAGAGGAAATGAGTTTCATCGGCATTAAATAATGGATCTGATGCTGAGACGATTGTGGTGAATTCTCGAACAGACCCGTCTGGCATAATCACGGTCGTTATCTTCGGCTGGTTGTTGGTGGAAGATTTGTGGTTACCATAAGAGAACCTCAACCCCATATATAGATTAATTCTTGATTGATTGAGAAAGAGGGAACTTAAGAAGGGTTTTGATTGTTAACAAAGGATTGTGTAGATAGAGACAGAGAATGGTGTGCTAGAGTTGTGTAAATGGAAATTATATATATGGAGCGCATATAAAGGAGGGTTTTTGTTTTAGGTGTACGGACTAAAAAAGAGAAAATGTAGGAGCTGACTAACTGAATCTAAACCAGCGGCTTTTCAAAAGGGTTTTGTTTAATTGTTTGTGGTGTTTATGTCCTGACGCACTATGCCTATCTGTGTTTTCGCTTGGTCTACGAGCGTAGGAAATATAATTAAAAACCGAAATTTTATTCTTCTCCAGTCTTGATTCGCCGGACATGTCTGATATAAGTTGTACTCCTTGCATTCTAAGAAGAACAATATAGAATATGCGTAATTTAATTAGCGGCACTCAAAAGTTTTTTGTTTTTTTCTAATAGGAGCAAAGAGAATATATATGAATATTTAAGGGCAAAGATCTAATTTGACAAAGTAACTTTTTAAAGTAATATTGATTCTATATGTTAGCTTTAATTTTTTTTTTTTTTTTAAAGTTCACTCAGCTATTCTTGTACAACGTAAACATCGGTTAACCGAAACTAAATACTAATGTTCTCGTAAAGTCTGTATGAACAACCAGAAAAATGGACAGATCCTTAATTAAGGAATGGAGATGATTCTGTGCCGTCAAAATAGCCCGTACAGTTGTCTTAATAGGAAGCCACCTTGGAGAAGTTGACTCTACTTTCAAGAATATACATAAAGGAATAAATTAATTGTAAATGTCTTCTCCATTATACTAAAACCAATTGCTTCCTTTTTTTTTTTTTTTTTTGAAAATAAGCCCGTAGGCTAAACCAATTGCTCCTATTTGCTACATCAGGTAAAAAACGATGTTAAAGTCAATCCAAATTACAACTACATATAAAAATCATTATCAACTTGACTATTATAAGTTAATAATTGGATGATAAGTGACTAATTTTTTTAATTCAAGTTTGCAATTACATTGGGATTTTCATATATCAACTGCATAGAATCTTCACTTTTATTAAAAAAAAAAAAAAAAAAAAAAAATCGGATCTATAAATTAGGGGGGTGTGTGTGTTTGTACTTTTGAGATAATTATACTTATATCAATGTCTCTAGTTAAAAACAGAACCAACGTTTTAGGATATCCCAAGTTAAAAGTTATGCCCTCCAAATGCAATGGTTCCATATATCATGAATTTACAGTTGGTTTTCCAAGTGTTTTAATTACTGCCAAAATCCATTCCCAATGGACGTATCCTGTTTGTTTAACTGCAGTGCATCGGGAACTAATGATGCTGTTAATTACTTATTAATTAGTTAGCTAAAGCGGGTACATTCAGTGGGCGGCGCTTTTGACCAGATCTGTTCTTCCTTCTGTTTATTGGAAACTTTTTCTTAAATAAGAAAAGAATTGAAGTTGGAACTCAGGATTTGACAAAACCAAGGTTGTACCGTGTGGTAGACGCTGATTTAAAATCTGTTATATAATTTCGACCCAACATGCAATTTGAGGGTTTTGCATTCTTCTTTCATTTAAAAATAAAAACTAAGGGAGTTTAGAAATTGGAAACATAAAAATTGCTCCAAATCCGTTGGGAAGAAAAATGTATAGCTTCAACACTTTTGCCATTTACACTTCAACAAAGTGATTAATTGACTATTCAGTTACAACTAATAAAATGAATAAACTTATAGCAAAGAGAATTATTAACTTTATACTTTTTCTAATAAACTACTTGTAATTTGAGCTGTCCGAAAACTTATTTTTTTAATTATTTGAAATAGTATATAAAATACCATTAACTATGGTTGACTTTTAATTGGATTGCTCTACATTCCTTGTTTAAGCATAAAACAACTACTAATCATAACGCTCACAAATAGCGACAGTTCATGATAAGCATGTACAAACATCCACTAAAAATATTTGAAAATAAAGAGCACCTAGCAAAAATGTTGCAATCGAGCAAAAGTTCATTGGTTTAACATTTTTTTTATTTTTCATGAACTTGAAACAATAAAAAATTATTTGACTAGGAGAATTGTGTTGTGGGCCATTTATAGGTGAGGTGTGTAATAACTATGTACATTGTGATAAAAGTGGAGACAAGATATCAGCACTCACCATAGAATATTATCATTTCCTATTCCTTTAATATTTGATATTAAAAAAAGTACAAGTTGGCTTAATTGGAAGAGAGAATGTTCTTTGTGGTCAATAGATAACAACGCCAACACATTCCAACGTGTAATTTTCTGTGACAAAATGAAGCAACAAAATTTTCTTTTGTCTCATCATAACAAACATTATACATTAGAGTTAACTGTTGTAATGACCTATTTATTTTTCTGTTAGACTTTTCCATAAACAAATCCTCCGACCGAACAAAAATAAGCTAATAACATGTCACCTTCACTAAACTATCGGCAAACAGAACATAAATAAATAAGGTCCACCGGTCAAGATATGTTTTCAAAAGACAATAGTTTCAAGTTGGCATATCCTTTAAGACTGAAGATTTTTTTTTTTTTCAATTTTTTTTTTTTGAAAATCTTTTCAATTTTTTTGTAATTAACAAAAGAACTAAAATTTTCACTTTTCTTATCTTACAGTATATAAAGATTCTCTCTCTCTCTTTTTTTTTTTTTTTTGTTGAACAAGATTCTCCAATTGTCGCTTTGAATAACAGAATCGTCTGTTATTCAGCCCAAAATGTCAGTTGTATTAAGACTTAAATGCACTTTTTTGTGATTATAGGCCATGCGAGAATAAGTCTGCACCAATATTTAGCAACTATTGAGTCTAGGCCTGATCAGGCCCAGTTTTTATATTGAGTCGGTCTCAAATTGATGGGCCTGTTCTGGTCCATGAAATATAAGCATCCAAAAATATTCTTGGGAGTTGGGACTAATGATTTTAGTTTGAATTAGAATTTCTTGGTATGGCCCCAGCCCCAGGTCCCTGCCATTTCAGAGTTGTTTCCCATAGAAGCACAAACTCTCAAGTTTTCTTGACCTATAATTCCTGCACAGTGAATTATGAGATAGAGAAGCTTGTCAAAGACTTTCTGGATTGGTCTAAAAAGATAAAATATAAAATAATCCAGAGGTTTAAACACACATAACTTTTGATGGATAACTAATATTATTTTTTAATTATGACATATGCACGAAACAATTTGTTCAGAGATTTGCGGTCCTCACAAGATGAAACCCCTGTTTATAACAGCTCATTTTTAGACCAAAATAAATCACCTTAGGAGCAAAAGTTGAATTCTTATAAAAATTAACGACAGTTTGAAAAATTATATAGTTCCAAAATCCAAACCAGGCAGATAAGGTAAAGTGCTGTAACTGCACTTGCCGAGATCCAAACAATCACTAGAAGGATCCAAACATGAGCAACATTAGTTACATTACCATTTGTTACCAACCCACCGAGACCTAACCTGTCAAGACTCAAGAGGCACCAACTTGCACTCAAATAACTACCAAAAAAAAGAAAAACTCGCACTCAAATCTCCTTATCCTCTGCCAATCATAAGTTGCCACCTGGTACTGTTGCCTGTATGTAGATGGAGCATCCTGTTGTTACACAACTACGCTGAATCTTACATGTATATAGCTGTGAAATTAGGTTTGACATAGAGCAAAAAATATATATATTTAGTAAATTAGGTTTGTCAGGTTTGTGTTGTTTCTTTTGGAGGCAGCATTACTGGCCTCATGTTGCAACCATATCTCTTTGAGCTTATACAGTTTTCATTTCGGAAATGCGGTGCATGTGACAAACTAATTTTATGGTCTCTATTGGAAAAAATAAACTTGCACGCGGAGTTTTTCTTGAGCAAATTATTACACGTTCAAAATGTTATCCGTGTTTCAGCCCTATTGAGATGGATAATATTGTGAAACGTAAGAAAAATGAAAAAGATTCGTTGTGGGCTCAGGCTCATTTAATATTAACATTATTTTGTCCTGTGGGAAAAGAGGAAACGATTAAGCCATCCATGTCTAAATAAATGGCAATCCAGAACTATTAGTTAAATGTTCCTCCTACATTATTCCAATGACAATAGCAATTAATTTGTACGCGGAAGACTCGTAGAAGGAAATTGGCATGTTCTTAATGTTAGACATGTTTCAACCGTATTTATAGATAATATTGTAAACGTTAAGAAAAGCTAAAAAAGATAAATATTTTGTATGAACGCAGTTAATAATTTCATTATTTTCTGTCCTGTTGGAAAAGAGGAACAGAGTTGAGCTATCCATATCAAAACTAAATGAAAATTCATAGATATTGTTTAAAAATATTCTTCCTACATTATTTTGCACGCCAAAGCATCTTTCTGGCGCATCATCTCTAAATACAGTAAAATAAGAGCACTATACTTGAGAACAAATTTACACATGAAATCAGTGTATACAAAAAAGAAAGAAAAAAAGGTATTAATTTTAAAAGTAAAACACATAGTCTCTCTATTACAACTACAAAGAATGTCGGCAGCAGATCACCTATTGCCGGATTATGTATAGTTTACCAATGAATATTTGTATGAACAATGTAGAGGAATTTTCATTTTGCATCTTATTTAACAATTTCAAAAACACCAAGTAAATCAAATTACCATGTCAAAAGATGCATGGTGCTTTTGAAATAACTTAAAATCACGAGATGCAAAAAGGAAATTCAATTAGGACAGATTAGATTTGAGGTGGCAGCCGAACTGGCCCGATCATCTTTTCTTCAAACTGCTTGATTGTAGGGGCCACCTTTTTCATGTTATCATCATAGACAAAAGGAATTTTCTCAAACCATGTCGCATTGCCATTAGGGGGTATAGGTCTAAATTCTCGGCATGGTTCACCTAATACATTAATGGAGTTGTGGTAGTGGTAGTACCGAATCAAGTGTTCTGTCTTGTGTGTGGTATTTCCTATGACATTTTCTGACATGTGGATCCCAGTTGCATAAGCATTCTGAGCTTGGATTGCGTACTTGCGGTCGCGGCGGATACCAGTAATTGAATCACGATAAACCAGCTTCTCAAAACCCCATTCACTGTTTGGCATGATGGAGAAGTTAGAATGAGAGAAATGAAAATAATAAGCTCCACATTCCTAACTACAGACTAGTTAACAAACTGAGGTGCCAGTATTTGTTTTCTTTCTTATGTTGGACTCAGAACTTTGTTCTCATACAAATCATTGATGTGACACTTGAACTGATGCAAGTTAGTTTCATAAAATTAGCATCATATAGGACACTAAAAAAACCTTTTGGCATTCAAAAAATAATGCAAACAAAAAGATATTTCTTAACTAGTTGGATTGTTCGAAATTATTGTAAGGTCCAATTGATTATATATGAATTCATTAGGATAGAAATTAATAAAAACAAACAATCCCCACCATCTCTTTAACCCAAAGAAAGGGGCACCAAACTGACTCCTAAAACACTGTAATTGTTTCTTCTGCAACTATGATAACTTCATTAACAAATATTATTCATGAAGAACGATGTAAGAACAAAGATGAGAAAGATTAGAAACATACTTGGCATAATCCTCTTTGGGATCAAGCACACAAAGCTTGCTAGACATTGGATTTTGTTCAATGGTAAATTGAGTATAAGGTAACAACTCGGCGAGCACAGATTCTAGACTACGACCATCAGGCAAGTATATGTACTCATCCACATCAAAGAAAAATGTCCAATTCGCAGCATGCCGGTACCTATTAGAAAAAGGAAAATGGTTCTCTCTCAAAACCAGTTCAAAATTTTATTTCAAACTTCTAAATGTTCAATATTATGTTAAAGAGACCAACAAAACCATCATTATGCCCATTTGTTTTTATTTTACAATTTCCAGAAACCTTCAAGATGTTTTTTGACTATGAAATTTTGGTATTTCACTGTGCACAAAGGGAACAAAAAGTATGAAATTACTCCTGACCTGTGCAAGCAATCATTGACCACGACAAATTGGTTGTAATAATATGCATCAAACTCAGCTTGGCTTCTTATATCTTGCAATGTAACCCGCCCAGCACGTATCCATGGCTCTATAGCGGCCCGTACTGCTGGGGTCACACCTCCAGCATCATGTAAAACAAAATGAGATTTAGGCCCGAAAAAGTGTACGTGGTATGCTATCCACTCACGTATGCGGGAAGCACTAAGGTTGCCATATAGAGATGAGCCACAATACAAGTACTCATATGGAAAGGGTGGTTTGAATTTTGACTCATTGTAGGAACCTGGTGCCTCTGTTACATCAAAATTCAAAATATTTTAATATTTTGGCTGTGGAAAAGACATTTATTTTATCTTTTTTAAGCAGCAATTAGTCAAATCAGCAAGGGCCAAACCTTCTAGGGCGACAATTTTCTCATATCTCTTTGGGGATTTAGAATAATATGCATACAGTATTAACTTCCCACCATTGTTGTCATGATTGGGTATTTCAGAAAAGGTACAATTCACAACAACTGTTGTGTACACTCGGCCATAACCCCAATCTGGCAGCATCTTGTATGCCTTGGCACGGATTGTGTTTGAAGAATTTGAATTCGGTACCCACTCACATTTGTACCTGATTGAAAAGAATAAAGAAATATATCAGCTTCATTTCTTAATTGGGAAAGATTAAGATAAGTATGAGTAACCAAAAGCTTATTTGTTGGTATGGATTGGTATAGATCAACTGTCAGGTTTTATTTTCAATGGCACGAGTATGTCATTGTTTGATATCAGCCGTCTGATTGAAATTAAAAGGAGGATTTGGCCATTCTGACAGACCTAGTTGGTTAATTGCATCACCATGCAATACTCAACAATAGCAGTGGATGCCAGTGAAGGATAATATGCAATTAATAAATCTTAACCTGTTAAAAGGCCTACACGGAGAATCTAGTATGCTGTTAACCACTTTCATTCTTTGTGAGTTTAATTAAATCGAATCAATATAAGATGAACAAATTACAATGTGCCCCCCTAAAAGTTGTTGATTTAGTAATTCCATTATTTCTTTCTTTAAACACATAGTCCATGTTCTCAGGTTGTGCCAAATCAGCATAATGGCTTAAATTGACAGATAATCAAGCAAAATTAAACAACAGAATGAAAGAAAATTGTACCAAGGCGTTCCATAAACATGGATCGGCTTTGATGCGAGCCCCATTATGGCGAATGTGTACGGCCCACCTCGGTACGCACTCATTTGGACGAACAATGCAGCCGCATTTCCATACGCCTTGAATTCTCTCTTATTTGGGTCCTTTGCAATAGCTTTACTGGCACTAATGGTGGCAATTTTCTCCTTTTGAACTGGTATGGAGTTGGTTTTGCTAACTCTCAAAGTGCTAGTAGTCAAATTCTCAGGCTTGGTGCAGGAGAGGGAGGATTTAGTGGCAGGAGAGATAAAGAGAGAGGGGTTATATGGATGTGGGATTTGAAAGAAGGCAATGACAAGGGTTACTAGAAACAGTGTGGCTATGAATGGCTTTAGATCGATGCCGAATAGGTTGTATGTACCAGTACCAGTACCAACTGAGGACCCAAAATCCTTCTTCATTGGTTGTGCTTCTTGCTTCTCTCCTTCTAATCAAGGAGGGGAGTGTGGTTCCAGTATATGTAGCTCTTTGGCTAGTGGAAGAACAAGCTTTCTCACTTTTCTCTCTCAACCTCTAGAGGAACAATGTAGAGAGAATGGGTTCTCCCTTTTTCTCTTTTATTTTGTTAGTCTTTGTTTCAAGTGTTTCTCTTTAGAAACAGGGAAAGAGAGACTAGCTTCTGCTGCTTAGCATTCTTTGGTGGAAGAAGCTTCTCTCTCTCTGCTCTCACACACACTCTCTCTCTCCTTCTATTGAGTAGTGTGGGGTTTTAATAATTTAGAGCTACGAAGAGGTGGTGATTAAATTTTCCGAGTGCGGTTCAAAGCGGTAGGTTTTGGGTTTTTTTATTGCCTTTAAAGGTGGTAGTTAGTATAGGAGTTAATTTGATCTTTTCAATATATGTTAACCAGACCTCATTAGGTTAATCTCTCCTTGTTCAACTTTCTGGAAGTAAAAATAAAGCAAAAAAGAAAATTAAAAAAAAATGTGAAAGAAGCAACAGTGAAGTCTAAACTGTGAGTATTACGTTTCCAGACTTTAATTTATGAAACCTTTTTACTTTGTCAAAGTACAGATTGCTTTAATAAATAGATAATGCGACTTGTACAAATGCGAATTATATGCCCCAATCATATGTACTTTTCTTTTATTTATTAGGCTAACTTTCCGTTAATGTTTTAAATTATTAATTTCATTATATAAGGTTGCAGTTTATCATTCCGTGGGATAGCTGATAGTTATTTTTATAATGCAAAAGTGCAAATTTAAAAAAAAAAAATTTATCAAACGGGAGTTGAAATACTACGATAAAAAAAGAATAATATAGCCATTACCAATAGAAGAATACAATTTAAAGTATCTATAATTACTTTAAAATCTTATAAAAGTTTATCTCAAATATAGTTTTTTTTTTTAACAGCAAGAAATGAAAACCTATTCATCACGATTTTTTTTTCTATTTTTAAACCCTTCACAATTAAATAAAATTATGTAATAAAATAAAAATTTAAGTGAACCGTGGTCATAGTTAAACTAACTATCATCAAAGGACTTGGAAAAAAAAATATGGTGGGTCTAAAAATGTTGGTTTATTAGTAGTTTTAAAAGTATTATTTATGATATCATGTACATATTGCTCTTTATGAAATCATGTTAACATAATCGAGGAATAAGCGCTCTATGTATGTACAAATTTTTTTTTACCTTATAATATTAAATAGTACGAATATATATATATATATATAGGATGGATATAGAACACTGATGTGTACGGATCGTCTCCGTACACATGAGTCGTTTTTCGAGATCCAAAATTCAAACGGCCAATCCGAACCGTTCAAGTTGTTCTCCATATTGAAAAATCCTTTGAGACCAAATTTTACATTTTATCGAATTTTTTTACTATATATTATGATATTTTAAAAAAACGCTACAATTGGAGTATTTCAGACCCTCCAATTTGAAAATATCATAATATATAGTAAAAAAATTCGAAAAAATGTAAAATTTGGTCTCCGAGGGTTTTTCAATATGAAGAACAACTTGAATGGTTCGGATTGGCTGTTTGAATTTTGGATCTCGAAAAACGACTCATGTGTACGGAGACGATCCGTACACATCAGTGTATTTTATCCATTCACTATATATATATTATCATCGTCCATGTTTTTGTGCTCGAGTTTGAGTGTATTGAACTAATTTGGTTTTACTTATTCAAAATGAGGAAGGTTCCGCTACCAACATTTTTGTTGCCCCCAAATGCCAACATTTTGTTATTTAGTTACTTTTTCAAATTTTAAAATTCAAACGTTAAATGCAAACCGTTGATCTTATTTAGTTTAACGAGCGATGCATTTTCATATAAGTTTTGCAAATTTTGGAGTTTATTTGATACTCGATCAAAGGCTAAAACATGAACGTATTAGAATGAATCTATCATAGTTAACGAGGTTCGTTTGTTTTACTATCACTTGATCGAGCATCAAATAAACTCCAAAATTTACAAAACTTATATGAAAACGCATCGCTCGTTAAACTAAATAAGATCAACGGTTTGCATTTAACGTTTGAATATTAAAATTTGAAAAAGTAACTAAATAGCAAAATGTTGGCATTTAGGGGCAATTAAAATGTTGGTAGCGGAACCTTCCTCATTCAAAATATCTCGAGTGTTATCAAAAAAATAATTTCACGGCGTATACAGTCAAAATATACAAGTGAGATGTCCAAGTCAGAGATTCAACATTGGTCTTTGGCGAGGTCTCCACCAAATCTGACCCATGTCTTTCGTGATATAGTAGTTTATTAATTAGAGTAGAATGATTAGCTCATGTTAGAATAGTTTAATATTGGGTGAAAGTGGAACATTAGTACTAAGGAATATTTTTGGCTATTTTATTCACCGCCTTTTGTGCTGTGCATTTTCTTGCTTCGCTTGACAGACAGCACTGTTTTTCGGCAAACTATGCACTAACATCATAAATTTACATATAAATGGAGATTTTTATAGTATACCTTTTTGTATGATTTCTATATTTTTAAAGATTAATCTAACATTGGATTTCGATATATTAGTCAGAAGATATAAATTTAACTACAGAATTTGTCTATTTTGATCAAACTATTTATTTGATGTCTCTTTGACAAAATTGTGAAAAACTAACGTATGCGAGAGAGCTTAATTTTTTTACTCAATTTTTCACATTTTTTCCCTAATACATTGAGGTCTGCTGTGTGCGTTTGATTAATTGGATATTCTATATACAGGTTCTTAAAAATCGAATATAGTGTTCTCAAATTTTTTAAACTGAAAATATTAGATTTATTTTTGTAAAAATCCGGGCAGACAAATAAAAATTCTATGTGACGTGGCAACTATAAAATGTTCAACTTTTTATGCATCAAAGAACCTTCCTCATGTTTTACATGAGAAAAAAAATAAATAAATTGTCACTATCAAAATGTCTCACGTTAAAGAAGAAGTGTGCTCCGAATTAACTTGTTAGTCGTAATCACGATAAAGTATTAACCTCTCAGGAAAAGCTATTTCCAATATAACTAAAAAGCAAATTGCGTAGAGAAAAGTTCAACATGTGCAATGAAGGCATTTGCTTCATTAGTATTTTTGTTCATACAATTTCTTGGCATGTCCTAGCAAGTTGCATGGAGGGAAAGACTATTGTTATAATGATATTAGGAAATTTAATAAATTTTCCTTTCGCCAAGCAGCAGCTCTTCAACATCATATTACAAGATTAATTTTTGAGGTACTATAGTCTGTAGGCTCGCCTCAAGGGAAAAAAACAAACATGTGCAATTTGTTGATAATGCAAGGATGATTTGGAATTTTCTTAAAAGAGAAAAAAAAAAAGGTAAAAGAGTTAATCCCACGTGCTTTCCCTGGTCAAAATCCAAGAATTCAACGCGGTCTAAAGCAAATCAAGAAAAAAAATATAAATAATAAAAATGTAAAGCTGAAAAGCCAATATTAAGGAATGGTTTTGTTGTTGCATTCCTGTGCATATATAATACAATACAAACACGTATGTTTGACATAATGTAACTTTTATCGACATTCAGTCTTGCCGAATACGATTTTTAAATACAAATACGGGACAATTTCAAATATATCCTTTATATATAGTTCACAACACAACAAGAATTCTACAGTTCCATATTTGAGGATCAATTTTGAATTATATAAATTCTAGAAAACAAATTTGGCCCCGAAATTAGTATTATGAAGAAAATCACCAACACATCATATTGAATAAAAAATTTTTACAAAAGAAGTATCACACAGAAAACCAACATACATGGTATACTCACATCTGCCACATAAAACCAAAATGAGAAATCAGCACCAACATAAGGCAAAGGTACCAAGAGATCTTAGGGAATCCAATCGGAAGGTGCCTCTTTCTCTGGCCCAAAGCCACTCTGTCGGCAGCTCACTTTGTTTAATAATATTATATTATATTATTTTTCTCTACAAATAAGTTTCTTATTTGAGGAATATGTTGAATATGTTGTTTTAAAATGAGTCACATCTAATGTTTAAATTCCTACTACTCGGTTTTAGAAGTTACCGTCTTGAAGGACATGTATCAAAAATATAATAAAAAAGTAAGGAGCAATGTGAAGTCAAGAAAAAAGTACGATACAACAAACCTTGTTTTATAAGTTTATTTAATTATAATAATTTACAGAAAAAAAATCCAATGGTAATCTACTATAAAAAAAGATGCATTTATGTTACAAATTCAAAAATCAAATGGAAAATTAACTTGTAAATATTTAAATTTAAAAGTTAATCTCATATTTGCCTCAGATAAAAGACAAAACGCAAGAAAAAAGAGTAAAATAAAGTTTATTTTATTTTAGAATTAACTCATGGAGACTGGTTGGAAGAATGGCAATGAGGCACCAAACAAAAACAGACTCATGATTGGGTCCTACGCAGCTACGCTGGCTACGTTCATAAGTAGGACAATTTTCTTAATAATCTTAAATTAAAATCGAAATTTCACGTCCGTCCTAACATCACTAAATAATATCACAAGTGTCCTAAATCTGGCCGCCATTTCAGTTGGCGGCCTGGTTTGCCACCTGGACGCGCCACGCGGGACGCCACCTCAGCAAGGTCTGAAAATATGAATTTTTTCTTCCTTGGCCGCCATTTGAGATGGCGGCCAGCATTTTCTGCGCACTGTTTCGTATTTTAAGTGTATCTTTCTCATACGATGTCCGATTTGAATGATTCAAATTGCGTTGGAAACTTAAAAAAGAGATCTATAACTTTTATGTTTTGAGTATCTTTCAATTCGAAATTTATGATAATCAAAACTTTAAGTAAACATGAGACGTACGTTCTCTCCAACACTTACAACCACTTTTCAATCATCATTCATTACGAATTGGAAGATCCTCAAAATATAAGAGTTGTAGACATTTTTATGAAGATTTTAACAGAATTTGAATCATATTAATTGAGTATAGTATGAGAAAAATACACTTAAAATAAGAATACAATACGTGATAGATTGAAAACAATGAATAATTCAATTGAAATACAATACATAATATACAAATAGTCTTATGCCAATTTAGGTAATAAGCATCTAAATGAAAAATATAATAATTTTTTATAATAAACATATATAATATTCATATATATCTGAGATCTGCGCTATAGACCATACCAAAAGATTCCATTTTCTAGCACTCAACATTGGATATGTTGCACAGTTTTTTTCATGCTGAAAATGACTTTCTTGGTGTTTTTTTTGCAACCTATTGTGTAAAACGGCTTGTCCAAAAATTTTAAAATTTTAGGATATGAAAATAGGTATGCCAATGTTCATTATGTAATTTTTTAAGATTTGTTTGACTCTTCCTTCTTGGTTTTCTAGTGCCAAACTTTTGTTACCTAGCACAGTTTTTTCTTCCGAAAATGAACTATCTAGGTGCTTTATGCAATTTATTGTGATGTAACGATTTATTAAATAATTTTCAAATTTTAGTATATGAAAATAGGTATACCAATGTGCATTACGTATGTTTTTTCTGATGTTTTGAAACTTACTTCTCGGTTTTCTAGCGCCTTACTTTTGAAACTTACAATGCACATTGACATACTTTTTTTAATATACTAAAATTTTAAAAATTTTGGACAAGCCATTTTATCAAAATAAATTGCAGAAAACACTAAGATAGTTCATTTTCAAACGAAAAAACTGTGTTGGGTATCAAATGTTGGACTCTAGAAAACCGAGAAGGAAGATTTTAAAAAATCTCAAAAACTTATACAATACACATTCGCATACATATTTTCATATACTAAAATTTAGAAATTTTTGGACAAGTCATTTTATCACAATAAATTACACAATATACCAAGATAGTTCATTTTCAAACGAAAAAAACTGTGTTGGGTACCAAATGTTGGGCTCTAGATAGACGAAAATGAAGGTTAAAAAAAATCTCAAAAACTTATACAATGTACATTGGCATACATATTTTCATATACTAAAATTCGGAAATTTTTGGACAAGCCATTTTATCACAATAAATTACACAATATACCAAGATAGTTCATTTTCAAACGAAAAAACTGTGCTAGGTAACAAAAGTAAGGCGCTAGAAAATCGAAAAGTAAGTTTCAAAACATCAGAAAAAACATACGTAATGCACATTGGTATACCTATTTTCATATACTAAAATTTGAAAATTATTTAATAAATCATTGCATCACAATAAATTGCATAAAGCACCTAGATAGTTCATTTTCAGACGAAAAAACTGTGCTAGGTAACAAAAGTTTGGCACTAGAAAATTAAGAAGGAAGAGTCAAACAAATCTCAAAAAATTACATAATGAACATTGGCATATCTATTTTCTTATCCTAAAATTTTATAATTTTTGGACAAGCCGTTTTACAGAATAGGTTACAAAAAAAACACCAAGAAAGTCATTTTCAGCATGAGAAAAACTGTGCAACATATCCAATGTTGAGTGCTAGAAAATGGAATCTTTTGGTATGGTCTATAGCGCAGATCTCAAAATATATGAATATTATATATGTTTATTATAAAAAATTAGTATATTTTTCATTTAGATACTAATTACCTAAATTGGCATAAGACTATTTGTATATTATGTATTGTATTTCAATTGAATTATTCATTGTTTTCAATCTATCAAGTATTGTATTTTTATTTTAAGTGTATTTTTCTCATACTATACTCGATTAATATGATTCAAATTCTGTTAAAATCTTCATAAAAATGTCTACAACTCTTATATTTTGAGAATCTTCCAATTCGTAATGAATGATGATTGAAAAGTGGTTGTAAGTGTTGGAGAGAACGTACGTCTCATGTTTACTTAAAGTTTTGATTATTATAAATTTCGAATTGAAAAATACTCAAAACATAAAAGTTATAGATCTCTTTTTTAAGTTTCCAACGCAATTTGAATCATCCAAATCGGACATCATATGAGAAAGATACATTTATGATACGAAACAGTGCGCAGAAAATGCTGGCCGCCATCTCAAATGGCGGCCAAGGAAGAAAAAATTCATATTTTCAGACCCTGCTGAGGTGGCGTCCCGCGTGGCGCGTCCAGGTGGCAAACCAGGCCGCCAACTAAAGTGGCGGCCAGATTTAGGACACTTGTGATATTATTTAGTGACGTTAGGACGGACGTGAAATTTCGATTTTAATTTAAGATTATTAAGAAAATTGTCCTCATAAGTACCTCAAAAATCAAATCATCTCCAGTGATAACAGAACTCTAGAAAGCAAAGAAATAGCAGTTTGTGAATTCCACACATGACAAACTCCTTACAATTCGTACATGACTATCCATTCCTTCATCGATGGAGTGGATTTGTGTCCAGAAAAGGATTTAGTAATATTTAATTCGTGAATAGAAGAAAGCATCTGGAAGGTTCCCGATCAATGGATGGAAAATTAAGGGGTCCAGCCGTCCAGCACGCGACAACACTGGGTCAGGTTTTGTTGTCACCCCGTGTTGCAGACAACTGTGTTGCCCGAAACTGTCCCAAGAATTTTCCCAGGATTTTTTTTTTTTTGGTTTCTGATTTGTTGTCCTAATCTTGGAAACAGTGTTTTACATCCATGATTCGTGAGTTGTACTGATTAGCACGTACAAGTAAATTCCTTTTTTTTTAAAAAAAAAAATGTTTGGGAAGAGATGCAATGACAAACAGATTTACTTAATAACAACAACAACAATAACAAATGTCAAAATAATTGTTAAATTGGAAATAAAATTCTAAATGTGTTTTTTCTGAATTAGATGGACTGAATTATTTTTAAATTAGTCAGTCAAATAATTTGTAACTGGTACTAAACCTGATGTAACTCTGTCTTCTCTATCACTCAATAAATACTAGGTACTTTCCATTTTGTCTCCCTATGGTATATAGTTTGTTACTAAAAAAAGTTGGAAAGAGACACATTTTGTATACTAATACTAAGATAAGTAAAAGTTGGAAACGACGGAAACAAAATCAAATAGTACAATTTGACAACTATATAAAATTTTATAGATTGATGTGGAAATTTTTTTTTTTTTTTTTTTTTTTTTGGTTTTGTGATCCTGTTTTCATTACCAGTATGCAGTTTGTTCGCGGATGATTACAGTGCAAAACCAAATTGATTCCCTTGAAAAATTTTACAAACCATTTTTGGTATAATTCTTCTTATTTAGGGTGGCACCTCTTATGAAGCGACTTGACATTACTTTAATAACGATATTTTTGCATGTGACCACTAGTGGTAAGAGCACTAGGCTAGCCTCCAAGAGGTCAAGGGTTCAAGCCCTACATGCACCTTTAATTTCAGAAAAAGTTGGATGACAAAGACCTCCCTCTTTCTTAAAAAAAAAAAAAATAATAACGATATTTTGGATAAATGAGTTAGTTACAGTTACACAAATAAAATGTGACTATAATTTTGTGGCTTGACGAATAAGAACGTCGTTTATTAAGTAAAAGCAACTGAGGGACCTAATCAGAAATTTTTATGGATATTTAAAGTTAGGATAATATTATGAAAGCTTCCAAAAAATCTACTAGTTGGCTCTAAATATTTGATATTTACTTTTCTAAGCTATGAATAATCAAGTGCGTATTTTATGAAAGGTTTATAAGATCGAGATAGTTGTTTAACATCTTTCAAAACATATTTTGACTTAGTCAGACTCAAATGACCACTGTTAATATATTGTGTTTTAATAGAAATAGACAAGGGCACTTGTGTTATAAATAATGTGCATATATTGCGGAACGAAGACAAATGCGTATTTTAATATATATGCATGATAATCCTCTTCAACTCCCTGGATTGATTGTTAGTGAAGGGGCTTTAGTTGTCTTTTATTTTGTACTTCTTGTTTGTTGAATAGATATACTGTGCGGTGTTTGTTGAACGAAGATTTTTTTTTCCTTTTTTTTTTTGGTGAAGAAAAAGGAGGTCTTTGACATCTGATTATCTTTTATAATGGGTGGTTAATTTACTTTTGCTAACCTCAGGGATATCAAGGTAACTATTGAGATGCGGTGTGTATTTTGCTTTTGAGCTCTCTAGTAATGGAAAGTGGCGGGGTCATTCTCCTCCTTGCAGGGGTGACACCATCCAAGGTTTTCCCATCCAGAGCCATCCAACAGGCCTGGACAGGCCAAAATAACATTTTTTCTGCGTGCTGACGTCAGCAAAATTTTTTGACCAATTTTTGAAAATTTTTTGGCGCTGACATCATCAAATATGCTGATTTAAGGGTTCGGTTAAATGTTTTAAGGATTGAATTAAAGTGTATAAGTGTTCAGTTAGATGCACCAATAATTTGAAATTTTAGTGTTTTGTGTTCAGTTAAATACGTTAAGGATGAACTTAAAGTATCTATATGTTCAGTTAGTTGCAGTGGAAATTTGATTTCGTAGTTTTTGTGTTCAATTAAACTAGTTAAATAAAAAAACAAAAATAGCGAACATTTACAATAACAATATGAACATTTACAACAATAAACTGAACATATATACAAATTTCCTGAGTAAGAAATAAATGATCATATTCAACATACAAAGTGAAATAAATTATTGTTGCATCTAACCGAACACTTACACACTTTAATTTAGCCCTTAAAACATTTAACTGAACCCATAAATCAGCATATTTGATGACGTCAGCACCAAAAAATTTCGAAAATTGATCAAAAAATTTTTGTTGACGTCAGCACGCGGAAAATCTGAGTTTGGATGGCGCTGGATGGGAAAACCATGGATAGTCAATACCAATTCTGTTTTTTTTTTTTACTAAAGCCTTTTCGAAGTAAAAAATCCGGGCCGCATTTATTATTTTTATTCTCGGTCACAACGATGCAAAAATGGAAGTATCAAACTTATGGTTAAAAAAAAATCATCCGATCACAAATATTGTTAGAGAACTAGCTAGAAGATAATTATAAAATTCCTACCATTATCTACACTCCACCGTGCTAATTCAAATAGTATAAATATTTTATTTACTTTGGTAAAAACCAAATTTTATACAGAAAAAAAATTCCTTTAATGCAAATTGCGTGTTAATGGGAAGTCCCTGACGCGTTCTTATTTTTGAAGATTTTTATTACATACTATTTTAAGAATTTTTTTTCTACTTACAAGCCACTGCCCAAAAAATAAATAAATAATATTTAAGATTTTGTATGGGTACAATTGAAACTACGCATTGTCGTCTTGATTAACTCAATGCCAAGTTGGCCAAGCAAGACAACATTATCCTCTAAAATGCTTCGACCAACCATAAATGTACTTAACAGAAATTAGTTTCATTTGTTCAAGGGTCTATTTTCAAAGTGAATCCTCGAGTACTTGCTTGTCATTAATTAGTCTCGGTCTTGGTTTTCTTCAAAGAATAAGTCTCGGTCTTGGTATAGTTATTTTGAAATATAATCATTTAATCTAATGAAAGACCGCTAATTTGGTTGAAATTACATTGTCTGCTTTCATAACTACAAATCCAAACATGCGTCCAGCATAAATTAATTCGTTATTTTAGAGAATTTACATAAATTAATTTATTATATTAAATGTGAATATCATAAAAATTTGAAATTTACAAAAATTCACATATCCGATCATTTTCTGCATTAAAAAAAAAAACACATTTTCACAATACACGAAACAACCTCGGCGATAATTTTTTTTTTGACGATATAAAATTTTTGAATGAAATCGCCATTCAAAATTATTGTTGTTGTTTAATGAGTTAGACAAAAATTCTACCACTGCCATATATGTGGCTAGTAAAATTTGTCTTATGTCCTGCTTAAATCCTCAAACAAGGTAATATATATAACATACTAAACCACGGATCACATGTGTGAACCATAACTTATTAACTTATAATTTGTTATTTTGATCCACAAAAGAGGGTTGTGTAGTAGCTAGTTGGTATCCGTGTCACTCTCCATTTCTATAGTACAAAAATACAAAAGGAGCAAATCAAATATTGAAGTAGGCGATGCCTCTTATTCATGAGATGAGATGAAGCAACAAGCTCTCTTGCCACACTCGTGGCTTTTGTGTGATGCTTTGTTCGGCTAGTGATGATGATGATAATAACAACATATCTTCTTTTACTAGTACTGTGTTTAATAATTAATTTTACATAATAATTAATGCTGCTGAATTTTTTTGTAACTATTACTATTATTGTTACTTTTTGTTGTCATTGACACGAAAATGAAAATTCTAGATCCTGCAATGATGTTGAACTTAGCTTCTAAATTATAATTTCATGGAAAAAGTAAAGGGATAAATAATAAAGGTGCATATATTAGGAAAAAAATAAAATTAACAAAGCGTAACGAAGCGTGCTAATCATTGAATACTAAAAATATATAGAGGACTTACCGAACAATCTAGTGCTTCATGTGCCTATTTGCCGATAATAGCGAAAACATTAAGCTACTGTCAATTTTAAATAATTTGGCGTCAAATTGAATTAAATGTCAATCTAATTAGTTTTCAATATCAGCAAGCTCTGAAAATGTATTAATCAAATAAACATGATGTTGCTTCTTAAGAAAAAACAATTGGTTTACATATTTTAAATATCAAATAATAATTTTACTACGAATATATAAGATTGACATATTAAAGAACAAATATATTAGCTTCAAATTTTTTTTTTGCGCAACATGATTTTTATTGGTGTGCAATATGCAAGTTTGTAATCTATCTTTTTAATATAAAGATAATGATCAAGTTTTCAATGTGTAATATCTTACAAAATTTTTTCTTAGCTGAAATGCTCAATCCACTTGAGTACTTGATTCGTTAAGCAAGCATGAGTGTACCAATGAACCATAGTCCATAGAGAAACCCAAATTGGAAACCGACACTGACAAGTGACGCCCAGCAGAGGTCTCTAAAGGGGCAAAGGCTCCAATGAGTGGCATCTTGATTGGGTCATTTTAACTAGAACATCCCTCCAAAATATGGAAAAATACAAGGGAAATGTCGAGCAAAAACTGTTCATATATCATTATATAGTATAATAACATATCATGACATGTCCTTCCATAACATGATGCAAAAGTTTGTGCACGCGCGGGGACCAGTTGCATGTCTCCTCCTCGCCATTAATGGTCTTTTTCTTTTGGTTTTTGGCTCCTCTTTCATCGTTTCATTTGTGCAACTACAGTTCAAGTGCCTCTCAATTCAGAAATTTTATTTAGGTATCGACAAACCATGAAGAACCCACAAATTTTTAAAGTGGGAAAAACATCAGGTGTTATGTGTGCATACAGTACTTGAACGACCCCAATTTTTAAATCAGTTTTTTATTATACATATTTTTGGGTAATGATCATACTTCTAGCAATCTTGAATTTTGACTGCTAACACGTCTGTCGCAGTTGTTGCTGCATGTCTCTGTTCTTTGTGAAAAATGGTTCTATCTTTTTGGAGTTGCTGCTTGTCTCTGTTCTTTATGAAAAATGGTAATATTTTTTTGGAGGTTTAATATTTTTTTTTTCGGCGTCACAAATATAAAGAAGCTAGCGAAAAAATTTACCAATACGAAATTGGAAGGGACGGGATCGATTTTTAGCATGGAATAGTAAAATTGAACGATAATTCTAACTTAAAAGGGTCGCAGGTTTGAAATTCGATTGATAGTTTTTCATAGACATTTAAAAATAAGTTGGAGACTTCACCTTTAATTTATTTTTTTTTGAAAAAAAATATAATTCTAACTGAAAAGTATCATCAAATGCGAATTCAAAAAGGCGGAGTAGTTAATTGAAGAGTACATTTAGTTATATTATCAAATGGATCGCATACGGGATAATTTCAATTCATTTTATACCATCCACCGTGCTAGCACAATCTCAACAAATATTTTGTACTCACGAAATTATCACTCTTCTATCTCTTTAATTTGAATAGTTACTTGAGAAGGATTCAGTTGCCACAATTTTGCCACAAATTCCATGAAATTCTTATTGTTGGATGGTAAGTGATGAATAGTTGTGATTTTAATGCACTTAATGCATTTGAAAAAAAGACGATGGGCTCTTGATGTTGCTTTCACTGAATAAATCACAACAATCGATCAATTTCATCAAATGGTTGGAATTTGGTGGCATAATTTTTATAAAGCATGCTAATAGTTAAGATTTCTAAAATGTCACATGCAGCATAGATGAGGGGTCCAAAACAAATTCGATGAAATTTTTTCATGGAACTTTTAGAAAATAGTAAATAATTTTAAAAATGATGCGTAGCACGGATCTCATACTACACATGGCATTTTAACAATCTTGTCTAATACTTTATTAGTTATTAAATTTGCAACTATACAGACGACTAACATTGTATTTTTGCTTATGTGGTGCATGCTTAGATTTATTTTGCCAATCATAAATTCATAACAATTTTACCTCTATATTCTTCTTTTCATTTTGCGTATACTTTTATAATCTGATTCTTAGACTCAAGAGACAAAAGTAGGTGGTAGTGATTTTGCTTGCAAGTATCAAACTTTTGCTCTCAAAATTGAGTGTGTGTGTGTGTGTATATTTCTGCCATTGGCTGTTTTTTTAGTTAAGGAGGTAACAGCATAATGGATAAGTGCTATTAGTTTCAAGTAATTAAAAGAATGCGATGGACGTACTAATGTCTGAGACAGTTTAATGTTTGTTATCTCTTCTGCTTGATCTTAAATGGTTTGACAAGAATGGCGGATCAATTGATGTATATCTTGCTACCGAACACTTTAATTGGAGCCACCGTCAGGAAAAACAGATTTTTTTGTTATAATTTGTGAGGCATCTTGTCGTTGTAGGCCATTAATAATGATAATATATTAAAATAAAAATTAGAAATGCATGTATAATATGATTTAATTGTTAATTGTTATGTGATTCTTAAAAATGTAGCGTGTTTTCTTCATTGTAATTCACGCAAATTCGCTAAAAATCACATTGTGAGGTGTAAAATTACAAAATAGGAAAGATCGAGTCAGCATATGCAAGAGTTAATTGTCACATTAAAAAGTGTTTAATATAACATACAAATGCTCTGAAGAATGAGCTAAAAAGAGATATTTATAGGGAAATAGATTAATTTATCGTTTGGAGAGATCATTAATTAGGAGATCACTCTGACGCTGCCATACTCTCGATGAGCCAGAATGTGTGTACAAATTCTATATTGTGTCAGTAGTGAAATTATATATAAATACAAATTACACACATATTTATTAAGTCAAGTTAATTATAAATTTTATATATAATAAGTTGACTTGTTTAATTAAGTGCGAATCATACATAATTTTGGATTAATATATGACTTCACACTTTTATAACATATCAATGTTTCGTAGTTATAAATTTTAATGCTAGCGCATTAGAAACGATTAGACAATTTGTAAGCCTTCTTGCCTTTTCATTATGAAAGAACTATATATGTAAGAAGAAAATGAAAACAAACTTGGGGAATTCATTCAGCCGAAAAAGCGTCGATGTTTCCACTGCATTTTCAAATATTATGAAAAACCTTGCAAGGACAGCTCTCTTGATCCAGTAGTGCCACGTGTACCCATTAATTGACCGCTTAGAGATGCTAATGCCAAGTTGCAAGGCATGTTCAATACAACGGTAGTTGCATGGCTTCAGTCATGTAGGCCAGCTGTGAGCCTGGTCCACATATCCCCTCTAAGACCAAAGCTTGTGATCTGGGCGGGGCCCACTGGTCATGGAGGAGGGACCTCCTCATTGACATGCTATGGGAAGATAATTCCAATTGATATTATTGGATTGGAGTGGATTAGAGGGAGTTTTGAAAATGACATCTTCCCTAAATAATTGTTCTCCACCATAGTTGAAACATAAATATTGTAGTTCAATAAATAATAATGGTGATAATGATTACAGTTATGTTAAATTAGTAGTACATTTGTCATTTGTGCTTTAGTTGTTGCCTTCAAGGTACAAGGTGTGAAAAATGTTGCACAAAATTCCCATCCAACTTTGAAACAATCTGAAAAATAGAACTTTAATTAATTGGAAGGTTGAATTGGTCCTATACAATACCAACAAAGTGAAATTTGGAAGACAAAAAAAATGAAAATGCATATCAAAACTTCAAAGACTGGATCAAAATTTACTTATATTAGGCCTCGCCTACAGCTTGTCAATGTTGATTAAATGTATGCATCTAAGAAAGAGCCGCAAACCCTAGAATGGGGGTAGCTATTTGCAAAATAAAATGTAACTACTGCGTTAATTATATAGGATTTGTTATTTGTTAATGAAAAAAAAAGCAAAAAGTGAGGTACAGAAGTCAAATGCAGCTATCATTCTATTCTTGATCGTCACGTTCTGTTTTGCTTTACGATGTGACACCAATCCGTTAATTTGGGCACCCTAGGTGTTAACACTTTGTATAGGTTACTACTTTAACTAAAGTAAACAAATTTCTTGGTAGCCACTACCAAATTCTTTAAAAAGAGAGTAAACAAATGAGAATAAAATTGAATTTAACAAATGAAAACAAATATATGTAAACGTGAAAATTGATAATCAAGAAATTTAGGAACGCAATCCGCATTGATCATCAGGTAATTTTTCATGCGCCAGCATGGGTGTTTTTGAATTATGCTACGATTTTGCTACATTTATTTATTCTTATTGAGAAACTTGACAGTGGCTGCCAAAATTACAAGAAAAAAATTATAAAATATTAAGAAAAGAGAAAAATAAAAACACAGACTATAAGAGTATTGAAATCGGAACACGCGTTCGACTTGACTTGGACGGTTCAACCAACGGTAGTATAGACTGTATAGAACAGGAACAGAGTTACAGCTGATAAAATTTTTTTTCAGTATTATTCATTAATTACTTATATATATTTTCTCCGTTCAAATCAAATGCAAGTTGTATCCAACTCGATCAGAAATAGTTTGTGAATTTTGCTTCGCCTAGCTAGAATTTATACTGCAACATTTTCAGAAATCGGAACATGCGTTCGACTTGACTTGGACGGTTCAACCAACCACGTATAGAACAGGAACAAAATTAGAGCCAATAAAAAAAGTTTTCAGTATTATACTATTATTATTCATTAATTATATATTTACTCCGTTCAAACAATTACAAGTTGTATCTATCTGACTATCTCGATCGGAAATAGTTTGTGAAATTTGCTTGCTTTGCCTAGCTAGAATTTATACTACAACATTTTTAGGCCTTTGGCCCGTATAAACTCGGCCCAGAAAAACAAAACTTGCTTCCAGTCCAGTCTTCTTTCTCTCTCTCTCTCTCTCTCTCTCTGAGCGCCACCAGACGTGTCGCCTTTCTCCGCACCAATCCCTCCAGTCGAGACGCGCCTCTCTCTCTCTCTCTCTCGGAGTCCCGCCTCGTCTCTCCGGTACGAATTTCTCTGTCCCTACCTCTCCTACTCCTCCCTCATCTGTTTTTGTTTGACCTCTTCCGATTCTCCAGTACCAACCGAGTTGTTAGCGAACCCAAAGAGCTAGTTTGAGTTTGATTAGTTCATACTTCTAGGTTAGAATTGGTGTGAAAGAAAGAATTAAGAGACCGTGTAATTAGTTTTGGACCCTATATTGCAGATCAAAATTGCAAGAGACATAGGTGAGCAAACCCTGACTTTCTTTGATTGTGCTTACAGATAAAAAAAACCCTAGAGAAATTTGAGGTGGAAACAACTGATATGGTGCCTGGAGACTTTTAGAGCGCTTATCTCTCTTTCTATTTGTGTTTCTCTCCCTCGTAGCTGTTCAGCTAAAAGTAAGTACCATTTTATTCTTAATTTATTGGAACAAGAAAAAAAATAGGGAAAATATTGTTGATCTTGTCCTCAAACTTTCTGTTATAAGTTATAACACTCTATTTTCTGAGACAAATTTTGGGGGATGGGGTCAAAAATGCTTGTCGTCATGTTTCCAGTAAATCATATGGGGTTAATTGCTGAAAGGAACTGTAGTATTTTCTATTATTTTGTATGATATACTTGTATGTTACTCTGAATTTTGTGGCAAGTTGTAAGTTTCTGCTTTCTCGGGTTGTTTGGCCAAATTTTCACTTTGCGCACTGATTAAGACCAACTCTCTTAGGAAGTAAAATGTTTATTGCATTAGTGTTAAAAAGATGGATTGTCAACATGATTTGATAAAACAGCCCAAATTTTGGGTACTACTTTCAGCTTTTCTTTGATAATTTTTTGTCTTTATTGGTACTGGAGGCAATCCTGAGTGACATGGTGCTGGTACTGGACCAATTACTGCATTGTTTGTTTGTATTGCTACCTTGTTAGAACTCAATAAGTTGTCTTTTGGAGGTCATTTAAATCCCCTATTTCACAAAAGCTGTTCAGTTTTTCGCATTGTCGAAATTTTGTCCTGTGTTAGAAAAAAGAATGTCAATTTACAATTTTGTTTTTCTTCCAGCATGCAAGACCCCCGTGGCTTCTCCACACTAAAACCAAAGAAGGTCAAAAAAGCTGTTACCCCAACAGCAGTTAACCCGAAATTACAGTCTCCCATCATGCATCCAAGAGGAGTAGACCGAGAAACCGTAGGAGGACCAAAACAGAAGGCAACACCAACCAAGAGAGGTTTTAAGAATGTTGGGTCCAGCAACTTGCCAAACCCAGATTCACTCTTAACAGGTCCAGGGTCGGCAGAGGACTACCGGGTCCTAAGGCGCAAGTATTTGATGCTTGAAGAGGAGAGCTTTTCTCTTGACAAGGATTTGGCTGAAGCAGATGCTGAGGCAAGAGCTTTGGAGGAAGAAAAGAGTGCCTTGTTGGATCAACTTGTTGTGTTGGAGGGTTTAGTGGGTCCCTCAGAAGTTGGTTCCCGCCGTGGTAGGATGTGAAGTTGACTGGGTATGTAGTTTGATATGGTGCTTAACGTTTTATGGGTTTTCTTATTAAATGGGTGGTAGCATTCCTTGGAATTAGGTGAGAGGAGAGGGTATATAATAAATGATACTTCTAACTAAGCTTGGATTGAAATGCTCTGTATAGGTTTTTATTTTTTTTGGCGTAGTGGATTGATGCATCTTGTGAAGTATTGCTGCTGTTGTTGTTGTGAAATATTACCAAAATAGTGGTGTTTGTAATTATGTTAAGGTTCTATATGTTTAGTTCTTCCTTTTTTTTTTTTTTCTATGTATCTGATTTTTCTTAATTCCTTTCTTTCTTTCTTTTTCCAAACAAGTGAATACATTGGGATGTAATCTATCTTGTTCCAACACTTTTTAACTTACAACTTTGGTACAAATGTTGTAGCAATCTTCAAATAAAATTGTTCCGTAGGAATTCAAGGATTATACGCTCTGTAAGGATTTGTACTGAAAGCTGGTGTACAGGAGAGAACATTTATAATGTATACTTCTATTTTTTAGCACCGATAAACCTATACCTGTAGCAGTGAGTGTAAAAAGAGAAATTTATATTACAGTTATTCCTACCATTAATCTCTGACAGGAAGGATTGGCATGTTTCTGGGAAGAGGTGCTTATTGCATTTTAACCACCAGTGGCACTCGAACCATATTTTTGTTTCCTCTCCATAAAACGGAACCAAACACGTAGTCCTGCAAATTAGGATCCACAGCCCGAAAATATACTGTGAAGCTCTTACTTGAACCATAACTTTGGAAAGCAAGAACCTTTGGCGACACTGTCACATTTACACCCTTGGGTGCATCAACTGAAACCTGGTACACACTCCAGGGGTCACCCACATTGGTCACAGTTCGGGTAACCCGATAACTGCCCTTAAGATTTGGCACAGTGATTGATGCATAGTTTAGGTCACTGGTACGCGGTATGGGCTTTATACACTCACTACTGCCTCCGGTTATTATTTGCAGAGAGTGATTGTCGTAACCTATTGAACAGAGGAAGGATTTGTAGTTCAGTGGGGATGAATCGAAAATAAGACCCGGGTTCAGAATGCGAGTTGGGTCTATGAAGCCTGACCCAAAGTCAAATGGGTTTGCTGGAGTTCCTTCTGGATCAGTAATTACATTATTGCCCTTCTTATCCAAAATTGTTGCTGCAAAATATATATTAAACATGTAAGAGAAAATGTCCTTGCTGAATTGATAGTAAAGTGGTTTTATGCGTATAAATATGGTGATGTTATATCAAATGGTTTGCTATTCACAAATTAAAAACACGAAATTTTTATATGCAATACAGCATGCTATATGCAAGGTGAAGTTGAATTTTACTGGCAATTAAATCACATCTTGGCATTAAAAGGTGAAGTCAACCAAATTATTACTAAATTGAACCCAAAATGTGAGAAATTTTAGTTTCTTGTACTTTTTATTATTCAGAAATAAAATACAGATTTAATCTGCTGATAAAAAAGGAAACATTGTCTGCACCTGTAGTCATGATGGCAGATTTGATTGCTGATGGAGACCATGTAGGATAGACGGCTTTTACTAATGCTGCTATTCCGGTAACATGGGGACATGCCATAGAAGTGCCAGACAGAACATTAAATTGCATACACTTATCTTTTGCTGGAGACCAAGCTGCCAGTATGTTCAGTCCTGGCGCTGCAACATCAGGCTACAATTAAGTCCAAAAATCCAGAATAAGTAAGCTATATATACATAATTTTGGTACGTATGGGTCTCATTAACTATTATATGCATTGTACCTTTAGAATGTCTGGTGTTAGTGAATTGGGTCCTCTCGAGGAGAATGCCGACACACGAGGTGCTGCAAGAGATCCCATTATGGTCCTTGCTGGTAATATTATTGACTTTGGACTCCTATATTGATTTGTATTTTTCATAATACTAAAGTTATTCATTCTTAGAAAAAGTAAAAAGGAATCCATGAGAGTCTAGCTAATTTGAGTTGCTATAGTTCATTTCAAGTGTCTAACCTTGTGGTATTAAGATATGACATGATTTTATCTCCCACTTCTCTGTTGACTGAACTGGCAGGTAAAACAAAAGGAGTTGCTACCCGGTACTCGGTTTCATCTATGAGTATCATGCCAGAAGCACCAGCCCTTTTAACTATCTCGCTCTTTTCCATCCTCGTGTCTGATGAACTTTCACTATGCCGACACACTAATATTTTCCCTTTTGCCTTGGTCTCATTCAGTGAGCTATCTAAGCAGAAGCTAAATGCATGGGGTAGAAAGTGCAACACTTAGAAAATTAAAAGAAAGGTTCATTTGTTTTTGCACTGATTAGAGAAACAAGAAACTGCGTTAATTCTATATTTATTATTCAATTCGTCACTAATTACCTGGATTGGGATGGGGTGAAATAGGCTGCATTGGCCTCAGAAGCAGAAATGGTGCTGATAGACGAGCTCATATTATATCTAGTCAAGCTATCGCCCTGAGAATCAAAGCATACAAATAAATTGTGTGTGTAGGTATTTTGTGTTACATAACTAATTCTACAAGTTTCCTGATATGATTGATTCAAGATTTACGCTGACAAAATTTACCAATATCTTAGTGCCATCACCAAGCACAACTGCAGATGCAAAATCGCGATCTGTGGACCCAGCTGCAACAGTTAGCAGCCATGGCGCAATATTAGTTGCCATACCATAACCCCCTGCATTCCCAGCTGATGAAATTACCAAAATACCCTTAGTAAGTGCATGAAAAGACCCTATGGATATCGGGTCTTTGAAATAATCATCTTGTGGAGGATCTGGGCCAAGAGAGACTGAAATAATATCGACACCGTCCTTTATCGCATCATCAAATGCCGCAAGAAGATCTGCATCGTAGCAACCCATTTCCCAGCATGCTTTATAGACAGCTATTCGAGCCATTTGGGCCCCACCTCGGCCGCCTCCAATGCCCAATCCTTTATAGCTCATGTTCTTTACATAACGTCCGGCAGCTGTTGAGGTAATGTGGGTCCCATGTCCCATGGTATCTCTTGGTGACTTGGATTTGATTATTACATCGGTATCGGCGTCTTCTCCTTCAACTACTTGATAATTTTTCTGCTTCTGTTCTTCGGCTTCATATCCAGATAAATAGTATCTGGCTCCAATTATTTTCCTGTGTAGTATATTTAATTGTTGCTTAATGTTTTAAGCTTTAGTTCCATAATAAAAAGAGTAAGAAACCAAAGTTTTACTTGTTGCAAGTGAAATTGGAAGAGGGGTCTCCAACTTGGCAACTGCCATTCCATCTTGAGGGAACTGGAGACATCCCTTCATCATGAAAGCTCGGTGATTCTGGCCAAATTCCTACAACAGCACTATGTATTGATCAAGCTTTACTTTTCACACTTCAGGGTTATATATATAAAAAAAACTTTTCTTAATCTAGTAGCAATCACGGTCAAATAAAGCTTACGCCATTGTTCTGACCAACTCTGAGGAATATATGCAATTACAAAATTGTGGACAATGTAAATGTAAATACTGAAGAATGCCAAGGTGAAATATTAAAAATTGTATATAATTAACAAGCAATGGGTGACTATCATTGGAACATACATCGCCAGTATCTACTTGTATACCCAAAAATATAAAATATTGCAAGAGGACGGCCCAGTACTGGATAAGTAATAGAGTTCAAGTATACGTGACACCCTAATAAGGTCAAGAGAGAGAACAACCAGCATAAACTGTTCACATGACATGCTTATCTGTCAATTGCTAAATTCCATTGAGAAAATTTTGAATGTAAGTTTGGTTGGAAAATTCTATATCATATGATTATAGCCTGGGTACTTAGGATATCACAACCAACAAATAAAATGTTGTTCAGGTAAGTAATCTATATTTATATAATGGACTCTTTATATAAAACTTATGTGTTGTAATTTATTTGGTTTTAGTGTTTAGAAGCATAATTGAAGGGCTCTAAAGCTGGCAAAACTATTATTGTTGCATGTTAATAAATTTATCACCAAAAAAATAATTAGAAAAAAATGCTTTGCTCCAGTGCTAATTAATTCAGAGCTGAGGTTGTGATTTGCCTAGTTGAGAAAAAAAAGGAGAACTGAGAACATATAAGAGCAGTTTCACCTGTGTCGATAAACCCAATTATGACATTTTCTTGGTCTTTTGTGGAATATCCAGGTACTTCCGTTCCTTCATTTGTGTGTAATCCCATGAAATCCCATGAATGTGTCGTATGGAGCTTTCTTTTCAAATTTGGCAGAACAGAGATTACACCAGGCATTGCTATACAACACATACAAAAAGCGAAAGAAAATGAACGCTATATAATGAATATATTTTTCACCACCGAAGTTAATTTTAGATTGTAAGGGCATTAGCATGTTACTCGTTACCTGCCAATATTGAAGCTTGCTCTTTGGTTAATTTCGCTGCGAAACCCCGAAAACCTCCTTGATAAGTGTATATATGAGATGCTCGTGCCTTCTCTAAGCTGAATGATAAACAATTATATATTTGTGATATATTTATGTTTAAAATCTGAATGTTGCAAGTGATGATACTCTTTTGCTCTGAAAAAATAGTAAATTTCCTATTGAATCATTTTACCCTGTTTTTTTACCTTCCATCATGAACAGAAGCAAGCATTTGGTGGTCATGGTACAATGTATCATCATCAATGCCGGCGTCATTGCCACTTTTTGTGGCTTTCCCCATATAAACCACATGAACCTTGTGGTTTAAGAAAAACAATGCGATGTTAAGTAGAGAAAAAAAAATGAAGGGATCACATAAAATTCTAAATATACTGGTTGTGCTATAAATTAGGTACCATGTGAACTTAATCTGCAATTCTGCATCATAGAACAATGTTTTTCACCACAGAAAGAATAACAATTAATATTGCCCAACCAGGTATTCGAACTCAATTCAACAAAAACTAATTGAAGTTACTTTTTTTGGGAAGGCTGGTAGACAAGGTGCTTCATTAGAAATAGAAGTACCAATTGATTTCACTAAACCAACTCTTCAAAATTGCAATAAATGTGTAATTAGAAACAGAAGATGTGTCTGAGTGTGTTTGGGGTTGGGTGGGAGGGAGGGGTTGTAACCTGAGAAGATAAGGAGTAATTAAACTCTGCTAGTACTATGGAGAGAAGAAGGATAATTGTGGTGAGAGAAAGAGAAGCCATGAAACTTCGAGGGGAATGGAGAGTAAGAGTAGATATTTCACATTGGTTTTGCTTAAGGCAACTGCCAGGTTTTCTGCATGAACAAACAAAAGCAACCCACTAACAATTGCATAGGAAAAGGCCTTTGAAAGAGAGATAGAGGCTGATGGCAGTTATCTAACCACCACATCGGAAAAAAAGATAAAAGAGGACGAGGAACAAACAACACAAAAATCAATAATGTCTCGTGATTGCATGCCTTAGTCCTCAACAAATGAAGACAATAATTCTCCCTATCATTGATTTTCTTTGTAAACTTTTTGCATGAAAAAACAAAAGCAACCAACAACCAATCGTACTAAATAAGGGATGTGGCAAAGGAAAAAAAAATATTATGATTTTAATTGGTCAAAATTTTTGTCCAGGGAAAACTTTGAAATCCCTCAAATTTTGTACTACGTAATCCTTTCTGATGTGATGTGCATCAAATAACCCGTTATTTAGTTCACTCCTTCGACAGTTATTTTTGTTTGTCAGGCCTGAGCCTGGCTAGTCTGTCAGCTATATACAATCTGGGGGTGAAAATGATAGCTGAAACTGAAGTGAAAGAAATGTTTCATATCAAAACTGACCCGTTAAGCGGAAATAAAAGTGATAACAGTGAGTGTACCGTTCTTTCACGGAAGTTTGGTACGTTTGAATTAGACGTTAAGTCGAAGAGAGTGAAGAATGGGCCCGGGACGTTAAGTTTTGATGCCGTTAGTGAAGAGAGTAGCAACCAGGAGCTGACACGTGGCTAAGAGGACCTTGCTGACTCGCGAATGCAGACAAAAGAAGAATTACGGAGGATTAAGTGAAGTTGTGATGTAATTCCTGTAATTTTTACTTTTTATCTTATTTTCCAGATATTTGTAAGGAGGGAGGCGCTAGGGTTTCTTTATGCTTGATATCAGATCTGAAAACCACTTATTCTCTTATTTCTCTATTTTCTACTATTTTCCACTGAATTTTCTTATGCATTGTATCTTGAATCTTTGTAAGGCTCAATAGCCGAGTTTATGCTCAATAGCAGAGTTTATTATCCAATTATCTTTTCCACCTCTCAATTTAGTTTCATTAGCTGTAATTTGTATGAATTTACAAAACCTATCAGATCTGGTCTGGTAGAAAATTACTGGTAACAACTGTTCTCCCTGTGTTCTTGTTCTAAGTTATGCTTCTAGAGCTAAATAGCAGCTCAGGGACGTGACAAATTGGTATCAGAGCACCGGTCGCTAAAGGGCCAGTGTTGTCTATTGTGATTCATGAGTAAGACTGGGCGAATTCCTAGAAATAGTAGCATGGAGGATTTGAAAGAGAAAAATGCACAGATGGAAACTGAGTTGGGAAGATTAGCTGGGGAGTTGGGTGAGTTGAGCAAGAAGCAAGCTGAAGCAGCAATAGGAATGGAGGTTAGACTCACTAACTTGATGGCTGAGCAAATTAAAGAAGTTAATAAATCCTTTGATAGTAAAATGGAGCAGCTCAGTTTAATGGTAGAGAGGTCTCTGAGACAGTCAAGTGGAAAAGGACCAAATGATGCTAGACCAGAGACTAGCACCAGGAATGAAGGTCCTAGGGGTGAAGCTGAAGGGCATAGTAGAAATGTAGGAAGAGGAAATGGAAGACAAGAGGAGGAAGATGGTGGGTCCATACCTCAGATAAATGAAGAAGAATATAATTGGGTAGAAGAGATGCTGAGAAGGAATAATGGCAGAGGTGAAATACAATTTAGACTACCTAAAATGGATTTTCCACATTTTGATGGAGGTGACCCAACTAAGTGGAAGATGAACTGTGAGCTTTATTTTGAAATGTATAGCATTCCTGGCATATATAGATCTAGAATGGCTATATTGAACTTCTCTGAAGATGTGCTTGAATGGTACATGAGCATTGCAACAGATGGTCAAATGCTGCCATGGGAGGTGTTGAGTGAAGAGGTGATGGCAAGTTTTAAAACTTGCAGCATTAAGCACCCTGTGGACGAGTTCAAGAGGCTGCATCAGTTGGGAAGAGTTGAAGAATATTACAAAAAGTTTGTGAGAGCAAAGGCTAGATTACTGAGAGCCAAACCCACCTTAGATGAAGATTTTTTTATGGCTGGGTTTATTAGTGGGCTGAAAGAGGATATCAAAAATACTGTGGAGCTTTTCTACCCCAGAAGTTTAAACAGTGCCTATCAATATGCTTTAAAGGTGGAGGCAAATCAAGATAGTCAACAGAAGAGATCCAAAGAGTTAGTAAGACCCAGTAAATTTCAAAAATATCCCCAGGCTAAACCAAAGTTTGAAGGAGAGAAGAGAATAGCAGAAGAAGATATGAGGGAAAATCAATACCAGAAACAATGGCAACCATGGCAGAATAGAAACAACAACCAAACAATGACTTTCCAACAAAGGAGAGCTTTGGGTCTGTGTGATAAGTGCAATGAAAAGTATTTCCCAGGTCACAAGTGTGCTGGCAGGATGATGGGTATTGCATCTGAACCCATTATTGATGAAGTAGAAGAAGAAGAAGAAGGTGAGAATGGCCAAGAAGAAGAAGTGAATGAGGAGCACACAACTGTGGAACAAGCTGTCATCTCCATGTATGCCTCAACTGACAAGAAAAAGGTGAGTTCAATGAAATTCAGAGGTCAGATTGGCAAGGTACCTATATGTGCACTGTTAGACAGTGGGAGCACTCACACCTTTGTAAATCCAGAAATATTGAGTCAATTGGAGTTACCCTTAAGTCAGTCAAACCCCATGGTGGTAATGGTGGCAAATGGGGAGAAGATGGTAACTGATACCATATGTAATTCTCTAAATTTCTCTCTGCAAGGGCATGAATTTGAGAAAGATGTTAGATTGCTTGCTATCCAGGGCTATGATATGATACTGGGATTGGATTGGCTAACCAGTTTAGGCCCAATGAAAATTGATTGGAGCAAGGGTATTCTGGAATTTAATAAAGGAAATAAAGAAGTGAAATTAACAGTGAGAGAGGAGTTTGCTGAAGTACAACTAGTCAAAGGGATAGTGAATGTGGAGAAAGAAGTAAAGAAAGGAAATGATGTGATTATTGCACAAATATTTAGAATTGAAGAAGGAAAAGAAGAGCCTAAACTAAACTCAGAATGGCAAGTTGTGGTAGATGAATTCAAAGATGTTTTTGATGAACCAAAGGGGCTGCCACCACAAAGGGGAGTTGATCACAAAATCAATCTGTTACCTGAGTCAAAGCCAGTGAACCAAAGACCATACAGGTTCTCTTATTTCCAAAAATTGGAACTTGAAAAGATTATAGAGGAGTTGCTAAAAGGAAAATTGATCCAGGAGTCAGATAGCCCCTATGCATCTCCAGTGTTGTTAGTGAAGAAGAAGGATGGTGGTTGGAGAATGTGCATCGACTATAGACAGCTGAATACTCAGACAGTGAAGAATAAATTCCCTATTCCCATTATTGAGGACATTTTGGATGAATTAAAAGGGGCTGAGTATTTCACTAAAATTGACTTGAGGTCAGGATACCACCAAATCAGAATGCATGAAGGAGACATTCATAAAACAGCATTCAGAACCCACCAAGGCCATTATGAATTTTTGGTGATGCCATTTGGCTTAACTAATGCGCCAGCAACTTTTCAGGCTCTTATGAACAAGGTATTTAAACCATACTTAAGGAAATTCATACTTGTGTTTTTTGATGATATCTTGATTTATAGCAACAGCTTAGCAGAACATGAACAACACTTGAGGATGACCTTAGAGATACTCAGACAACATAAGCTGTTTGCTAAGAAAAGCAAGTGTGAATTTGGTGCCAGGAAGTTAGAATATTTGGGACATCTAATATCATCTGAAGGAGTGGCAACTGATCCCAAGAAAATAGAAGCAATGGTTAACTGGCCAACACCAAAAACTGTGAAGGCATTAAGGGGGTTTCTGGGATTGACAGGTTATTACTGAAGGTTTGTAAAAGGGTACAGTGAAATTGCTAAACCACTTACCACTCAATTGAAGAAGAATGCTTTTAAGTGGAATGAGGATGCTGATGCAGCTTTTCAGAAGTTGAAACAAGCAATGACGACAGTACCTGTTCTTGCAATGCCTGATTTTTCTCAACCTTTCATATTGGAGACAGATGCCAGTGACATAGGGATGGGTGCAGTATTGATGCAAGGTAGGAGACCCATAGCATACATGAGCAAGTGTTTAGGAGTGAAGAATCAAGGGCTATCCACATATGAGAAGGAATTTTTGGCTCTTCTCACAGCAGTGCAAAAATGGAGGCACTATCTCATTGGAAAACCCTTTATTATCAAAACTGATCAGATTAGCCTAAAACATCTGCTAGAGCAAAGAGTTAACCACATGATGCAACACAAGGGCCTGTGCAAGTTGATGGGGTTAGACTATAAAATTGAGTACAAGAAGGGCACTGAAAATAAGGTGGCAGATGCTTTATCCAGATTACAAGGACCCAAGGAAATTGATGGACAAGAAATAGGGACAGCACAAGCTGTGACTGAACTGGTACCCACTTGGATAGATGAAATTAAAGACAGCTATGGGGAGGACAAATGGATTAAAGAACAATTTGAAAGGTTGAAAACTGCTGGAGAAGATGAAAAATATACACAACACCAAGGGGTGCTCAAATATAAGGGAAGGTTATGTGTGGGGAGTGCAAAACAGTGGAGAGAAAAATTGATGAGAGAAATCCATGATTCCAGCATTGGAGGGCATTCTGGTATATTGGCCACATATAAAAGAATGAAGAGAAGCTTCTACTGGCCCCACCTGAAGGAGGACATTCACAGGTATGTGCAATCTTGCAATGTGTGCCAGCAAAACAAGGGGGAGAATATAAAATTGCCAGGGCTATTACAACCTTTGCCTATCCCAGCTGAGGCTTGGCAAAGCATCAGTATGGACTTTATCTCAGGATTGCCTAAGTCTGAAGGAAGAGAGGTGATTATGGTGGTAGTTGACCGTTTGACCAAATATGCACATTTCATAGGTCTAAAACATCCATACAAGGTGACTGATGTGGCTCAATTATTTTTAGAAAATGTGTATAAACTTCATGGTCTCCCAATGAATATTGTCAGTGACAGGGACCCAATCTTTACAAGTAGATTTTGGCAAGAATTGATGAAAAGCTTGGGAGTGAAACTGAACATGGGTACATCATATCATCCTCAGTCTGATGGGCAGACTGAGAGAGTGAATCAATGTGTGGAAACATATCTGAGGTGTATGTTACAACAACAAACCAACAATTGGTACAAATGGCTGCCTTTGGCAGAATATTGGTATAACACCAATTTCCACACCTCATTGAAGAGTTCTCCTTTTCAAGCACTTTATGGTTATGAACCACCTCAATTAGCAATGGGGTCCCCTCCTAGATCTGCTGTGGAAGGAGTGGATGCACTTCTAAAAGAGAGGCAACAATGGTTACAAGTATTAAAGAAAAATCTTCAGAGGGCTCAGGATAGAATGAGAAAGTTTGCTGACAGCAAGAGATCAGAAAGAAAATTTCAAGTAGGAGATTGGGTATATTTAAAGCTACAACCATATAGGCAAGTTACTGTGCAAGGGAGAGTTAATCAGAAGTTGTCTCAGAGATACTATGGGCCTTTTGAAATTTTAGAAAAGTTTGGGGGGGCAGCTTATAAACTGAATTTGCCTCAAGGGTCCCAAATTCATCCAGTGTTTCATGTATCACAGCTTAAGGCTAAGTTAGGGGAGCATAGAATGAGTGAGCCAGAGTTACCTATTGTTAATCCCATCAAGAAGTCAATTACTGAACCAGAAGCAATTCTGCAAAGAAGAGGGGTTAAAAAGAAAAATGCTTGTGCAGTGCAAGTCTTAGTTAAATGGAAAGGAAAATCTGAAGAAGAAGCAACATGGGAGGAGTATGAACTGATGGAGAAGCAATTTCCTGAATTCATCCTTAGAGACAAGGATAATTTGAAGGAAGGGAGAGTGTCAGCTATATACAATCTGGGGGTGAAAATGATAGCTGAAACTGAAGTGAAAGAAATGTTTCATATCAAAACTGACCCGTTAAGCGGAAATAAAAGTGATAACAGTGAGTGTACCGTTCTTTCACGGAAGTTTGGTACGTTTGAATTAGACGTTAAGTCGAAGAGAGTGAAGAATGGGCCCGGGACGTTAAGTTTTGATGCCGTTAGTGAAGAGAGTAGCAACCAGGAGCTGACACGTGGCTAAGAGGACCTTGCTGACTCGCGAATGCAGACAAAAGAAGAATTACGGAGGATTAAGTGAAGTTGTGATGTAATTCCTGTAATTTTTACTTCTTATCTTATTTTCCAGATATTTGTAAGGAGGGAGGCGCTAGGGTTTCTTTATGCTTGATATCAGATCTGAAAACCACTTATTCTCTTATTTCTCTATTTTCTACTATTTTCCACTGAATTTTCTTATGCATTGTATCTTGAATCTTTGTAAGGCTCAATAGCCGAGTTTATGCTCAATAGCATCGTTTATTATCCAATTATCTTTTCCACCTCTCAATTTAGTTTCATTAGCTGTAATTTGTATGAATTTACAAAACCTATCAGATCTGGTCTGGTAGAAAATTACTGGTAACAACTGTTCTCCCTGTGTTCTTGTTCTAAGTTACGCTTCTAGAGCTAAATAGCAGCTCAGGGACGTGACATAGTCTCTCTTAAATTTTGGGCCATAACTTTTAAGGTTGCAATTGGTTTCGCTCTGAACCGGACCCGAACCGATGACGATGAGGGTAGCTGGGTAGGGGAACCAAGTTTAATTAAGCCTTCTCACCCTTGAGTTTATGTAAAGTTTACCTTCAAACCTTTAGGCCCAAAATGTATTTTGTTTTCTTCATTTCGTAATTACATCTTTATATGATTTTTCAATAAGGATTGAATTTGAGAAAAAATTTATCACCCATAGCGTTAATAGTTATTCCTCTCAGTCCCTAAAGTCCTAAACACTCTTTTTTCCTTGTGCTAATTTTGTTTTCAAATTACAGGTATCTCAGGTGCAAGAAATGTCCCTTGCCCAAGCTTACCCCACTCTCTTCATTTCTACAACCTAGTTTTTTGATAGATTAATTAGTTAATTATTTGATTTGTACTCTGGAGAGGGAAAGGATGATTATAGCGACAGGAAGAGAAGCCATGAGACATGAGGGGAATGGAGTTGTGGATTAGATATTTCACAATGTTTTAATTTGCTCAAGGAAACTGCCAGGTTTCCTGCATGAACAAACAAATTAGCAACCAACTAATGCAGAGGTGCAAGGGAAAAATGCATTTAAAAGAGAGATAAAAGGCTGCTGGAGGCTATATAACTTCTAAAAAAAATAAATAAAACGAAGATCAATGTCTCGTGATTATATACCTCATTCCTTCTCAAAAGGAAAAAAGAAAAGAAAAAAAAAAAAGGAAGGTTAGATTAAATTATTGGTATCATCATTCACAGAGTTCTGGGGTAATTTTGTTTACAATATACTTTTCCTAACTAGCAATTTCTCGATTTTTAATTCTTAGATATCTCTATCTCTATCTCTACTACTTATAAATGCATCTAAAAAAAGGTCGAAACTTTTTGTTAACAATTTTTATACCGTTGATCTGTAAATGTATGGTTAGATCTGTCTCAACACATCTCTATGCGCACACAAGGAAAGAATTATCTCGGTTTTGAATTGCTGCACAAAAGGAAAAAATTTTCTTTGGATTTCCATCTAATATAGAAACAAATTGAATAACATATCTATTTGTATCGATGGTAAATTAAGAAACATATTTTTATTGTCTAATATTATTTTATTTTTTTATTTGCCCACATAGAAGGGCCTATTATGCTAGTTTAAAAGAAATAGGAAACGAATTTAATTGTGCTAAATAAAGGATGTGGCAGAGGGAGAATATGATGAACGTTTAGCTGGCTATTAAATATTGTTTACGGGAAAACTTTGACGTCAGCTTTGCGTAAGATGTCTGATCAAATTCATAACATATCTGATGACATAGTACCTCTTAAAATAATATAAAATAGCTGTGACGTCAGCTTGAGATGTACTTTTAACACAGCAAAATTTTTACGGGCACAAAACTGATCCTAAAAAACGTCATTTTGACCGAAAGCATCATTTACTTCAGTACATTAGAAACTCCATACAGACGCACACAATATTATATAACAACCTTTTGCAACTCCCTACGGACCTCAGCCTGAAACTGGTGCAACTTATCCCTCAGATCTGACCAGAGGTCCGACTCGAGCATATCCCTAAAATAGAACATTGTTACCGTCATCTCAGTATCTTTATCTAGAATTAAATTGCACTGATAGCGAAAAGAATTATCAGAATTTGATATCCCTGAAAAGACAAAGATTCCCTTGATTTTCTTCGACTCTTTAACTGACACGTCGCCTGGAACAACACACATGAACAAGCAAATAAAGACAATGCTAAAATATAAATATGCATCGACATTCATCAGAACAGAAAGGCTAAATTTAGCAAGAATAGGAACATGAAAATAAAGGATCCTCACCAGATAATTTCCAACGAATCCCAAGATAAGCAAATGTGATTCCAGCATCATATTCCTCAATGTTATTAATCACCTGCTCATAATATTATCAAGGAATAAAAAAACTTATTGAATCCTCAATGCCAATAATCATCGACACATAATAATCATCAAGGAAAAAAATGACTAACACCACAGGCTAAACACGACACCTATATTGGTGTTTGGCCAGAACTGTTGGCTGGTTTCCAACAGAGGGCCTACTTTTATATTTACAAGGATAAAGCACTCACACAGGTGATTCTTGTCTGTTAATAATAATATTCATTTAATACAGTCCTGTTTGGGAAGAAATATTTGAGGTTAAGATATTCGTAGTAGCAAGACCTACCTTCCCAGGAGATTCTAGCTCTACGAGGAATGAGTCAGGAAGGCAAAGGCTTGGGCATCTCACATCACGAAGCAATTCCTGAAAACATAACAAAACACTTTTTTGAAAATCAATAGAAGATTTCATTTCACCTAATAAAACAACAAAAACAAATAAATATGCTGAGAATTTTGAAACTAGTGACAAGTGAAAAACTTCATAGAATAAGAAATTCAATATATAAGATGTGCAAAAATCAATGAAAGTAAACATGAGAAAGACAGATAAGATGAGTTCATTGACATTCATCAGATAATGTATGCAAAGAATTGAGATGAGTAGCAAGCGAACAGATAGTCCATACATCTAATCTCCCCTGTGCCCATGACCTAAACGCATTACCCAAATGCTCCTGCAGCACATAACAACATCATGGGTCCATCATTCAACATATCGAAATAAAGAAGGAAAATGAAATATAGATCAGCCACAGCAGCATGAAACATCTACCTGCATGAAGGAATGAATACAAGGCAAAATTTCATTTTTGTAGTCAGAGACACAAAGACTGTAGAGGAATTGCTTTGACATTTTTAAGCTTGCAAAATTTTGTACAATTTCAGCATATACATCACCAACCTACATACACAAAAAAAAAAAAACCCATCAATTCATGAGCGAGAAAGAGAGATGTTCCACAGGGGCTGACATCAACGGTAAAAAAAGAAAAAAGGTAACAAGGGGCCACAAACCTCAGATGTCAAACATAGTTTGGATTCAGCACAAAAAAGCGGCAAGCAACCGATTTCTTTTAGGTTGTCACAGAATATTTCATGTAATTGACTGATATTCTTAATGTGGCCCTCTTCTTCAGTCTCATATAAATTTCTAAGATTTCCAATTTCCACGATAAACCTTCTATAAGTGCTGTCGACTGTAATCGAATCATCTAGGCTAAGGCTAAGAGTCCTTTCATTAACACCCTCATTCACTCCTGACCGACCTTCTTGCTGGACTTGAATAGGCACCAACCAGTCATTACAATCCCAAAAGAGCCTAAGGTGCAACATATGAGACTTTTGATCTGGGAACATCTTTTTACATGTAAAGCAGCGCCAGCACTTTCGAGTCCGGCTTGTTTTCCACCCCCAAATATTCTGTGCGGTTTCCAAGCCAATTTTTTTATTTTCTAGGCAATGCTTCACGACATCATTGATCGTCATGCAAACAAAGAGACCATCGTCTTTGTAATCCCAAGTACATTTCTCTCTCATGAGCCAAACTAAAGTGGAGAATTCCTTGCTCTCAAAGTATTTCTTCGAAAGGAATTCTTTCATCTCCATACCAACATCTATAATTGGTATGTTAGGTAGGCACAGGCTATCAGTGTCAGAATCAGGGAACATATCCAACATATCAAACAAACAGCAGGGAAGACCTTGGGCCTCCTGTGACTGCTGAGACTCCAGTTCAGCTTTCGACTCGGGTTCACCACCTGACTCGGGCATGGCTTCGGGTTTCGCCTCTGATTTGGCTATTGCTACCGCTATGCCAGTTCTGCTCCTGGAGAGTGCACTTGCACCAGGTGGTTCTCCCTCCAGTGCTTCTCCACCATAAATCATCATGGGATCAACATCGGATGCGCTAATTGCACTACTGCCACGACTCACGAGCTCCGGAGGAGAGGTTGACACTTCTTCACTTCTCTTGTAGAAGCTCGTGTCTGGCGTCGTCGTAATACTGCCATCCCCAGCTGCAGATTCTCCTTCGACGTTGCTATAGACATGCTCCTCATGGCGGTCTTCTCGTGACCATTTCATTATATTATTACCCTGCATTTTAAGTGGCATAAATGCTAATATAAGGTCCTGAGCCCCAACAACAAACAAAGGTTTGTCTAACCTAGCAGCAAAATTCATATGCCAATTTTTCTATCATCAAACCAGTCTGATCCAGTGCCGGCAATTACTTGCCTGCATGGACTGCTGCTAGGTTCTATGCTGATTCCGGGTGCAAGTGTTTAGCAAGTAGCAACCAAGTACAGGTACTTACTAAGGCTTGGGTCTGCCATGACTTTACAAGAAATTCTCTTACCTCACTGTCATCCTCTTCTTCGACGCCAGCTGCCACAAACACGGCGGTTTCAGTTCTGATGCTCAAATAGAATTTCAACTACAAAGGAAAATGTGAAACATCAATCTAGTGTGTTGAAGAAGAACAACTGAACAACCCTAAAACTTGTACAAAACAAAAATAACGAACCCGCAAGAAAGATTTCAAAAGAGGGAGCAAAATGCAATCACGGAGGTCAACAGCACAGAGCCGGCGGACCTGTAGCTCGAGGAATTGAAGCTCCCAAGCTAATTTGATAAGTTTAACATAGTGCTGCATCTGCGCAAACAAAATGTTAAGTTACTGGACTGGTAACAAATGACAAGAAAAATAAGGACGACGAAAAAAAAAAATGCAGGTACCTCAACAAGAACCCCAGACTCAAATTCAGTTCTTTGTCGTTTAGAAGGCTCTCTGAAAGAACAGCAAGGAGTAGCCATCATGTCTCCGACATTAGCAGCATTGGATTCACTGTTTGATGACAAATCAGGAGACGTCATAGCAAGAATTGGTATGGGCCAGCGCCCCATATTCAAAATCTCCAAGCAGGATGTAAGTAATTTCAAATCGGACTGTGCACGAACAGTTTGGAGGCATTCAGAAAATGACGCTGCCTTCTTTTTCGCCAGTTGAAGGATCTCAGAAGCCTTGGGAGGGAGTTTCTCGACCGTGGGAAAGTAAGGTGCTTTGAACAACCATGAGCCCATATCATCTGCTCCAGAAAAATTTAACTTCGCATCATCCAGAAACAAGTAATCACAAGCAGTTGAAAAGGAAACCGCATCAGGACATTCACTTTTGCTCAAGCCAGCATCATCATCTTTGCCCCCTTCCACTTCTCTGTTTTGAGAAGCTAGAGTTGAATCACGTATCCCCTCCAGGAGACTAACAAAATGGCCAAGAGAGTCCTCCTCCATGAAAAGGAAGGGAAGGGGAGAGCAATAGAAAAGGTATCTCAAAGGGAGTGGGAGAGTGTTAATTGGGTCAAGGTGTCGAAGGACGTGGTCAGAAGCCACAGCAATGAGAGCCCTCAAACAGGCACGAGAGCACACTGTAAAGGAATCCCTCTCACCAGAGTCTAAATCTAATAACACCTTCTCAAATCCGTTCACTAATTGTGCCAGGAGTTTACTCCTACTACAATCTTCAGGAAATGGCCATTTCAAGGAGCCAAAGCAATCGGTATAGAGGCTGTTATTCAGTGCAGATAGTGCATTGAGAGCAACCCTGACGTCTATAGGTCTCCACGCTGTAGTATGAAGGGCCTCAGGGAACCGTTGTTCCTCAGTTGGGTTCAGTCGAAGGAAAGGCAAAGCATGACAGTGCTCGGACTTCAGGTGCAGAACAAGGGAATCATCGTCCGGAAACCAACGAGGGCAGTCGCAAGTAGGGCAGATGTAGACCTGCCATGTGTTGTGCAGTTTGAAAAACATCACAGCGTCTGAGAGCATATCCCTTAAGCAGGAAGCATCCGGATCATGCCTGCGACAGAAAGAGTCGAGATCGCTTACTTGAACCTTGAAGAATTCACCCTTCACTGCAATGCCAAATCCAGTAAAAATAAATAAATAAATAAAGAACCTGTTTTGAGGTTTTAAGTATGTTTTTCTCATTGTAATACAGGGCTGTCTGGTGTTAATGGATGGTTGATATGCTTAAGGGAAGCTCCCTGTGTACTTGAAATATAAGATGACCAGTTATGGGACGATAATGCAGAAACTGGTGTAGAACAACAGAGCAATCGAATCATTAAATATTGAAACTTATAACTACGTAAAAAAAAGGCTGTCCTGATCTAAAATGCAAGTAATGAAACAAGTTATGCCTGATTCACTATGGTGAAAAGGGAAACAAAAAGGTGACCTCATGAGAGTTAAACTGTATATATAGTCCAGTCTTGTATATGTTTGTCCCACTCAACCCTCAACCCGCTCCCCCTCCTTTATCATTTTACAATCAAATCCAGTGACAGCAGAGGCAGTTTAAAATCCATTAACACCATAATCTCCCACGGCCATGATTTTGATTTTTAAGGTATGAACTCGATGTATATCCATGCCTTTGGGAACCACAGACTAGTTCTTACTTACAATTACAATGGGGATTAAAATATAAGGACAACAGAGACAGGCGAGAAGGGAAGCACAGGAAAAGTTATATAAGATTGCCAGTTTAATTGTTAGTTACCTGAGTCGATAAGTTGGTCTCTATAAAAGTTTCTGTAGAGGGCTTCTCCAATGATATCTGGAGTTCCGCCCCAAAGATACCGCCCTTTTGTTTCTTCGTAAAAGTGCTCCCTCAAGTCTTCCACACTCGACTTTTCGGAGTCGGAGTCGGATGTTGGTGATGCTACCTTCGCTTCCTCGCCACTTTCATCCCTTCTTTCAGCCTCCATCGTCTTCGGATGTTGGTGATGTCGAAGACGGCTTTTTTTCTTTTGTTTCTTTTACCCAATTAGGAATTGGATTTTATTAACAAATCCTATTGGAAAAAGAGTTAATTATATTCGTGAGAATTCCATTTTTTTTTAAAAGTCTGCTTCTGGCCGAAAATTAAAGAAATCTTATTATAGTAATAAATCATTGAGATAATTAGTTATATGCCACTCCAGATTTTGCCAATTAGGAAAATACCATTCTTAAATTACTAATTATAAACATGCCATCACAAAATTAACAAAGTTAGATTTATACCATTAATTCTTTCCAAACCATAGCCATTTAGAGATATGCCCCTCTAAAAATTTTCAAAATTCCTAATTTACCCTTCTGTTTCATCATTAGTCATTAGGTTTATTCATTTAAGGAAAAGACGAAAATGTCGCCCAGCACACCTACGATAGAATTTTTAATATGGAATGGTAATAATTTTGATTAAACTAATGAAGAGTGAAGGCCCGAAAGTACTTTTGCTAATATAATTGCAAGTTTTGTTTTTTAAATTATGCAGATCTTATAGTATTGTTAAAATTTCAAGATATGTTATCAAATCCCCTTTACACCGAGAACCCAATTTTTTTAGCAAAATCAACGATGCGAACAACACAACTTTTTTATGTTTATGTATAAATTGAAAGCAAAATATGCACATATAGCAACAAAAATTATGTAAATTAATTTTATCGTATTTAATACCAAAAAGTCTCAAAAAATTAGATTGATGCAATTGTTAGATGACTAATTTGAGGTACGTCACTATAAAATTATAAAAAATTATTTTAGGTTATTATTTTATACACTGGTGGCATAAGACTAATTTTTATTATTTTGTAATGGCATAAAAAATTTTTTTATAGAATTATAATGGCATGAAACTAATTATTTTTTTCATGTTGGCATATGTCTAATTTTAATGTTTTACAATGGCATATTCAAAAGGGCGTAATGGTCATGTCCATTGTTAGATGGCATAAAACTAATTTTTATTATTTTGTAGTGGCATAAAAATAATTTGTCGTTTAGTGATGGCATATCTCCAATTTTAAATATTTCCGGTGGCATAAATCTAAATCACCCTAAATCATTTTTATTATACTAGCAGGAGTGCCCACCCAATATGTGGGCGGACTTTAATACGTGAAAACATTATTTGACGCAGATATATTTGACGTTTTCAATAATTGTGATCAACGTTATCTGGGTCGGTGTTGAAGGTAGCATTAGTATTCATCGGTTTAAACAAATAGAATAAATTAAAGTGAACATGTAAACTATTCAATAAACAATTTCACATAAAAAAATATTGTCTCAAACAAAATAAAATAATACAACATGACAAGATTCTTGAATCGTTCTTGCTCCCAAGTTGTAATGAACATTGATTCTACCCAAGATGGAGATCTGTTTTATAAAAAAAAAATAATTAATAATTAATAAACACCAAAAGATCTAAGATAGTTTTGTACGTTAAGTGCATGTGTGACTTTGATATGAGAGAAATAAATATTTTTTAAAATAAAATTACGTTACCTCAATGCCTTCGTAGTACTTTTCGGTATGCAACATTTTTGTGCATGTTCCGTCTTCCGGGTCGATATTGGCACATGGTTTTATAAGCAGCTTTGTATTTTGTCGGGAGACACCTCTCGATAGCGCCACATACAGTTGTCCATGTGAAAATATCGGCTCAGGCAAGTAGACTCCGACATTAGGGATGGTCTGTCCCTGTGCCTTGTTGATTTTCATTGCAAAACACAATCGATTAGGAAATTGTTTTCTCTTAAACCTAAAAGGGAATAAATCATCATCCGGTGGACTTAGGGGAATCCTGGAAATAAATACTCTTTTCCCTGCATGTCCTCCAGTAGCGATCTCTGCATCAATTACATTCATTTCGAAATTTCGACACACTAGTCTCGTGTCGTTGCAAAGTGCATTTGCAGGATCCAGATTACGTAACAGAATTATTGGACATCCATTTTTAAGTTTGAGGATATGCGGTGGCAATCCATTGGGCGTCAGAGAGTTCAAAAATTCAGAGGGGTAGTTGTCATGCGCGTCATCCTCTGCTATATTAATGCTGTGATATATCAATTCTTCTCCAGGATAATCCTTAATCATATGCTCATTGAGCTTGTCGACATACTCATTCTTGGTGGAGAGAATTGCCCGAGAAGTAATGTAATTTGTTCGGTGGCCATTTTCATTGAGAGAGGGGAATACAGTCTCAATTAGTTCATCTACCGACTCTTCCTCTGTAGTGTATGGAATTATCATCTCATCGGAAATAAGTATGAAGTCATTCACAATCGAGGGCTCGATTCCATCGCCGACATTTAGTAGGAACTGTGCAAACCGTGGATCACTCGAAGCTCTAATGTTTCGGGTCAACTTTCTCTTCTTTATATAGGACCACAGAGGGGATATCGGCAGTGTCGCGTCGACGATCTGAGCTTTGGTCCCATGTCTAACCACAGGCAAAATTTGTCTGAATCACAATACTTGCACACCAAATGAATGCCCCCATGAAATTTTACGTGCCCAAAGCACCTCCCGTAGAGGAATATTAATTGAGATTATAACAAAGGGTCTCTATATCTCTCTCTCTCTCTTTTTTTTTTCTCTATACGCCTTTTCTAGAAGGTTATTTAAAATAATTGGCCTACAATTTTCAAAAAGGCAATTACAGAAATACAGGCAGGGACAATGGCTGACTTGGCACCCTTTTATTACTTGATTTCTATATTTGCCAATTTATAACTGGCCTACAATTTTCAAAAAGGCAATTACAGAAATACGGGCGGGAAAAATGGCTGACTCGACACCCTTTCATAACTTGATTTCTACAATTACCAATTTATTTCATAACCGCATATTTGCCTAGGGGTGAGCAGAGAACTCGTAACTCGTGAGCTAACTCGAACTCGACTCACAAAAACTCAATTGTAACTCGAGCCAACAAAATTCGAGTCGGTAAAACTCGAGCTAAACTAACTCGATTGGTTGACGAGTTGAGTTTGAGTTAAGGTCAGCTCAGCTCGCAGCTCGTGACACAATAAATTTATATTTGAGATATGTATTATGAATATAATTTATGAGTACTAAAAATTTATAAATTAATAATAAGAATTTTCTTCTTATATATTTTTATTTTAACTAATATTATACATGATATATTGAGTTTCAAGACACATTTTGTTTCAAATCAATAGAAAGAATATAAAAGACAACAATTTTATTGTTTACAATATTGTATATGTCAAAAAAATTTAATACTAGAATAACATATGAATTAAATAAATAAAAATTTGAAGGATATATGTTTATTTTAAGTTAGCTTGAGCCCACGAGCTAGCTCGAGTTGGGAACGAACTGAGTTTGAGCTAACTTAAGAAACTTGAAAGTATTTCTAGCTCGGCTCAACTCAACTCGAGTTACCTCCGAACTGAGTTTGAGTTGTCCCTAACTCGCTCAAACTCGACTCATATGCAGCCCTATATTTGCCTGAGCAACACAAATGATATTCGTGTGTAATCAAACAACAATTAGTTATAATACGGATCTTTGAGATCTTAACCTTTTATTGAGATTATAATAGAAGGTTACAAACTTATTTTAAAAAGGTCTAAAAAAATACCAAAAATAATACTATTATCTAATATAGGCGGCTGATCATTTCTCAATTATTAAAATATGCTACCTTATTTTGGAAGCTGCTCACTAATTTCATTAGACCGATTAAAGCTCAGAGTAGAAAGAAAAAATTAGTGGAGCATTTTTTTTTACTACCTCATAATTTGGATATATGCAAATTAAAAAGAAGCAAATTTGGTGCAACTTTCCATCAACAAAGCAAAAATAATCACAGAAAATATCTTCCCTTTCGGCTTTGTTGTTTGCTCCTTTTATAAGTTAATTAATAAAGTTTCCCGAAAAAAACATAGGATGGAATTGAAGTATCTGACAAAAGAAATAAAACCTTATTAGTCCAGGATTGTATAATGGTTTAACCTTTTCATTTTTCTCATACATACGATGCAATTATTTCATTTATGAAGTCCTAACATAAAGAGTACGTAGAGGGCGAATCAGAGAAGAGAAAAAATTAACAATTTGAGACCTAATTTCGATACAAATATAGAAGATAAATAAAAGCAATAACCGTTGTAAATTTATGTAGATGCTTGGTATGTGTCAAAATAAGAGGTTGATATATAATGAACAGACAACTATTCTCCATCTTTAGATAGGTATTTGAGTATGGGCATGAATTCAACCCAATAACAAAATCAGATCCATAATTTTTAAGTACATCCGAATCAATAAAGAAAACTTTTATTCAGTTTAGTCCTCTCAGATGCTGTTTATAAAATTTTCATTATGGGCATCCTGTTGACAACAGATTCATATTTTTTGATACAAAAGTGGTCGATACCACCTGTTTCATTATAGAAACTTAAACTTACAGTATTGGATGAAAAAAAAAATGAAAATAGTAATAAAATAATCCAATCCCTACTACTGTTCTCCTATGAGTAGCATCCCTGTTCACTCTATGTCTATCCTTAGACTATACCAGTATACTTGCAATCCAATAAAAACACAACTAACAAAATTGAAATACTACCACAATTTAGCATCTCTGCATTCAACAAAAACACAGCTTTTAAGCATTTTTGAAACACTTGGTAGCATCACCTGATTCAACACTTGGTGGTAAAGAGTCGGTCCATGGATGACTCCATCCCATCAAAGATTATTTGGAGTTTTGTCAACACTTGTGTTTAAATAAGACAACTGCCTAGAAAAAATTTAACATCAGAAAACAAAAACTAATAAATGTATAGTTCTCTGCCTATTATGGAGTTGAAGAATTGGGTGCATGAAAATGCTTTAACCGGTAACTTGCTCAGCTGCAATTAAATTGATAATTATAATTACTAATGAAAAATACAATGACAGTTCCGCCATGAAGGTTTATTAATGGAGACAGTTTATAAAACTTGTAAGACCAGATCACATATGCTTTCACTTCTCTAGTGGAAATACTATACCTGGAAATTTTAATAATGTTAGTTATTGTTGTTTGTTGCAATAAAAATGCCGATATCAGCAATGTCATTTATTTTGATGGAGGGGTAGAATTCTATAATAAGAAAGTCAAGTCTGAAAACAAAAGAAATTAATAAACCAGAAATGCCTCAGCTTATTCTTTTATTCAAATCTTGAATAACAAACAAGCAATGAAATACAATGCTCTCAGTTGAACAAATGGCAGCAAGGTAAATACCAACAAAAAGATGCAATTAATACAAACAGTACCTGAAAAGAAAAGAAATTCATTTCTTATTGTAACTACAAAATGCAACTATCAAACCCTAATACGCACTCTTGATTATGTAAATCAGTAAATCAACATTTTAAAGTCGACTATACCAGGAAAGGGAATTATTCATGTCTATATCAGAAATCAAATTCCAATAAAAATTGGCTTTAGTATTCACATGATTCAAATCTTGAGACAAAACAAGATCATAACAATTGAACCAACATATATCCGATCATTTCAGTTTAATTGAAATTAATTTAGACATAACAAATAGAAGGAAACAAATGAGAGAGAACCATTGATATTCTACTAAAATTTACTACTTTGCAATTTCTAATGAAGTACGCAAAGTGCAAAAATCAATATAAACCAACAACAAACCAAATAGTAAATTTGTAAAATCATTCAATTTAGAAAAAAAAAACAATAAAGCAAATACCTTATTCTCTGTTACTGGTACATGAAGATTTTAACAACCAATATAGCTTCTGCCCAAAAATGCAGAGATCCTTATGGCTTCTATGTAAAACCAATGACAAAGTAAAAAAAAGTTAACAGATTAGATTACGGCAGTTCAAAATTATTCAATTTGCAAAAAAAAAATATAATAATGGCGCTGAACATGTTCTCTTTTAGCAAAGAGTTGCTCTCAGGTGAAAAAGAATAGCCTAGTTCAGGTTTGCATCCAACTTAAGGCGCTACCAGGTTTGCCTCCAACTTGAGGTCCTACCAGTCACTTGTTATTAACTATTAAATAGCAAAAATACTTTACCAGTAATAGTAAAACATATACAAAACTACTTTGATAGAGATAGAGAAGCAGTAAGCTTCCTACTTTTATTAATTATTAAATAATAATCAAATTAGTATATAGATTTTCATGAAAGCAATTAGCATCCATGGTGTGTGACATCATTAACTACAGTAAACTTCCTACTCAACAAAGCAGGTCTAAACTTTTACAACCCAATCCTCCTTTTCTTTTATAATTCAATCCAACTTTAGGCGCTATCACTTTAGTGCAGCCAACCGGCGCGACACACTTACATGTGTGTTTGATGACTCCTTAGACCCGACTGAGATTCCACCAATGAAGAAGCCAGATTTAGAACCAGAAAATAGATTTATATGGGAAATTTTCAAAATTCGCCTTTAAAATCAAGAGCAATTGTAATTAAATAACCTTTAACTCAGCGTAGGTAAGTAGGTGTTCCTTCCATCTGCATGCATTGCTCCTCATCCTCTGCATGCGTCGTATTTTCAAATTCGATCGCTGCCCTAGTAGAAAAGCACATAAGCTTCCTGAGAAATAACTAAAACTCGTAGAAATTTGTAATATATGAAAGATTAGAAGGAGACTTACCACATGTAGATCTACAATAAAGAAGAATATCTCATACAAATCCTGAAACCAATGTGAACCAGGAAAAAATAATTAGAAAAAAAAGGTCATGCAGACTTGACATGATCCATCTTACAAATTTAAAATATGCAATAGTTTTTAATTGTGGGAGACAAATTGAAAGAAATAACCTAAAGAGTGATCCAATTCTTAATGGCACCAAGGTAATTACCAAGATGTACCGATCCAGTAGACTGAACTCCAGAGATGACCCTTTTCTTGTAATGGGCAATCACATTCAAAAATTATAATGCAAAATATAACTCTTGTTGCATTTTGTCGAGCACATCGTATGCAACCTGAAACAAATAAATTGCAGCAACATGTTACCTACTTTGTTTTGGGTGTTGAGGAAGCATCTGAAACCTTAGCCTGTGACACCGAAGATGCACATAAGAGCGAACTGCCAAGCCAATTTTCCACTCTGATAACTGCAATTACTGAAAGGAAAAGAAACAAAAGAAAATAAATCATTTGCAAAAGTGGAAGAAGGATATACATTTAGTGGGAATCGGAGAGTTGAGGAAGGGTCAAGCAAATTATTAGCCACAAGAAAGTATCCCATTTGTTTGGAATATTATGTCTCGTTTAAATAGGGAAGCAAAAACTTTTCAGAGCGAAGGGCGATGGAGAAAATTACAATTGAAGCGACTGATGTCTTTTATTTTTATATGTATTTTGACCGTACTTAGCCCTTAATTATTGATCAAACCACTATAAATTGTCTCATAAATTGCTATATTTTCCAGGATATTGCTGCTGCCGTGCTTCTTGTTTTATTTTGTAGAATTGCAAGGAAATTGGAGACGAGACGCGACTTTTGTGAAGGATGGACCACATTCTCAGCCAGATGACTCATTCCTGGCCCGCAAACACGTGCCTCGAGACCACATGAGCCTAGTTTGAGCCATATCTCCAGCGTGGGCCTGATTCTCAGCCCATCCAGCAGACCAGAAGTGTCATTTCGCACCGAAATGCATTTCAGGAAAGTGCGAAATTGGTATTTTTCGGAGAAGGAAAGATTTATGCCGCCTCTCCTTGCCCTAGCCGCCTCCTGTGGGTACATATATGCGTCCCTGACCTCCTGGGCACGTATTCTACCTTCCATACTCATTTTCCACCTTCTTCACGTAGCGTTTTAGGGTTTTCCATTGATTTTCCTTGGAGTTCTTGGCGTTTTGGAGGGAGCAGCAGCAGCACACAGATCCACATCGATTCCTAGGCCAGAGATAGCGAGTATTAGCATTGGGATTTTTCGGTTTACTCTTATATGCTCTTATTTCGTTGTTTTATGGCTTGTATCTTTATTATTTGCATGATATTTGTTGTTATTTCTGTTATGGATATTAGTGAGTAGTTTCATGATGTCTTAGGGTAGTTAGTAGATTAGTTTAGTATGTTGTGATGACTTGATGATTATATTATGATATTTTGCGATTTACTTGTTTGAGAATTATTGCTTGCTTGATTGATTTAATTGTTTGCTTGAAAGTTAGCTTATTGATGATACGTAGCGTTAATAGGATTTAACTCGACCAAATAATTAGTAGATCAAAGCACTTGAGATAAACCAAAACTCGAAAGGGTAGGTTAGTTAACGATCGAAAGATCTAATTTTTATTGCACCGACAGAACTTTAAATATCTCTGGAAATCCATTCAAGTATTCCTAAATAAACTAGTCTAATTACGCAAGTATAGGATTAGTTATTTATGTGGTAAAACCCGACATCAAACCTAAACCAGAACCAAGAAGCGAAAGTTGAGGTTAGGGTTAAGGTCTGGTCGCTTAGTAACCTTCGCAAAGTATCCTGTAAAATTGCCAAGTCGAAACAACAGGTTTAAGGCAAGTTTTGGTGCTAGACAGAACTCATTTCGCACCGAAATGGTTCTGTTTCGCCTCGAAATGACTCTCTGCCTCGATGAAAATCGTTGTAGAGTTGTCTTAAAGCTAAACTAATTGAACACTTATCCCTAGGACATTTTATTGCATCTGTTTGAGTCCCGAAAACATAAAAAATAATCCCAAAAATATTTTATTATTTATTACTTGTTTAATTGCCTATTTTTCTATTACTATTATTATTACATTTTAAGTTTCTAAAAAGACAAAAACTCATCCTCTAGCTTTTAAGAAAGATTAAGTCTGGTATTCAACCGTCTCTGTGGGTTCGACCCTAGAACTTTACTCGAACGACTAGTGAGGAAAAGTCTTAGGTTATAAATTTATTTGACCTAGGTTTTAAGCCTTCATCAAATTGGCGCCGTTGCCGGGGAGGTTTTTGATATCGTGTACTTTTTCTAGTATTAAGAGGCTAGATTTCTTTTTATTTAATCATCTTTTGTTTCCTCTCGTGCTACAGGTTGAATTCTGGCAGGAAGAAGGAAGGGAGTCCACTCTCAACCTCCACCTCCTGTGCGACGTTACTTCCTACGTGGATTGGAGGAAGATCCGGAGCAGCAGCAAGCAGTTTCGGCCCTGCCAGATCCCATTTCGGTCCGAAATCCTCCCATTTCGGTGCGAAATCATCAACGAGAGAGTAAAACAGCGAGCGTGATGGCAGGAACTGGTGCACCTGTCGATGTAGCAGCGGAAGCAGAACGCCTTGAGGCCCTGAGGATCCAATTGGAGCAGAGGGAAGCTCGTATCATGGCCGAGAGGAGGCGTGTGGAGAACCAAAGGCGCGAGCTTGAGGAAGAAAGGCGCCGATGAACGTTGGATGGGGAGAGCGTTCATGGGAACTCCAATGGAGAAGATGCAGCTGACAACCCCAACAAATCTCTCATGGACTATTGCGCGCCGCGAGTCAAAGACATTGCTGGGCCGGTAGTCATTCAAGGGGTTGAAGCGAACAACATGCAAATCCTCCCCGCCCATGTCACAGCCGTCCAACAAAACTCCTTCCATGGAGACGAGCACGAGGACCCCCATGCACATTTGCAAGCTTTTACCGATTATGTTGGGTTGATCAAAATGAACGGGGTGCCCCAAAATGCTATTAGACTTATGTTGTTTAGGTTTAGTCTCAAAGATAAGGCCCAAAAATGGTACAAAACTCTCAAAAGGGGGTCGATAAGGACTTGGACTGATATGGCCCAAATTTTTCTTGATAAGTACTTTCCTGATGGTAGGGCCGATAAGATTAGGACTGAACTTAACAACTTCCAACAAAGTGATGACGAATCCATGGAAGCTGCCTGGGAACGATTTAGGGACTTAGAAAATTCTTGTCCACACCATGGAATCCAAGATTGGCTTGTTTTGAAAAATTTTTATAATGGTCTTTATGATAACATCAAAATTAACTTGGATTGTCTCTCAGGTGGAGGAAGTTTCTTGAAGATGGACTCATTGCGAGGAAGAGACTTGATCGAGCAATGCGCAAGGCAATACAACTGGATGCCACAAGTCAACCAACGCCGATCAAGTGGGAAGCAACATGTGAATGAGATCTCAACGAGGGATAGGAGGATTGCCGAGCTCGAAGCGGAGATAGCCGCATACCATTCTCTCCAAGGCTCGCGCCTCAATTCGAATACATGTGGAGCTTGTGGCGAAGAAGGACACACATCCCTACAATGCCCACTTGCTCAACCGGAAGGCCCGCAACAAGTCAACTCCATCAACAACGAGCCTTCCTACTTCCCACGAAATGTCTTTAGTCGTAGCTATTCCTTGCAAGAGGGAGAACAAAGAGATTGGAACCAAATGAACAATCCTGACTTTAGAAAACTCCCTTTTGCCCCCTCGCATTTACAAGTTCCACCCAATCCACCAACCTTGTACAAAAATGCACAACAAAATGAAAACACCAAAGATTTTCAAAAGAAACCTTTTTATAATAGGAACGGTGTACCCTTTGTTGTCCAAAATTTCATGCATGAGCAAGGTAAGTACAATTATATGATGGCCGAAGGGATTGAGGAACTAAAATCTAAACTTGGTGCTGTTTCCAGGGTGGAGCAAATGTTGGAAGCACACCTAGCAAGGGAGCAAGGCAAATTTCCGAGCAAGCCACAAGTCAACCCCAACGCCGAGTGCAAGGCCTTGCACTCATTGAGAAGTGGCAAGCAATACAATGATCCTCCAATGCCGACTTGGGTCGAGACACAACCAAACGCCCAAGATCACGTCCAGCAAGAAGATGAGCCCGTTCTGGAGCAAGTTCTACCATTTCCACCGCTCCAGAATCCAGCCACACCCTCTGGCCCGCGAATCGAGGCACCAGCAGTTGAAAAATCGACTTCAGAGGAGCCATTTCGGTCCGAAATCCCTCCATTTCGGTGCGAAATGACACCCACAGAGGCCAAAAAGGCGCCTCAAACGAAGAAATCTGAGAAGGGGCCGACTCCAGTGGTCCCCTACCAGCCCCCTGTTCCATTCCCCAGGAGGTTGGCCAAAGAAAGGGAGGGTATACTGTTCAAACGGTTTTGGGAAATGTTAAAGGATGTTCAAATTACTATTTCCATTACTGACATGTTCACATATTTTCCTATGCATGCTAAATTTTTGAAAGAATTGTGTACAGGCAAGAAGACAATTGAGGAGCTTAAATCGGTGATTTGGAAGAACAAAATGCCGCCCAAGCTCCCTGATCCAGGACGATTTGCCATACCTTGCACAATTGGGAAAGAGAAGATCAAGCAAGCATTGTGTGACATGGGGGCTACTGTGAGCGTTATGCCAAGGACAATATATGAGAGAATTGGGTTTGGAGAATTCCAGCCTTCGGTTATGACAGTGCAACTTGCAGACTCGTCTGTGCGGTTGCCATTAGGGGAGTTGATTGATGTACCTGTGTGTGTAGGGAAGTTTGTAGTTCCTTGTGATTTTGTGGTTCTTGAAATGGTTGAAGATAGGGAAGTACCAATCATTTTAGGAAGACCTTTTCTCTGTACAGCAGGTGTAATGATGGATGCCAGAGACGGCACCATTTTGGTCAGAGTGGGGGGGGGGAGACACTTCATTCTTCGATCCAGCATGCCATGAAGCACCCTAGCCCCATGAAAACTTGTTTCAAAATTGAAGAAATTGATGGAAATGAACTCAATATTGAACAATCTCTTGAACTTCAATATGAAACTGCTCTGGATTCTTACCAATCTTTTCTTTTTGACATCCAGGAAGCCTTAGGAGTCGAAGAAACCTTGGAGGACGCAGAAGTCACTCAAAACAGCGAAGAAAAGTCCATTTCGGAGCCAATTTCGGACCGAAACAATTGCATTTCGGTGCGAAATGAAGCCCTGGAGGTGCTAAATTTGGTAGAGGCGACCGTTTCTGAGCCCAATTCTTCTACTTCTGTCCAGCCAGAGGCCCCCCAAGTCGAGCTCAAGCCTCTGCCAGAGACTCTCAGGTATGAATTCCTTGGCCCAAGTCAATCATTCCCTGTTATCGTTAACTCTGGGCTAAGTGATGCAGAAACAGAAAAGCTTTTGGTAGTACTCCGAGCACACAAAGGAGCAATTGGCTATTCTATTGAAGATCTGAAGGGTATCGATCCCTTGATCTGCTCCCACCGGATCTTATTGGAAGATGACCACAAACCGTCAAGAGAGGGGGCAGCGAAGGCTCAACCCCAACCTCACTGAAGTGGTCAGAAAGGAGGTACAAAAGCTCCATGATGCGGGCATCATCTACTCAATCTCAGACAGCAAATGGGTGAGCCCGATACACGTGATGCCTAAGAAAGGAGGTACAATAGTGGTGAAGAACGAGAAAGGAGAGATGATTCAAACCAGGATGGTAACTGGATGGAGAATGTGCATTGATTACCGCAAACTCAACGCGGCGACACGCAAGGACCATTTTCCATTGCCATTTGTTGATCAGTTGCTTGAAAGGCTTGCTAATCACTCTTATTTTTGTTATTTAGATGGTTATTCAAGTTTCTTTCAAATACCAATCCATCCAAATGACCAAGATAAAACCACTTTTACTTGTCCTTGGGGTACCTTTGCATATAGGCGTATGCCTTTTGGTCTTTGTAATGCACCAGCCACTTTCCAAAGAGCCATGATGGCTATTTTCTCTGATTTTATTGAAAAAAACATGGAAGTGTTTATGGATGATTTCTCTGTTTATGGCACTTGTTTTGATTCTTGTCTAACTAGCCTTTCCAAAGTTTTGCAGCGTTGTGAAGAGGTGAACTTAGTATTGAATTGGGAAAAGTGCCACTTTATGGTGCAACAAGGCGTTGTTTTGGGACACATGATCACATCAAAAGGGATAGAGGTTGACAAAGCAAAGGTTGAGGTGATAGAAAAGCTCGACATGTCTAAAAATGTCAAGGATGTTAGGAGTTTCTTGGGACACGCCGGATTCTATCGCCGTTTTATCAAAGATTTCTCAAAAATTGCTAAACCTCTAACTAATCTTTTGATAAAAGATAATGAGTTCATTGTGACTGATGAGTGTATTGATGCCTTTTGTAGGTTGAAGGAGGCTCTTGTCTCGGCCCCTATCCTACAACCACCGGATTGGACCCAACCATTCGAACTCATGTGCGACGCGAGCGACTATGCAGTCGGAGCAGTTTTGGGGCAACGCAAGGATAAGAAGCCCGTGGCTATATACTACGTTAGCAAGGTGCTCGACCCTGCCCAAGTCAACTATACAACCACGGAGAAGGAGCTCCTTGCCATTGTTTTCGCGCTCGACAAGTTCAGGTCTTATTTGGTGGGATCCAAGGTCATAGTCTACACCGACCACGCCGCAATTCGCTATCTCATGAACAAAAAGGATGCCAAGCCCAGGTTGATTTGCTGGGTGCTGCTTTTACAAGAGTTTGACCTTGAGATTAGGGACAAGAAAGGCACAGAGAACTCGGTTGCGGATCATTTGTCACGCCTTCAATGGGAAGAAGGTAAAGAAATCTCTATTAATGATTCCTTTCCTCATGAAAAATTGTTCTCTGTACAGGGAAACCTCATATCTGCTGCAAGGGAAGGGAATCTCGAAGAAATCGTCGCGAATATCGAGACTCTGGCAGCCATTTCGGACCGAAATGATCCTGTTTCGCACCGAAATGAGGGGTCTGGGGCGAAAAACATCGAGCCATGGTTCGCAGACTTGGCCAATTTTCTGGCCAGTGGCTATGTACCCTCTGACATGACTGCTCAACAAAGGAAAAAGCTGAAAGCAGACTCCAAGTACTACTTTTGGGAGGAGCCATACCTTTTCAAGATCGGAATCGACAATGTCCTTAGAAGGTGCGTGCCGTATGAAGAGGTCAAGCCGATCCTCGCTAGTTGCCACTCCTCTGCCTATGGTGGCCACGCTTCTTTCTCGAAAACCGCCGCAAAAGTGCTCCAATCAGGTTTCTTCTAGCCCAGTCTTTTCAAAGATGCTCACTCTTTTGTTTCTTCTTGTGATTTGTGTCAGAGAACAGGTAGCATTTCGAGGAGGAACGAGATGCCACTGAATCCCATCCTAGAAGTTGAGGTTTTTGATGTATGGGGTGTGGATTTCATGGGACCTTTCCCAAGTTCTCAAGGATTTGAGTACATCTTGGTGGCGGTGGATTATGTCTCTAAGTGGGTGGAAGCCATTGCATGCAAGGCGGCTGATTCGAACTCGGTGATCAAGCTCTTCTCCAAGATCATCTTTCCACGCTTTGGAGTGCCAAGAGCGGTGATTAGCGATGGTGGCAAGCACTTCATCAACCGGCATTTTGATGGCCTTTTGAAAAGACATGGTGTTTTGCACAAAGTTGCCACCGCTTATCATCCACAAACAAATGGACAAGTGGAGGTTTCGAACCGAGAAATCAAGAGTATCTTGGAGAAAACAGTTGCACGGTTGCGCAAGGATTGGGCGAGCAAGCTTTATGATGCACTTTGGGCTTATCGCACGGCATTTAAAACTCCAATAGGTATGAGTCCTTTCAAACTTGTTTATGGTAAACCTTGCCACTTACCAGTTGAACTTGAGCACAGGGCATATTGGGCAACACGAGCCATCAACATGGATTTGCTCAAAGCTGGTGAGAAAAGAATTTTAGACTTGCATGAACTCGACGAGGTACGTCTCAATTCCTATGAAAATGCAAAATTCTATAAAGAGAAAACGAAGCTTGTGCATGATAGGAAAATCTTAAGAAGAGAGTTCAAGGAAGGAGACTTGGTTTTGTTGTTCAACTCGAGGTTGAAGCTCTTTCCGGGCAAGCTAAAATCAAGGTGGTCTGGACCGTTTCGAGTGGTGAGAGTCTATCCTTTTGGTGCCATTGAAATTTGTGATAAGGATTCGGAGCCTTTCAAAGTCAATGGGCAAAGATTGAAACACTACATTGCCAACGAGGAAATTGGACAAGTGGCATGCGTTCGCTTCTCCGAATCTCCAAGCGACGCATAGAAAACAAAGGGGTCAAGCTAATGACCTAAAAAGAGCGCTTCTTGGGAGGCAACCCAAGGGTTTTTAGAGTTTTATCCATTTTCGTTAAGTTTTGAAAAATCAAGAAAACACAAAAAAATTTAGAAAATAAAAAAATGACAAAAGAATTAGTTATTTAATATTTTTCTTTTTGTTGTCAAGTAGGAAAAAGGAATCGATGGAGGCAAGGCAAGGTACAACTCGTGCTAGAGCACCACAGGCCAGGAAAAGAACAAAAACAGTGGCCATGCACGACCTCATGCGAGTTGCACTGCACCTTGGCTTGGAAAGATCGCGCACAAGAGACAATTCCCCATTGAATTTATTTATTCTCCCACTGTTATTCTATTTTCATTTGACAAAATTGTGAGAAATTTAATTGGGGATTTGTTGAAAAATTTTGAGGGAAAATGGGGATCTTGAACTGCAATTTTCGAATTTTTTATTGACTGTTTCGGACAGAAATGAGCCCATTTCGGTGCGAAATGTCGCTACTGGAATTTTTTGGGCCGAGATTTTTACTCATTATTTTTCAATGATTTTTCCTTGGGCTTCTTGGGCTTTTTAATTCATCTCCATGTTATTTTTTGCAGAAGGCCCAGTTCGGATTTTTGAAGAAACATAACCTTGATCCATTCCCAAAGCCCAAAACCCAAATTCCCAAAATCAAAATTAAATGCCATCCCTTCCCCACTGTTCCCTCTCCCTCCTCCCACGCGCCTCTTCACTCTCCCTTCCCGTGCCCTCCTCTACAAGCCGAAACCTCCCCATTTTCCACGCACACCAACCCTCCCACCACCGTTTCCGCAGATCGCACCATCTTTCCACTCCTCTCACAACCCTCTTCCATATTCTCCACTCGGATCTGCAAGAAAATCGACACACAAAAAGAAAAATTGAAGAAAAAATTTCGAGTTTGGGGTGATTTCGCCTCGAAATCGAATTTTCTTGGAGCAGTTGAGTTCTCCTCGGGTCTAGCAGGCTTCCGCGAGTTGTTGGCGAGGTTATTGCACGCTATTTTGCACTTTTCACGGATTTGAGGTTTGGCCCGTTTCTCATCTCTTGAGTTAAATTTTTCTAGGGGTTTTTGATCTGCGAAAAAGTGTGTCGGGGTTCTATTGGATTGTTTCTGATATTGTGTGAAAGTTTGGGAATTTTTGGAGCAAGGGAAGAGGTGTTTTAAGTTCTGACCGCACCCATTTCCGTGCGAAACCTGGTATTTCGGTGCGAAATAAGCGGTACAGAGTGGTATTTTGTGTCAAAATGGACCCGTTTCGCCGTACCACCAGATCCCAGAGCCATGGTGGTGTTCCTCCACCACCTCCAGTGAATGCATTGGCCCAATATGACCCTGCGGCAGCCCCTTTTGAGAGAAAATATGGATTTCGGATGCCTACCAAGTGGCATTTCGACAATTTTAAGAGGATTTACAAGAGGCCCTTAGAGCACACTCGATTTGTGGACTTGGATTTACTGGACAGATTAGGGGTGAGAGATCAGATCCTTGCCTTGACAGGGGAGATAGGGATTACTGTTGAGTTCTGGGCACACAGTTGTCCGGGCTATAGGAACATTACCCTCGAGTTTTTGAGTTCATTGCGTTTGGTGAGCCACGCGGGGGTTGAGCACATTAAGTTCTATTTGAAGAGCCAGAGGATTTTTATTCCTATGGAGAGACTGTTAGGAAATGCTCATATTTTAATTTTAGATTAATTACAACTAATTAATCACCATTAACAACAAGCAAATCAATAGATCTAGTGCTAAAGCAATCACACATCCAATCAAGAGAGAAGGTAGGAGAAATTGTAACTCTCATGAAATTGTATTCATGAGGCTCGAATCCATGGCATGGGAGTCGATGGGGTGCGTGCTCCACCATCTCCACCATCTATGGCCGCCTCTAGCCCACCAAGGACCCACCACCAAGCTCAAAGAGAATGCTAGTTCTCTTGAACCTCTTGCTAATCACCTTGCTTCTCTTAATTAACTATTTAATGGAGAGGAAGAGAGGTGGGATGCTCAACACATGAGCTAAGAGAGGAAGGGAAGAGCCATGGAGAAGAGAGAAAAGTCTCTCTTCTAGGTGGAGGCGCAAGGGAGGGGAGAGGAAGAGAGATGACGGCTAGGGTTTTCTCCCAAAGAGACCTCTTTATATAGCCAACCACTCTCATTCAATTTTCATACTATTTACAAGTATGCCATCCACCCTAAGAGGCCACCTAATGGGCTCTCTTGGGCCATCTTAATAAAAGGCCTTTATTCATTAATTCACCAATTAATGAATCTCCTTTAATTGTCTCTTCATTCTTCCTTAAATCGGGCCTTTAATTAACCAATTAAATAGAAGCCCAATTAGCTCAAACTAATTAAAGTAAGTTGAACATAATTAATTATTAACTCATTAATAATTAATCTATGATTAGCTAATGCATTATATTGTTTCCATATGATCCTTTTAATTTAATTAATTATAACGGTTCATAACGGTATATAATTAATTAATTAACTTATCACATTTCACAATACACATTATTGTGAATAAACAATAAATGCACCAAGTGGTTAGAATCCTATTTGTGCGACCCTATTTGAGGATTTATACTATGTTGGCCATGGAAATAAATCGTTATTTATTTCCAATAATCATAAGCGGTATCTAGCAACACGTTATGACTCCCAATTCGTATAAATAATGTACCGTTACAATATCTCAATCCTGCATAAGAAATGAAAGTATTTCTTTGTTTGATTCTTATGTCACACGATATCTTTGTATAATCCAAGATAGGAATGTGTCATTCTTGCAGATTATACATTTCTTGATCTAGAGTTGATCGTCTAGTTTGCATGCATACGATCCAACTCCATCAAGGGGCCCAAACAGATATCATCACTCACTAGGTATACTAATGAGGGACATACGGTTTTCTTGATGAACAACTTTTCCCCGCACAATTCAAGAGAACATAAATAAAGTCCTTATAGCAGCCTTTATCAGGAATCAACGTTAGACGATATTTATTGAACCTATCCTCATGTGGAAAAGGTGAACATCTCAAACTTAGAATCAAACTCATATGAAATAAACAATGACACATAACACAATCCATATGTTTATTTCATTGGGTCAAGTCCTGTACTATGTTCCAATAACATACACATATGCAATTAAGTTCGTAACTCCTTACTTATGATTTGTAGAACTTAATCATCACTTAACTTGCATACTAATCTTTTATGATAATTAATGTTCCTTGTTAATTATCAAGATTATGGACGATTTAGATTTATTATTGTCATTCTAATGAATGATCCACAGAGATCTACAATTCAGATCCTCAACCTGAATGATCTGTCAATAATAAACTCTAGGAACAAATGATCAAATATCATCATTAACATAAACTAAGAAAATAAGTCATTAAATATTGACTTCTAGGACATAACTCCAACAATCTCCCACTTGGCCTAGAGTCAATCAATAGTGACTTCTAGCCAGTGAAGAATTTAGAACAATGTCATATATCTATATATATACATGTCTCGAACCTCAAAAGATGTAATACACTTAAAGCAAGTTACTCATACGTCCATCACGCATGGATGCACAATTGCATCTCGTATACCGCTTAAGGTAGAGGTTAAGTTAGAGTGTTCGCTGTGTCCGCGAACCTATCAAATTTTATTTGACCCTATATACATATATACTCCTATATATGTGTTCTTGATCATCATCATGTGAGATCAAGTGACATCGTCATAGATCTTAGTTGGATCACCAATTTAATATTGGGTTCTTCAAGTTTAAGCTATGGTTCGAGATGCATAGAACCATATTAGCTTGACTGAGAACTTCACGATCCTTACTACATTCTTTCATTGCTTCACAAGTTGCTATATATTTTGTTTTGGTGACGGAAACGGTTGTAATATCCCATTTAGAACACCTTCTAAACTTACAACACCACATTTAAACAAAATATGTAGCTCAATTGTATTTATATCAATCTTTCGAAAACTAGCATCAATATATCAATTTATATGAGCTTTCTTTTATCTTATCAGATGGAAAAACATATCATTCTTTCTCATAAGATACTCGAAGATATTCTCGATTATTGTCCAAACGTGTTTTTCTTTGTATCCAGTTGACAACTGCTTGTCATACTCCTTGGTTACAACACATAGGGGCATGTGCATAAATATGGCATCCGTTATGAAACTCATAACAGAAGGATGCTCGAAATATATCGTGCACTCTTTTCGAATTGAGTTACAACACTCCGAGTAGAACTCAAGTGTATGCCATACAACTTGGTTAGACATCCTTTCTAGGAGTCTATTTTTTCATGTTACTAGAACACTTTGTCATTATATGCACGTTTTCTCAAACCTGAAATCCATCATAATCTATATCCATAGATTTTGTTTCCTTGGATTTAGGTGACTTACCCAAGTTCTCTATTGAGAAAACATTCTCCAATGAGATCTTGACAATATTCATTTCTTTAATTTTATTCCCAATTAATGTCTTGTATCTTGTACAATACATGTAACATAATAATGCTCCCACTGAATATCTTGTCTATACAAGATACTTTTGACGAAGTGCAACTCCTTGACTTCTTTGTCAAAATGTTTATTCCAATTTCCACAATTCTTGCTTCAATTCATCAATTGATCCTTGAAGCACATATACATTTCTAGCAATACAACAAATCCTCAGTTTGTGTCAAATTCACAACAACTTCCTTCATTCAATCGAAGAAGGCGGTTTTGATGTATCTTTTCATATATCTATATATACGAAATATAACTATTGCTAGAATGATCTTTATTGACTTATACACAGCTACAAGCGAGAAGCCGTGCTTTGTACATGGTCAACTCGTTATCGACTTAGACATAGCATCAATCATGAAATTGTGCTTTGTACAGAGTCGACTTGTTATCCATATCTATCTTTCCTTTTAAAGATCTATATGTTCTAGATGGATCGCTTCTTCTTGAACATCAATCAAGGTCTATACCTTGTTGTTATATATATGGATTGCACTTAAAGATCATATAGATTCAAATCATACTTGTGGAATCGGGTCTTTCCATCGCTTCTTTATTTATCAACGGATCCTCATATGTCAAGTACGAGGATGTTGTGAAACCTATGTACTTTTTAGTTTAGGCAATTCACTCTCGTTGATCTTTGTAGGATTGGTGCTTGAGGTCTATGAACTACTTCTACAACAACTTGTAGAATAAGTTCTTGATCCTAATGTACTGCACGAGTTTCTCTAACATCATCCAGTAATGAGATGTTTGAGTACTCTTTAGAAGCGAGCGTGCTTATAAACTTCTTCCTTTCACAACTGCTTGTGAGTTAAGTTCCGCTCAACTTCTACTAAGCACCATGTATGGAGTGACAAGTTCCCTATAAAGGTACTTCTTGTAGTGACGCATAAACTCCTTTAATGCTCACTTTACTCCCACTACTTCATCTTAAGAATATCATTCTTTAAGATTACGTTATGATGAGTAACAACTACTTTGTTCTTATCATGTTCATAGAAGTAGTACCTTTTGGCTAATTCAAGATATCCTTCAAAATAATAAGCGTCTTATTTGGGTCCAAGCTTATCAATCAATCGAACCTTGAAATAAGCTTCTCAACACCAAATCTTGAGAAACAATATACCTAGAGATCAAATCTCGTAAGATATCTTTCACAATAGACTTCGATGGAATTTTTATTCAGTGTAAACAATATTGTCCTCAAACACAAATCCCTTACATGAGTCGAACAAGTCAATTTGATTTATTACCGATCGAACTATGTTAAACAATGTTCGATACCTTCATCCTTGGATACATTTTTCAATGTTCCTCATGGAGCTAGTAGTGAAACGTCTTTCATACTCTTTAGGCAATATATCAAACTACATGACTTAACTATTTACCATGATCTATTTTAAGACTTTTGCTTTTATTGAATAGTTTTTCAACTTTACTCTTGAAATTCTTTTGACCTTGTCAAAAGATTCATACTTATACCATATCAAATAGATACGTTAATATCTACAATGATCGTTGGTCAAGTGGTAAAGTGTCAACAACCTTTCAATTGCACAAGTACCTATAGGTCTATATACATCAATATGTATAAGTCTTAATAAAGTTACTTGTCCTTTAAACCTTCGTAGTTCAAAGGCGCTTTTGTCTTTCAACAAACACGATTCGCATGAATTTCAATTGATTTGCAATCGAATTGATTTACGAGCTCCACGTTACGTAGACTCTCATAATGCGATTCTTGTTTATATTCGACTAAGCGACTATTTTACATAAAAGTCAAATACTTTATGTGAAGTCTTACATATTTGTCATTTAAAATTTGTTTATCTATTTCAAGCAAATTCAATTAAGATGCATGAAATCTTATACACAAATTTATAACAATAAGAGAACAACATTTCTCTATTACAAAACATGATCATCCATCATCAAATATGGAGATAAGGTTTTATGAGATGTTTGGAATAAGGTATACAACCTCAAATTCCTAAACAAACTCTTTACTTAATAAAGATAACTCTACGTATTCAATGGTAGCGGCTTAGACGTATAAGCCATTTCCAAAACGGAGTTTACTTTACTTATCTCGAACTTTCTCTTATTCATCATTGTCTACACATTTCGTTAAATGCGAACACATGAACTAACACCTAATTACTAGTGTGAATTAGAGATAGTGAGATAATTTGAACGACAAATATCTTAAGGTTTAGAACATCATGGTATTTCGGACAACCTTTCAAATGCCTCCCATAAATGGCAAATGAAACATCTCATGTGACACACGGTCACTAGTGAGGGTCTCAAATATTCAACTCATATCTTGGCGAAGTATTCCTTTAATACTTAACCAATTACTTTTAGCACTAACAAGTGTGCGAACAATATATCCTTTATCCATAGAAAGAGATTGTATGACAATATCAACAATCCTTGATATTGGAGATCTTAATATCTCTAGTTGTCAATTAGCTACTCAAATCTTTCGGTTCGCAAGCTAATGAAACATTTATCTTCTTATAAGAAGAGTCTCTTGGTTAACTCACATTCCATTACTCGATCATAAATGATTGAGTCTATCTTTACTTTCTCTAAGAACGTCTTCTTGAGTAAATGGATGAGAGTGTAGAAGTCTTAGTATAGTCCTTATGAATTCTCCAATTCAAAGGTCTAGAACTTCTAAAAGGATATAAGCATTCGCTTTATTGAATAATTTTCGTCGAAACTAATCAATCATTGCGAAGCTATTGTTCGGGAAGTCGACGAACGTTTTTGGGATTAAACTTGCTCAAGTTTCTCATTTCCAAGAACATGTCTTAGAAATCGGTATTTCTTCTCCAAGTAAATACCTTATAAACGAGCTTGTCGTTTTCCAAAGATTGACCGCAACGAAATTAACATATTTAATATCTATAACAAATTCAATTTAAGGTCATTTAGTTTATGCAATGTTTTGTTTATGGAATGATAAACAAAAACTCCCACTACATTTATTTAGTGTCCCAATGTAGTTGGTTTTCCAAGATCCCCGTTTTCATCAAGTAGAGCCTGCTATGGCACGACACCCTACTTAACTAGACAAGGTAGGTTCTCCAACCAATCATATCAACCATACGACTCTTGGTTTGTAAATATCTAAGTATATTTACAAACTTCGCCCCGATGTCCAAGAAAACTTGTTGGGTCCATCGATAAGCAACCTCTCTCTATTTGCTCCTAACAAATCTTTTCATTTGTACCCCGACTATCAAGGTTGACAACCATGACGTCCGCTATGGCGGACCGCGCCATGATTGGCTATTGACGTGAAGGGGATAGAGAGAAGGAAGGCGGTCGACTTAATCAATTTAGTTTGGGACAAAAGCAATTACGTGACTTTGTTTGGTGGTCGTGTAAGCATACACCCATACCTACCTATGACAATTCAAGGCATTCACAAACAATCACATAACATAAGCATCTCAAGCATTGCCGTGGGTTTGTATGGCTCCCGCTTGCATTAATCTTCGTCGCATCTCCATGTAACGAGACTAATCTAATCAAGCCCTCCCACTAATTACTAAGATCCTATCTAATAATTAAGGGAAATAAATACATGTGATAAAATTCCTAAAACCCCGCCTAGGCCTTAGGGGCATGCAAGCCTCACAAGTTACATCAAAAATTAACCACTTAATTATCAAGGCACCTTAGGCCACTTTACAAGCAATCACATGCATTCACAACATTTTACAACACACAAGGCATTGTCATCTTGAGCCATATCAAACCCACATCCTCCTACAAAACAAAGTTAGCACATATACAATATACATGATTCACTTGCTCTTAATTAATTTCATCAATTAGAATCTTTGTGCATACTTGTTGCTCAAGTTTTCCGAATGCAAAGAAGGCTTAACCTTAACAACTAATTGTTTAAGCCCTTTTAAATTAAATCCAACTATCAAAACAGAAAGGAGGGTATTTAAGGAGTCTTCTAATTAACATTTCAACAAATTGATTAATTAGAAACTATTTTAACTAATTAAAATACGAAATTCGGGACCCGAAAAAATTCAAAATAATTCGGTCTCCAAAAAATCTGAAATAAATCCAGAGAACTCCTTACAAAGATTGTGATTACCTGTAGAAATCTCAAGAAGAGATCAATTATCATCAGGGAGAACCAAAAAAGACAAATCCTCAGATTGTGCGCGAAGCACCGTTAGAGAAAATTCTGTTATGGGTCTCAACCTTTTGATCTGTATGATCATCCCCTTGATATTTTTCCAGAAAACAATTTACATAGAAAAATACTACATACAATAGGCTATCATTCCATGAAAAGAAAATCCACAAGTTATATTCAAGATCAACGAGATAACAAGCATTTAAGCAAGGTATCCTGTTCTGGAACAGACCGTCGACCAAAAAGGTTTCACTCGGTTGAGGTATCAAATCTCAATGAAAATCTATGAAATTAATTTTCACAGATTCCAGACTTAAAGGAGAACATTTCCATTTCAACACTTTTCCATAAAAGTTTCTCAATAAGTACAGTTTTTCAAAACAATCAGTTTGTTTGAAAAAACAGATCTGATAACTTCATCACTTTTCATCCTTGAACGCCCACATAATATCCGAAATATGCAACAAAATTTACATATCCAGAAAGAGCATCAAGTTTAGAATAATCCTATCTAAAAGTTACAGGTACTTTGTATACAAACTTATTTGTTACCAACCACAACAACAGAACTGTGCAGCAGAATAACAGATCTGCGCACCGTTACCGTTTATATCACTAAAAATTCATTTTACATCGAATTTCAATGATTCCAGTGGGAAAACAACCACAACTCAAAGGGCTACAACCTCCAATAAGAAGGAAAAAATTTCAGAGAGCTTTACACCACGAAAAACAAGCAACAAGACAGAAAACAGCCTTTCCAGGGCCAGCAAGCATGCACATCACTAATTAACTTAATTAATTACGAATTCTCACTTAATTAAGTGTGAAAAACCTTAAGCACGACCATAGCTCTGATACCACTGTTAGGAAATGCTCATATTTTAATTTTAGATTAATTACAACTAATTAATCACCATTAACAACAAGCAAATCAATAGATCTAGTGCTAAAGCAATCACACATCCAATCAAGAGAGAAGGTAGGAGAAATTGTACCTCTCATGAAATTGTATTCATGAGGCTCGAATCCATGGCATGGGAGTCGATGGGGTGCGTGCTCCACCATCTCCACCATCTATGGCCGCCTCTAGCCCACCAAGGACCCACCACCAAGCTCAAAGAGAATGCTAGTTCTCTTGAACCTCTTGCTAATCACCTTGCTTCTCTTAATTAACTATTTAATGGAGAGGAAGAGAGGTGGGATGCTCAACACATGAGCTAAGAGAGGAAGGGAAGAGCCATGGAGAAGAGAGAAAAGTCTCTCTTCTAGGTGGAGGCGCAAGGGAGGGGAGAGGAAGAGAGATGACGGCTAGGGTTTTCTCCCAAAGAGACCCCTTTATATAGCCAACCACTCTCATTCAATTTTCATACTATTTACAAGTATGCCATCCACCCTAAGAGGCCACCTAATGGGCTCTCTTGGGCCATCTTAATAAAAGGCCTTTATTCATTAATTCACCAATTAATGAATCTCCTTTAATTGTCTCTTCATTCTTCCTTAAATCGGGCCTTTAATTAACCAATTAAATAGAAGCCCAATTAGCTCAAACTAATTAAAGTAAGTTGAACATAATTAATTATTAACTCATTAATAATTAATCTATGATTAGCTAATGCATTATATTGTTTTCATATGATCCTTTTAATTTAATTAATTATAACGGTTCATAACGGTATATAATTAATTAATTAACTTATCACATTTCACAATACACATTATTGTGAATAAACAATAAATGCACCAAGTGGTTAGAATCCTATTTGTGCGACCCTATTTGAGGATTTATACTATGTTGGCCATGGAAATAAATCGTTATTTATTTCCAATAATCATAAGCGGTATCTAGCAACACGTTATGACTCCCAATTCGTATAAATAATGTACCGTTACAATATCTCAATCCTGCATAAGAAATGAAAGTATTTCTTTGTTTGATTCTTATGTCACACGATATCTTTGTATAATCCAAGATAGGAATGTGTCATTCTTGCAGATTATACATTTCTTGATCTAGAGTTGATCGTCTAGTTTGCATGCATACGATCCAACTCCATCAAGGGGCCCAAACAGATATCATCACTCACTAGGTATACTAATGAGGGACATACGGTTTTCTTGATGAACAACTTTTCCCCGCACAATTCAAGAGAACATAAATAAAGTCCTTATAGCAGCCTTTATCAGGAATCAACGTTAGACGATATTTATTGAACCTATCCTCATGTGGAAAAGGTGAACATCTCAAACTTAGAATCAAACTCATATGAAATAAACAATGACACATAACACAATCCATATGTTTATTTCATTGGGTCAAGTCCTGTACTATGTTCCAATAACATACACATATGCAATTAAGTTCGTAACTCCTTACTTATGATTTGTAGAACTTAATCATCACTTAACTTGCATACTAATCTTTTATGATAATTAATGTTCCTTGTTAATTATCAAGATTATGGACGATTTAGATTTATTATTGTCATTCTAATGAATGATCCACAGAGATCTACAATTCAGATCCTCAACCTGAATGATCTGTCAATAATAAACTCTAGGAACAAATGATCAAATATCATCATTAACATAAACTAAGAAAATAAGTCATTAAATATTGACTTCTAGGACATAACTCCAACAATTTGAGGACTAAATATACCTTATATCCTAGTCTAAGCTAGCCTACATGCTCCCTAATGACTTGATCTTGATCTTGCAATAATCTTTTATCGAAGTCTTCATAAATTGCATCTTCAATGATTCTGATGGAGATGGTTCAGCCGATGATTCTGATGGGGATTCTGATGATGACGGTGATGATGGCCCGCCACATGATGGGGCCGGTCCTTCTTCTTCTCATTGATTTGGTATAATTTTTACTTCCCTCTCCTTTATTTTTATTCTCTGTTATTGTGACGCACTGAGACAGTGCTTGATTCAGTTTGGGGGGGGGGGAAAGAAGATGGAAATAAAAATTTTTGGGTGAAATTGCATTTGTTTCTGGCATTTTTGATGATTTTCATGTCCATTTCGGACCGAAATGGTTCCATTTCGGTGCGAAATACATCTCTGGAATTTGGTTGAAAATGTTAACTTTCGAAATTGATTTTTTATGATGCATGTATTATCACTGTGTGGTTTCTATGGATATATTATTCACTGTTTCACACTTGTTTGAATTTTTAAAGTAATTTTAAAATTATTTCTTAAGGATAAACGTTTGTTTAGGAGATTTTAGGTTGGTTTGTGCACCAATAGATCAATTAAATGATTGTTTGATAGGATAGGACCTGAATTAGGATGCTTAGAATTGTCAAATCATTTTAAGTCAATTCTCACAAGTTTTCGCCGAGTGAACGATTTTGTATTTTGTGGATTTTTGTTTAAAGGATGTTTTATCAACTTTGAAAATTTTAAAATGAGTCTAATTTGTTCTTGAACGCTTGAATCATCAACAAGCAAACTTAAATTGACTAAATCTAAATAGTTGCGAAAATGAAGGTGCGAAGGGACTTGCAATCCAAATTAAATTAAAAATTCCACGAATATTGGAGAAATGAAAACTCTATGTTGCTAGGAGCTCTGGCCCAAGTGTACCGTGGCCTTAGTCGTGTGACATAAGAGTTAGATCTCCCCAGTGCGGCATGTGCTGGTAGCTTATTCACAAGTCTCAATAGCGTAAAACCTTAAGTGATGTAAATCACCGCGACTTGACTTGCACAAATCCGAAATTGGTGAAAATTTAAAAATTAGACTCATCATAGAATTTTTAGTTTTGATAAAACTTTCTTTGCAAATGTTTGCAACATATGGAAAAGAACGGGCGTTTGAAATTGAGATTGCATTTGATTTGACGAAGTAAAGCTAGGGTCCTTGACTTGATTTTGAGATTTCATGAGAACTAAGAGTTGCACAAATAAATCAAAAAGAGAACTAAACCCTTGCCCTTGGAAATAATTTTATTTGGCTTTATTTTTGACATGTGAAATTTTGAATAAACCTGATTAATAAATTTTCATTGCATCATTGGTTTGTGATACTTCATTTCTAGGTCTAAGTACAGTCTTAACCTTTAAGCTTAGATTATTGTTTGAGGACAAACAAAGATTCAAGTTTGGGGGGATTTGATATCTTTTATTTTTATATGTATTTTGACCGTACTTAGCCCTTAATTATTGATCAAACCACTATAAATTGTCTCATAAATTGCTATATTTTCCAGGATATTGCTGCTGCCGTGCTTCTTGTTTTATTTTGTAGAATTGCAAGGAAATTGGAGACGAGACGCGACTTTTGTGAAGGATGGACCACATTCTTAGCCAGATGACTCATTCCTGGCCCACAAACACGTGCCTCGAGACCACAGGAGCCTAGTTTGAGCCATATCTCCAGCGTGGGCCTGATTCTCAGCCCATCCAGCAGACCAGAAGTGTCATTTCGCACCGAAATGCATTTCAGGAAAGTGCGAAATTGGTATTTTTCGGAGAAGGAAAGATTTATGCCGCCTCTCCTTGCCCTAGCCGCCTCCTGTGGGTACATATATGCGTCCCTGACCTCCTGGGCACGTATTCTACCTTCCATACTCATTTTCCACCTTCTTCACGTAGCGTTTTAGGGTTTTCCATTGATTTTCCTTGGAGTTCTTGGCGTTTTGGAGGGAGCAGCAGCAGCACACAGATCCACATCGATTCCTAGGCCAGAGATAGCGAGTATTAGCATTGGGATTTTTCGGTTTACTCTTATATGCTCTTATTTCGTTGTTTTATGGCTTTTATCTTTATTATTTGCATGATATTTGTTGTTATTTCCGTTATGGATATTAGTGAGTAGTTTCATGATGTCTTAGGTAGTTAGTAGATTAGTTTAGTATGTTGTGATGACTTGATGATTATATTATGATATTTTGCGATTTACTTGTTTGAGAATTATTGCTTGCTTGATTGATTTAATTGTTTGCTTGAAAGTTAGCTTATTGATGATACGTAGCGTTAATAGGATTTAACTCGACCAAATAATTAGTAGATCAAAGCACTTGAGATAAACCAAAACTCGAAAGGGTAGGTTAGTTAACGATCGAAAGATCTAATTTTTATTGCACCGACAGGACTTTAAATATCTCTGGAAATCCATTCAAGTATTCCTAAATAAACTAGTCTAATTACGTAAGTATAGGATTAGTTATTTATGTGGTAAAACCCGACATCAAACCTAAACCAGAACCAAGAAGCGAAAGTTGAGGTTAGGGTTAAGGTCTGGTCGCTTAGTAACCTTCGCAAAGTATCCTGTAAAATTGCCAAGTCGAAACAACAGGTTTAAGGCAAGTTTTGGTGCTAGACAGAACTCATTTCGCACCGAAATGGTTCTGTTTCGCCCCAAAATAACTCTCTGCCTCGATGAAAATCGTTGTAGAGTTGTCTTAAAGCTAAACTAATTGAACACTTATCCCTAGGACATTTTATTGCATCTGTTTGAGTCCCGAAAACATAAAAAATAATCCCAAAAATATTTTATTATTTATTACTTGTTTAATTGCCTATTTTTCTATTACTATTATTATTACCTTTTAAGTTTCTAAAAAGACAAAAACTCATCCTCTAGCTTTTAAGAAAAATTAAGTCTGGTATTCAACCGTCTCTATGGGTTCGACCCTAGAACTTTACTCGAACGACTAGTGAGGAAAAGTCTTAGGTTATAAATTTATTTGACCTAGGTTTTAAGCCTTCATCAGCGACGCATGTAAATTCAAGTTTGAAAGATTTAATTATAAATTCGAATTCCAATTGAAACGATGCAAGCAACCTCCTTCTAGAATCGTCGCTGACATAAACTCGAATCGGGCGAGGTAGGGCCTGAATAAGTGGAACCGGTGCATCGGAGTTTAGAGGAAGGGGCGGGTCCCACTGTCGGGAGGTAAAAATGAGCGAGAGAAGGCTAGGCGGTGCGTCGGTGCGTCAGTGTTAGAATCGGCGGTTCCATCTGCGCTAAATTTTTTCCGCTACAAACGAAGAGTCAACACCAATTTAACCCTTTATTTGGAGACGATCTGATACACAAATTATATTATCAACAATTCAGATCACAAATTGGAGAGTTGGATACACCCTTGATTTGAAGGTTTACACCCTTGGATTGATGCATTTATAAGTAGTAGAGATTATTGATTATTTTAATTTTCGAGATTTGTTATTATAATGTCGGATTTTGAATGTCCGATATTCGGACTAATATCGAACTTTCAAAGTCGGATATTAACCATTTCACCCAATTCGCATGATTTTTTTTATTTTTCTATCTATTTGTTTTTGAAGAAATAAAATATGTATTTATTTTTTAAAATAGAATTGCATCTTTTTTATTAAAAATAAAATATATAGGATTTTTTTATCATATATTTGTGTATTATTTTTAAAGGTCTACTTTTTTAATAAAAATTGATCGATTATGTGACTAATGCATTTTACTAGCTATAATTTATATAGAGAAAGGTTCCGGTGCCACAACATTAGAGTGTCACCAAATGTCATATTTTCAGTTTTTATCAATATTTAAAAATTTTAAAATTTAAATATTGAATCCAAAGCGTTGATCTTGTAAAACTTAACGAGCGATGGGTTTCTATATAAGTTTTATAAAATGTGGAGTTGATTTGATACTTGATCAAGAGGTCAAACCATGAACGTATTACAATTAATTTGTCATTTTTATACATCTTGATCTAATATCAACTCAAAAAATTTATAAAACTTATATGAAAATACATATCTCGTTAAGTTGTACAAGATCAACAGTTTTGATTCAACATTTAAAACTTAAATTTTTAAATATTGATGAAAATTGAAGTTGTAATATTTAATGACACTCTAAGTAGCCTATTTCTTAACTGTATATAATTCGCATCATAACATAAATACTTGGTGAGTAAATAGCCTATTTCTTTCTTATGAGATGACCTTCATTGAATTTAGAATAATTAACCATGAACAATTTTTTGGGAATATATTCTTATGAGATGACCTTCATTGAATTTAGCACGTGATTTTGTTTTGAGACACCTAAAGCTAAGTTAAACAAAAATTGTAAATGAACTTGTGCACTGTTACAAGACATTGTCACATTGCCACCGGTATTTAACTAGAAACACTTTTAATCGTGGGTTTGTGGCTTGTTGGTTCGAGGTGCTAAAGTATTTGGTTTAGAATGCTTTAAAACTTTATTTATATGTTATTTTACTTTCAATTCTGGTTTGTATCGAATTATTTCCAAATGTATGATGAATATTGTTTTTTGAGTTGAATGACAATTTGGATTTCTGTGATATTTTTTTCAATTTATATGAATAAAATAGTATGTTTGTCAATTTATTAGAATTGTTTGTGTGATATTTTCTTCAATTTATATGAATAAAATCGTATATTTGTCAATTGGTTTGTATAAAATTGGTACCGGAAAAAATTGGTGGTACAAAATTGGTACCTGGCAAAATTGAATAGTTGTACAAATTAAATTGATATGGATATTAACAATTGCGTCAGTATAACGACACGATAATTCTAATAAATACCTACGCAGACATACGTGAATATACCGTGGGACCCGCTAAAGAATATACAGTGGGACCTACTAATACATTATTAGGGTCGCTGACAAACAGCGTCCCTAAACCGACAAAAAATTAAATGTGGGCCCAGCTAAATTCTGACTATATTATCTGTGTCCCTAAGGAAACTACATTGGTATACCGACATAATAATCTCTAAAATAGAGACGCGTTTGACGTCCAGATGAGTCTTCGGGAAGAGAGGAGATGCGTCTGAATATCGACGCAGAATTAAGGACATAATAAGTAATTCGCGTCCCAGCGACACAGATTTTTATTATTCGCGGCTATAATATCGGAGTCGCTAGTACGCGTCTCTAATGGGACACAAACTTAATTTCGTGTCGGAATAGGGACGCCTATCTGCATAGCAGATAACTCGCATTCTAGTAGTGACTCGCATACCGCCTAACAGCTGTACCGTCCCCCTTTTCGAAGGGCAGCGCACCATGGACAACGGCAATAATTGGTTGATGAGGGCGGCTGTTCTGGCGGAGGCCTCGTATGCGCGTGAAAAAAAGGTACGATGAAAGCTAAGGAAGACGGATCTCTGTGGAACCGTCGCACTGAGGCGAGCACAACCATGGAATCATTTTGGCGTGATAGTCCTCTGGATGGCCGAGAAATCGATTTTTGAAGAAGAGAGCAAAAAACCACCCTTTCGCCGACTCTCCTCCCAAACTTCCCAGTCAATTGTTATGTATAATTTATATATAATCATATTATTAGCATACATCATTATATATGTTATTAGTTTTGATTTTCATCCAAACTTATTTATGTTGATAAAAAAAGTAATTTACACTCTATTATATTATAATTTATTATATAGCATTTTTAATTCAATTGATATGAGAATAAATTTCATAATTTTTGTTATATCTAAATTACTATCTCTAAATATTGTACTTTAAATGATATGATCAGTATAGTACCATAAATATTAAAGTAAATTCCATAACAATTAGAAATTACAGCATACCTTGTTTTAATATTATGTTTAGCCACTTTTAAACTCCTCGCCAAAATATATCTCAATACTTTCTGCTCCATTATTGTCTTTCTCAAACACTATATCTACATCAAGATAAGATCATTGATCTGTCACAATACAAAAAAAGAAGAAGAGTAAAGATCTGTTTAATTAAGTAATGATATGTCATAACACACAAAAAAAAGAGCTGCATAAACAGATAGGACAATTACCTCCGTGTACAGCTAATATCATTATTTTCATCTGCTGCTACCGCTCATTCTCATTCTCAGTCATGCTGAAAATTACAAATTAAGAAGGAAAACATTTATTAATAAGCATCTTAAACACCCTATGTGCAGTACCATTGTCTTTATTGAAAATCTTAATTGACAATCTTAATTGAAATTGATACAACTTTAGTGATGGATATAAGATTAGTATTTAACAACTTTATCAGCAATCGCTTAATTTCTGTACTGGCCACAAATGTCTAATTTGGTCCTCAAATTATAAGTTTCTAAATACTGCCTTTACATTAAATCATAGGAAGCCTATAATATGTCTGTACTATGTTAAAAGTCAAAAGGCATAAACAATTTGGTGCATTATTTAGTTAAAGTTAAAAGGCACAATATAGGAAGTGTCTTGGGTCGTGCTGAGCATGTCTGGATCATGTGCCAAATTTTAAATCTAACTTGCAGCAAAATAAGCTGTGACTGAAAATAACTGTGAATTCTTCTGGAAGGGTCTAGACAGTCTGTGTGGAAGTGACCTGGGCCGAACTGCAGAAAAGTCTGATTTATCTCCAAAAAATCGTCCAAAGGTGCAAAAATAACGTCATTGTCGCACAAAAGATCGCGAAAAAACTGTAAACAAGTAGAGTACCAATTTTCTACCTTAAATCACCAAAATTTTTATCAATATTCAAATATTTAATCATATTTTAAGGCCTAATTAGGGTTGAAATGTATGCATTAAAAAACAAGCAAGGTTCCGGTGCCACACTTTTTTTTACCACAAATGCCACACTTTACTTTTTCTTTTACTTTAAATTTTAAATTTTAAAATATAATTGTTTGATCTGAACGGTTGATCTTGTTTGTTTTAATGACGGATGCATTATAATAAAAATTTATATTTTTTGAAGCTTATTCGGTACTTCATCAAGAGGTTGAAAAATGAACATATAAGAATTAATTTATTATAGTTATCTTAATTCATTTGTTTTTGACCTCTTGATCAAGTATCAAATAAACTTCAAAAATTATAAAATTTTATGACATCACATCCATCGTTAAAATGAACAAGATCAACGGTTCAGATCGGACGGCTATATTTTAAATATTAAAATTTAAAATAAAAAAGTAAAGTGTAGTATTTGAGACACTAAAAAAAATGTGGCACCAGATCCTTGCTCATAAATCTATATATATAGAGTTATAGTTATTAGTATAATTAGCATAAAAGCTAGTGTTTGCAAGTGGCGGTCAAAATCTTTTCTGTCCCAATTACAGCTTCGTAGGAGATAAAAGTTATTTAATGGTTCCAAGTTCCAACTCAACAAATAATAATATGTAACAAAATTGGTGAAATTTTTTTGAAGTATAGTATGGAGCGTTTATGACAAAAAACGCAATGAAAATCGCTGATCTAATATGGTTTAGGTGAGTTAATTAATGCGATTTGGTAATTGGTACTACTTTGAAAACGTGAAAGGTTTTGAAAAAGAAAAAGAAAGAAATTCTACACCATTAGTTCAAACAAAATGTAAGTAAACGAAATGCAATATTAAAGATTAAGGAATAATAATAAGAGAAATAAATAATAATAAGAAAAATAATAACAAATAAAAGATGGGAGTGAATTGCTAAATTGATGCGTGCAAGTAGGGTAAAATCAGAAAGGTACCGTACATAAGATGCGCGATCGATCGTATATAATGATTAGGGACTAGGGAGCGAAGAAAGAGAAGGGGCGGAACATCTCCCTGACCGGTGCGGTGGAGAAGCACTAACCCTAACCGTAACCGTAACCCTAGCTAAATTCCTAACACGGTAGTACGGTTTCGTTTCGAAAGAGATGGATGGGATGGATGAGGATGGATGGGGTGAAGAAGGTGCGTTGGATGCGCTGCTAGAATTAGAACCACCAACATTCAGTCCGTTTGGCTTATATACCGACGAGTTACGGGAGAACTTCTTGTGGGAGACCGCCTACAAAAGTTCAGGAGGGATTCAATGGAGCAATGAAGCCCTTCTCTACTACAGGGACCGCCTTGACGACACAGGTATGGTAACTCTTTACTTAACTGCCAATCTTACAACTCACTCAGAGCATCCATTATTGCTGAACACAACCCTCTCTACTGAGCTTCCCTTAGCACGTCAGAGCATCCATTATTTATTGCTGAACACACCTATACTTTTACTATGCATCAAAAGTTCAAGACACATATCTGAAACCTTAATGAACACACCTGAATTCTTTATATAGTTTTCCTCATGCTCCTATCAATTGCAGAAAAGGACGACTTCTTGAAGGTGCCTGCAAGTGATCTTGACTATCTCTGCACCGACCACGATCCATCCTGGTTAAGAGACATGCTCAAAGATGCTGTGGTGTTTTTCAAACTGCACCGTACATGGCAGGTATACATCTGCCCCAGCAGCAACTGCCTTCGTTGGTTTTCAGAGGGTGATTCCCTTGTTCTGCATCTGATGAAAGAGCACTGCCATGCCTGGCCCTGCCTTCGACAGAACCCCACCCCCACCCTGACCGAGGAACAGTGGTGTGCTAAGGCCCTATGTAGAACAGCATGGAAACCGATAGATGTCAGCGCCGCGCTCACCACACTCTCTACAATATCTCTAGATTGTAATAGTGCCGACAGTCCCCTTGATGCTGATCACCTTGCTTCCTTCGAATGGCCATTGTCCCACGATTTTAGGAGGATCCAACTCCTGGCAAACTTACAAAGCAGATTTCTGGCGTTCTTTAATTCTTGAGAGAAGGATTCCTTTTCATTTTGTTCTAATGGCGTTCTGAGGGATCTTATCTCTGTCGCTTCCGAGGAGGTCCTTAGACACCTTGACCCGACAAACATTCTTCCAACCTCTTTTAGAGCTCTTATGTATTGCTCCCACCTCTCCTTCCGGTTCATGGAGGCGGACCCTCTAGACTCTTTTCTTGGAACCGTCGAATGGATGTGTGATACATTTGAGCATCAAGCATCTCAAAGCAGAGAATCTGAAGCCGAAGGGAGCCAACAAAAAGACGGTGATGTGTACTGGAGGCAGGATGAATTATTTGATGCCGTTTCCTTCCCAGCTGGCTCTGATTACTTTGTTCTTGATGCAGCAAAGTTACAGTCATGTGGAATAGATGAACAGTATATGGGCACGTGGTTATTCGATGCTCCTATTTTTCCCTCGATCAACAAACTCCCCACTAAAGCTTCTGTTGTATTTAAACTATTGGAAGGCAAGGCAGCATCATTTTCTAATTGCCTGATGCAGTCCGATTTGAAATTGGCTTCAGCTACCTTCAAACCTACCTCCTGTTTGAAGATGTTGATTACAGGGTACTGGCCAATATCACTTCTTGGCAAGTTGTCCCCTGAGATTTCACCAAACAGTGAATCCAACGCTGCTAATGTCAACGCCATGCCATCTGCCAAAGGACAAAAAACTAACGTTGGTTATCAGGTTTGTGTTGAGATCCCCTAAACAGTTTCTTTTTCATCGTCATTTGTTATTGATCCGGAAACTCGGCTTTTGATTTTCAGATGATGCAGCACTGTCTTGAACTTATCAAATTAACTTGCGAGGTGCAATACTTCGAGGTTGAGCTCCGCCGACTCTGTGCTGTTGACCTTCGTGCACATATTGTGCCTCTTTTGAAATCCTACTTGCGGGTTTGTAATTTCAGTTTTGTACAAACTTTTGGGTGGTTCTTCTTCAACACACCAAATTGATGTTTCACATTCTCCTTTGCAGATGAAATTGTATTTGTTCATGAGATTTGGGTGTTGTACCGGAGATGTCAAAGAAGAGGATCCTGATGAGGTAAGTGGATTTCAACTTAACATTGCAAGCAAGTTTGTGTGAAGTCATGTAAGTAGTACCTACTTTCTGTACTTAGTTGCGGAACACATGGCTGATTGGACGGATTGACCTAAAACATAGCAGAGAAGTCTGTGCACGCCGGTAGTTGTCAGTACTAGATCTGATTGGTATGGTACTAGAAATTGGCACATGAATCTTGCTGCTTGGTTGGACAAACCTTATCATCTCAGGTGCATAGGACTGATGACCTTACAATGATTAACTTTTATATTACATAAATAGTAGGGTAATGTAAAGAGAGGGTCACGAGAAGAGCACCCAGAGGAGCTTGTCCATAGCGAAGTCAAAGAAGAACCTGTAGCTGAGGATGGCAGCGATGTGATGATTCCTGACCCGAGCTTGTACAAGAGAAGTGAAGAACTGTCCACTGCTCCTCCGGAGCTCGTTAGTGGCGGCAGCAGAGCAATTGCCTTCTCTGATCTTGATCCCATGATGATAGATGGTGGAGAAGCACTAGGGGAAGAGCCACCTTGTGCAAGTGCAGGGGAGATAGACAGCAGAGGATTGCAGGTTGGATGTGCAGATGCGACTTCCTCCCGGATAAGAACTGGTATAGCGTTAGCGATAGCTGAATCCAAGTCCAAACCTGAAGCCTTACCCGAGTCAGATGCCGAAAGTGAGTTCAAAGCTGAAACCGAGTTTCAGTGGTCTAGAGGCCCTCTCTGGGAGGAGCTTGATATGTATTCTGATTCTGAGCTGCCCGAATCCAAAGGAGGATCTGAAAACAGAGGTCAGGAGATGGAGGAATTCTTTGATGCAGTTTGGTTCATGAGAGAGCAAAGGGCTTGGGAGACCAAAGAGGATGGTCTCTTCATTTGCATATCGATCAATGATGTCGTGAAGCATTGCCTTGAAAATACCAGGTTGGCTGCTACTGCACAGAATATTTGGGAATTGAAAGCCAACAGGAGTTTACAGTACTGGCGCTGCTGCATCTGTGACTGTGACAAGAGGTTCCCCGACAAAAGATCTCATATGTTGCACATGGAGTCTGAGCATAACCTTGGGCTTTTCTGGGAGCCCGGCCTGTTTGTGCCTTCGCAAGTCTGGCAAGTAGTGAATGAAGGTGTCAAGGAAATGACTCATTACTTGGATGATTCTGTTACAATGGATTGCACTTACAGAACATTTCTTGTTGAAATTGCAAAGCTTGGAAGTCCATTGCAGAATGGAAAAGAGTGCCAAGTTCGAAATAGCCATGAATGTCAGGCAATAGTGGAAATCATACAACGACAACTCTTTTACCTGGATAGTATTCTTGATATGAAAAACATACAAGGATGGGAACTGGACATGGTATGCCCTTTGTTGCCTTTTCTTTTCCACAGTTGAAATACACCCCTTGCACTCCGGCAACCCCTCTCTCTCTCGCTCACGATTATTGTTATATGTTTTTCCTTTTTTTTGGCAGATTGATGCAGTAGATAATAGAATAAGAAGTTATCCTGAATTAAATATGCTGAAGCAAAACCTGTCCGAGTTGTGTTTCTTTGAAAACAAAAATGAAATCTTGCATTCTATCAAATCCTACCTGAAGGTACATGTTGTATGCTTCCCTGGTTTCTCTATAATTTTTATGCATCTGTACATTCATAGTTTGACAGACTTGTGATTTTGTTATTTTCTGCAGGAACAAAATCTCATGGGCAGTGGGCTTAGGCTGTGGACACTCCAGAGATTAAAGGTATGGACTACACCAGCTATTTTTACTTGTCCCGCACCTCAATTGTCTGCATATCTTATATGATGAACAACATCTTTGTTTAATTCCATGAAGTGTTTGACTTTTACTCATCTCAGTTCTCTGCATTTCTTATAACTATTTTTTTTTTTTGTTGTTTAATATGGGTAAGTGTTTCATTGATTTTCAGAATTTGCTTCTTTCTGTTAGATGGCGATGGCATCCTGACTCATTCTCCATAAACCTGACATCTCCTGGCAAGGTAGGTGGTTGCAACTGCAAATATCTTAACCTCAAATAATTCTTGCCAAAGAATTAAAAATTTATCGAATGAGTATACAGGACAAGAATAACCGTCTGAGTGTTTTTTTCTGGTATGTAGGTTCATGTTGTCAACAAACAATGATTTTGGGTTTAGCTTATATTAGCCATCAATAATTTTTTTGTTGCTTGATATATATTGCGAGCAGGTGGTAATTAACATGGAGGAACACAATGATGTGATTGGATTTGCATACATTGGAATTTGTTGGGAGTTTACTGGTGAGATTCTTTACTTTCATGTTCATATGGTTGCTAAAGCCTTTCCATTTTAAGGAATGCCTATTTGTATTATCTTTATTGGCTTGTTCATTGTGGTTTTTTATTCCAGGTGATCTGTCGTGTGAGGGGTCAAGGGATATCAAGGGAAGCTTTACTTTTTCAGGGGCATCAACTCCAGATGGTGGTATTCATTTTGACAGGAAGGTTATTCTAGCTGAAGGAAGTAAGATGACAATGAAAGCATTTCATTTTAGAAATGCACTGTGGATGGATCTTCCATTGGACGTGGTGGATAAGTTGTGTCAATTTCAAGCTGACTTCATATGGGTGCTGCACAGGTTGAGAAAGAGAGAAAGTTTGTAATGTCAGTTTTGTGCGGGTAAAAGTTTATATTGACCTTGTGTTTTTTTAGATGATGTCTCATTTGGACAAAGTTTTATTTCGAAAAAGTCAGATGAATTATGTGGCAATAGTTGCTGCTATGAGGAAACCCTAATTTTGAGTGTTTTTGCTTTATTTTGCAACTTCTTTGGCTAGTTTTTGAATAAAAACATTTGGGTGTGTTCGGATGTTTTAAAGAATAGCTATATCAACTTGTTAGAGAACATGTTATCTAAAGTATTAATTAAATGTCGTGGCCGCTATGGATTGCGGCCACGTTTTTAATTAATAATTATTTTTTTATTTTTTAAATAAATTTAAAATAGTCGTATCAATCATTAATATTATTAAGAATTTTTTGGAAAAAAAAATTATGCAAAGTTTATATAGTGATTTTCTATGGAAGAAATTATTAATTTTGAACATATAAATTTTGACAAGTTTTTTATTCCGGATTTTTTATATTTTATATTGAAAATTTGACAAGTTTTTGACGAAACAGACTGAATTATTCTTCAATTTAAAAAATATTGTCATGTCTGGTGTGCATTCAATTACATTTATTTTATGGTTTTTTCTCAAGCTAAATGCGAGCCTACAAAAAGCTCTCAGATAGTCCAAATTACTCGAAAGGTTAAATTTATTCATCAGAAATTGTAAAAGTTGGAGGGGTACTAATTAATTGCGCCGAAATATTCTCTCTTTTTTTTGTGTTCATCCGAAAGCAACATTTTATTATAATTGGTACACAACAACAGGAGATAGCAATGTTATGCTTTGAAAAGACATGGAAATTACTTTAGGTTCACAAAGATGGTTTCTTTTTCTTAAAATAGGGGGGGGGGGGGGGGGGGGGGGGGGGTTGGTAGTGGAGAAAAAGTTTGAAATTGCCAATGAGCTTAGATAGACCAAAGTTGTCTCCACGACAATCTATTTAGAAATGTGAAAGGGAAAGTGTCTTGTGAATGTAACTTGAAGTGCTCCAACTTATTTTGGCGCGAATGCATTCATATAAATATAGATAGACTAAGATCAATAATATTGCAGATGAAACACAATAGACTTCACCCAATTTTGCTTGCGAAAACCTTCCATTATTTTTTTAGACGAATTGAAGAAAAAAAGAAAAAGAATAAGTATGCACCAGTAAGTGTAGTTGTTATTAGTTCAATAGTTTATCGCAAAAGTTCGTTCAAGTTATGCGGCTATGGGACGCTAAAATTGAGGTAAAATTGTACGAACAGAAAAAAAAAATTTCTTCAAATTAAACAAGGGATGCGGATGCGTGCACACTTGATCACCTCAATGACTAAATTCAATACATTGAAATTGCGAGGATCTTCTTGCAGTTGCCTTGTCTCAGTGATGCAAAACAAGGATCACAAAAATGGCCAAGTACGAGAGTTGCGAGAGAAGAAAAATTTACCACCTCCAAACACTCTATCTTCTTTTTATTGCCTTCTGAAGGAGTGTTGTTTGCAACTTATATGCCGCTCTTCCATAGGTAAAAAGCATGTATATAGCGGTACATACTACAAATTATGTGTCATAGCTTTGGAAGAATTGCCTAACAAACCACACATATATTAAATCTCCAGACATATATCGGGATAATAATAAAACTTTGGTTGACTTAAACCATTTAATTTCAGTTTGAAGTTAACTAGTTAATACATCGTGCTTCACGATGAAGTTTTAATTTTAAACTTTTAGTTTGAATTAGTTTTATAACAGAAGATTATTTAGCTTGAAACAAATGAAAAAAAGGAAGACGAACAGGAAATGTATAGATGTTAATTGGGCATATAGCATCCAAAATGATGCGAAATACTACTACTACTACTACTACTACTACTACTTTATTTTATTTTTCTATATTATTTTTTTAGTATTATTAGTCCTACTTTTGACATATACTTCTTATTTTTTGGAACTTGGTGACTTTTGTTGGGTCTCTTTTCTAGCCTACCCCATCTTATTTGGGACAAAAGGCTTAGTTGTTGTTGTTGTATTTATTATCGTAGATACTACAGAGTTTCCTCATCACTTTATTTTCCTTTTTCTTTTTTGATTGTTTCTGTTATAGATAACGAATAGCGCTGTAGCAATTGAAATTTTTGTTCCATCAGGCTTTTTTGTACTATAGCCAGTACATAGTTTGGTGATCAATAGATTTTTATTTTATAATTTTTGGTGTTATAAATCAGCATCTTTAGGAATAATAAGAACCAACCAAGAACTGAGACCAAATATGACTTAGCTCTCTCGTTAAAGCCTACAAATTACAAAAAGCAGGAGATCGTAGATACTACAGAGTTTTCTCATTACTTTATTTTCCTTTTTCTTTTTTGATTGTTCCTGTTACAGATAACGAATAGCTGTAGCAGTTGAAATTTTTGTTCCATGAGGCTTTTTGTACTATAGCCAGTACATAGTTTGGTGATCAATCGATTTTTATTTTATAATTTTTAGTGTTAATTATAAATCTACATCTCTCGGACAAATAACAACCAACCAAGAACTGAGACCAAATATGACTTAGCTCTCTCGTTAAAGCCTAAGAAATTACAAAAAGCAGGAGGTAATAAATAAATCATTAAATAAATCATCGCTAATATTTTTGGCTGGTCAGGGATATATTTTACAGATAACATTTCTACACACAACCATAAATGATGCAATAGTCCTAAAAGAACAGGATGTGCGGACAGAAAATTAAAAAAAAAAAACAAAAATCACAAAAGCAACTAATGTAGCACAGCACCTCACTTATCCCAATTTGTAGGCCCAGCAAAGAAAAAACACAGAAAAATACATTAGTAATCCCAAATAAAACCGTGAAAATCAATCATTGCAATTTGGGGGTAAGGAAAAAGTAAGAGAAAAAATAATTACTGCAGAGGTGCAATTCCCAACTAAAATCGGACCTAGACAGGAAATAAAGCAAGCCGGAAACCCCAGAAGAAGAAAGAAAGATAAAAATCCAAAAAAAAATCAAAAGAAGATGGAAATGAATGAACCAAAGAAGAAGAGAGGATACCTACACATAAGAGATGTGCAGAGAGAGGCTTGCAATGCACTACACCATCCCACAAAGTCCTCAGTCCATGCTTCCGTACTGACCGACGTGATCGGGCATCGAAAGTTCTCTGAGCAACACCAATAGCCATCAAGCAAAGTGCAGCTGGAGATCTATTGTGGCGCGCAGAAGGTAAACCAAATATAGGAAAGAGAGCATCCATGGCAACGTACCACACAGTCTACCAAAGGCAAAAAGTATAGATGCAAGTTAGTTCCAAAAAAAACATTAATTAACAAATCCCTTATCATAAAGGGGAAAAATTAAGGTAAATAATTAACACCATACATATATATGCAATAAGACAAACATAATTAAAAGAAATGTCCATTTCGTTAGGGGTTCTGTGCAGAACGGTTAGTTAATAAATGTATTTAGACTTGTCCTGGATGTATCTAGCCAGTCTATAAATATAGGAGAAGTCTCTTTGTAAACATCCATTTAAGATACAAAATCAAATAAACTTTCCATCTCAACTTCCTTCCCTTTTCTCTCTATTTACCAGTATCTCAGTATTTCATTATAAAGACCCTTTGTATCTCTATTTTCACCTTTATTTCCAGATTAAGTTTTAATCTCGATAACTTTAATTTCAGTTGGATAAAATTTAAAGAACATAGATTTAAATACAAAATATAATATAATTCAATCATACAAAAGAGAAAATAAGTCTCTAATAACTTATTTTGCTATGAATCGAAACAGGCTTAAGAACTGCACACGTTTTAAGTCTACAAAACAACTCAATGAGTTTTGAACAAGACATAACTAAAGTATATAAAACAACAAAATGAGTTTAACTAAAATAGGCTTAAGAAGTCCAATTTGAGCAGAAATAGGCTTAAGAATTCCACACTGTTTAAGTCTATAAAATAACACAATGAGTTCTGACTTCTGAACAATTACAATTTACGCTTTATTACATGTTAAGCCTACAAAACAACACACAATTAACTCAAACCAATTTCAACCAAATCATACAGTTTTGATCAAACATAATGAATAATCTATGGAGAAAAACAACATAGTATAAAGCAATATGCCGTGGCATGCCTCACAGGGAGCCTCTTATCCTGGAAGCAAACATCAGAATGAAGCAGCAGGCATTTCTTTTAAGAGATGATGAAAACCCAAAGAAAACTTGCAATTAGCACTTAAAGTGTTAAAATAAATAATTTACCATATCATTTCGGTGCGAAATGATATGGTTTCGGTGCGAAATCGGAACCGACATTGCTGTTATGGAAAGGTTTGGAGACCAAGTTTGGTGATTATTTCCTTGTGCACGAAGATATTATTTCCTAGTAATGAGATACGTGATATCTCTGAGGATTATTGCTGTTTTGGCTAGTTGCCTATTGTATCCCATGTAATTTTCCTATAAAATATTATCTCTCTCCTTGTAACAAAAATTATTGAGTGAAATAAAAAATTGTGTGCGTGTGTGTGGAGGACGTAGGTACCAAGTTGGTGCTGAACCTCGTTAAATCTTTGTCTTGGTGTGATTGATGAGTGATTTCGGTCCGAAATAGTATTATTTCGGTCCGAATTAGTGTGTTGATTTGTGTTTTGTTACATGGTATCAGAGCAAATTTGAGAGATGAGTACACCACGTGAAGAGACTGACACCGCGGCGCTGTTGGCTAAGTTAACGGAGCTTGTAACCCTTCAACAAACCCAGATGACTCAACTCATGAAAGTGCAACAACCGATTTCAAGTGGAGACTCTGTTCAGATCTCGACAACGGAGGCCTCACCAATTGCAGTCAAGCTAGATGGCACGAACTATAGCATATGGGCTCCGGTGGTAGAGATGTACGTGCAAGGTAGAAATAAGATGAGGTACTTGACTGGCAATCCACCACCTCCTAAAGAAAATGATCCTTCATATGATCAATGGGTAATAGATGATTCTGTGGTAAAAGGTTGGTTGATAAGCTCTCTTGACCCTAGTATTATGCCCAATTACATTAGGTGTAAGACTGCATGGGAAATTTGGAAAGTTTTAGGAACAACTTATTATGATGGTAGTGATGAGACACTTGTGTTTGATTTAAATAGAAAAGTATCTCGGTTGAGACAAGGGGATAAGTCAATTCAAGAGTATTATAACACCCAACAAGGTTTATGGAGAGAGATTGATTTTAGGCGTCCTAACCCTATGACTAGTGCAGAAGACATAAAGAAATTTAATGAGTATGTTGAGAAGTCAAGAGTTTATATGTTCTTGGATGGTCTTAATGATTGTCTTGATAGTTTGAGGGCTAGGGTGTTGCATATGGTGCCTTTCCCAACCGTGGAGGAAGCATATGGGGTGGTGAGAAGAGAAGTGGTGAGAAAAAATGTAATGGTGAAAGGGGATGAGAATTTTAACTCAAGTTCAATGGCTATGGTTTCAAAGGGTTATTCTAGTCAAGACAAATCGAGATTGAAGTGTTTCAATTGTGGGAAACCAGGTCATACAAAGGATAAGTGTTTTGATATTGTGGGGTATCCCGAGTGGTTTAAAGGAAGAAAGGGAAAACCTCAAGGAAAGGGCCAAGCGTATGTAGCTGTCTCCAAGGACAGTTCTGGACAAGATGAAAGGACTATGGTGAGGACAGCAGGTGATACGGATCAAGCAAAGGACCAAACAGCGGCTGGAAGCACACAGTTGTGCGGTACAGAAGGCATTTCGGTGCGAAATCAGACCGTTTCGGTCCGAAATGAAGGCGCCGACAGAGATGAAAATGGTACAGGTACAGGTATAGGTAGCCAATCTGGTCCAGGTATGTGTTCTTTTTCTTGTGGTAATTTAGGAAGTTGGGTAATTGATTCTGGTGCAACTGATCATATGACCTTTGAAAAAGGAGATTTAAAAGAAATAAGAAAACCTAGGGTGGATAAGATTTATAATGCTAATGGAATAGATTACCCAGTAAAAGGTGGTGGAGATGTAATAACCAGTTCTCTAAGGTTAAATAATACACTACTAGTACCTTCCTTGGCCTCAAAGTTGATTTCAGTTGGACAATTAACGGAGGAACAAAATTGTGTTGTACTAATGTTTCCAACGTTTTGTATTGTGCAGGATATTCTCACGAAGGAGATCATTGGGCGTGGTACTAAGAAGGGACGTTTGTATCACTTAGAAGACCTTAAGGAAGGAAGAGTTAATGTGGTGTGTGGATCGACAAAGGAGAATAATAAAGTTTGGATGTGGCATAGGCGGTTAGGACATCCTTCTTTTAGTTATATGAAGAAAATTTTGCCAAATCTGTTTTTGGGTTTAGATATTTCAAAAATGTGTTGTGAAACTTGTATCAAGGCGAAGAGTCATCGTGTGCCTTATAATATTAGTTTGAATCAATGTGAGAAACCTTTTGATCTTATTCATTCTGATGTGTGGGGTCCTTCACCTATTGAATCGATAATGGGATATCGTTACTTTGTCTTGTTTATTGATGATTGTACCCGGATGACTTGGGTTTATTTGTTAAAGAAAAAGGATGAAGTACCAAATGCTTTTAAATGTTTTCACAATATGGTACAAACTCAGTTTGGGAGTAAAATAAAAATGTTGAGAAGTGATAATGGAGGAGAATTTGTAAATGGAGTTTTAAAAAATTATTTTGAAGAAAAAGGGATTTTACATGAAACTACTTGTGTTGGGACACCACAACAAAATGGTATTGCTGAGAGAAAAAATAGACATGTACTTGAAACTGCAAGGTCTTTGTTGTTTGAGAGTAAGGTTCCTTCCAAGTTTTGGGATTGTGCAATAACTATGGCTGTCTATGTCATTAATAGGTTACATTCTCTAATAAATAAATTTCAAACTCCTTTGAGCAAGTTAGCTAAGTTTGTTGAAATTCCTTCGGTCTTGAGTTTGCCTCCAAAAGTGTTTGGTTGTATTGCATTTGTTCATGTCCCTAAAAATCAAAGAACCAAGTTGGAACCCTGTGCAATTAAGTGTGTATCCTTAGGATTTGGAATTGGTCAAAAGGGGTATAGATGTTATCATCCTGAGTCACGAAAGTGGTATGTTACCATGGATGTGACCTTTCTGGAAGAGGAATCCTTCTATAGACCGTACTCAAGTGAGGGGGAGAACAGAGGAGAAGATTTGTATGAAATGAATGAGAGAAACTTGGAATTTGGGTCAGATTACCCGTATTTCGGTGCGAAACCGGTAGATTTCGGTGCGAAACCGAGGGAGTTTGGTGAAGATAATGGCGTACTGGAAGAGCAAAGTGATTCAGAATTGGAGTTCGGTGTAGAACCAGCAGAGGTGGATGTTCCAGAAACATTACAAGTGGAAGAAGTGATACAAACAGAAGATGTACCACAGCCCCAAGAATCTCGTGAGAATATCCCACAGGTAAGTGATTCTTTCTCTGGTTATGTGTTACCTCCTAGGAGTAATCGTGGAAAACCACCTAAGAGGTATGTTCCAGAAGATGGAACAAGTAGAGAAGTTGAGTATCCAATTGCAAACTATGTTACCACAAATGAATTGCCGAAACCTTTAAAGGAGTTTAGTGACAAAATGTTGAATTTACAAGTACCTACAAATGTCAATGAAGCCTTGAAGGATAAAGAATGGGTTAAAGCAATGGATATTGAAATGGATGCCTTAAGAAAAAATGAAACGTGGTCTATTGTGGAATGTCCAAAGGGAAAGAAACCGGTGGGTTGTAAATGGGTGTTTACCATTAAGTATGGTCCAGATGGAAGTGTGGATAGATATAAGGCTAGGTTGGTAGCTAAAGGGTATACCCAGACATATGGTATTGATTATCAAGAAACTTTTTCTCCTGTTGCTAAACTAAACACAATTCGAGTATTGTTGTCTCTTGCAGCGAATCTTGATTGGCCATTGCATCAGTTTGATGTAAAAAATGCTTTTCTGCATGGTGATTTGGAGGAAGAGATCTATATGGAGATGCCACCTGGGTATGATAAGGTTGAGAGTCGAGGACATATGGTATGTAAGTTGAAAAAAGCCTTGTATGGGCTTAAACAGTCTCCTCGTGCGTGGTTTGGCAGGTTTTGTCAAGCAATGGAAAAGTACAACTTTAGACAAGCAGAATCAGATCATACTCTTTTCTTCAAGATAAAGCGAAATAGACTAACAGTTTTGATTATCTATGTAGATGACATGGTTATTACAGGTGATGATATTGAGGAGATAGCTAGTCTTGAAGGAAAGCTTGCACAAGAATTTGAGATGAAGAATCTTGGTGGACTGAAGTATTTCCTTGGAATCGAGGTGGCTCGGTCAAGTCAAGAGATTAGTCTGTCACAAAGGAAGTATGTACTAGATTTATTGGCTGAAGTGGGAATGTTAGACTGCAAACCAGTGAATAACCCAGTGGGTTCCGGTGTAAAGCTTCAAGAGTCTCCAGATCAAGTTCCAACGAATAAAGACAGGTACCAAAGGTTAGTTGGGAAGTTAATTTATTTGTCACACACAAGGCCAGATATTGCGTATGCTGTGAGTCAAGTGAGTCAGTTTATGCATAACCCAAGTGAAGAACATTTGGAAGCTGTCATGAGAATTATTAGATATTTGAAGAGTGCTCCAGGGAGAGGTATTCAATTCAAGAAAAATGGACACTTAAATGTTATGGGTTATACAGATGCTGATTGGGCTGGTAGTGTGTCAGATAGGAGGTCTACATCTGGTTATTTCACGTTTGTTGGTGGTAATCTGGTAACTTGGAGAAGCAAGAAACAAAGTGTGGTTGCATTGTCTAGTGCAGAAGCAGAGTTAATTGGAGTTGTTAAAGGAGTGAGTGAGTTAATGTGGATAAAAATTTTGTTGGAAGAACTTGGTTTGGGTCCAGAAAGTGCAATGGTATTACATGTGGATAACAAGGCAGCAATTGATATGTCTCATAATCCTGTGCAACATGATAGAACTAAACATATGGGAGTAAAAAGACATTTTATCAAGAGGAATATTGATAAGAAGATCATTGAGTTAAAGTTTGTTAAATCTGAAAATCAACTCGCAGATGTGTTAACCAAAGGAGTAAATGGGACAGTGTTTCAAGGTGCAATTAGCAAGTTAGGCATGACTGATCTGTACATGCCAACTTGAGGGGGAGTGTTAAAATAAATAATTTACCATATCATTTCGGTGCGAAATGATATGGTTTCGGTGCGAAATCGGAACCGACATTGCTGTTATGGAAAGGTTTGGAGACCAAGTTTGGTGATTATTTCCTTGTGCACGAAGATATTATTTCCTAGTAATGAGATACGTGATATCTCTGAGGATTATTGCTGTTTTGGCTAGTTGCCTATTGTATCCCATGTAATTTTCCTATAAAATATTATCTCTCTCCTTGTAACAAAAATTATTGAGTGAAATAAAAAATTGTGTGCGTGTGTGTGGAGGACGTAGGTACCAAGTTGGTGCTGAACCTCGTTAAATCTTTGTCTTGGTGTGATTGATGAGTGATTTCGGTCCGAAATAGTATTATTTCGGTCTGAATTAGTGTGTTGATTTGTGTTTTGTTACATAAAGTTCATTGACGTGTTGCACGTTTCAATAGAGAATTAAGGGCAAGCAAATATATATATAGGTAATAGAGGCATCTATGTAAAATCATAAACAACTGAGGGAAAATTATGTTTAATATTACCTTAACCTGCTCCATTACGGTATTAGCAGTATTTGTTGATTTGGGAACAACCATAATGGCAGAGTTGAATAATCAAGTGAGATTTTTACTGTTACAGTATTAGCAGTATTTCTCAAATATTGGCAGGTAAAATTGCCCTTTGCCCTGGTATTTCCTCTATCGCTGGTTGCTTGCAGAAAAAAAATGGTATAACTGATAGCACAAAAGCTACTTTTTGAACTGCCAAGAAGGCAGAAAAAAAATTTATTTGCAGATGCAAGTCCATACCAGGTATTCGCAATCCAGGAAATACTGACAATAGTAACCACACTTAAGGATCCAGCACAAATGCTTCTATCCGACCATAATAATGAACAAAAAGAAAACAAAGCAAACTCAATCCTCATTCTAACCTGAATATTTAATTTAAAACAGAAAAGTATTTATAGGCTATCGAATATAGAAAATAATAATAACAAACTTTAATTTATATTTTTTTAAAATAAAAAACTAACAGTTTGTACCTTTATTTCTTTTCCCTGTTCTGATTTCTCAAATTTTGCTATCATTCATTTTTTTTACTTTGTAGCTCTTTTTTCTAATCTTCTCTACTTCCTGCATCACCAAATCCCAAATGAGCAAATCTCATAAAAGCAAATCTTGAAATAAAAAATTAAAGACCAAAGTGCAAAAAGACAACTACGAAAATAGCAGGAATAATTTTTTCCTTTAACTTGCAAGTGCTTGCAACTATTCTATTTATTGTATGACCATCCAATGTCCCCACATGGTCCACTAAATTTTGCTAAAAAAGAACTATTTAACTCTTTCTTCTACATGGTCCAATAAGACAATTGATGTGTTAAAAGAAATTCATACATAGGTCGAAAAATTCTGACAGATTGAAGCCTTAAGGTAAGGGAGTAGCAAAAGAATTACAATCCTGTGAAATATTGAATATTTTTTAATGATAGCTTCAACTCTGTTAGTGAGTTATGAGATTGGTATAATAGTGTTCATTGTTGGTTGAATGTTCTAAGGGCTGAAAACAAGGCCTTGAGGTCTTTGGCACTCAGAGGTTTTAGAATAGAAGCTTCAGAAGTAGAGCTTTTTGCTTCCAAAAAAAAGAGGGAGAGAGGCTCAGCCTCACTCTGAATCTGGTGGGGCCACAACAATCTCCAAACAAGCCAGAGTTCAAGAGAAGGAAGCTACTTTTCCTGAACCCGGTACTTCTTTCTTTCCTCTTAGCAAGTTAAATAATCATCAAATAATCTCTTTATTTGAAGAGTGTAACATCTCTTTAGGAACTACTTTAGAAGATAGGTTTCAATTAAATTAGCAAATTAGGAATTTAGATTACTCTAGAGTTGTTTCTTTTTTAGATACAATAGTGAGCAAACTTAAGGAAAATGTTAGATTTGTGGAAAGGCCTTCATGTTCAATTTTATGAAGATTTTATCTTGGAATATTAGAGGCTTAGACATTATTGAAAAATGTAGATATATTAGAGATTTAATAAATAGAGACAATTATGATATCATCAGCATTCAGGAGACAAAGAAAGCATACTTTACACAAAAGTTTTCTCTCTTTTCTTTCTCCAACTTTTTCCTGGAATTTTATCCCTTCAAGGGGAAGATCAGGAGGAGTGTTGGTAGGAGTTAATTCCGATGTGCTAGAGGTGAAATTTTTGTTCATAGGACAATTTTCAATTACTGTTAATTTAGAGCTTAAATCAACTAAACATTCTTTTCTCTGTACTTTTGTCTATGGCCTAGTTTTGTATAATCTAAAAGTAGCTTGGATCAGATTGGATGTAATTGGCATGAGGATTGGGTAATTAATGGGGATTTTAATTGTATAAGGACAAGGAGAGAGGAAATGGGTGTATCTTTTGATACCTCCAATATGTCCAAATTTAATAATTAGATAAATACTCACTCTTTGATTGATTTCAAATGTCTAGATAGACAATTTACTTGGGTAAGAAGTGTAAATATTAGACAAATGACTTGTCTAGATAGGTACTTATTTAATCAAGATTGGTTGTCTCTTTTTCCAAATTCTAAGTCATTTTCTTTACCAAAAGTACTCTCTGACCATTGCCCAATAGTTTTAGATTATGGTTATAGTTTTCAATGAAGTAAGCTCTCTTTTAAATTTGAGAGTTCTTCGATTAAAAAGATGGATTTACATGATCTGCTTCCCAGATGGTGGCATGAACTACCAAGGAATTCAAACAGTGTACTTACGGGTCCTTGAAAATATGGCATTAGGAATAAGCTTAGAGTCTGGGCTGGAAATTTAAGAGGTATAACCAGAGTTAAGAAAGCTCAATTTGAATTTACGATTAGTGAATTAGATAAAATTTTAGAAAATAGAGATTTAGATAATAGATAATTAAGTGACTTTTTCTTTGCTAAGCCTGGTCTCTTTAAAATTCTTAATGAGGAAGAGATAAGGGGGAAGCAAAGATCAAGAGTAGTTAGGCTAAGAGAGGGAGACGGGGGGACCCATATAACTTCTGAAGCTAAGAGAGGCCAAAGATCAGGGGGACCCACTTTTCCCTTATTTGTTCATTCTTGCTGCTAAAGGTTTGACAAAATTACTAGCAGCGGAAAGACAGTCAGGACATTTTGCTTTGTTTGGGGCCTATTCTCAATGATGGACACCAACTTATGTCTCTTCAATATGCTGATGACACATTGTTATTCCTCAAAGCTGATCTTCTTATGGTAGATAAAGTTCAGTGGGTCTTAAAAGTCTTTGAAGGAATATCGGGTCTCAAAATCAATTATGCCAAATCAGAACTTCTTCCTCTTAATATAGATGACTCTTTAGCAAACTTTTTAGCTAGTACGCTTAATTGTCAAGTTGGGTCACTGCCAATGACTTATTTGGGATCTCCACTGAAGGATTTCATGATGTGAATCGGGTAATTTTAAAATTTTTGTTAACCGATAACATCTAGGATCGTTATTATTATTGCTAACTTTCCTTTATTTTATTTGCATCACAATCTGGGTGGACTTTTCGTCGTTTCTCGAAGAATGATTGGGTTTCCTCAAGAACGGGAATAAGTCTTAGATTCACCCCTTACGAGCCTGGGTTCAGGTGCTGATGCCTCTTAACGACCAGAGAACATCGACGAGAATCCATTCTCATGAAGGTTTATTAATTTGTGGGTCCTTTCTTTCCAATAGGCGCAAGCCCCTATTGTTAATTACCCCGTGGTTTCCCACGAGAACCTCTGATTAAGAGATTCGAGGAATCATATGTAATAGGCTAGAAAAGTCATTATTTAAATGTTTTTTGGTATTTAATAAGTAATTTATTTCTTTTGGCTTAAACAAGATTCAACTGATGGCACCAGACCTAATTGACGGGCGCACAATTGAGGGTAAAAGTGACTTGTTTCTTTTGGCTTAAACCGGACTCAATTGATGGTACCAGACTTAAATGACGGGATGCGATTAAGAATATCTAAAACTAATCTAAGAACATCTAAAACTAAAACTATTTATTTGAAATATTTTATTATTCTTATTTTTTATTAAGAGGGTTTGAATTTTAATTTAATTTATTAATTTAATTTGGAATTATTTTGATTTTTAAATTCTTATTATTATTTTATTTTATTTTATTTATTTATTATCATTATTTATTTATTTTTTGTCTTTTTAGATTTTTTGGATTTGGATTAAATTTCACATTTTTATTTTTTTATTTTTCCAAGATTTAACATTTAAAGGTTTAAGATACCATTTTTATTTATGAGACTATCTATAAAATTTGGTTTAGAATTTTTATTGAGAGATTTTACTATTTTTCTAGAGTTTATACAATTTATTTTTCATAACAAAACATTTCAAATATATAAAACTCTTGATTTTGTCAAAATTTCATATGAAAATATTATTGGATTCAGTTTATTTAGATTTTTAGAAATTTTTTAATATTTTATTTGGATTTTTCTGAGCTTCATACTATTTTTGATGAATTTACAAAGCTTTTGGCAATTTATAAAATTAAATTTTAAAGGGAAATACTTTGAAATATAAAAGGGATATAATTTGGCATAATTTCATATCAAAATATCAGTAAATCTAGTTTCTACAGATTTTTAAAATTTTATGGATATTTTATTTGAATTTTTCTGAGTTTCCTACTATTTTTAATGAATTTTTGAAGTTTTCTAATGATTTGGAAATTTCTAATTGGGCCACGTGTGCTTTGACTGGGCTGGATGACGTCAGGATGACGCAAGAAGGTGCTGACCGCGTTCTGGATTTCGTGTAGCGAGTGATTGCGACTGCCACACGAGTTCCGCCAAAGAAGATTCGCGAAGGTCGCGAGTTTAAACATCTCCCTCCGTCGACTATGGCTTTTTTGCAGAAAGAACCCTAGTCCTTCTCCAACGGAATTGCGGCGTTTCCGTTCACCATTCTAGTCGAGGTTAGGTGCGTTAGAATCGTGAAGGTGAGAGGAAGAGATCGGTGCGGTTCATTATCGCTTTAGAGGCTTGTGATCACATGTAGCACCTGAGAATTTTCGGATCGCCATTAATGGCGCTCGGAGCTTGCTGGCTCTTCGTTTATGCCAGAAGAAGGTTCTTTGTACTCGTATGCATACATGGAGGGCGATTGTCAAATTAATTTGGCGTTTAAAATCTTAGAAGAAGGGGTTCTCAACTGAGGCAGCTCAACCCCAATTTTGAGCCAATCTGAGTTGAGTGATGGGTCCCACAGAGAGCTTCGTTGATACCAGTAATCAATTGGGAAGATTCAGAGGGTCAAATTTAGTCTATTTGTGACTTCAATTTGATTCAAAACAATCCAATTTGGTGTAAGAATGGTTATGGCAGAAAGATTCAATTTTACCCCTTTTATTTAATTTCAAATCTTCATGTAGGTTGACTTACAGCAAGTGGGATCGTTTTGATACTCAATTTGGATCATATTAGGTCTATTTTAGGTGTTCAAATCGATGCATGTGGCAAGAGCAAACTGTTTGCCTCCAAATTTTGTCGTGGAACAAGATGTCAGGCGTCAGTAAAAAGACCTGCAAAAATGGAAATGGCATATAGTGAAATAAATTCACAATCATGACCCCATTCCAAATAAAAAGAGCTCAGCACACGGATGACAAAAAAAATGATTAATTAATTAATTGATTAATTACATTATGTGAAATATGTTAATTCTCCACATGATTAATTAATTAATTAGTTAACTAATTATAGAAACCCCACAAAAAATGAGAATTATATGACGGTTAAATACCTCATATTCTTTTTAGGGGTTTATGTCAAAATTTCGCACCAAAGCCCCACATCATGACAACACCAGTCAAATTGCTCAAAAAATTAAGCAATACGAACTTCAATATACAGACAGGGTCCAGTACAACAGCAAGCGCGAGATGAGTCTACGCGAAAAATAACCAAGCAAGTGTATTCGTCTTATTTCGGACTATTACCGAGTTAGATTTGTGTATTAGATGATTAAATGAGCTTAACATTAGAGCCCACATCAATCATTTAAAACCAGCCCGCGCGATTTAATCAAAATGGGCCCCCTATGAAATTAAACCCAGCCCAAACCAACTTAACCCAATTAGAAAATCTCAGCCCAACGCATCAGACGCCGAATCCATACGCGTTTAAACGCCTCAGACTCGCGTCTATGCGACTCGATTGAGTCAGCAAGGGGCTCGACACGTGTCGGCTCCCTATTGGTTCTCCCCTGCGGACCCCTCCTCTTTCTGTTAATGGAAAAAAGAAAAGAAAAAAGGAGGGAGACAGTCGATACCTGCAGAAGAAACGTAGTAGCCTCGACTAGAGACACGCCTCTCGCCGGCGCTACATGCCACCGCAGCTCAAGACAAGCATACCGCCGTGAAGAGGGCACCACCACGAGCTTAACGAGGTCAGGCACGACTGTCTATTTTGCCTGCAAACCGACGAAATTGGGGATTCCGTCAAACGGGTCACAATTTGGGAAAACCTGTTATGCAAAATTAGTGGGTAAAAGAGCAATTAGACAACCTGGGGAGGTTCCCTGAGGCTTCTGGAAGAGGATTCCGGTAGCAATTTCAAACAATTTGGTGAGAGGAACCACCACCACCTCTCGTCGCCAACTGAGATGCTGAGTTGCGTGAAACTATCTCTCCATGATATTTGGAGAAGAATGGGAAGGATGAGGGTGTTCAACAGAACTTGATGCTGCTTGAAAATGATCTTGGAGAAGTTATAGATGCATGAACTGACCAGTGGCAAAGTTTCTTCGTGATTGGAGGAGTCCAGTGCGAGAAAAGTGACAAAGTAGCGCAAATGGAGAGCATAATCACCCATGTACAATAGTCTATAACCTGAAAAGAGATACCTATCACTGAGGAGATTCCCTTGACCACAGAGAGGCATGCTCACTTCTCTGATCATGGCCGTTGGATGAGGCAAAAGAGTGATAGCTTTATTCTTCATAGTACAAGGATTTAAATGCTCGTCAGTAATGATAAGAGACAAAAGAAGTAAGATGAAGGATATGGTGTAGTGCTTGTATGAATCTCACCATACATTGTGTGATAGATGGTCAGATGAAAACAGTTATATGAAGTATACACCCCAAAGCATTGGAGGAGATCATACACAATTAAAAGTAGTATGAATCATCAACATGCAGCGCATGAGCCCTCTTTGGTGGGCCCCCATGGGCAAATCAGTGATTATTGGGAAGAGACAAAGGAATGAAGCATGAAAATGGGCATTTCTGTGAGCATGATTCCCATTTTACCCCTGGCTTGGCTTCTGATTCGACTTCCTGAAGATAAAATTGAAGTTTATGTATTGTGAAAACATAAGTGCTTCATGATCAGATGTGAAGAAGCATGCTACATGCCTCATCCTATGCTGATCAATGCCATCCTTGACTGATGGGCCTGAGGGAAACCATTCTGCACAGACAACAAGCCACATGAATGGCCACATAGCTGATTATCTCAGATGTAAAAAAAAAACACAGAAATTAAAAAAAAAGGAGAAGAACCCACACTTGTGAACTTGAATTTGAAGCCTACCATCTTCACCAATACTATCTGAGCCCTTCGCTGCCTATGTATGCACAGATGGGTGACACATGCCCCCTAAGCAGATAGCTCCAAATATAACCCCTCTCCCAAGTTCATGCCCAGCAAGAGAAATGTAGGCCCCACCTATCACCCTCAGCTGAGCTGGCAAGTAAAGAGGTGTAAATAAACTGATAGACAAGTAATTGCATGCCCTCAATTGCCAAATGTCACATAATCACTGGATGGTGCAATTGATCAGTGGAATACAAAAGTGAAAGAAGACATATGAAGTTGAGGCGGCAAGTTTCCTAGTAAATCACAGCTCTCCATCACATATCAAAGCGTGGAGAAGATGACACATAACGACACCAGCTGAAAAACCCTAACCCCAAATTGCCTATAAAAAGAGAGGCACCAGGAGAGAAGACCCCCCCCCCAATTTTCCTATTTCTTAACTAGTACCCTGTAATCTTTAGAGCAAAAAAAAAAGGTAAAACAAGAATGTATTTTTTGTTGATTTTGGTTAATAAAGTTATTTAAAAGCATCTTTTACCCTCTGAATCCTTGAATACGTGTTGTAACCAGCCAGTTATTAGTCAAATATACCAAGTTTTCTTTGATTAACCGAAGTTAAAAAGGGGGGCAGTTTGATAACATGATTTCTTCTTTTCTTCTTTTTCTTGCCGATTGTTTCTTTTTTTTTTATTATTATTTTTCTTTCTTTCCTTAGCATGGTATGAATTCGCATAACATTCAACAGATATGATAGCTGTGTGCATCCCTAAATTTCTTGCCTATGAGCCAGTATTTGGAGTTGTACATGACTGTTAAAAAAAAGTGATAATAAAATGCATTTAGTATTTAATAAGTGAACTACTCATAGATAATGCTCAGATTTCTTGCCTATGAGCCAGTATCTGAGTATGTCTATAGTTGATTCCACAAACGAAAGAATTCATTTATTTATCAATATGACATTTAATAAATGGAGTGGACATGTGCGCATCTGAATTTCATGCCTATGAGCCGGTATTCGGATGTGTATATCACTGGTTTCAGCGAAAACATGCATAATGTATCATATACAACATTCAGTGTATAAGCTATCCATGAGTGTGCTCTAATTTCTTGCCTGTGAGCCAGTATTTGAGCACACACATGATCAGTCCCTAAAAGATAGTGAAAATAGCAAATAAATTCCATATCACTCCATGTACAAATGATAAATTAGAGTTTGCGGCAGGATTAATATTAGTATAAGTTTAACATTTTAAGTTTTCCTGTCTCTTGTGCATCTATTTTCGTACTTCCCGTTTATGTACTCCTGAGTGCATTTCTTCTCAGTACGCATATGTATCTACATCTCTATCGGGTGGTATAACAGTTTTATGTTTAAGTCCAAAGCTGTATCATGAAGAAACAAATAAGCTTGTACTCATGTCAAAAATCAATTCAGGTCAGGAGAACCAAATCCAGGTAAACGATAAGAGATACAAAAAAAAGGAGGGTAACAATAGTCTCGTAGTTCATACATTTCCAAATAAAGTATATACAATTAAAAATGGGACTTAAGGGACTGTTTAACCATCGCTGACTAAGTAAGTACCTCTTTTTAAGAATCTAAACTGAAAGTCAAGCGAATAAAAGAATTTATGTAACCAGTTCATATTATAAGTACATGAGTTCCTTTTTCTCACATAATAATAAAAGTCTAAAGGCAGCTTGCGCCTAGCCATTCGTTGTATGTTATCAGAGGATTTCGGGTACTGTCATGTCAACAGACCAAGCATAAGACTGAAGAACAAAATTCTCCTTGACGAAAGAAATATCGCTTCAATTATCATCATAAACGATCTTAGGCTGCTCTCACATCGCTCAATGAGCCCTCGCTGGCAAGGAAAAAAATCGCCATTGACGGTCTTGAGCCATACTTCCAATTCACTGCCGGACATAACTTGAGGCGGAGAAAAGACACTTCAGACAGGATGATGCAGTCCCAACAAGTTACGGAGACGTACTCATGGTGCTGCCACGATCCCCTATGACCTAGACTGGGCCCCTTTAGCCGCCAGCATCCATTGTCGGAAAAGTAATGGAGTTGTCCAGTCGATGGTGTAAGTCGGGGGAAGAAGACGAGCTTAAAAGCGAACCTAGCAGAAATTGGCGCACAGACTCGTGCATAGACCAAATGGTTCAGCTGAGCGGCTCCTCAGCGACATCCCTCGATTTTTTGTGGCACTAAGACATAGCGGGTCTTTGACAAACGAAATACAAAACAGCAAACTCAACAACCAATAGAATTTTCTAAAAACATAGAAACTTCAAAAATGCATTAAAAATAGTCAGAAAGTCCAGAAAATTCCCATAAAATATCAAAATATCCAGAAAATTACGAAGAACATTTTTCTATAACACTCCAAACTCAAATTCTCAACCAAAAGGAAATTAAAAATAAAGTCATGAAAAATGGTCAAAATTAATAAACACAAAACATCCAAAAAAATTGGATTATGTCAAATTTCATTAAAAATGCTTAAAAGTGTAAGGGTATGAACCCCTTTGACAGCAGGTACTTTGAAATTTTTTTCGGACAGCAGGTACAATTAAACGGTAATTACCGTCAAAGACAAATCTTGTGGAAAGTCAAGAAATAAAATCCAAACTCAAGTCAAAACCAAAAATCCAAAACTCAAACTTAAATCCAAAACACAAGCTCAAATCCAAACTCAAGTCAAAACCAAAACCCAAAACTCAAACTCAAATCCAAACTCAAGTCAAAACCAAAACCCAAATTCAAACTCAAATCCAAACTCAAGTCAAAACCAAAACCCAAAGCTCAAACTCAAATCCAAACTCAAACTCAAATCCAAACTCAACTCAAATCCAAAACCCAAACTCAAATTCAATCTAAATCTAAACTCAAATCAAATTCAAAACCCAAACCCAAACCTGAAATCCAAACCCAAATTAAATCTCGATCCAGAAAATCCGGACTCAAGACCTGGGCCTAAATCCGAAAACAATATAAATCTAGAAACAAAAATTCTATAATCATACACAAACTCTATAGAATCCAGGGACCAAACTTTAAAGACGTCCGAAAATCAGAATTTGGTGAATTCTAGAACATATGAAGACCAAAGTCTAAAATGTCCAAAGTGACCAGAATTTCTAAACACACCTTAATACCAGAGTTTAAAATGTTTTATAACCTAACTCTTGCACGTCACAGGGCCAGAAGTTCGACACGTCAATAGTTGACCAGAATTGACACACGTTCAAAGACCGGAATCTCTACATGCTCAAATGCCCGAAAATCTAGAAACGTCTGATAACCTCGATTCTAACATGTCAACAAACAGACCTAAGTTTTAAAACGTTGATAAATTAAGGTTTTAAAATATTTAAAACTTTAATATAATCTGAATACCGAAACTTCACAAGTCTATGTCCGTCCTCTTTGAGCTTACAATGCGTACAGTTTGAAGAGAACAAACCAAAATCGTCAAATATAAAAAAATTGGGTTGAATGTGGATTAATAGATAATCACCCTAAACCAAACTCCGGAAGTCTTGAAACTCTAAACTTAAACTAAGTTTCTCTGCGTCATGTTTTGCATCATGTTGATTCTCTCATGGTTGCATCATTCGCTCTATTCATGTCACTATTTGTTTGCGTTCTTCAATGTTAGTATCTTTTGGTAAAGTGTTATAATGCTAAGTGTTATGCCTAATCCATTGATTATCCCGATCTAAAGGTGCTCTCGACTTGGTTCAGAGGTAATTAACAGTAGGGGCTTGCGCCTACTGGAAAAAAAGGACCTGCAGTAAACAATCAAACTCTCGAGAGATTCAAAACCACGTCGATACTTACATTCCTTTTCAGGTGGGTGCCGATGTCTGAGTTTTGAAACGATCGAGGGGTATCTCGTCCGCAATATCTTTTTCCCCCTTGGGAGCATCCGGTCATCTCCCCCTTCCGAGGACCAGGGTCCAAAAAGGTGCGAGACAGATTCTGGCACGCCCGGTGGGACATTTTTCTCCTCTCATCAGGGAATAATCAATGGACCAGGCATATCAGCATAGCATGTCAACGTAGCATGAAATACGTTTAAAATATACAAAGATACTGACGTTAACTTTAAGTGCTTTCCATTTGTAGGAAAAAACTCACTCAAAACCAACAACCAACAATCAACATGGTGACTTGGAGCGAAATTGTGAGTGGTGTGCACCTCAAGAAGGCCAGCAGCTCGGTGGCCGGGACTCTCACTGTGCCCGTCCAGGTGCCCTTGACTGCGCTTGCTGGTGAAGCGCCCGTGACTGCAACCATCTCTCTCAACAAGAAGGCTGGGGCTGGTGCCCAGCGCCTCAAGGTCTCTCTCGCCCCCAAGAAGGCGAAGGAAACCCGAGTCAGGCTCTCGAGGTCTCAAGCCCTCCGCCTGGCCCAGGAAGAGGAAATTGACACTGATCTGCCTCTGAACAATGCGTTCGCTCCTCTCCGCATTGTGAAGAAGAATGCTGACGGTCCGCGCCTGCGCGAAGACTGGGAACTACCCCAGTATGCTCCTCTGAAGGTTGAGGTGGTTTCCACTCCCAAGAAGCACCAAGCTGTGGAAGCCATCCATGCTGCATACAAGATAGTCAAGAAACTCCGCGGGGCCCGCAAAGCCTTCGCTATACCTGCCAAGAATACCCAGAAGCCCTCAATCAAGGAGAGGCTCCGGTTCCCAGTCTTTCAGCGCCTTCGTTTCCCCTACTATGAGGATACTAGGATCGGAGATGCTGATTACAGCGCCTCGGAGAAGAAAGTGGAAGTCACACCTCCTTCGGTCTTTGATCGGCTCACTTTCCCTCCTCTCAAACCCAACACCAAGAATATGAAAGCCAAGGGGAAGGCTGCTCAGGTTCGGAAGCCCAAAAATGCTTCTGAGCCTCAGCAGGAAGGCGCCATATCCCCGAAGGAAAACAAAAGGAGGAAGAAAGCCTCCGAGATATCTGATATTGTGTCATACATGACGCAAGCCCCAGGAAAGAAGGTCCGCGTGCCCAAGAAAAGAAAGGGTGCAGGATCTGCGTCTGTTTACCATGTTCATGCTGATGTCGATCATGATGATGACCTCACTGAAGTTCACATGGTCGGAACTGGCTCTCAGGAACCCCCACAGTCCGAGAGCATACCAGTTGAAACCCGGAGCCAGAAAAGCAAAGCTTCTGCCTCCGCCCCACCAAAGAAAAACAATCGTCCCCGGATTCCCGAGCCCATTACAGAAGAAAGGGTCAACCAAGCCAGCGATCACTCTGCTGGTGAGGAGGAAGATAGGGGAGAAAACCCCGGTTCGAACAGAGATGAAGCATCTGATGGAAGTGCAGACGAGGAAAATGAAGTCCTTGGAGAAGTTGCCCAGCTCCGCAAGGAGCTGGAAGAAAAAGACAAAAAGTTAAAACAGTTGCAAGTCGACAATGTCCGCATAGCTGAAGCCTGTGCGGAGATCCAGAAATACATGGCCAAGAAAGGAGCATGGCCAAGCTCAAACCCAGTCACTTCAAAGCAAGGAAGCGCCCGACACTCGGTGCCCGAGCGCAAGAAGAAAAGAAAGAACAAATCCAGTCGTGACTCAAGCGAAACCTCTGATGAGGGGTCATATGGTAAAAAGAATGCTTCCAAGGTCGATCCAATTGACCTCATGGAAGAAATGAGAAAGCAGATGGAACAAAAATTCCAGTACTTGGGAGTTGACGGACCTCAATTCCCCAATAACTTCACAGGAAGACCATATCCTGAGAGGTTTGACAGGGTTGAATACCCAAGGGGTTATGTTGTGCCAAAATTCAAGCCTTTTGAAGGAGTCGGCAGTAAAGTGACTCCCGACCAACATTTGTCTCACTTTCTGACATCCTGTGGAGACACTACCAGAAGACAAGAATGGCTGTTAAGGCAATTCCCCCAAAGCTTAACGGGAGTAGCCTTTGAATGGTATGCCTCGCTGGAGGAAAACAGTATCAAGAACTGGAAAGAAATGGTCGCCGCTTTCAAGACCCGATTCAGAGTCACACCTCGTCGTGTCACTTTGACCAGTTTGGTCAACACTAAACAAAACAAAGGAGAAACTGCCTCGGACTTTGTCGCGAGGTGGGAAAACATGTACACGCGATGCCAGTCAAACATCTCTGAAAAGGAGGCGGTCCGCATGCTCATGAATGGGATCCGCCCACCTATGAAAGTGCTCCTGGCAGGACATAACGTTGCCACTTTTGAGGGCTTAGTGACTAAAATCATTGAGTTCGAAGGGATGGAGGATGACATCAACCTGATGTATGCTCTCCCCAAAGAAAGGCCAAAGAAAGCTGAAAGCAAAACCGTGAAAACAAAAGCGGCCAGCAATCAAGTCGAAGGCACGAGTGGTGTACAGTGGGGAGAAAGTGATGGAGAAAAAGACGGGACTTCACAAACCCGTGCCCCAAGACCGACTTTGAAGGAGCTACAAAACAAACCGTACTCTTTCAAGAAAGAAAAGACCAAAAAGTTGTTCCAGCAAGCAATGAAAGTGCTGGAAATACGACTCCCGAGGTGCAAAAGGCCTGAAGAAGAAAACAAGGTCAACCACCCGAACTATTGCCCATATCACCGGGTCTTAGGCCACAGTATAGAAGACTGTTATGTCTTCAAGGACTGGATCGAGAAAAGAATCCAGGAGGGAGCGATTCCACTCCATGATGACGCTAGGCAAGAGCCGGCACCTCATGCTGGGCCAACCAGAACCCCAGTTGCCAGCGCGAATCGCGTCTCTGCTTGCTCTGACGGCAGACCACCCACCACTTGGAGTGTAAGCCTCAACAAGAGCACCAAAAAGAAGTTAAAGGTGCTTCAAGCTGAACCCAGGCTCAGATGGAAAAATGCCATCACCCCCATCGTGCCGAGAAACGTTGCCATACCAACAAGATTGCCTCTTAGATCGAGACGCAGTTATGTTCCAGTGACACGGTCAAGCAACAATAGACCATTCTGGAGGAAAATCGCACCTCGAGAAATCGAGGAACAATATATCCAGGGGAGACCAAAACAAGCGACCTTGGCTGACTTTCTATCCCCAAGAGACTTCACCAAAATTACTGGTAGAGCTTGGAAAGATATGACAGAGAGAAAGGAACGTGAGAGTGCAGAATCTGAAGAATTCTGGACGGCTTCGTGTCGTCACATTTCCAGCAATGATCAGGGGAATGAGGATCTCTCTGATAAGAAGGCATCTCAGTCAACCCCTGATCAGTTAAGTCAGCAAGCCCAAGAAACATCGACGCCCTCCGCGGCTGTGCAGTACAGTCAAAGGGGGTCATCATCGTCTCGAGGAACACAAACCGAGACCACCCCTACCAAGACCAAGAAAACCCACAGGGGCCGCAGAAACAGAAAATCCAGCACTCGGGCAAATACGCCTGGAGAATCTTCCGGGTACCAAGGTCCCGGGGCTTCGGATTCAGAGCTAATGATCCTTCCAGTGACCGTCAATGGGCAAGAAAGAAGGGTATATGTGGAAATTCCCAGAGAATGTCAAAGTGAGGACGGCGGTTTAAACCTAAACAATTTGGGTTTCAACTTGCTTGTGGAAGACAAAGCAGGACAACCTGAACTCCCTCCTTCTGTGATACAGACTCTAGCCCAGCACGTGTCTGGTCTAATGAGTGAAGCCATAAGTGCGACAAAGCTTAGGAGAGAAAGGGAGGCAGCGGCAGCCAAAATGGCAACCACTTCAACCAAAACTCCAGCTAAAACTTCAGGGCCGGAAGAATGCTACTTTGAAGATGAATATTCATGGCCTGGTTCCAGTCCTCCCCGTGATGACATGGATAACAACTATGACTTTGATTGTCACTTCAGTAGTGACGAAGAAAGAGGTGGTGGTGCCGCCGGTGCATGCTGCAATGTCTTCGCGACCTCTGATACTGAGGATGAAGGAGATGGCAATGAAAATTATGATGATTTCTATGAAAATGCCGAAAATGATGCAGTCCAACCATCTGAAGAAACAGAGGTGGAAGATAAACATGTGACGGAAGAAACAGCTGTTGCGACTCCGTCATCACTCTTGAGAGGTGAGGGGTCGACCGCAAGAAATGGTGTCTTTTACCAGGAGGTAGAACCCCGCGAACTCCCCACCCGGCAAAGGATGAATATGTTTCTAAGAGCACGAAAACAGTGGCGAGAATTGGCCACTTGGTACCGCACGGTTATATTTCACCCCGAGCTAGAAACGGAAATTTTGGCGGATCCCATGTGGTGGGTCCACGAATTGATGAAAGGAGATGATATCGATCAGTTGCTGGCCGCATGGCTGGTTGGCAAATATCAACTGAGAGTGTCACTCAAGAAACCTCAAAGCACGGAGACTACAGAAACCTGCCGGCATCTAAGTGCTTCTGATGAATCCGAGGTAGAAAATGATAGTGATTCCGAAAGGATCATAATTCAAACCTCTGCTCTCAATTTCAATGACAACTCTGACGATGAGTCGCCACCAGAAGTGACATTCGAAGCGGTGTCTGATTACATCGACTTCTTAATGGACTTGAAAGTCCAAGACTTTGACCTATTCCAAGACGAACTGAAAGTGGATGAAGCCATAGATAATGCCACTGACTTGGATCGTGATGGTATCGAGCATTTGGCCGTGAAAAAGGTGGCCGCTGATATCATTGTGAACAATGGATGGGATAAAATAGGCGTGAGTGCGGTCAGTGCCATGACTAACGACCAGATCGCCTACGAGCATGCCAAGGTATTGGATGCACGTGAGAAACCACAACAAGAGACTCCGTTTTTCGAAGGAGACCTAGGCCGGTGGTTGCGTCCTAAGCCCGGTGATAATGGATGCTCCACCCGAGAAGAGTTGATTGATGCATATGTCCAGTACCTCAAGAGCTTGAAAATGATAGCCCCTGAAGAGTTTCACAACATGCTGAATCCGGAAGATTCCTCCGAGATGGAAGACTATGAAAAGGAGGCCATCGCAAGAATGTTCAAAGAAGAGGCTGAAGGTACTGGCCTTGAAGAAGGTGAAATCACCCCAGAACCCAGTTCCCCGGAAGCCAATCAAGAGCCATGGATGTACGGCTATAGGCAGCACCTAAGGGAAGTAAGAACTGGAAGACCAATGGTGGAAACCTCCAACCAAGTAGAGACAAGCCAACAAAGATCGCCGGAACAACCACACGACTCTTGGCAATACGAACATGATGAAATGGTAGAATTCTATGTCTCCTACCTCAAGGATTTAAGGGTCTCTGATCCCAGAACCTTCAAATATGTTATGGATCCTGTGCACTCAATGTTTGCTAGTGAATTTGTTGAGGATTTTGAGAGAGAAGCTGTTGAGATAGTACGGAAGGAGTTGAGAAATGGAAAGACTCCCGCGTACGTATCCGATTCAGACAATGATGATGACGCGCCCTCAGCATCTTGCCGTCATATTACTGCCGATGATGACAGCGATGATGAAAAGGATAAAGGTGAATCATCAAACAATGAGCCACAAGCGCCACCACCACAAGAAAGAGCTGGCCCTAGGCGGAATCCCAGGCGAAGACCCGGTGAGCTCGGTCCCAATGATGTAGACCCAAATGCGCGTATATTTTTCACAGGAGGGCCCAACTCCTCAGAGCCCATTCTAAATCTAACCCCTGCGCTCGAAAACCTTACTATACATCAATCGGCTGGGGTGGTTGCGTACCTCAGTCATCTAAAACAAAATGATCCAGGATTCATCGACATGATATCGGATAACACCGAAAATGCTGAAGTATGGGGCAGTTTCATGGAACACCCCGAACATGATCCTGACCGAGCCCGGAGAAGGAGGCGGGAGAAATTTATAAGAAAACACCCAGCTGAGGCCGCCCATATGAGAGAGGTAGCCGCCACTTTCCATAGAATCGTGACTTCTGTTGCGAGTGATGATGACGGCGACGACGATAATTCAGGTGCCGGTCCTTCCGGGTTTTCACACCACATCAGCATCAATTGGAACGATGATTCGGACTCTGAAAGCGAATCTCATGAACCATCCCATCCTCTGAACCAAACTCCTGCTACCTCGACAGAAGATACAAGGCGTCAGAGTGCTGAACTGCACAGATACTTGCAAAATTTGAGGAGAAGGAAAGCTTCTTTCTTCAGATTCGCGAACACCAATCTCCAGATGATAATGCGGTATTTGGAATACCCTTACAACGACCCAAGTCCTATTTGGGTCAGAAATCGCGAATATTTTGTGCGAAGTCAGCCTGTTGAAGCCGCATTGGTGCGGCAGATTGCCGAAACTGCAAGGCACATCTTCACATCAAACGCACCAAGCGACGAACCCAACACTGCTACGGCTTCTTGTCATAAAACTTCTCACGACGGGGAAGAAAGCAATAGCAGTGAGGAAGAACAAGGAACAGGTTCCGGGAATAATACTACCGGAGAAACCTTACAGAATGAAAGCACTCCCAATCCCAGAACACCTAATCCCGGAGCTCCCACCTCCAGCAACGGATACTCAAGAATTAGTGTGTTCTATACCGGGGATTGTGAATCGACTGACCCGCCACTGCGTGTATACTATGATGAAGACCCTGGCTCTAGATGCCCATTGGAAGATGTCTCGGACGCCTTTGAAGGCCTCTCCATGAATCAAACTATTGATGCCTTCTCATACCTCAACCACTTAATTCGGGATGACCCAGAATTCCTGGATATAGTGGAAAGTCATACCCAAATTTTCACTCGTTGCTTGGAGCACCCACATCGTGAACCCAATCCAGCCTGGAGAAGAAGGCGAGAAAGGTTTACAAGAGACCATCCCGCCGAAGCCGCTCGGATTAGAGAGGTAGTTGAGATTTTCGACAACATAAGGCATCCTACTCCATCCAGCGGTGATAACAGTGACGGAAGGAACTCAACCAATACCTCTGGCAATTCTCGCCACATCAGCACCAGCTCAAACCGAGAAGGTAGCCCAGCTTCCAATCAGTCTGAGTCAGCAAGTCAGCTGGATCCTACAGTTGAGGAAATGGCAGCACGAGCGAGAGTCGAAAGGCACAGGATGGTTAACTTGGATAATTATCTACGAAACCTGATGAGCACCGAACTCGCGTTTGCCCGATTTGCAGCAGCACATTTTCCAATGCTCCTGAGACACATAGAGTATCCCATGGTCGACCCTGACCCCACGTGGAGAACGGATCGCGAAAGGTTCATACGCAGTCACCCTGTCGAGGCTGCTCGCATGCGAGAGGTTGCAGAGACCACTCGACGCATATTTGGGTTGGATGACAACAATAATCTTGACTCTAATATTTCTGGTACCTCCTTTTATACCAGTACCAGCCCAAACGGAGGAAATGCTCCTAACCCGAACCGAAATCAACCACGCAGGCCAACCAACCCCTTGGTGGAAGAAACAGTGGCCCTTACAGGAATCACCAGACGTCAAGGCATCGACCTACACGCATATCTCCAGGATCTGAAGAATAGTGAGCCAGCATTCTTCCGGTTCGCAACAGAAAATTTTCAAACGCTCATGCGATACTTGGAATATCCCATCATGGATCCTGATCCTACGTGGAGAAGGAGTCGTGAAAGATTTGTGCGCAATCATCCTACTGAAGCCATTCGCATGCGAGAAGTAGCCGAAGCCGCCCAGCACATTTTCAGACTAGATGATGATAACAACCCTGGAGTTGGTCCTTCTGGATCGTCTCGGTACATCAGCAGCGATGAACCTGAGAGCCCCAGGGAAAGAAAATTTAACCGTCGCGCAGCTAAGATAGCAGAATGGACGGATGACGATGAACCTTCTCCCAGGTCTCGGAGCAAAACTAAGGAGAAGAAAACTCATAAGAGGAATGCTCGTATGTCGGTCCGGCCACAACCCGAATGGACTGAAATGTTTCCCGAAGGATTAGCAACTCTTATAGCCGCCACCGAAGGGAAGACAACAAGTGAACTCTTGCGAGAACTACAGCTAACTGACGAGGAAGACGCTTTCTACCTCTCTGAAGAAAACGAATTACCAGAAGAAGAAGGTACAACCAAACCTCTCTTGGTTTACCAGAGGAGAAACAAGAAGAACCAAAAGGAGAACAAGGCATCAAAAGGTGAATCCTCTCGGAATGTTAGTTCTTGCTACCGAATCACCTGTGAAGATGCAAGTGATGATCAGGAGGATGAATCTGAGATATCTCAACCACAGTCAAATCCACCTCAACCGCAACCGGAAATCACCCCAGTCCAATCTCATGGACCTGAAGCACCGCGGCCACAGCACGAAGTGCCGCAACCCCAACCCGAAACTTCTCAACCACAATCGACAATTCCCGGCCCGCGCCCTGAAAATCCTCAGTCACGACAGGGGGCAGGATACGGTTCAGATGAAGAAGATGACGGAATCCAGTACGATTACGAGTTCGTATTGGATCCCGAATACCAAGTAAACCCAGCGGATCTAGAAGGACAGCAAGTCAGAAGAGTAAATCTCGACATACACATCTCTAATATCCCTGGTCATCCTGAGCTTACCCTGGAAGACTTGAGCGAAATTGTGCGCCAGTTGGTCAACCAAACAAGGGAAGCTATAATCATGGAAGAAGAGGACGCCCGCCAAGGACAGGGGGCAGCTGAAACTCCATCCACCAGCCAGCCAAATGACACAACTCCATCTCCCAATCCCCCTCAAAAAGAGGAAGAAAAAGAGGAAGAAGATCAAGGATCCGCATCTTGTAGAGTCATTTACATTTCTGATGATTCATGCACTGAGGAATCCGAAAGGGAAGAGTTTTCAGATGAGAACTATGAACATGACTTGTCAGATCCGATTGGGTGGACATGACATCTGATAAAAAATATAGAAAAATCAGGTGAACAGATTGGGTGGCAAGGCAGTGATGAAGAACTTGAACCTGAACATCCACACTTGACCAGTCTCCGGCCATTCATACTGGATTCATGGCCCACAACTCGTCAATCAACAACAATGAGACAAGAAAGCGAAATCCGGACTGCCCCACTGCCCTGGGTAGAAAGAATAAGATGGAATAGGTCTCGCCGAGAAGTGTGCAACTTGGAATATGGCCGAGTCAGAAGACTGGTATACCCAAGTCAGCCTAAAAAGAAAGAGACTGAGAAAGAGCTTCTCCAACAGTTCCGCCAATCTCCAGTCACCGAAGGAGTGGAGGGTCATGAACCATCCCCTCATTACCCTGTTCCGACAGGATGGGTTCGACACTACATAAATGAAGAATTCCACCGGTACTATGACCCCGCCATATGGGAGAATATCCAAAAAGATACCTTGCCAGAGGCACGAAAATTCAAGAACGCCTCAAAGAGAATTGAAACTTCTCGCTTCATCACTGTCTCGGAATCAAACTCGGAGGGTGAAGGAAAGTCTCCGGACAGACGCTCTTTTAGCCCAGATAGGCCTGTTCCAATCAGACCTGAAAGCAGGAGAGCACATTACCCTCTCCGAGCGGACAGCTCACGACATGAAGCCGTCTCAATGCCAGATGAACAACAATGCACGAGACCTGAGGAAGGCGGCCCTGCCACTCGCACTCGATCGCGGCAAGCACAACCAAACCCTGTCCCGGCCCATGGACAGGGGGCATTGCAACCAGACCCGATTGATGACCGAAACGGAATGACAAGGATTCAAAGGAGACTTAGCATTTTGCAAAATGCCCTTGCTAACGTACTCAGACAAAATGACATCATCCTTGAGCTCTTCCGCACGCTGCAAGCGACAAGCATAGGGGAATGGGCTGACAACCGAAGATCACTCATGGAAATAGAGCGCAAGTTGGCTCACGTTATGGAAGGGCAACGCCTCGAGGCTAAAACACGGAGGAAAGAACGGCGGAAACAATACAAGGAAGAAAAGCCAACTGAAGCACAACTCCCTCCTAGGAGGAGAGAAATAGGCATTTCTATCCAAGAAGGTCGTCAACCCACAACCAAAGCTGATAAACCCACTGGCAAAGGCAAGGCACCAATGCCAACTGCGGAAAAGAAGAAGAAGCGCGACAAGGCTCAAACTTGCCTTCCACCCGGTGGTTCAAATCGCAGCAAGATGGAAAAAGGTGAAAGCTCGCGTAGCCGACCCTCTAAAAGTGAAGCCAGCGCCGCGAAAGATGGGCCTCCCCGTAGAGGGAGATACTACATCGATGTAAAGATGCGCCGAATGGAAGGACCTTCCTCTGGAGGTGAAAAGATGCCGAAATGGATTCATGTCCATGGTCAACTTCAAAGAAATAAAAAGAAGACCTCTGCACCGACTGCATTGCCTCTATCTGGAGAAACAAAGCCCGACAAACCAAAAAAGAGCACTCCACAAAAACACCAGCATGTCGTGGAACGAGCCCATAAACCAAAGAAACCCAAAGAATGCGAAAAGTATTGTGAGCATCACGAAGAATGGGGCCACACCAGAAATGAATGCTTAGCCTGGCCCACTAATGGTGATAGCACCTCGGACGAAGAAACAGAAAAAGAAGAGTGCCACGTCACAACCTGGTACCCGGACTCTGAAAATTCAGAAGAGGAAGAATCCGAAAAGTCAGACTATGACAGCCCGGAGGAAGAACCAACTGTAATGGTGACTCATCCCGTAACAATCATGCCTTTTGGGAGTGATTCTGATGAAAATGAGACCGAGGAGGAAGAAGAAATCATGTCGTCTTTCCCGAGTCGACTGAACCCAGCACCCCGACAAGATCAAGCCAAAGCCCAACAAAAACAAAAGGGACAATGCAATGTCAGCTTGAGGTCTGGTACCAGAATACCTGAAAGGCAACCCCCAAGGGAAGTCCCTCATAACAGGCGAAATACTCCGGAAGAAATAGTCACTGAAGGAGACGCGAGGTCAAACGGCGGCAGGCCCAGAATGACCATAGGTGATTACAACGTGGTAGCACACCTGCGCAAAATACCGGCCTTGCTAAGTGTCTTTGATGCTCTCATGGTGTCACAAGAGCTTTGTGAGTCTCTCATCTATGCCTTACAAAATCCCGCCAGCTTCCAAGCATACTTTGCTCAAGAAGCCCGAGAGGAAGTAGCACAAATCGAGCCAGAACCACACATCACTATCACTGATGATGATCTGATGGCCGGAACAGCAGACCACAACAGGCCTCTCTACACCACCGGCATCATATATGGCAAAAAGATCAACAAGATTCTGGTCGACCCAGGGTCTTCTATCAGCATCATGCCATTGAAAACCTTGGTTCAGATCTCCCTTAGCATCAGGGAAACCAAGAAAGACAAAATCCGGATTCATGGGTTCAATCATCAATACCAAAAGGCCTTGGGATCCACCATCTCGATCCAGAAAATCCGGACTCAAGACCTGGGCCTAAATCCGAAAACAATATAAATCTAGAAACAAAAATTCTATAATCATACACAAACTCTATAGAATCCAGGGACCAAACTTTAAAGACGTCCGAAAATCAGAATTTGGTGAATTCTAGAACATATGAAGACCAAAGTCTAAAATGTCCAAAGTGACCAGAATTTCTAAACACACCTTAATACCAGAGTTTAAAATGTTTTATAACCTAACTCTTGCACGTCACAGGGCCAGAAGTTCGACACGTCAATAGTTGACCAGAATTGACACACGTTCAAAGACCGGAATCTCTACATGCTCAAATGCCCGAAAATCTAGAAACGTCTGATAACCTCGATTCTAACATGTCAACAAACAGACCTAAGTTTTAAAACGTTGATAAATTAAGGTTTTAAAATATTTAAAACTTTAATATAATCTGAATACCGAAACTTCACAAGTCTATGTCCGTCCTCTTTGAGCTTACAATGCGTACAGTTTGAAGAGAACAAACCAAAATCGTCAAATATAAAAAAATTGGGTTGAATGTGGATTAATAGATAATCACCCTAAACCAAACTCCGGAAGTCTTGAAACTCTAAACTTAAACTAAGTTTCTCTGCGTCATGTTTTGCATCATGTTGATTCTCTCATGGTTGCATCATTCGCTCTATTCATGTCACTATTTGTTTGCGTTCTTCAATGTTAGTATCTTTTGGTAAAGTGTTATAATGCTAAGTGTTATGCCTAATCCATTGATTATCCCGATCTAAAGGTGCTCTCGACTTGGTTCAGAGGTAATTAACAGTAGGGGCTTGCGCCTACTGGAAAAAAAGGACCTGCAGTAAACAATCAAACTCTCGAGAGATTCAAAACCACGTCGATACTTACATTCCTTTTCAGGTGGGTGCCGATGTCTGAGTTTTGAAACGATCGAGGGGTATCTCGTCCGCAATATCTTTTTCCCCCTTGGGAGCATCCGGTCATCTCCCCCTTCCGAGGACCAGGGTCCAAAAAGGTGCGAGACAGATTCTGGCACGCCCGGTGGGACATTTTTCTCCTCTCATCAGGGAATAATCAATGGACCAGGCATATCAGCATAGCATGTCAACGTAGCATGAAATACGTTTAAAATATACAAAGATACTGACGTTAACTTTAAGTGCTTTCCATTTGTAGGAAAAAACTCACTCAAAACCAACAACCAACAATCAACATGGTGACTTGGAGCGAAATTGTGAGTGGTGTGCACCTCAAGAAGGCCAGCAGCTCGGTGGCCGGGACTCTCACTGTGCCCGTCCAGGTGCCCTTGACTGCGCTTGCTGGTGAAGCGCCCGTGACTGCAACCATCTCTCTCAACAAGAAGGCTGGGGCTGGTGCCCAGCGCCTCAAGGTCTCTCTCGCCCCCAAGAAGGCGAAGGAAACCCGAGTCAGGCTCTCGAGGTCTCAAGCCCTCCGCCTGGCCCAGGAAGAGGAAATTGACACTGATCTGCCTCTGAACAATGCGTTCGCTCCTCTCCGCATTGTGAAGAAGAATGCTGACGGTCCGCGCCTGCGCGAAGACTGGGAACTACCCCAGTATGCTCCTCTGAAGGTTGAGGTGGTTTCCACTCCCAAGAAGCACCAAGCTGTGGAAGCCATCCATGCTGCATACAAGATAGTCAAGAAACTCCGCGGGGCCCGCAAAGCCTTCGCTATACCTGCCAAGAATACCCAGAAGCCCTCAATCAAGGAGAGGCTCCGGTTCCCAGTCTTTCAGCGCCTTCGTTTCCCCTACTATGAGGATACTAGGATCGGAGATGCTGATTACAGCGCCTCGGAGAAGAAAGTGGAAGTCACACCTCCTTCGGTCTTTGATCGGCTCACTTTCCCTCCTCTCAAACCCAACACCAAGAATATGAAAGCCAAGGGGAAGGCTGCTCAGGTTCGGAAGCCCAAAAATGCTTCTGAGCCTCAGCAGGAAGGCGCCATATCCCCGAAGGAAAACAAAAGGAGGAAGAAAGCCTCCGAGATATCTGATATTGTGTCATACATGACGCAAGCCCCAGGAAAGAAGGTCCGCGTGCCCAAGAAAAGAAAGGGTGCAGGATCTGCGTCTGTTTACCATGTTCATGCTGATGTCGATCATGATGATGACCTCACTGAAGTTCACATGGTCGGAACTGGCTCTCAGGAACCCCCACAGTCCGAGAGCATACCAGTTGAAACCCGGAGCCAGAAAAGCAAAGCTTCTGCCTCCGCCCCACCAAAGAAAAACAATCGTCCCCGGATTCCCGAGCCCATTACAGAAGAAAGGGTCAACCAAGCCAGCGATCACTCTGCTGGTGAGGAGGAAGATAGGGGAGAAAACCCCGGTTCGAACAGAGATGAAGCATCTGATGGAAGTGCAGACGAGGAAAATGAAGTCCTTGGAGAAGTTGCCCAGCTCCGCAAGGAGCTGGAAGAAAAAGACAAAAAGTTAAAACAGTTGCAAGTCGACAATGTCCGCATAGCTGAAGCCTGTGCGGAGATCCAGAAATACATGGCCAAGAAAGGAGCATGGCCAAGCTCAAACCCAGTCACTTCAAAGCAAGGAAGCGCCCGACACTCGGTGCCCGAGCGCAAGAAGAAAAGAAAGAACAAATCCAGTCGTGACTCAAGCGAAACCTCTGATGAGGGGTCATATGGTAAAAAGAATGCTTCCAAGGTCGATCCAATTGACCTCATGGAAGAAATGAGAAAGCAGATGGAACAAAAATTCCAGTACTTGGGAGTTGACGGACCTCAATTCCCCAATAACTTCACAGGAAGACCATATCCTGAGAGGTTTGACAGGGTTGAATACCCAAGGGGTTATGTTGTGCCAAAATTCAAGCCTTTTGAAGGAGTCGGCAGTAAAGTGACTCCCGACCAACATTTGTCTCACTTTCTGACATCCTGTGGAGACACTACCAGAAGACAAGAATGGCTGTTAAGGCAATTCCCCCAAAGCTTAACGGGAGTAGCCTTTGAATGGTATGCCTCGCTGGAGGAAAACAGTATCAAGAACTGGAAAGAAATGGTCGCCGCTTTCAAGACCCGATTCAGAGTCACACCTCGTCGTGTCACTTTGACCAGTTTGGTCAACACTAAACAAAACAAAGGAGAAACTGCCTCGGACTTTGTCGCGAGGTGGGAAAACATGTACACGCGATGCCAGTCAAACATCTCTGAAAAGGAGGCGGTCCGCATGCTCATGAATGGGATCCGCCCACCTATGAAAGTGCTCCTGGCAGGACATAACGTTGCCACTTTTGAGGGCTTAGTGACTAAAATCATTGAGTTCGAAGGGATGGAGGATGACATCAACCTGATGTATGCTCTCCCCAAAGAAAGGCCAAAGAAAGCTGAAAGCAAAACCGTGAAAACAAAAGCGGCCAGCAATCAAGTCGAAGGCACGAGTGGTGTACAGTGGGGAGAAAGTGATGGAGAAAAAGACGGGACTTCACAAACCCGTGCCCCAAGACCGACTTTGAAGGAGCTACAAAACAAACCGTACTCTTTCAAGAAAGAAAAGACCAAAAAGTTGTTCCAGCAAGCAATGAAAGTGCTGGAAATACGACTCCCGAGGTGCAAAAGGCCTGAAGAAGAAAACAAGGTCAACCACCCGAACTATTGCCCATATCACCGGGTCTTAGGCCACAGTATAGAAGACTGTTATGTCTTCAAGGACTGGATCGAGAAAAGAATCCAGGAGGGAGCGATTCCACTCCATGATGACGCTAGGCAAGAGCCGGCACCTCATGCTGGGCCAACCAGAACCCCAGTTGCCAGCGCGAATCGCGTCTCTGCTTGCTCTGACGGCAGACCACCCACCACTTGGAGTGTAAGCCTCAACAAGAGCACCAAAAAGAAGTTAAAGGTGCTTCAAGCTGAACCCAGGCTCAGATGGAAAAATGCCATCACCCCCATCGTGCCGAGAAACGTTGCCATACCAACAAGATTGCCTCTTAGATCGAGACGCAGTTATGTTCCAGTGACACGGTCAAGCAACAATAGACCATTCTGGAGGAAAATCGCACCTCGAGAAATCGAGGAACAATATATCCAGGGGAGACCAAAACAAGCGACCTTGGCTGACTTTCTATCCCCAAGAGACTTCACCAAAATTACTGGTAGAGCTTGGAAAGATATGACAGAGAGAAAGGAACGTGAGAGTGCAGAATCTGAAGAATTCTGGACGGCTTCGTGTCGTCACATTTCCAGCAATGATCAGGGGAATGAGGATCTCTCTGATAAGAAGGCATCTCAGTCAACCCCTGATCAGTTAAGTCAGCAAGCCCAAGAAACATCGACGCCCTCCGCGGCTGTGCAGTACAGTCAAAGGGGGTCATCATCGTCTCGAGGAACACAAACCGAGACCACCCCTACCAAGACCAAGAAAACCCACAGGGGCCGCAGAAACAGAAAATCCAGCACTCGGGCAAATACGCCTGGAGAATCTTCCGGGTACCAAGGTCCCGGGGCTCCGGATTCAGAGCTAATGATCCTTCCAGTGACCGTCAATGGGCAAGAAAGAAGGGTATATGTGGAAATTCCCAGAGAATGTCAAAGTGAGGACGGCGGTTTAAACCTAAACAATTTGGGTTTCAACTTGCTTGTGGAAGACAAAGCAGGACAACCTGAACTCCCTCCTTCTGTGATACAGACTCTAGCCCAGCACGTGTCTGGTCTAATGAGTGAAGCCATAAGTGCGACAAAGCTTAGGAGAGAAAGGGAGGCAGCGGCAGCCAAAATGGCAACCACTTCAACCAAAACTCCAGCTAAAACTTCAGGGCCGGAAGAATGCTACTTTGAAGATGAATATTCATGGCCTGGTTCCAGTCCTCCCCGTGATGACATGGATAACAACTATGACTTTGATTGTCACTTCAGTAGTGACGAAGAAAGAGGTGGTGGTGCCGCCGGTGCATGCTGCAATGTCTTCGCGACCTCTGATACTGAGGATGAAGGAGATGGCAATGAAAATTATGATGATTTCTATGAAAATGCCGAAAATGATGCAGTCCAACCATCTGAAGAAACAGAGGTGGAAGATAAACATGTGACGGAAGAAACAGCTGTTGCGACTCCGTCATCACTCTTGAGAGGTGAGGGGTCGACCGCAAGAAATGGTGTCTTTTACCAGGAGGTAGAACCCCGCGAACTCCCCACCCGGCAAAGGATGAATATGTTTCTAAGAGCACGAAAACAGTGGCGAGAATTGGCCACTTGGTACCGCACGGTTATATTTCACCCCGAGCTAGAAACGGAAATTTTGGCGGATCCCATGTGGTGGGTCCACGAATTGATGAAAGGAGATGATATCGATCAGTTGCTGGCCGCATGGCTGGTTGGCAAATATCAACTGAGAGTGTCACTCAAGAAACCTCAAAGCACGGAGACTACAGAAACCTGCCGGCATCTAAGTGCTTCTGATGAATCCGAGGTAGAAAATGATAGTGATTCCGAAAGGATCATAATTCAAACCTCTGCTCTCAATTTCAATGACAACTCTGACGATGAGTCGCCACCAGAAGTGACATTCGAAGCGGTGTCTGATTACATCGACTTCTTAATGGACTTGAAAGTCCAAGACTTTGACCTATTCCAAGACGAACTGAAAGTGGATGAAGCCATAGATAATGCCACTGACTTGGATCGTGATGGTATCGAGCATTTGGCCGTGAAAAAGGTGGCCGCTGATATCATTGTGAACAATGGATGGGATAAAATAGGCGTGAGTGCGGTCAGTGCCATGACTAACGACCAGATCGCCTACGAGCATGCCAAGGTATTGGATGCACGTGAGAAACCACAACAAGAGACTCCGTTTTTCGAAGGAGACCTAGGCCGGTGGTTGCGTCCTAAGCCCGGTGATAATGGATGCTCCACCCGAGAAGAGTTGATTGATGCATATGTCCAGTACCTCAAGAGCTTGAAAATGATAGCCCCTGAAGAGTTTCACAACATGCTGAATCCGGAAGATTCCTCCGAGATGGAAGACTATGAAAAGGAGGCCATCGCAAGAATGTTCAAAGAAGAGGCTGAAGGTACTGGCCTTGAAGAAGGTGAAATCACCCCAGAACCCAGTTCCCCGGAAGCCAATCAAGAGCCATGGATGTACGGCTATAGGCAGCACCTAAGGGAAGTAAGAACTGGAAGACCAATGGTGGAAACCTCCAACCAAGTAGAGACAAGCCAACAAAGATCGCCGGAACAACCACACGACTCTTGGCAATACGAACATGATGAAATGGTAGAATTCTATGTCTCCTACCTCAAGGATTTAAGGGTCTCTGATCCCAGAACCTTCAAATATGTTATGGATCCTGTGCACTCAATGTTTGCTAGTGAATTTGTTGAGGATTTTGAGAGAGAAGCTGTTGAGATAGTACGGAAGGAGTTGAGAAATGGAAAGACTCCCGCGTACGTATCCGATTCAGACAATGATGATGACGCGCCCTCAGCATCTTGCCGTCATATTACTGCCGATGATGACAGCGATGATGAAAAGGATAAAGGTGAATCATCAAACAATGAGCCACAAGCGCCACCACCACAAGAAAGAGCTGGCCCTAGGCGGAATCCCAGGCGAAGACCCGGTGAGCTCGGTCCCAATGATGTAGACCCAAATGCGCGTATATTTTTCACAGGAGGGCCCAACTCCTCAGAGCCCATTCTAAATCTAACCCCTGCGCTCGAAAACCTTACTATACATCAATCGGCTGGGGTGGTTGCGTACCTCAGTCATCTAAAACAAAATGATCCAGGATTCATCGACATGATATCGGATAACACCGAAAATGCTGAAGTATGGGGCAGTTTCATGGAACACCCCGAACATGATCCTGACCGAGCCCGGAGAAGGAGGCGGGAGAAATTTATAAGAAAACACCCAGCTGAGGCCGCCCATATGAGAGAGGTAGCCGCCACTTTCCATAGAATCGTGACTTCTGTTGCGAGTGATGATGACGGCGACGACGATAATTCAGGTGCCGGTCCTTCCGGGTTTTCACACCACATCAGCATCAATTGGAACGATGATTCGGACTCTGAAAGCGAATCTCATGAACCATCCCATCCTCTGAACCAAACTCCTGCTACCTCGACAGAAGATACAAGGCGTCAGAGTGCTGAACTGCACAGATACTTGCAAAATTTGAGGAGAAGGAAAGCTTCTTTCTTCAGATTCGCGAACACCAATCTCCAGATGATAATGCGGTATTTGGAATACCCTTACAACGACCCAAGTCCTATTTGGGTCAGAAATCGCGAATATTTTGTGCGAAGTCAGCCTGTTGAAGCCGCATTGGTGCGGCAGATTGCCGAAACTGCAAGGCACATCTTCACATCAAACGCACCAAGCGACGAACCCAACACTGCTACGGCTTCTTGTCATAAAACTTCTCACGACGGGGAAGAAAGCAATAGCAGTGAGGAAGAACAAGGAACAGGTTCCGGGAATAATACTACCGGAGAAACCTTACAGAATGAAAGCACTCCCAATCCCAGAACACCTAATCCCGGAGCTCCCACCTCCAGCAACGGATACTCAAGAATTAGTGTGTTCTATACCGGGGATTGTGAATCGACTGACCCGCCACTGCGTGTATACTATGATGAAGACCCTGGCTCTAGATGCCCATTGGAAGATGTCTCGGACGCCTTTGAAGGCCTCTCCATGAATCAAACTATTGATGCCTTCTCATACCTCAACCACTTAATTCGGGATGACCCAGAATTCCTGGATATAGTGGAAAGTCATACCCAAATTTTCACTCGTTGCTTGGAGCACCCACATCGTGAACCCAATCCAGCCTGGAGAAGAAGGCGAGAAAGGTTTACAAGAGACCATCCCGCCGAAGCCGCTCGGATTAGAGAGGTAGTTGAGATTTTCGACAACATAAGGCATCCTACTCCATCCAGCGGTGATAACAGTGACGGAAGGAACTCAACCAATACCTCTGGCAATTCTCGCCACATCAGCACCAGCTCAAACCGAGAAGGTAGCCCAGCTTCCAATCAGTCTGAGTCAGCAAGTCAGCTGGATCCTACAGTTGAGGAAATGGCAGCACGAGCGAGAGTCGAAAGGCACAGGATGGTTAACTTGGATAATTATCTACGAAACCTGATGAGCACCGAACTCGCGTTTGCCCGATTTGCAGCAGCACATTTTCCAATGCTCCTGAGACACATAGAGTATCCCATGGTCGACCCTGACCCCACGTGGAGAACGGATCGCGAAAGGTTCATACGCAGTCACCCTGTCGAGGCTGCTCGCATGCGAGAGGTTGCAGAGACCACTCGACGCATATTTGGGTTGGATGACAACAATAATCTTGACTCTAATATTTCTGGTACCTCCTTTTATACCAGTACCAGCCCAAACGGAGGAAATGCTCCTAACCCGAACCGAAATCAACCACGCAGGCCAACCAACCCCTTGGTGGAAGAAACAGTGGCCCTTACAGGAATCACCAGACGTCAAGGCATCGACCTACACGCATATCTCCAGGATCTGAAGAATAGTGAGCCAGCATTCTTCCGGTTCGCAACAGAAAATTTTCAAACGCTCATGCGATACTTGGAATATCCCATCATGGATCCTGATCCTACGTGGAGAAGGAGTCGTGAAAGATTTGTGCGCAATCATCCTACTGAAGCCATTCGCATGCGAGAAGTAGCCGAAGCCGCCCAGCACATTTTCAGACTAGATGATGATAACAACCCTGGAGTTGGTCCTTCTGGATCGTCTCGGTACATCAGCAGCGATGAACCTGAGAGCCCCAGGGAAAGAAAATTTAACCGTCGCGCAGCTAAGATAGCAGAATGGACGGATGACGATGAACCTTCTCCCAGGTCTCGGAGCAAAACTAAGGAGAAGAAAACTCATAAGAGGAATGCTCGTATGTCGGTCCGGCCACAACCCGAATGGACTGAAATGTTTCCCGAAGGATTAGCAACTCTTATAGCCGCCACCGAAGGGAAGACAACAAGTGAACTCTTGCGAGAACTACAGCTAACTGACGAGGAAGACGCTTTCTACCTCTCTGAAGAAAACGAATTACCAGAAGAAGAAGGTACAACCAAACCTCTCTTGGTTTACCAGAGGAGAAACAAGAAGAACCAAAAGGAGAACAAGGCATCAAAAGGTGAATCCTCTCGGAATGTTAGTTCTTGCTACCGAATCACCTGTGAAGATGCAAGTGATGATCAGGAGGATGAATCTGAGATATCTCAACCACAGTCAAATCCACCTCAACCGCAACCGGAAATCACCCCAGTCCAATCTCATGGACCTGAAGCACCGCGGCCACAGCACGAAGTGCCGCAACCCCAACCCGAAACTTCTCAACCACAATCGACAATTCCCGGCCCGCGCCCTGAAAATCCTCAGTCACGACAGGGGGCAGGATACGGTTCAGATGAAGAAGATGACGGAATCCAGTACGATTACGAGTTCGTATTGGATCCCGAATACCAAGTAAACCCAGCGGATCTAGAAGGACAGCAAGTCAGAAGAGTAAATCTCGACATACACATCTCTAATATCCCTGGTCATCCTGAGCTTACCCTGGAAGACTTGAGCGAAATTGTGCGCCAGTTGGTCAACCAAACAAGGGAAGCTATAATCATGGAAGAAGAGGACGCCCGCCAAGGACAGGGGGCAGCTGAAACTCCATCCACCAGCCAGCCAAATGACACAACTCCATCTCCCAATCCCCCTCAAAAAGAGGAAGAAGATCAAGGATCCGCATCTTGTAGAGTCATTTACATTTCTGATGATTCATGCACTGAGGAATCCGAAAGGGAAGAGTTTTCAGATGAGAACTATGAACATGACTTGTCAGATCCGATTGGGTGGACATGACATCTGATAAAAAATATAGAAAAATCAGGTGAACAGATTGGGTGGCAAGGCAGTGATGAAGAACTTGAACCTGAACATCCACACTTGACCAGTCTCCGGCCATTCATACTGGATTCATGGCCCACAACTCGTCAATCAACAACAATGAGACAAGAAAGCGAAATCCGGACTGCCCCACTGCCCTGGGTAGAAAGAATAAGATGGAATAGGTCTCGCCGAGAAGTGTGCAACTTGGAATATGGCCGAGTCAGAAGACTGGTATACCCAAGTCAGCCTAAAAAGAAAGAGACTGAGAAAGAGCTTCTCCAACAGTTCCGCCAATCTCCAGTCACCGAAGGAGTGGAGGGTCATGAACCATCCCCTCATTACCCTGTTCCGACAGGATGGGTTCGACACTACATAAATGAAGAATTCCACCGGTACTATGACCCCGCCATATGGGAGAATATCCAAAAAGATACCTTGCCAGAGGCACGAAAATTCAAGAACGCCTCAAAGAGAATTGAAACTTCTCGCTTCATCACTGTCTCGGAATCAAACTCGGAGGGTGAAGGAAAGTCTCCGGACAGACGCTCTTTTAGCCCAGATAGGCCTGTTCCAATCAGACCTGAAAGCAGGAGAGCACATTACCCTCTCCGAGCGGACAGCTCACGACATGAAGCCGTCTCAATGCCAGATGAACAACAATGCACGAGACCTGAGGAAGGCGGCCCTGCCACTCGCACTCGATCGCGGCAAGCACAACCAAACCCTGTCCCGGCCCATGGACAGGGGGCATTGCAACCAGACCCGATTGATGACCGAAACGGAATGACAAGGATTCAAAGGAGACTTAGCATTTTGCAAAATGCCCTTGCTAACGTACTCAGACAAAATGACATCATCCTTGAGCTCTTCCGCACGCTGCAAGCGACAAGCATAGGGGAATGGGCTGACAACCGAAGATCACTCATGGAAATAGAGCGCAAGTTGGCTCACGTTATGGAAGGGCAACGCCTCGAGGCTAAAACACGGAGGAAAGAACGGCGGAAACAATACAAGGAAGAAAAGCCAACTGAAGCACAACTCCCTCCTAGGAGGAGAGAAATAGGCATTTCTATCCAAGAAGGTCGTCAACCCACAACCAAAGCTGATAAACCCACTGGCAAAGGCAAGGCACCAATGCCAACTGCGGAAAAGAAGAAGAAGCGCGACAAGGCTCAAACTTGCCTTCCACCCGGTGGTTCAAATCGCAGCAAGATGGAAAAAGGTGAAAGCTCGCGTAGCCGACCCTCTAAAAGTGAAGCCAGCGCCGCGAAAGATGGGCCTCCCCGTAGAGGGAGATACTACATCGATGTAAAGATGCGCCGAATGGAAGGACCTTCCTCTGGAGGTGAAAAGATGCCGAAATGGATTCATGTCCATGGTCAACTTCAAAGAAATAAAAAGAAGACCTCTGCACCGACTGCATTGCCTCTATCTGGAGAAACAAAGCCCGACAAACCAAAAAAGAGCACTCCACAAAAACACCAGCATGTCGTGGAACGAGCCCATAAACCAAAGAAACCCAAAGAATGCGAAAAGTATTGTGAGCATCACGAAGAATGGGGCCACACCAGAAATGAATGCTTAGCCTGGCCCACTAATGGTGATAGCACCTCGGACGAAGAAACAGAAAAAGAAGAGTGCCACGTCACAACCTGGTACCCGGACTCTGAAAATTCAGAAGAGGAAGAATCCGAAAAGTCAGACTATGACAGCCCGGAGGAAGAACCAACTGTAATGGTGACTCATCCCGTAACAATCATGCCTTTTGGGAGTGATTCTGATGAAAATGAGACCGAGGAGGAAGAAGAAATCATGTCGTCTTTCCCGAGTCGACTGAACCCAGCACCCCGACAAGATCAAGCCAAAGCCCAACAAAAACAAAAGGGACAATGCAATGTCAGCTTGAGGTCTGGTACCAGAATACCTGAAAGGCAACCCCCAAGGGAAGTCCCTCATAACAGGCGAAATACTCCGGAAGAAATAGTCACTGAAGGAGACGCGAGGTCAAACGGCGGCAGGCCCAGAATGACCATAGGTGATTACAACGTGGTAGCACACCTGCGCAAAATACCGGCCTTGCTAAGTGTCTTTGATGCTCTCATGGTGTCACAAGAGCTTTGTGAGTCTCTCATCTATGCCTTACAAAATCCCGCCAGCTTCCAAGCATACTTTGCTCAAGAAGCCCGAGAGGAAGTAGCACAAATCGAGCCAGAACCACACATCACTTTCACTGATGATGATCTGATGGCCGGAACAGCAGACCACAACAGGCCTCTCTACACCACCGGCATCATATATGGCAAAAAGATCAACAAGATTCTGGTCGACCCAGGGTCTTCTATCAGCATCATGCCATTGAAAACCTTGGTTCAGATCTCCCTTAGCATCAGGGAAACCAAGAAAGACAAAATCCGGATTCATGGGTTCAATCATCAATACCAAAAGGCCTTGGGATCCACCATCATCGATATAGATTTTGGTGAAATTGTCACGCCTGTGAAATTCTTTATCATAGAGGCTGACACCACTTATAAGGCACTATTAGGGAGACCATGGCTTCACGAAAACGGCTTAGTCCCCTCCACTCTACATCAATGTGTCAAGTTCACTCGCGATGGCAGACAGTGTGTAATCAAAGGTGACGACCGGCCTTTTGAGGCACATGAAGCTGAACTGGATAATGCAAAATATTATCAACCCAGGGTTGAACAGGGGGCAGCACCCACAAAGAATGCCTCTTCGTCAGACGCTGTCAGAGAGGCGGTGAAGAGGGTGGTACTCAAGGCAGCCATCAAGTCGCAAACAACCCAAATGTTGTGGGGAAGTGATAGTGAGCCAGAATCTTCTGAAAAAGCTGAAGAAGATGTCCATGCCCCGGTTCGCCCATATAAAGACTCAGGAAGCGAAGGAGAAGGTCAAAGCTCTTTAGCTGTGGAGTTCATGCCCATGGAACATTGCAAAGATCTCACTCCTCGCGAGAGAGAGAGAATCTCCAAGCTGAAAACATTCACCGTCCCACCGAAAATCGAAGAAGTGGAATACGGGACCGTGATCCACCCTAGCATTCACTTTGTCAAAATAGGAGAAGTTGACCCAGAGAATGGCCAAACTCCTTCCGAGGATTGCAAACGATGGCTAGAAGAAAGTGAAAGTGAAACTAAAATGCCTCCCAAGTTACAAAGAAATACCGATGCTCGCTTGAAGGACCTGTTCCGACGGACTCATTGTTTGGAGCCAATCTCTAAAAGACGGGTCGAGATGTTCCAAAAGCTTTGGAATGGTGATTCAAACGAAGTGACCAAGCTCAATGGAAAGACTTCTAATACCCGGGGCCTTGGTTTCGATACACAACCAGGAACATCAAAACCCAAAATATTCAAAAATACTCAAGTGCACACAAGCCGACACATCTCCTCCACGGAGACATGGAGAAGAAGTGGCTCCAGGAGACAGGCATCCAATGAGATAACGATGTTTGATGTGCTTCAAAGACGTTTCCAAGAGATGGTTCGCTCGCAACAAAATGTTGAGCGCTCCATGGAGCGTTTAATTGCCCGAAATCAAGATCTTTGCCGACAGATAGCAACAAAAGAACAAGAGAATCAAACATGCCGAGAGAAGATAAAAGAATTCCAACGGCGAGTCAACAAGCTACGCCAGGAAATCGTCCGACTCCATGATGCTGGTGAAAGAGACAGGGATAGAATAATTCAAGTGTCTCAGAGAAATCTGTCCCACCAAAAGGAAATAGAGTCACTCGGCCGAATGGTAAGGGAAACCAAAGAAGCCCTCGTCCTTGCTAAAAATCAAGTCCAGTCGGAAGATACTCAGTCGCACACATGCCACAGGGTCACTATGTCCGACATGTTAGAAGAAAAGAATGAGAATCCTGAAGCTAGCAATGAGAACGATGGCCCTGACGGAGGCTTGCCAATACAAGAGGTGATCTCAATTGAAGAAATGAAAGAATGTTTTCGAGATGTTCTTCAGAATTTGATTCAGTCCCATAAAAGGCTCGAATGCGAAATGTCCCGCCTTATAGTCGAAAAATCAGACCTACGCGCCCAACTAGAAAGGCTGTGGGAGAGGTACCAGGAAGAAAGGAAAGTTTCTCAGAGAAGAGAACAACATCATGTATACCAAATCCTCACCTTAGAACGATTGAGGCAAGAAACAGCCAATAGTCTGGAGAAAAAGTACAAGATAAACGACAAACTCCGAGAAAAATATCGGCGAAGTGCACAAGGCGAGTCCGCCTGTCAACAAGAGATCCTCAAATTGCAGGATCAAATGTCGCATCATTGGGCAGAAAGTCGAAGTGGCAGATATCAAAAAGGGAAATCTCACTCCTATACAAAGAGAGCAGAAATAGAAGAGCCACACGATAGGAATCAAGGCTCACACTCCGGTAGGTCTCGATACAAGGGAGCCAGAAATCAAGGGCATACCTGTCATCGGGTCACCATAACGGAAGTCGAGGGGGAAGAAGAAACCCTCGAGGCTGAACCTGAAATATCAGAAGGCGAACAGTTTATCTTAGCTGTCAAGAATGCCCCGAAAGAATTGGAAGAAGGAGGCCAAAACACCACTGATGAACTCAAGTCAGTAAATCTGGGCACCGAGGAAGATCCTCGACCTACCTTTATCAGTACCTCTCTCAACCCAGACATTGAAGGAAAACTGACGGAGCTCCTGAAAGAATATCGGGATTGCTTTGCTTGGAGTTACAGTGAAATGCCAGGGCTAGACCCCGCTGTAGCTGTTCATAAGTTGAAAATAGATCCAGGAGTCAAGCCTGTAAAGCAAGGTCCTCGGAGAATGAGGGTTGAACTTGAAGAAAAAGTGATTGCTGAAGTCAAGAAATTGATCAACGCCGGCTTCATAAGAGAAGAAGAAACTCCTGATTGGGTTGCCAACATTGTCCCAGTTAAGAAAAAGAATGGACAAATCCGGGTCTGTGTGGATTTTCGAGACCTGAACAAAGCGTGCCCAAAAGATGATTTTCCTCTACCTGTGACAGAAATCATAGTGGATCATACTTCCTCCTATGTGGTATACTCGTTTGTAGATGGACATTCCGGGTATAACCAAATCAAGATGGATGAAAGTGATAAAAAACACACGGCTTTTCGCACACCGATTGGCATTTTCTGCTACAAAGTCATGCCTTTTGGGTTGAAGAATGCAGGTGCCACATACCAAAGAGCCATGACCAAGATCTTCGATGACCTGATACATAAAGTCGTGGAGTGCTATGTCGATGATTTGGTGGTGAAATCTCACTCATATGAAGAGCATTTAGCCAACCTCAGGCTAATGTTCGACCGCATGAGAGCTCACACGTTGAAACTCAATCCCTTGAAGTGTGCCTTCATGGTCTCTTCCGGCAAATTTCTCGGTTTCGTAGTGCGACATCGGGGCATAGAAATTGATCCGGAGAAAATCAGAGCTATCCAGGAGCTGCCGCCTCCTAAAACACTCAAACAGCTCAGATCCTTACAAGGACGATTGGCGTACATCAGAAGATTTATCGCCAACCTTTCAGGCAAAATCAAACCTTTCACTCGACTCACCAAGAAAGATGTACCATTCAAATGGGATGATGAATGTCAGAAGGCGTTCGAAGATATTAAGCAATACCTATTAAACCCACCAGTTTTGGCAGCACCTATTCCAGGGAAGTCTCTCATCCTATACACCACAGCATTGGATGGATATCTAGGAGCACTGTTGGCCCAAGAAAATGAGGAAGGAAAGGAAAATGCCCTCTACTACCTCAGTCGAATGCTAGTCGGAGCAGAACATGCCTATACCCCAATCGAAAAATATTGTCTAGCCCTTGTCTTTGCAATCAAGAAACTCAGACATTATATGCTAGCGCACAAGGTCACATTGATCTCCAAAACTGACCCCCTGAAATACCTCATGACTCGACCCATGCTCACAGGCCGATTAGCAAGATGGGCGGTCGCATTAATGGAGTTCGACATAACCTATGCACCTCAAAAGGCGATCAAAGGGCAGGCGTTAGCCGATTTCTTGGCCGCCCATCCCATACCGGATGACTCTCCGCTAGCATGCGACTTTCCAGATGAAGAATCCTTACATACAGACAACCAAGAAGAATATTGGAAGATGTATTTCGATGGTTCTTCTTCTATCCAACCAGCCATGAAACCAGATTTACCCAAACGACAAGCCGGAGTGGGCCTGATCTTTGTCACACCTGAGAAGGGCATCATCAGATATGCCCTGAGTTTGACAGAACCACGCACCAACAACGAAGCCGAATATGAAGCCCTCATCGCGGGACTTGAAATGGCTCTAGATATGGGTGTTGAAAAGATGAAAGTTTTTGGCGATTCCCAGTTGATACTCAGTCAGTTGGAGGGACAGTTCAAAATACGAAAACCAGAATTGGTAAAATATCATGAAAAGGCTCTCGAGCTTATGGCCAAGTTCACTGATATTATACTGGAGAAAGTGCCTAGGTCTTTGAATGGAAAGGCCGACGCTTTGGCTCGCCTAGCCAATGAACTCAGTGACCCCGACCAAGACGAGATTCAAATCTTGGTTCATAGAAGAAGGGCGCTCTCTCCCTGCTTCCCAAAATTTATGGAAGAAAATGAAGAAAGCGCACTGTTCATGGAGGTAGCAGCTTGGGAAGAGGAAACCATACAAGAATGGGGAGAAGTCACTCAAGCCATGACTATCGAAGATACTGAAGACGAAGACTGGAGAAAACCCTTTCTCGAGTTTTTCCAACAAGGGAAACTTCCCTCAAACAAAGGACTCAGAGAACAGATCAGAAAAAGGGCTCTAAGATATGTGTATGTCAACAATACTCTATATTGGAGGTCATATGATGGCGCATGGTTAAGATGCATCACCAGAAATGAAGGCCACCAAGTCATGAAGGAAATACATTCCGGGGCATGCGGATCCCATCAGTCGGGTTCCAGAATGCGAGTCCACATCAAATTGTTGGGCTATTACTGGCCCACAATGATTGCTGATTGTGAAAGCTTCTCCAGACAATGTCACATGTGCCAAATACATGGAGACTTCATACACCAGCATCCGAATGCGTTACACCCGACTGTGGTGTCATGGCCTTTCGAGATATGGGGAACGGACATCATAGGTCCCATTGACCCTCCAGCCTCGAATGGGCACCGCTTCATCTTAGCCACGACCGATTATTTCTCGAAATGGGCCGAAGCCCGATCATATAGAGAAGTCAAGGCCTCTGATGTAGTGAAATTTTTCACTACAAACATCCTCTACAGATATGGCACCCCCAAGAAGATCATCTCCGACAACGGGACCGCCTTCAAGAATACCAGAATCGATGAATTCACCAAGAAACACAATATTGAGTGGAGATATTCCTCTGTGTATAACCCCAGAGCCAATGGCTTGGCCGAGGCGTTCAACAAGACATTGATCAAAATCCTCCGAAAGACGGTCGGGGATAATCAGAAAGATTGGCACAACAAACTGTCAGAAGCATTGTGGGCGTATAGGATCACACATCGAACTCCTACTCAGGCCACGCCCTACTCTCTAGTATACGGGACCGAAGCGGTTCTCCCCATTGAGATCGAGCTACCCTCATTGAGAGTGGCTATGGCCTCAGAAATCCCCATGACCAAACAGATGCAGCTCAGATTTCAAGAGTTGGACGGAATGGATGAAAGAAGACTCATTGCACAACAGAACCTAGAGTTATATCAAGCTCGAATGACGCGGGCCTATGAAAAGCTTGCAAGACCAAGAGCGTTCAAGAAAGGTGAGTTGGTGTTGGCATTAAGGCGACCAATCACTGGCCGGCACCATGGCTCAAAGTTCGCACCAAATTGGGAAGGTCCCTTCATAGTCGACCAAGTCTATGATGGAGGAGCCTATCTCCTGGCCACAGAGAACGGAGAACACCCACTACCAGTCCTAAATGGAAGATACCTCAAGAAATATTACAGCCAAAATCAACTCCCGGAATACACAAAGCCTCGACGGCACCCAGACAAAGACTTCATTGCCAACTGGGCCGAAGCCCACGAGGAAATGACACAATTGTTCTCACAACTCTGAAACGCAAAATTGGTGAAACTTACCGGTGAAATTTACCAAACAAAGACTCCATGTTGAGGGAGCCTGTGTGGTTCCTGAATACGTGGAGCATGGTGAAACTTACCCCTAAAATCCGCTTAATGAAGGAGCCTGTGTGGCCCCCGAAAGCGAAAAGGGTATTTTATGACGCTAAAACCTGTATGGAAAGTTGAAAATACCTAGACCACCCCCCATGAAGCCTATCTGAGGGCGTGAGTCTAAAATCCCAACCTGTGTTGAGGAAGACTATGTGGCTTCCGAATACACTGGTTGCAAACATTTACCCAACACAATTCCCTAATCCGCTTTATGAAAGAACCTGCGTGGTTCCCGAAAGCGAAAAGGTACTTGAGGAGGCTCAAACCTGTGTGGTAGCTGAAAGTACCGAGGACACGTCCCATGAAGCATATCTGAGGGCGTGAGCCTCACCAACCCACCATGTTCCCTAGTAAGGTAGGGATCTTAAAAAGGCGATTTGTCTCATGGCCCCATAAGTCGACCTTTACACCTAACAATATATCCAAACGACAAAATCCTACGGTTCATGCTTAAGCTGTACCTCAAACAGTCACATATCCATATATTCAAACAGTAACAACCCCACGGTTCATGATCAAAGTTGTACCTCAAACAACTATACCTACGTGCATATTTTATAATATATGCATATATCCGAACAACAACACCACGGTTCATGCCTAAGCTGTACCTCAAACAGTAACAACCCCCACGGTTCATGATCAAAGTTGTACCTCAAACAACTATACCTATATGCATATTTTATAACATATGCATATATCCAAACAACAACACCACGGTTCATGCCTAAGCTGTACCTCAAACAGCCACATATCCCTATAATAATATACCACGGTTCATGTTTAAAGCTATACCTCAAATAGCTATGCGTGTGCGTATATCCTCATAACATACGCATACATCCAGATAACAGTCTCACCGGCTATGCCTAAGACTTACCTCAAACAAATATACCTACATGCATATTTCATGATATATGCATATATTCAAACAACAATACCACGGTCCATGCTTAAAGCTGTACCTCAAATAGCTATACATGTCCACATATCCTCATAAGCATATGTGAGTATCCTGACAATAAACCTCCGGGCTATGCCTAAAACCATGTCCCAAATAATTATATGTATGTGCATATCCTTATGACGCGTACGTATATTCAAACAACAAGTCCCACGGGCTATGTCCTACCCCCAAACACCTATACATGTATGCACATTCTCAGAGCATATGTGTATATTCAAGTGACGATCTCACGATTCATGCCTAAAGCTATATCTCAAATAGCCATATGAGCACGCACATTCCTATAATGCGTGCAAATGACAAATCCCATCGGCTGTGTTTAAGACTATGCCTCAAACTGATATACATGTGCGTATCCGTATAATGCATACACACATCCAAACGATAACCATATGAACTGTACTTCAGTCATAACTCAAAAAAAAGAAAAGGGCTTCATACGCCTAAAAATATGTCCCAAACTATATCCCTGCAATTTGCCTTAAAGCAGATAAACTATTATCCAAACAAGCCATAATCAATAAACAAGAAGATCCAGTAACAAGAACAAACAGTCAATCAAACGACCGAAACAATAGACAATGTTACCAAAATAGAAAATGTGAAAAGAAGATGCCTACGCAGGGGGCAGGGCTATATTCCCTGCCAACTTGTTAACAGCATCGAACAATGATTGGAGCATCACCTCTATAGCCTCCAAACGAGCGTGCAACTCCCCAAGCTGCTGGTCCAATGGAACCTGAGCTGGTGGAGGATCTCCAATGGCAGACCCGTCATCTGAAGGAGGAGAAGCTTCTCTTATTGGACTATATTGGTTCACAGCAGCATTTTCCTGCAAAATATAGCCATTGATCAAATGATTAGGGTCAGGTGCCAGATGACCGTCCTGATCACCAACCCACCCAAAAGAAGGCAAGACATCCAGGAGATTGCGGCAGTACACCATGTCCCTCTCGGATACAGGTCTTCCCCACAACATATCAGGCATTGGGATCTGGGCTCGATTCATTAAAGCCGTTATCAGATGACCATAAGGTAAACACCCGCTTGTGAACCTTACTGTCTGATGCATGTGCTGAAGTATCAAACTGGCCAGATCGGGCCTGTCACGTTTACGGATAAGCGGACGAAGATAAAACAAACCCCCTGGCCGAGAAAGATTGGTCAAACTTCCCTGTGGAAAGAGAATTTGAGTCACAACCAAGAAAAGAGCCATGCAAACAAATTCAGCGTAGTTAGCAATGCTCAAGTAAAAAAAGATGAATGAAAATTCAAACACACCTGTGAAGGGCGGGCAAATGCTCGGTGGAAACAACCTCGGCACCCCTTTCATAAGGACGAGCTTTGAACCAGCGACGACAAGCGCCAAAGGTTCCAAAACCCTGAGGCCAATACTCATAGGCATACACAGCCATACCACCTAGGCTCTCGGTGGCCTGGATGACGGCGGCCAAATCCTCTCTCCTTATGTGGAATTCTCTGCCGAATAGATAAGAGGAAGCAGAGGGGACCCCGAAGTGATCAAATGTTACCCTGAGATTGGCATAAAACAAACGCACGATTGAAGGATAAAAAGGACGATTGAGCAAAGTCAAACCCTTGAGGTTCCAAGCATTTAACCAGCCATCAAGCAGGCTCTTAGGCTGACCCGCTATGGCGCCATCAGGAGCAAAGAAAAAACAGTCGGCCACTAGGCGCCGATCGCCTCCGGTATTATGCATGTGACAATCAAAGGCTTTGGCATCCCGAAAAAGATAGCGGTTGTCAGGGACTAAAGACCAGTTGGGAACAGTCGGGCCTGGGCTCGCCACCGAAGAACTAGAGGTGTCTCGGGGACGTTTTGGGTTCGAGACAGACATGGTGAAAGGAAACTGCAAAAGCTAAACCCTAAAAAGCAAAACAGAAAGGGCGGCGTCGCCGCGACGTTTAAATAAAGAATGAGAGATAGTGACGCCAGGATTCTGACCTAAAGGCGTTTGATCCTCATGCACTAATCGCTCCGCGATTAGGGGGGAGAATATCACAGAAAGATAAACTAGACTGAAAACATAGAAAGATATAATCCAGAAAGATATCACAAAAGTATAGATAAAGCACTACAGATATCCAGATATCCAATCTCATACAGTCATACAAAACAAGACAAGCATAATGTATGGCTAAATAAAGACTAAAGTGCGATAAAGGAAGATACAAGGAGTGCGATAACTCCACAAATCTCTATCCTGTCTCAAGGATATCGAAAAACCGGTGACTCAACCTCAGGCTCATCCTGAAGATAAGGCTCAGTCCCACCACTACCTCCAGAAAGTGGCTCAGTGTCCCCTGAAATCGGCTCTGTATCTCCGCTATCAGCCGGACTGTCCACAAAAGCAACCCCAGGACAAGGAAGGGCTAGCACAACACCAACTACCTCTTCTACGTCATCATCCTCTGGCATTGGTTCATCATCAGTCCCACCGGGTGGCACAAATCCCACACCCTCAGGACCAGACAAATCCGTCAACATGACCCCTGATGTAGGAACATGGCTGGTCCCAACATCTGAAGGCGGGATAAAGCCAATGGGGTCCACACCCAACAAGACAGCCGCCCACTCAGGGTAATCCAGTAACACCTCTGACAAAGGCACTGCCCCCATATCCGCATCTGTCATGATGATATCGTGAAGAGTCTGAAAATCACGATCATCAAATAGATCGTCAATCATATCCTTCCCTAAAAAAAAAAAAAAGAGGGGGAGAAGAGGAAAAGGTCAATAAACAAGAACTTCACCCTGTTTGTTCTCACAATTACGCTCATAAGAGCCATAAAATTAAAGATACCTGAGGAAGGCTGAACAACAAGAGCAGCATCCTCTTGAATTCCCAACTCAACGTCCTCCTGAATCTCCAACTCCACGCCAGGAATAGCACCTGAAAGCTCACCTATGCTAGCAAAGCTCCGAGTAGAAAACTGGTACTGACGGCATAGCTGCCGTAAGCCGGAAACCCAGAGATCAACATCAAAGGCTCCTAGCCAAGGAGGAAGTCGCCCTGCAAAGTAGTTGACTCACAATGAATGCCAGGAAAAGCAAGACAAGTAAAATACAGCTGATAAGGGAAGTACAATACCTAACCCTCGAAGTATAGGAGGAATCTGAGGTAAAGGGGCCGGCTCGCATCCCAATACAGTCACAGGAACAATAGCCAGTGAATCATCCGAAACCGGGTCCTCATCCTCTATAAATGGAGCAGGAATAGCTGAACGAGGGTATAACATCTCCTCAAATGGCACCTCCAGTGTCTCTATCCCTACCATCTCCACCTCAACTCCCCCAGTCTCAGCCTCAGCGGGCACAATCTCACTAGCCTCTGCATCAGGCTCAATAGTTGATGCCGCAACTGCCCCTATAGTCTCTTGCGAAGTCGTCACAGTCTCCGTCCCACCGGCACCAGACTCAGTGACAAGAGCACTACCCCACAATCCAGAACATGAAGTACCTAGACACAAAACATGAGACAATACCATGAAAAAAAAAAAAGAAATGTAAAGAAAAGGGCATACCTGTAAAAGGTGTGAGCAAAAGAGGCTCCATGGAGAATCTGACGCCAGATGATCCCTCTCCCAGCCTTGGCCGCAGCTCATAGCGGGATACCTCCTCTAAAGATGGAGAATCCTCGCGGCATCTCTTCCTCAGCTCTGCAAGTTCCTCGGGATACTCCGGCGAAGGGCACGAAGATAAATCCGGATCGTCCTCAGGAGCCAAAGGATCAGATATAGGCTCGGGCATAGACTCTGACTCAAGCTCAGGCTCGGGAACGCCTGACATAATGATTTTATAAGCCTGAGCACATACAAGAGGAAATATAAAAGTCAAAGGGGTATCACATACCTGTATATATGGCCCAAAATCTATAACTCTCTGGCCCATAGGAAGGTGTCTGCGATGACTCACCTTCGGCCGGAGGATCTTCTGCAAGCATGAAGTGGAAATGACCAAAGTTGTATTTCCCTAGGCCTGCAACAAAACAAATTAGTAGATAACATGTGACACACATCTATGACGAAATAAAACGAAAGCAAAAGAAGAATCAGTACCTGGAGATAAACCAGCGGGCAACAACGGAGGTTCTCGATACCTCGCAGGCCCATAGGTAGAGATGACGGAACCATCTGATCCGAAAGAGTTCCTCAAAGGTCTCGGACCGCCTGGTACCCTCCTCCTAGTCGCCCTGAAAGGATACACTTTCTCCTTCAAAGTCTGAGCAGGCATACCCTGTGGTATTCTTGCCCAATCCCTAAACCATTTATCATATCTCCCTGTCAATTTTCCCTTCCGCGAGACAGCAGGGACCACATCACAAGCACCCGTCCCTAGTCGCAAAGAAAAGGCCCCTCGAACAGCACATGACTCGAGAGTCGCCTCAGAGGCTCCAGGAAGTGTGAAAACAGAAGGGATATCCTGGTCATAGCCAAACTGCCAAGCACATCGCTGCGGACTGTAAATCTCGTGAATCATACGATTCCCTATCCTCATAGAAAAACATGCGGGTCTAATGCTAATAGCGAAGTCCCGGTCCTTCCTAAAACGAAAAGTACCCAGTCTAGGACAAGTACCCGGAGAATTAGGAGCTGTGTCTCTCACGACGTACTCCTTCCCTGTTTCTTTTGGCCACCCCTTCACAAAGGCCTCGGGGCGATACTCAGGGATGTGAAGAGAACTCTGAGAAAAGAACAGATGAGCAGAAATCTGGTCGGGGTCATGAACCCTGCACCCTGCTATATGAATCAAAGCTGGCAGCTGCATCCGCATACCAGCCGAAGACACGGGTGCATAACACTTCTCCCAGTAGATGAAGAACCATCCATGTAAAATATGGACAGGTATAGCTACATCGGCATATGAAGGATCCCTCGATGAAGTCAACTCCCGCATAGACCTATAAAGGTTCACCAGAGCGGGTATGGCCAGTGCAAAGCGCTCACCGCGAGCCAAGGCATTTGCCACTACAAATACCCCAGGGCGAATATACCCGACAGGCTCAAAGATAACCAAAAAATAACACAGCCACCAAGCCAGATAGGCTGTCAACACCGTCTCGTTATCCAATGAAAGGGAGGAGATATCAGAAATCTTTACCTGACGAGAAGGCACAAAAGTCTTATCGAGACCCTGCACAACTGACTCTAAAGGGTCAGCAAAACCTGTTGCCCTACGCTCCGAAACCCGGTCAGTGAAGTACCGGACCCAGTCTTTCAAAGGAACATCCCTGCTCAGGCCACGGCGGGCACGAGACGTAGCAATCTCGTAATAAATCCGGAAAACAGCTCTGAGAGAATCCGGATGTAACGTGGAACCATGACGATCAGGGCCATAAAGCTCTATCTCAGGAGGTACCCTCTCCTCATAATACAGACCCTCAACCGGGACCCCCATCAAATGAGCCATCTGCTGAAGATTGACAGTGGCATCACGATCCTCTAACACAAAAGTGTTATGCACATAGTTCCAGTTCGAGGCCATGGCTCGAAGAAGGTTGGGGCTCCATGAGTACTCAAACAACGCAAGAGTCACGCCTCCAAATATTTTCACCTTCTCCAAGTCATCACCCATACAGCACATAATGCAGCGAGTCCACTCGGTCTGACCAGGACTCCACTCCAGACCTCCCTGGACCCTCAAATGCCCAGGTAACCAAGGGGCAACACGGCCCTCCATCATCTCAACACTCAGTAGATGAAAATCTGAAGAAAAAGTACTACGCCCAGTAGGACCCAGGAAAAGACCCTCAAAACTCTGAGTAGGAGCTACGTACCTGTCACGTGTCACGGGACAATGAGAGTCGTATGCCCAGGCTCTGCGCTTCTCTATACGAGTAGGCGGGTCAGCTACCAAACGAGGATAATGATAGCGAGGTGGCAAAGGTAGACGATCATGTCGAGCCAGCAAACCATGGAAATTGTCCCTACCCTGAAGAATTCTCTTTCTCCACTTGCCATGCAGATGCTTGTGGGCTCCTTCGGGGTCCAGATAGTTGTCGATGTAGTCGGTGATAGCTTCATCAGAAGGACCATAAAGACCGGTCCTAACAAAGCTAAAGCGAGGGACAGTGCTATAGATCTCCTCTATGGGCCCCATAGTCATCTACAAAAGACACAACAATGAAAAATAAGCAAATACTGATCCCGACTCCAAAATGATAAGCTGGAGGCTGGGGGCACCAGAGTAGACTGCTCGGAATCATACCTCACACTCCACTCTGGTGGGAGGCATTTGTTTGCCTCCAAATTTTGTCGTGGAACAAGATGTCAGGCGTCAGTAAAAAGACCTGCAAAAATGGAAATGGCATATAGTGAAATAAATTCACAATCATGACCCCATTCCAAATAAAAAGAGCTCAGCACACGGATGACAAAAAAAATGATTAATTAATTAATTGATTAATTACATTATGTGAAATATGTTAATTCTCCACATGATTAATTAATTAATTAGTTAACTAATTATAGAAACCCCACAAAAAATGAGAATTATATGACGGTTAAATACCTCATATTCTTTTTAGGGGTTTATGTCAAAATTTCGCACCAAAGCCCCACATCATGACAACACCAGTCAAATTGCTCAAAAAATTAAGCAATACGAACTTCAATATACAGACAGGGTCCAGTACAACAGCAAGCGCGAGATGAGTCTACGCGAAAAATAACCAAGCAAGTGTATTCGTCTTATTTCGGACTATTACCGAGTTAGATTTGTGTATTAGATGATTAAATGAGCTTAACATTAGAGCCCACATCAATCATTTAAAACCAGCCCGCGCGATTTAATCAAAATGGGCCCCCTATGAAATTAAACCCAGCCCAAACCAACTTAACCCAATTAGAAAATCTCAGCCCAACGCATCAGACGCCGAATCCATACGCGTTTAAACGCCTCAGACTCGCGTCTATGCGACTCGATTGAGTCAGCAAGGGGCTCGACACGTGTCGGCTCCCTATTGGTTCTCCCCTGCGGACCCCTCCTCTTTCTGTTAATGGAAAAAAGAAAAGAAAAAAGGAGGGAGACAGTCGATACCTGCAGAAGAAACGTAGTAGCCTCGACTAGAGACACGCCTCTCGCCGGCGCTACATGCCACCGCAGCTCAAGACAAGCATACCGCCGTGAAGAGGGCACCACCACGAGCTTAACGAGGTCAGGCACGACTGTCTATTTTGCCTGCAAACCGACGAAATTGGGGATTCCGTCAAACGGGTCACAATTTGGGAAAACCTGTTATGCAAAATTAGTGGGTAAAAGAGCAATTAGACAACCTGGGGAGGTTCCCTGAGGCTTCTGGAAGAGGATTCCGGTAGCAATTTCAAACAATTTGGTGAGAGGAACCACCACCACCTCTCGTCGCCAACTGAGATGCTGAGTTGCGTGAAACTATCTCTCCATGATATTTGGAGAAGAATGGGAAGGATGAGGGTGTTCAACAGAACTTGATGCTGCTTGAAAATGATCTTGGAGAAGTTATAGATGCATGAACTGACCAGTGGCAAAGTTTCTTCGTGATTGGAGGAGTCCAGTGCGAGAAAAGTGACAAAGTAGCGCAAATGGAGAGCATAATCACCCATGTACAATAGTCTATAACCTGAAAAGAGATACCTATCACTGAGGAGATTCCCTTGACCACAGAGAGGCATGCTCACTTCTCTGATCATGGCCGTTGGATGAGGCAAAAGAGTGATAGCTTTATTCTTCATAGTACAAGGATTTAAATGCTCGTCAGTAATGATAAGAGACAAAAGAAGTAAGATGAAGGATATGGTGTAGTGCTTGTATGAATCTCACCATACATTGTGTGATAGATGGTCAGATGAAAACAGTTATATGAAGTATACACCCCAAAGCATTGGAGGAGATCATACACAATTAAAAGTAGTATGAATCATCAACATGCAGCGCATGAGCCCTCTTTGGTGGGCCCCCATGGGCAAATCAGTGATTATTGGGAAGAGACAAAGGAATGAAGCATGAAAATGGGCATTTCTGTGAGCATGATTCCCATTTTACCCCTGGCTTGGCTTCTGATTCGACTTCCTGAAGATAAAATTGAAGTTTATGTATTGTGAAAACATAAGTGCTTCATGATCAGATGTGAAGAAGCATGCTACATGCCTCATCCTATGCTGATCAATGCCATCCTTGACTGATGGGCCTGAGGGAAACCATTCTGCACAGACAACAAGCCACATGAATGGCCACATAGCTGATTATCTCAGATGTAAAAAAAAAACACAGAAATTAAAAAAAAAAGGAGAAGAACCCACACTTGTGAACTTGAATTTGAAGCCTACCATCTTCACCAATACCATCTGAGCCCTTCGCTGCCTATGTATGCACAGATGGGTGACACATGCCCCCTAAGCAGATAGCTCCAAATATAACCCCTCTCCCAAGTTCATGCCCAGCAAGAGAAATGTAGGCCCCACCTATCACCCTCAGCTGAGCTGGCAAGTAAAGAGGTGTAAATAAACTGATAGACAAGTAATTGCATGCCCTCAATTGCCAAATGTCACATAATCACTGGATGGTGCAATTGATCAGTGGAATACAAAAGTGAAAGAAGACATATGAAGTTGAGGCGGCAAGTTTCCTAGTAAATCACAGCTCTCCATCACATATCAAAGCGTGGAGAAGATGACACATAACGACACCAGCTGAAAAACCCTAACCCCAAATTGCCTATAAAAAGAGAGGCACCAGGAGAGAAGACCCCCCCCCAATTTTCCTATTTCTTAACTAGTACCCTGTAATCTTTAGAGCAAAAAAAAAAAAGGTAAAACAAGAATGTATTTTCTGTTGATTTTGGTTAATAAAGTTATTTAAAAGCATCTTTTACCCTCTGAATCCTTGAATACGTGTTGTAACCAGCCAGTTATTAGTCAAATATACCAAGTTTTCTTTGATTAACCGAAGTTAAAAAGGGGGGAGTTTGATAACATGATTTCTTCTTTTCTTCTTTTTCTTGCCGATTGTTTCTTTTTTTTTTTTTATTATTATTTTTCTTTCTTTCCTTAGCATGGTATGAATTCGCATAACATTCAACAGATATGATAGCTGTGTGCATCCCTAAATTTCTTGCCTATGAGCCAGTATTTGGAGTTGTACATGACTGTTAAAAAAAAGTGATAATAAAATGCATTTAGTATTTAATAAGTGAACTACTCATAGATAATGCTCAGATTTCTTGCCTATGAGCCAGTATCTGAGTATGTCTATAGTTGATTCCACAAACGACAGAATTCATTTATTTATCAATATGACATTTAATAAATGGAGTGGACATGTGCGCATCTGAATTTCATGCCTATGAGCCGGTATTCGGATGTGTATATCACTGGTTTCAGCGAAAACATGCATAATGTATCATATACAACATTCAGTGTATAAGCTATCCATGAGTGTGCTCTAATTTCTTGCCTGTGAGCCAGTATTTGAGCACACACATGATCAGTCCCTAAAAGATAGTGAAAATAGCAAATAAATTCCATATCACTCCATGTACAAATGATAAATTAGAGTTTGCGGCAGGATTAATATTAGTATAAGTTTAACATTTTAAGTTTTCCTGTCTCTTGTGCATCTATTTTCGTACTTCCCGTTTATGTACTCCTGAGTGCATTTCTTCTCAGTACGCATATGTATCTACATCTCTATCGGGTGGTATAACAGTTTTATGTTTAAGTCCAAAGCTGTATCATGAAGAAACAAATAAGCTTGTACTCATGTCAAAAATCAATTCAGGTCAGGAGAACCAAATCCAGGTAAACGATAAGAGATACAAAAAAAAGGAGGGTAACAATAGTCTCGTAGTTCATACATTTCCAAATAAAGTATATACAATTAAAAATGGGACTTAAGGGACTGTTTAACCATCGCTGACTAAGTAAGTACCTCTTTTTAAGAATCTAAACTAAAAGTCAAGCGAATAAAAGAATTTATGTAACCAGTTCATATTATAAGTACATGAGTTCCTTTTTCTCACATAATAATAAAAGTCTAAAGGCAGCTTGCGCCTAGCCATTCGTTGTATGTTATCAGAGGATTTCGGGTACTGTCATGTCAACAGACCAAGCATAAGACTGAAGAACAAAATTCTCCTTGACGAAAGAAATATCGCTTCAATTATCATCATAAACGATCTTAGGCTGCTCTCACATCGCTCAATGAGCCCTCGCTGGCAAGGAAAAAAATCGCCATTGACGGTCTTGAGCCATACTTCCAATTCACTGCCGGACATAACTTGAGGCGGAGAAAAGACACTTCAGACAGGATGATGCAGTCCCAACAAGTTACGGAGACGTACTCATGGTGCTGCCACGATCCCCTATGACCTAGACTGGGCCCCTTTAGCCGCCAGCATCCATTGTCGGAAAAGTAATGGAGTTGTCCAGTCGATGGTGTAAGTCGGGGGAAGAAGACGAGCTTAAAAGCGAACCTAGCAGAAATTGGCGCACAGACTCGTGCATAGACCAAATGGTTCAGCTGAGCGGCTCCTCAGCGACATCCCTCGATTTTTTGTGGCACTAAGACATAGCGGGTCTCTGACAAACGAAATACAAAACAGCAAACTCAACAACCAATAGAATTTTCTAAAAACATAGAAACTTCAAAAATGCATTAAAAATAGTCAGAAAGTCCAGAAAATTCCCATAAAATATCAAAATATCCAGAAAATTACGAAGAACATTTTTCTATAACACTCCAAACTCAAATTCTCAACCAAAAGGAAATTAAAAATAAAGTCATGAAAAATGGTCAAAATTAATAAACACAAAACATCCAAAAAAATTGGATTATGTCAAATTTCATTAAAAATGCTTAAAAGTGTAAGGGTATGAACCCCTTTGACAGCAGGTACTTTGAAATTTTTTTCGGACAGCAGGTACAATTAAACGGTAATTACCGTCAAAGACAAATCTTGTGGAAAGTCAAGAAATAAAATCCAAACTCAAGTCAAAACCAAAAATCCAAAACTCAAACTTAAATCCAAAACACAAGCTCAAATCCAAACTCAAGTCAAAACCAAAACCCAAAACTCAAACTCAAATCCAAACTCAAGTCAAAACCAAAACCCAAATTCAAACTCAAATCCAAACTCAAGTCAAAACCAAAACCCAAAGCTCAAACTCAAATCCAAACTCAAACTCAAATCCAAACTCAACTCAAATCCAAAACCCAAACTCAAATTCAATCTAAATCTAAACTCAAATCAAATTCAAAACCCAAACCCAAACCTGAAATCCAAACCCAAATTAAATCTCGATCCAGAAAATCCGGACTCAAGACCTGGGCCTAAATCCGAAAACAATATAAATCTAGAAACAAAAATTCTATAATCATACACAAACTCTACAGAATCCAGGGACCAAACTTTAAAGACGTCCGAAAATCAGAATTTGGTGAATTCTAGAACATATGAAGACCAAAGTCTAAAATGTCCAAAGTGACCAGAATTTCTAAACACACCTTAATACCAGAGTTTAAAATGTTTTATAACCTAACTCTTGCACGTCACAGGGCCAGAAGTTCGACACGTCAATAGTTGACCAGAATTGACACACGTTCAAAGACCGGAATCTCTACATGCTCAAATGCCTGAAAATCTAGAAACGTCTGATAACCTCGATTCTAACATGTCAACAAACAGACCTAAGTTTTAAAACGTTGATAAATTAAGGTTTTAAAATATTTAAAACTTTAATATAATCTGAATACCGAAACTTCACAAGTCTATGTCCGTCCTCTTTGAGCTTACAATGCGTACAGTTTGAAGAGAACAAACCAAAATCGTCAAATATAAAAAAATTGGGTTGAATGTGGATTAATAGATAATCACCCTAAACCAAACTCCGGAAGTCTTGAAACTCTAAACTTAAACTAAGTTTCTCTGCGTCATGTTTTGCATCATGTTGATTCTCTCATGGTTGCATCATTCGCTCTATTCATGTCACTATTTGTTTGCGTTCTTCAATGTTAGTATCTTTTGGTAAAGTGTTATAATGCTAAGTGTTATGCCTAATCCATTGATTATCCCGATCTAGAGGTGCTCTCGACTTGGTTCAGAGGTAATTAACAGTAGGGGCTTGCGCCTACTGGAAAAAAAGGACCTGCAGTAAACAATCAAACTCTCGAGAGATTCAAAACCACGTCGATACTTACATTCCTTTTCAGGTGGGTGCCGATGTCTGAGTTTTGAAACGATCGAGGGGTATCTCGTCCGCAATATCTTTTTCCCCCTTGGGAGCATCCGGTCATCTCCCCCTTCCGAGGACCAGGGTCCAAAAAGGTGCGAGACACAAACCTTTTTGCGTTTTTCTCAATTTTCAAATTTTGTTTTTATACAATTTAACTACTGTTTTTTGATGATTTTTTGTTTTGAGTTGCAGCTAGTAAAAGAAAACGACTTACAGAAATTATAACATGTATAAAGAAAGAACTTGAGGCAGTGAAAAACAACTTAAGATTTTTTAGCAAAATATTTAACTATTTATACCTTTTTCTGTTTAATTCTATAACAAATGAGAAAACCACTTTGCACTTATCCAAAAATTATGAAATTTTGTATAAACGTCCATTAACATATTTATGATTTTTATGTATAGATATTTTTGTATAAAAGTCCAGAAAATAGGAAATAACATTTTTATTGCATGAAATACCCCTACTGAATTAATTAAATTATCTAAAATCAAATAAAATTACAAAAATGGAAAATATGGTTCCCTACTGTCCATAAGACCAATTACTTGCTGTCCATATGAAATTTGTGGTTTTTATGCAAATAAAACCTTACTTTTCTATTTATTTGCACTTCTGGCAGATTTGATGTTTATGCAATACACATTTTTTGTTATGATAATGAGATAATAACATAAAATACCTGAAATTCATGTCATATTATTCATTCAAATACTGAAATTAATAAAAGAGAGGGGCTGGTTAGGGGCAGCATTACCATTTACACTTTTTTTATTGTTGTTTTGAATCTAATTCAATCCTTTGAACATGGTTAGACCAGAGCCATGCTCTGGATCTATACCAAGTCAAACTAAGGCTATCACTAGAGGATTGAGCTAGGCTACAAACCCTCCAGTGGCAACCATGGCAGGCTTATTGTTTAAACATGAGAATATCACATGAAACAAGGAGATAGGCTCCAAACCCTCATGTAACACCCCTCCTACAGGTATCCAATGGCCATGACAGATGCTAGGCTTCAGACCATGGCTCAAAGGAGCTACATTTCCATAAAACACACCATTATTTAGTGGTCGAGCTACAAGTAAAGAAGAGAAGAAGACACCTAATTGAAACCTCAAATTGATTTATTTTATCTTCACACAGGAAATTACAAAGCTACATTGCTTAATTTCACCTCTTTTCTCTCTTGAAAAGATGCTCGATGAAATGCCTTTTACAATCTAACCCCAACTAAGCTGATTGAACCCAATTACAGAATCTAAACCCTACCCTCAAGTTGCGGCTACTCTCCCCTCCTCTTCTCTGGCTTCAATTTGATGTATATATATAGGCTAAAGTTAGGGCATCTCTACATGGCCGAGAGCTATCTTCATCGTCCAATTTCCCTCAACGGTCGAGATGTGGCTGCTCTTAGGGTTTGGTTTCGCAAAACCATGGGCTGTGCTGTCTGGTTTCGATGTCTGTGGAGCTGGAGATGGCCACGTCGACGGATTCCACCGATTTCACCTCTTTCACCCGGCGTCAGCAGTAAAATCGCACATTTCTCTTTTTTTTACTCAACGAAGGAGATGGTTCTAACAAGGTGGGTCCCACTTGTCATATTTAATGAGAGAAAGAGAGGTGGCTGTGTTCGGTCTTCCGTGAGCCAGTAGAGGTTTAATGTCCTCGGTGTATGGAACGGGTGCAGGAAAAATTGAGGTGGGAGAAGAAAATTTAAATCCCAGCGACGTCGCACGCTTCCCCGAATCCCCTGCAATGGGTGCACACGCCATTCTTCCAGGAATTTTCTGGGATTTTTCGATATTTCATTTAAAATAAACCATTTATTTTTGCTGCCAAATAAAAATAAACCATTTGAGGGCCTTCCCAAGGGCATTTTTGGATGAAAATTTATAGGTAAACTCAGAAAAATGTGAGGAGTTGAATGGTTCAAAGGGTTTTGTGAAATTCCTTATGGATCTATTTTGGTAATTTTATGGATTTTGAAAGTTTCTTTGCAAAATAGAGGGTTTCTGTTGATATTTTTGACATTTTAAAATCATGATAATTCATTATAATTCTTGAGGAATTTTTTGGTATTTTTCTGGAATTTTTGGAATTTGTTTGGTATTTTTCGCAAATTTCTGAAGTTTCTTGCTATTATCTTTGTTTCTCCAAGCACAATAATTTAGGGTCAAACACAATCACATATATTCTAATAAGAAGGATTGTTGAACCATACCTATGGTCACTAACGAAGCTTTATTCCTCTTCGGTTCATCTTGAATCCAAAACATGAATGACAGTCGAATCCGTGCTAGCAAAGTCTCCGTCAACACCTAGCTCTGTCGTCCGTATCTTAATCGATTGCTTAATCGATAGAATATTTTAAAAAGTATTTAGAAGAAAAGAAGAACAAAGCTTGAACAACAAACCCTACACGAGCCTCCTCCCTTCCGCATGGGGCGGTTGGTTGGCGGAGGGAGAGGTTCCATCCCTGTTGATCGACCTCACCAAAAAGAAGAGGTTTATCAAATGGCACCCACCGTAAATCTTATGGCCGGACAAAGATCGTCGGAGAATCACCAATGCTCTGATATCTTTCTACGCCTCCACTCCTTTTCCCGATGATAATCTTTATGTGTGAGCCATGAGAACGAAGGAGTGGGGATCTCTCTCCATCTCCTCTCTCAAACGATCTCACCAGGTGATGTCCTCCAGCAATTCCCCCTCTCACCAAGTGATCTCATCAAATCCAATCGTATAGTCTCATCGTCGCCGTGTGGCTCCACCATACATCCATCGCCGACGCCGCGCCCCACCTCACCGCTCAAATCTCCAACCTTCACCACCAGCTAGCTGCTTCGAGAACTGATCAGATACCCTATTCTCTCTCACCTCACCTCGCTCTGACCCCCCTCCGCTTCTTGCGACGAAGCCATGGCTGATACTCAGACCCTCTCTCGTGTCGCGTTGGGAGCCAGCGCTGAATAGCCCACAGCAAGAGCAGCTTATCCCTTCTCCAAAATCAAGCCACGCTGGCAGAAGCACTGGAACACAACAAGGCTTTCTGGACCCTAACGAAATTGATGCCTCCAATCCAAGTGCTACATCTTAGAAATGTTCGCTTATCCCAGGTACTTGATTAGTATTTCAAACACTAACAAAGCCATGGAAATCAGTCGGGGTTCACAACATAAGTGTCCCTCTACCTCCTCGCCTCACATTGCTGCTCAGATTCTCAACCTTCGCCATTGATCTCCGACCTCTGTCACATCTCGCAACACAACCATGGCCAAGTTCCAGAACCTACCACCGATTGACTCGCAAGACGCGTGTTCTGTGCGAACCACGTTCTTAGAGAAGAATTGGGGAAGTGAGGATGTGAGCTCTCAATTGACGGAGAGAGGGTGTAGAAACAAGATGGAGCAAGGCGGAAGGAGGGCTTGCTGACCTGACAAGATTCTTCACCGAGTTCTCCTCTATTTGAGCCGTCTTGGTTGGTAATTTCTCATTTCCTCCCTTCTTTGACTGAGCTTGCATCCAGTGTGGTTAATTTGACAGTGCTTCTGCTCAATTAAATGAATTAGATGCTTGATTGTGCTTACATTGATAATTGCTAGGTCTGTACCTGTTAAGGTTACTTAACTTTACTCTATGTGTGATTGTGTCAGCGCCTAAGACTAGTACAATTTGGTGGTACCAGTCTAGTACTCTTCTTTCACACTGTAGTGACTTAGCCTACTGGGCTTGCGTATTAGTATGAAGCGTATATTATCTTCAAGTTAACTTATAATTTCCATAATAGTTATGCCGCATTTTGAAAAAGTGTCATTGAAGACAACGAGATTTTCAAGCTTGTTAACAAGTTTTATAAAGATAAGTCCTAAGAAATCAAACTATTATGTTTATGTAAAAGGAGAATATGCTTTTGTACCCACCTACAGAACTAGAAAAGTACTTTGCGTCGGTGACACAAACTCTTTGTCAGTCAATTTTGTTCATCAATCGCTTCAAAGGGATGTATATATTATTTTCCCAGTTCTTGTCAAGCTCCAAACAAACAGGAAACTAACAGGGAAAAAGCCTTCATTTCTATTGCTTTTTACATTATTAGTTCTATAAAATATATATATATATATATATATATATATATATATATATATATATATATAATCTGGCTATGGTGAGATGCATCTCACAGCTCCTTTGGTGAGACGCAATCCAGGCCGTTCGATTTGTTCCAAGATTCGTGCAGATCAGAGTCGCGCGATTAGTCGCTGGAGCGATTATTTTTCGTTCCGTCTGCTGTCTCCGTTTCCGTCTGCTTTTATTTCGCCTCTCTCTCTCACTCTTCGGAAAGCAACAGAGAAGAAAAAGAGCAAACCCTAGATCGAAGAGCGGCTGGATCGGAGAGAGGCTCCTCACGCCTGGATCGACTTTCTCACTGTCCTTCTCTTCGAACAGCAACAGAATCAGAGACTCTCTCTCTCTTCACAAAGTAGAAACCAAGCGAAACCCTAGATCGGAGAAAATCTTTCCGCCTCCTCACGCCTGGATAGAAGAAATCGTTCCGCCTCCTCACGCCTGGATCGAAGAGCAGCGGTTGATCGGAGATTCTCCAACTCTCCCTGCGGTTGTCTCACAGGTTCGCTATCACTCTGTACCCCTCTCTCTCTCTCTCTCTCGCTATCACTCTGTACCTCTCTCTCTGTACTGCAGCGATTTTAAGTCTGCTAATTTGAGTCAGATTTTAGTATTTTTTTGTTGGCTATTTAAGTAATTGCAAACCTAGTCATATGCCCAATTATGGCAACTGGAAAAAATTGCACATAGTGGACCTACATTATTTCTGCAAACAATGGAAGTATAATCATATGACATGCTCAGTCATTCCGAAATGGTAAAGTAAAATAATTGTTCTTTTAGTTACTTTGTGAATTATTATGAAATCTCATATTCTGATCAATATCAGTAAAATAATCTGTTTGTTGTTTGGAAAAGTAGTATTTTGTGTATATGTTCATGAATAAGAATGCTAGGGTCATTGCTCACGATGGTTTAAACAATTGCTGTGGACAGAAATACCCTTGGCAGACTTTGAGTTTATATATTGTATACTGAGTACAGTAAGAGTATGTACCAATGCTTGGTTTAAACAAATACGGAGAGTAAGAGTATATTGAATACGGACAGAAAATAAGCTCAACGTTATCATTTAGTATATTGAATACTGAGTACAGTTAACTGTTATCATTTAGTATTAAGCAAGTTGTCAAACTTGTGAACACTGACACAAATATCAGAACCTAGTTCTAATAAAATGATCGCCAATATCAGAACCTAGTCTATGCAAGAGTGTAACGGAATATTTAGTTTGCATGATTACTACTTGTTATTGTCTCTAGGGACATGATTACTACTTGTTATTTGCATAAACTTCTATTTTGTAATCAATTGGAGTATCATTTAATTAACCTAATTGTTAACTAAATTATACCTTAAATTGTTTTCAGAAAGGTTCAGCCTTGGCTACTTCACATTCTGGGCGGTAATTGCCATTGCATGGGGCACCATTGGATCAGCAGTTATCATTGTAATGCCATTAGTTGAGAGCTGGGACACAATTCAGACTGTGTTTGCTGGTTTATTCACAAATCAGAGGCTTTTCTCAAAAATTGATGAAATGGATCTCAGGCTAAAAGCCATCATGGGGACAATGCCAGAAGCCGAGAAATTGTATTTGCTTGAGAAAGAGAAGGCAAAGAAGTTTGATTTGGTCATGGAGGCTCATGCTAGCGATCCAGTTAGTGTTAAGGCAGAATAGATGGATTTGTAACATGTTTGATTTCTTTCCATGTGTATTTCGAGGTCAATATGGCAAGATAAACACTTGTTTATCATTTTGTAAGCATTCTTCAATATTCCCTTTGTAAGCTTTTAAGTGATTGTAATTTGGACTCTGCTTTACTTTGTACTCTTCTGTCACTTGGAAGTTCATATAAACGCTTTTGGAGTCTGAACAGAGATCAAATTTGAATTCGATCCAGTAATTTGAATTCGTTTTCATAACTAAGTTTTTTTTTCTTTTTGTTACCCTTTTGGAACTAAATTCTCAAAAAGTATGCACTAAATTAAATTTCTTCCGTAGTTCTATTACTTGAAAATACAATTGCACGTAAGCAAACCAAATTAGCATATTAACAAGTTATGATTGTCATGAAGTTCTAAAAAACAGTTTGTAATAGAAAAAATGTTGATCAAGTTCACAGAACAAAGACTTCTTATCTAAAGCAGCACATAGTGCTCTACATATAGCAAAATTTGATGTCCTTAACAGCAACATAGATATAACAAGCATCCAAGTTATAAGAACTGGACAACCTAAAACACCACAAGAAATGTAAGTCAATGAGATGATCATTTCTTCTCTTCCTTCTCAGCCTCTGCAGCCTTCTTGAGGCGGGCACCAATCTAGCGCTGGTTCATCCTCTCCACACGAAGCTTGCCATAAGCCCTGAAAGACTTCATCTCATCGGTCACCTTAACCAGATCAACATTGCGCTTCTCAGGTACAATGGGCATGTACTCTCCTGTCACTTGGGTGGCGATGGCCAGCTCCTCAGGTGCAGAATCACCAGCCTAACAAAATCCAAAAGAATGCCATAATTAATCCACATATTCTCTTGGGTCTCTCCTATGCCATATTTTTTTTTCTAATTACATTTGAATCATACAAATCTTAGGAAGAGCTGATTTCATAATATTACAAATTAGGATGGTGGTACAGGCTCCACCACTAAGAAAGAATTTGGGTATGTTGGAAAATGAACCAGAAAATTCTGAAGTATCTCTTCTTCACCTGAGGTAGAAAAATGTCATACACAATAGTATGAAACAGTATAAGGTCAATTAAAATTATGATTATACTTTATGCTGCAACAACTAAATTGGAAAATCTGCCAGAGACTCTCCATTCTCATCTCAAATGCCACGACTGCCCAATTACCCATCAGAAATTATCAGAGGGGTAGTTTGGGAAGTTCTTTGAGGAAATGAAGAGTCCGTGGCAGTAGGCAGGTAAGGCATAAGTATACAAACCTAAATCATAGAAGAGAATAAACCTAGAAATGGATCGATGGCAACCTTTCTTTAAATACAACATTTACTCAAGTAAGCACTCAGTGGCAACACACTGACTCTATGCGTGAAGATGCCACTAACAAGTACAGGTTATTTATTGGTTTTTAACAATTATATCACTGACAGAAACACCGATAGACATCCTTAGTTTAATCAATTATACTTCCATTGTTTGCAGAAATAATGTAGGTCCACTATGTGCAATTTTTTCCAGTTGCCATAATTGGGCATATGACTAGGTTTGCAATTACTTAAATAGCCAACAAAAAAATACTAAAATCTGACTCAAATTAGCAGACTTAAAATCGCTGCAGTACAGAGAGAGAGGTACAGAGTGATAGCGAGAGAGAGAGAGAGAGAGAGGGGTACAGAGTGATAGCGAACCTGTGAGACAACCGCAGGGAGAGTTGGAGAATCTCCGATCAACCGCTGCTCTTCGATCCAGGCGTGAGGAGGCGGAACGATTTCTTCTATCCAGGCGTGAGGAGGCGGAAAGATTTTCTCCGATCTAGGGTTTCGCTTGGTTTCTACTTTGTGAAGAGAGAGAGAGTCTCTGATTCTGTTGCTGTTCGAAGAGAAGGACAGTGAGAAAGTCGATCCAGGCGTGAGGAGCCTCTCTCCGATCCAGCCGCTCTTCGATCTAGGGTTTGCTCTTTTTCTTCTCTGTTGCTTTCCGAAGAGTGAGAGAGAGAGGCGAAATAAAAGCAGACGGAAACGGAGACAGCAGACGGAACGAAAAATAATCGCTCCAGCGACTAATCGCGCGACTCTGATCTGCACGAATCTTGGAACAAATCGAACGGCCTGGATTGCGTCTCACCAAAGGAGCTGTGAGATGCATCTCACCATAGCCAGATTCTATATATATATATATATATAAGGGAGAAGAAAATTTGATTTTCTAGCATGATCTCCACTTTCTCCACTTCTATTCATGGTAGCAAACGTAATATTTTATTTACATCAATATTAAATAAGGTAAAGATATCATCTGCCAAGTAATATGCTTCAGTTATGTGAAAATTAAAAAGCTGTAGTCACGCGATTGATCTCAGGATGATCACGCAATGGTTTGTTTTTAATAATGAAGTATATCATTTATCATATGACCAAGGTTTTAAAATGCTCCGTTTTATCACCGATTAAACTGAATTATCTATGTTTTTAGCCATTCCGCATGACCGTTTATCACCGTTTTATCACCGCATAACCGTTTTATTACCGTTTTATCACCGTTTTATCACAAATCATCACTCAACCGCTAAACCGCACAAATCGCATTTTAAAACCTTGCATATGACTGAAGAAGAACCGTGCATCTTTCTACGAGAGCATTTATTTGGCTCACCTTGCATTATGTGTAATCAGATGTTAAGTCATGAATCTAATTTATTTGGAAAATACGTTTGTGTAATGTATCATGAATTACACTTTATTAATATTAGACTAAGTGTTTACTGCTCAATGGCATTAGTAAAGAGTCAAGTTCATTTAATGAACCGTAAACATCGTAGACATCAAGGTGTTTTTAAGAGGTGTACCGAACTTTCTTTCTCCTCCACACGCGGCTATTTCTTCGTTTCACTTTTTCCCTTCTTACATGGTCGTCACTTTGTGCAGATCCATATGTTTGCTATTTGTTTAAAGGCCACAGCAGTGTGGATCCAGGCTCGTACTAACGAGAACAGTTGAGACGTAATAGTATCACTAATAGATCAAGTCCCCTACAACTCTCTTCAACAAAAAAATTTCAATTTTGTGTTTAGTCATAAAAAAAAAATTGCATGGAACATAGGCACAGATAATGTTCATGTACGTATCATATTCTTATAAATTTAAGATTATGTGCAAAAGTATGAGAAGATGAGAGATCTTACCATATTTCTTACTAGCTAAGTGATCTAGCTCAAGGGTTATGAACGATTTTACCTGGAGTGATTTAAGGCTATAATAACATTTCAACTCCTGTCCCAGACTTTTATAGAACCAAAGTGATGCACGTATGGAGAAAGCTAAGGAACTAACATATACGGTCATAGTGATGACAATTACTTGAAATTTATAATGATATAGAAATTATGGCAAATACAAAGGCCTGATTCAAGTCCTATTTTAGGCTTAAAGTTAAAGGTAAATATAGATATAATAACGAATATTCTTGTTGTACATACCAAGATTTAAGGCTAAACGCCTGCATATGGATGATAACTGAGACTAAAGTTCATAGCTCAACTTACTCAAATTCTAAGCTGATTGAACAGATGCGAGAGTTAAACGTAAGGGGAAAGTTGTTAATTACTTTTGGTTATAAGTATAATAACTAAGGCAGCACCCTTGGCCTTTATGTTAATTGTAATACTTTTTTGGGACACGAGCAAATTATACTGGGTGTGTCATATATTAAATTGAATTCAATTTAGTTAGCAATGAATGCAATTAGCCAATCCTAATCCAGAAGCTTTATTGATTTTAGCTTATGGGCCACTAATAGACAAGCATATGAGTTGATGATTCAGTAGATAACAAAAGTGGTACAGTGAGAAATCTGCCACTACTTACACATATTTATGAGTTGAAACTTTAAAAAAGAAGTTAGTAATATTAAAAGCTATTTGACCATCAGGACCACTGATGGCATTTAATTTTTGGTATGAGACGTCAAAGTGCAATGTTCTCTTCTCACTATTATATTTTCTCTCCTGGACGGAATAGGAGTACTGTCCTGAATTATTTTCCAGTTGTGGAATCTGCAGAAGGAAAATTGTAGTTTTGCTCTAATCGCAGTCTAAGCAATTGTTGTCTTGTTCTAATCGTAGTCAAATCAATTTTGTAATCTTTGCATTAATGGATGCAATTCTAGATCCTATAAAATGAACAACTCTATATCCCCTAGTTAAGTCCTGTTTAGACTTAAAGTTGAAGATAAATATAGATATAATAATGGATACTTTTTGCTGCATATACCAAGACTTGAGGCTAAATGCCTACATATAGATGATGTTTGAGAATTCATTGCTCAACCTACTCAGACTCTAGACTGGATAAATAATTGCAAGATTTAAATAACTGTTCTCCCTTGAGCAAATCCTTTACATGTATATGGAAGGTTTATCATTACATAGACGTGGAGTTTCTTCAATAAATAGTTGCATAAAAAGCTGAGGGCATGATTTAATCTATATGGATCTGCTTGCTTATTATCATATTTGTTGTACTTACATAATCACTTCATACAAATGACAAGTAGTAGTCATGTAAAAAAAAAAAATAGGTATCTTCTTTCAACATATCTGATGAAACATACTCTGTGGACTCCAGATAACTTTGATCTGACAGGAGCTGAAGATCACTTTAGTACTACTCTTGATAGCCAAGTCTAATACCTTTCACTTGATAAGAAAATGGGTTCCTTCATATTATTTTTGTTTGTTTGTGATGTGTTCTTCATTACTCAAATATTTATCATCGATTCCTCTTGTGCCTTTGTGACCTCTTTTAATATGCATTTCTCTAATAATTTCAATATTATATTGGCTTGTACAAGATTTGATTTTTGAAGCGCTTCCATATCATAAAATATTTTTGAAAATTGTGCTTAGTGTGACCACAAGTCAGTAGACTGTCGAAATCGGGGTACTTTCTGTTTATCAGTTGTGTGGTCAGTCATCACTCAAATTATTCAAGGATAAAATTTTTTATTTATTCCTTTGAAAGGCATCATAGACCTAGTTATGGGAAGTTTTAATCTATATAAAAAAAAAAAGAGAGGAAGAAAGGTAGGTAAATCGGTCATTCTGCTGAAAAGACTGATCGGCAGTAGCAAGGTTATGCCAGCGATCTACAACCTTTTCATCATCACCAAGCCCAGCGACCTTAATTATTACAAGGTTTGAAAGATTCAATTGAGATTAGCTTTTTGCCGAGAAAGTATTATGGGTTATATTTATTCTTGTGTTGAAACTGTTACAACTTACAAGCTTATTGCATAATCCTCATACCTTCCTTACATTATGTCAAACTTTAATTTCATGAACCAAGAATCCGAGTTCTAAAAAAAAAAAAAAAAAAAAAGAAGAGCGTTGAATCGTCTAAGTTATTAGCGTGACTACGATATAAGTCTTGCCTATATGGTGTTTTCCTAAGTTATGTTATGTGCTAATTGTTATGTGCCGATTGTGTAATTTAAGCTCGGCATGATATGTGCATATATTAGCACGCGTGTTATCAGTTTGGAATAATATAAAAGTAGGGTTCTAGTGGGATGACCTCAACAAAGAAAGCATATGTGCATACTTTCCTTTATCTTATACTCAAAGGTTTATTTGTGCGCACACTTAGTGATGTTGAACATCAGAGTAGATGATCAAAATTTGACCAACACCATTACAAGGAGATGGTTACCAGAGATCGATGCAATATTGACTAACATAATTTAAGTCATTTAGTAGATCTAGTCATTCGATGAAGATCGTTAGACTATAGTTTGTATCTTGTAAGTTGTATGATTAGTACTGTATCTTGAACTCCGAAATCGAGAAGGGTTCCTTCTTACTTATGAAAATTAAGTTGGCTTTTCTTATCCTATCATTGCAATTGTTTTAATATTTTGCTCACAGCGAAGAAAGAGATAAGACCTCGAATATGAGGCGCCCATGCACAAGACATAAGTTGCGAGCAAGCGCAGCCTCTCGAACTACACGGGTGTAAGTCGCCGATGCACCTCTCGACTGCACGAGTGTAAGTCACCGATGCGCCTCTCGAACTACACGGGTGTAAGTCGCCGATACGCCTCTCGACTGCACGAGTGTAAGTCGCCGATGCGCCTCTCTAACTACACTAGTGTAAGTCGCCGATGCGCCTCTCGACTGCATGAGTGTAAGTCGCCGATGCGCCTCTCGAACTACACGGGTGTAAGTCGCCGATGCGCCTCTCGACCGCACGAGTGTAAGTCGCCGATGCGCCTCTCGAGCTACATCTTTCCATGAGAAAATTTACCTAACTCATCTTGCATATTGTGTAATTAGATGCTATATTCTCTTATTTAGCGCTTTCCTTTCTTATAATGAGATTGGTTTCTTTGTGAAACATTAATTTGATTCTACTAACAAGCGAAGAATGAGGTAAGTCCTCGAACATGAGGCACTCGTGAATAAGCGAAGAACCTCAGATAAGAGGCGCCTATGAATCATTGAAGCACGAGGTATGATCTCAGATATGAAAACATTCATCTTGATCTATATCGCTTCCATTTATAAGAGTCGCATTTGACAACCATGACCAAAATGCTCACCCATATTAGACGACTAGTTAGCAATGTGGAAGGCAAAGTGCCTAGTTATTAATGACCCCTTAGTAATTAGATCATGAAGCTCGACTTCGTTTCTTTCAACACTTCAGAATCAACAAGGTAACCTATCCTACATACATGTTAATATTATAACACTGAAGATCCAATGAGACAAGACACTGGAAGCTTAAAGGCTAACCTAAGTTCAAAGATTCGAGGACTTGTGTACCTCGCTTAACTTTTTGAGGGTCTATACACCTCGCTCAACTGCTCGAGGGCTCGCACACCTCTCTCGATTGCTCGAGGGCTCGCGCACCTCGCTTAATTACTTGAGGGTCCACATACCTTGCTTAATTGCTCAAGGGACTACACACCTCGCCAAATTGCGCGAGCACTCGCTGAAAGGACCTGCCAATCACTCTAGGCATATAAAAGTGTATGACATGCACTTCGCTTCTCCTTCCACATGGGGTGGTTGGTTGGTGGAAGGGAAGCATCATCCGTTGGTCCATAAAAATAATTTATAAACAAACGTTCTATCGCCAGACATGATAACAAGCGAAGAACAAGATGAAGCTTCGATCCTCGCGAAAGATACATTACGTGAGACAGTGCTGGTGATACAACGACCCACAATCATTTTTCTAATTAAAACATGTCATAGAATGCACAAATAAGAACAATTGTCACCCAAAATAGCAAATCCAGCTCGAGGGCTCGCACACCTCACTCAAAGGAACGAAGGCTCGCGCGCCTCGTCAAAGGCTCGCGCACCTCGTCAAAGACTCGAGGGCTTGCCAACCTTGATTGTCTTGAGAGTTTGTTTGTTTATCTGATGGAGTGAAGAGAATCCCTCACCTTGCCAAACAGATTGAGGGTTCATCAACCTCAAAGGAATGACAGAACTATCTTAACTTCTATTGAAATTACTTTCACTAGAAGCTCGAGGGCTTATGATAGGACCTCGTAAGGTCCAGTAGAGATTCGGCCTTAATACAAGCTAGAAAGGTCCATTGAGGGCCTGGCCTAATAGGGCCTGCTAAGGTCCATTGTGAATTCGGCCCAAATCTAAAATATTGCCCTAATTATCAACTATAAAAGAACTGTCTCTTACCTAAGAAAGGGGGGGATTCGACCACAACAAACCCTACACGAGCCTCCTCCCTTCCACATGGGGCGGTTGGTTGGCGGAGGGAGAGGTTCCATCCCTGTTGATCGACCTCACCAAAAAGAGGTTTATCAGAAACTTTTCATATACTCGTGTTATTAAATGATAATCCTTTATCAACGTTTACAGAACACAACATACTTTTAATCAACAAGACAGTCTTAAATGACAATTAGTATAGTGTTCCTGCTAATCCAAGACCTGTGAACATTTAGAGTTATATATTCATTTTATTTAGATTTCTGCAGTTCAAGACCAAGAGCATCTTCTTGAACACTTCTAAATACAAACATAAACTCATGAAAAAAAATGTAATAATATCCAATTCAAAAATATAACATATAAAAGTAATCACTATAAGATAACTTTTATAACACAATTCCAACATCCACTTCATTGGAAGCGGCCTATAAGAAGAACTTGGCAAAACATAATTGGAAAAATTAGAAGTAAATTAACTTCTTGGAAAGGAAAACTTCTTTCTTTAGGAGGTAGACTAACACTTTTAAATTCTACTCTCTCTGCAATGCCTCTATATTTATTTTCAACTTTTAAATGTCCTTGTTGGGTCATAAAAGAAATAGATAAAATTAGAAGACATTGTTTATGGGCAAGGGCAGACAATGATGGTAAAACCAAATATAATTTAGCTAGTTGGAGTACCCTCACTCTAAAAAAAAGATTTTGGAGGGTGGGGAATAATGGATTTAGCTCAAATGAATAAATCTCTTTTATGTAAGTGGGCTGGAAATTCTTTTCCAATGAGCATCATGGCATTTGGAAGGACATGATCATTAGTAGGTATTCTAATGGGTGGCCAAGTAGTTCTTCTCCTTTTTGGAGTGATATTAAAAAAGTTGTGCCAATACTCAGATTAGGATATTCTAAATTAGTTGGCAATGGCCAGTTAACAAGCTTTTGGTACGATTCTTGGAGCGGTTTCCTCCCTTTTCATAAAGAGTTCCCTCTTTTGTTTAAAAAATTTAAGAAGAAAAATTTGACAGTGCCAGAAGCTTGGTATAATGGTCATTTAGGAATTCCTTTTAATAGAGGTGCTTCAAGAGAGTTTAGGGCAGAAAAATGTAGATTAATTAATTTTTTAATTTCCTATTATTTTACCAACCAAAGGGATAATGTTAGATGGCATTGGGACAGTAAGGGTTTTACTATTTCCTCAGTTTACAATTTTCTTAATTGTAGAGGGTAGCTTATTAGGAAAAATGACAGTAATTGGCCTCTTAAAATTCCTCATAAAATAAAACTTTTTGGTTGGTTAGCATTACATAATAAGACCTTGACTAAAGATAATTTAAGAAGTAAAAACTGGTGTGGAGATCATAGGTGTGTGATTTGTGGACTTTTAGAGATAGTAAACCACGTTTTTATTCACTGTCCTTTCTCTTTAATTTTTTTGGCAAACTTTATGATGTACTAAACTACTCTCGGTTTGTCGATTATAAAATAATATCATTTGACATTTAACAATTTTCTTTGAGCTTTATAGGAGTTATAGGAAGAAGATGCAATTTATGAAGACTTCGATAAAAGATTATTGCAAGATCAAGATCAAGTCATTAGGGAGCATGTAGGCTAGCTTAGACTAGGATATAAGGTATATTTAGTCCTCAAATTGTTGGAGTTATGTCCTAGAAGTCAATATTTAATGACTTATTTTCTTAGTTTATGTTAATGATGATATTTGATCATTTGTTCCTAGAGTTTATTATTGACAGATCATTCAGGTTGAGGATCTGAATTGTAGATCTCTGTGGATCATTCATTAGAATGACAATAATAAATCTAAATCGTCCATAATCTTGATAATTAACAAGGAACATTAATTATCATAAAAGATTAGTATGCAAGTTAAGTGATGATTAAGTTCTACAAATCATAAGTAAGGAGTTACGAACTTAATTGCATATGTGTATGTTATTGGAACATAGTACAGGACTTGACCCAATGAAATAAACATATGGATTGTGTTATGTGTCATTGTTTATTTCATATGAGTTTGATTCTAAGTTTGAGATGTTCACCTTTTCCACATGAGGATAGGTTCAATAAATATCGTCTAACGTTGATTCCTGATAAAGGCTGCTATAAGGACTTTATTTATGTTCTCTTGAATTGTGCGGGGAAAAGTTGTTCATCAAGAAAACCGTATGTCCCTCATTAGTATACCTAGTGAGTGATGATATCTGTTTGGGCCCCTTGATGGAGTTGGATCGTATGCATGCAAACTAGACGATCAACTCTAGATCAAGAAATGTATAATCTGCAAGAATGACACATTCCTATCTTGGATTATACAAAGATATCGTGTGACATAAGAATCAAACAAAGAAATACTTTTATTTCTTATGCAGGATTGAGATATTGTAACGGTACATTATTTATACGAATTGGGAGTCATAACGTGTTGCTAGATACCGCTTATGATTATTGGAAATAAATAACGATTTATTTCCATGGCCAACATATTATAAATCCTCAAATAGGGTCGCACAAATAGGATTCTAACCACTTGGTGCATTTATTGTTTATTCACAATAATGTGTATTGTGAAATGTGATAAGTTAATTAATTAATTATATACCGTTATGAACCGTTATAATTAATTAAATTAAAAGGATCATATGGAAACAATATAATGCATTAGCTAATCATAGATTAATTATTAATGAGTTAATAATTAATTATGTTCAACTTACTTTAATTAGTTTGAGCTAATTGGGCTTCTATTTAATTGGTTAATTAAAGGCCCGATTTAAGGAAGAATGAAGAGACAATTAAAGGAGATTCATTGATTGGTGAATTAATGAATAAAGGCCTTTTATTAAGATGGCCCAAGAGAGCCCATTAGGTGGCCTCTTAGGGTGGATGGCATACTTGTAAATAGTATGAAAATTGGATGAGAGTGGTTGGCTATATAAAGGGGTCTCTTTGGAAGAAAACCCTAGCCGTCATCTCTCTTCCTCTCCCCTCCCTTGCGCCTCCACCTAGAAGAGAGATTTTTCTCTCTTCTCCATGGCTCTTCCCTTCCTCTCTTAGCTCATGTGTTGAGCATCCCACCTCTCTTCCTCTCCATTAAATAGTTAATTAAGAGAAGCAAGGTGATTAGCAAGAGGTTCAAGAGAACTAGCATTCTCTTTGAGCTTGGTGGTGGGTCCTTGGTGGGCTAGAGGCGGCCATAGATGGTGGAGATGGTGGAGCACGCACCCCATCGACTCCCATGCCATGGATTCGAGCCTCATGAATACAATTTCATGAGAGGTACAATTTCTCCTACCTTCTCTCTTGATTGGATGTGTGATTGCTTTAGCACTAGATCTATTGATTTGCTTGTTGTTAATAGTGATTAATTAGTTGTAATTAATCTAAAATTAAAATATGAGCATTTCCTAACAGTGGTATCAGAGCCAGGTTGTGCTTAAGGTTTTTCACACTTAATTAAGTGAGAATTCGTAATTAATTAAGTTAATTAGTGATGTGCATGCTTGCTGGCCCTGGAAAGGCTGTTTTCTGTCTTGTTGCTTATTTTTCGTGGTGTAAAGCTCTCTGAAATTTTTTCCTTCTTATTGGAGGTTGTAGCCCTTTGAGTTGTGGTTGTTTTCCCACTGGAATCATTGAAATTCGATGTAAAATGAATTTTTAGTGATTTAAACGGTAACGGTGCGCAGATCTGTTATTCTGCTGCACAGTTCTGTTGTTGTGGTTGGTAACAAATAAGTTTGTATACAAAGTACCTGTAACTTTTAGATAGGATTATTCTAAACTTGATGCTCTTTCTGGATATGTAAATTTTGTTGCATATTTCGGATATTATGTGGGCGTTCAAGGATGAAAAGTGATGAAGTTATCAGATCTGTTTTTTCAAACAAACTGATTGTTTTGAAAAACTGTACTTATTGAGAAACTTTTATGGAAAAGTGTTGAAATGGAAATGTTCTCCTTTAAGTCTGGAATCTGTGAAAATTAATTTCATAGATTTTCATTGAGATTTGATACCTCAACCGAGTGAAACCTTTTTGGTCGACGGTCTGTTCCAGAACAGGATACCTTGCTTAAATGCTTGTTATCTCGTTGATCTTGAATATAACTTGTGGATTTTCTTTTCATGGAATGATAGCCTATTGTATGTAGTATTTTTCTATGTAAATTGTTTGCTGGAAAAATATCAAGGGGATGATCATACAGATCAAAAGGTTGAGACCCATAACAGAATTTTCTCTAACGGTGCTTCGCGCACAATCTGAGGATTTGTCTTTTTTAGTTCTCCCTGATGATAATTGATCTCTTCTTGAGATTTCTACAGGTAATCACAATCTTTGTAAGGAGTTCTCTGGATTTATTTCAGATTTTTTGGAGACCGAATTATTTTGAATTTTTTCGGGTCCCGAATTTCGTATTTTAATTAGTTAAAATATTTTCTAATTAATCAATTTATTGAAATGTTAATTAGAAGACTCCTTAAATACCCTCCTTTCTGTTTTGATAGTTGGATTTAATTTAAAAGGGCTTAAACAATTAGTTGTTAAGGTTAAGCCTTCTTTGCATTCGGAAAACTTGAGCAACAAGTATGCACAAAGATTCTAATTAATGAAATTAATTAAGAGCAAGTGAATCATGTATATTGTATATGTGCTAACTTTGTTTTGTAGGAGGATGTGGGTTTGATATGGCTCAAGATGTCAATGCCTTGTGTGTTGTAAAATGTTGTGAATGCATGTGATTGCTTGTAAAGTGGCCTAAGGTGCCTTGATAATTAAGTGGTTAATTTTTGATGTAACTTGTGAGGCTTGCATGCCCCTAAGGCCTAGGCGGGGTTTTAGGAATTTTATCACATGTATTTATTTCCCTTAATTATTAGATAGGATCTTAGTAATTAGTGGGAGGGCTTGATTAGATTAGTTTCGTTACATGGAGATGCGACGAAGACTAATGCAAGCGGGAGCCATACAAACCCACGGCAATGTTTGAGATGCTTATTATTATGTGATTGTTTGTGAATGCCTTGAATTGTCATAGGTAGGTATGGGTGTATGCTTACACGACCACCAAACAAAGTCACGTAATTGCTTTTGTCCCAAACTAAATTGATTAAGTCGACCGCCTTCCTTCTCTCTATCCCCTTCACGTCAATAGCCAATCATGGCCCGGTCCGCCATAGCGGACGTCATGGTTGTCAACCTTGATAGTCGGGGTACAAATGAAAAGATTTGTTAGGAGCAAATAGAGAGAGGTTGCTTATCGATGGACCCAACAAGTTTTCTTGGACATCGGGGCGAAGTTTGTAAATATACTTAGATATTCACAAACCAAGAGTCGTATGGTTGATATGATTGGTTGGAGAACCTACCTTGTCTAGTTAAGTAGGGTGTCGTGCCATAGCAGGCTCTACTTGACGAAAATGAGGATCTTGGAATCCATTACATTTAGGGACATTAATTAAATGTAGTGGGAGTTTTGTTTATCATTCCATAAACAAAACATTGCATAAACTAAATGACCTTAAAATTGAAATTGTTATAGATATTAAATATGTTAATTTCGTTGCGATCAATCTTTGGAAAACGACAAGCTCGTTTCTAAGGTATTTACTTGGAGAAGAAATACCGATTCCTAAGACAAGTTCTTGAAAATGAGAAACTTGAGCAAGTTTAATCCCAAAAACGTTCCTCAACTTCCCGAACATAGCTTCGCAATGATTGATTAGTTTTGACGAAAATTATTCAATAAAGCGAATGCTCATATCCTTTTAGAAGTTCTAGACTTTGAATTGGAGAATTCATAAGGACTATACTAAGACTTCTATACTCTCATCCACTTACTCAAGAAGACGGTCTTAGAGAAAGTAAAAGATAGACTCAATCATTAATGATCGAGTAATGGAATGTGAGTTAACCAAGAGACTCTTCTTATAAGAAGATAAATATTTCATTAGCTTGTGAACCGAAAGGTTTGAGTAGCTAATTGACAACTAGAGATATTAAGATCTCCAATATCAAGGATTGTTGATATTGTCATACAATCTCTTTCTATGGATAAAGGATATATTGTTCGCACACTTGTTAGTGCTAAAAGTAATTGGTTAAGTATTAAAGGAATACTACACCAAGATATGAGTTGAATATTTGAGACCCTCACTAGTGACCGTGTGTCACATGAGATGTTTCATTTGCCATTTATGGGAGGCATTTGAAAGGTTGTCCGAAATACCATGATGTTCTAAACCTTAAGATATTTGTCGTTCAAATTATCTCACAATCTCTAATTCACACTAGTAATTAGGTGCTAGTTCATGTGTTCGCATTTAACGAAATGTGTAGACAATGATGAATAAGAGAAAGTTCGAGATAAGTAAAGTAAACTCCGTTTTGGAAATGGCTTATACGTCTAAGCCGCTACCATTGAATACGTAGAGTTATCTTTATTAAATAAAGAATTTGTTTAGGAATTTGAGGTTATATACCTTATTCCAAACATCTCATAAAACCTTATCTCCATTTCATATTTGATGATGGATGATCATGTTTTGTAATAGAGAAATGTCGTTCTCTTATTGTTATGAATTTGTGTATAAGATTTCACGCATCTTGATTGAATTTGCTTGAAATAGATAAACAAATTTCGAATGACAAATATGTAAGACTTCACATAAAGTATTTGACTTTTATGTAAAATAGTCGCTTAGTCGAATATAAACAAGAATCGCATTATGAGAGTCTACGTAACGTGGAGCTCGTAAATCAATTTGATTGCAAATCAATTGAAATTCATGCGAATCGTGTTTGTTAAATGACAAAAGCGCCTTTGAACTACGAAGGTTTAAAGGACAAGTAACCTTATTAAGACTTATACATATTGATGTATATAGACCTACAGGTACTTGGCAATTGAAAGGTTGTTGAAACTTTACCACTTGACCAACAATCATTGTAGATATTAACGTATCTATTTGATATGATGTAAGTATGAATCTTTTGACAAGATCAAAAGGATTTCAAGAGTAAAGTTGAAAAACTATTCAATAAAAACAAAAGTCTTAAGATGGATCATGGTAAATAGTTAAGTCATGTAGTTTGATATATTGCCTAAAGAGTATGAAAGACGTTTCACTACTCGCTCCATGAGGAACATTGAAAAATGTATCCAAGGATGAAGGTATCGAACATTGTTTAACATAGTTCGATCGGTAATAAATCAAATTGACTTGTTCGACTCATGTAAGGAATTTGTGTTTGTGGACAATATTGTTTACACTGAATAAAAATTCCATCGAAGTCTATTGAGAAAGATATCTTACGAGATTTGATCTCTAGGTATATTGTTTCTCAAGATTTGGTGTTGAGAAGCTTATTTCAAGGTTCGATTGATTGATAAGCTTGGACCCAAATAAGACGCTTATTATTTTGAAGGATATCTTGAATTAGCCAAAAGGTACTACTTCTATGAACATGATAAGAACAAGGTAGTTGTTGCTCATCATAACGTAATCTTAAAGAATGATATTCTTAAGATGAAGTAGTGGGAGTAAAGTGAGCATTAAAGGAGTTTATGCGTCACTACAAGAAGTACATTTATAGGAAACTTGTCACTCCATACATGGTGCTTAGTGAGAGTTGAGCGGAACTTTATTCACAAGTAGTTGTGAAAGGAAGAAGTTTATAAGCACGCTCGCTTCTAAAGAGTACTCAAACATCTCACGAATGGATAATGTTAGAGAAACTCGTGCAGTACATCAGGATCAAGAACTTATTCTACAAGATGTTGTAGAAGTAGTTTATTGACCTCAAGCACCAATCCTACAAAGATCAACGAGAATGAATTGCCTAAACTGAAAGGTACATAGGCTTCACAACATCCTCGTACTTGATATATGAGGATCCGTTGATAAATAAAGAAACGATGGAAAGACCCGATTCCACAAGTATGGTTTGAATTTGTATGATCTTTAAGTGCAATCCATATATATATAACAACAAGGTATAGACCTTGATTGATGTTAAAGAAGGAGCGATCCATCTAGAACATTTAGATCTTTAAAAGGAAAGATAGATATGGATAGCAAGTCGACTATGTACAAAACACAATTTCATGATTGATGCTATGTCTAAGTCGATAACCAGTTGACCATGTACAAAGCACAATTTCATGATTGATGCTATGTGTAAGTCAATAACCAGTTGACCATGTACAAAGCACGGCTTCTCGCTTGTAGCTGTGTATAAATCAATAAAGATCATTCTAACAATAATTATATTTCGTATATATAGATATATGAAAAATACATCAAAACCGCCTTCTTCGATTGAATGAAGGAAGTTGTTGTGTATTTGACACAAACCAAGGATTTGTTGTATTGTTGAAAACATATATATGCTTCAATGATCCATTAATGGATTGAAGCAAGTATTGTGGAAATTGGAATAAATATTTTGACAAAGAAGTCAAGGAGTTGCACTTCGTCAAAAGTATCTTGTATAGACAAGATATTCAGTGGGAGCATTATTATGTTACATGTATTGTACAAGATACAAGACATTAATTGGGAATAAAATTAAAGAAATGAATATTGTCAAGATCTCATTGGAGAATGTTTTCTCAATAGAGAACTTGGGTAAGTCACCTAAATCCAAGGAAACAAAATCTATGGAGATAGATTATGATGGATTTCAGGTTTGAGAAAACGTGCATATAATGACAAAGTGTTCTAGTAACATGAAAAGATAGACTCCTAGAAAGGATGTCTAACCAAGTTGTATGGCATACACTTGAGTTCTACTCGGTGTGTTGTAACTCAATTCGAAAAGAGTGCACGATATATTTCGAGCATCCTTCTGTTATGAGTTTCATAACGGATGCCATATTTATGCACATGCCCCTATGTGTTGTAACCAAGGAGTATGACAAGCAGTTGTCAACTGGATACAAAGAAAAACACGTTTGGACAATAATCGAGAATATCTTCGAGTATCTTATGAGAAAGAATGATATGTTTTTCCATCTGATAAGATAAAAGAAAGCTCATATAAATTGATATATTGATGCTAGTTTTCGAAAGATTGATATAAATACAATTGAGCTACATATTTTGTTTAAATGTGGTGTTGTAAGTTTAGAAGGTGTTCTAAATGGGATATTACAACCGTTTCCGTCACCAAAACAAAATATATAGCAACTTGTGAAGCAATAAAAGAATGTAGTAAGGATCGTGAAGTTCTCAGTCAAGCTAATATGGTTCTATGCATCTCGAACCATAGCTTAAACTTGAAGAACCCAATATTAAATTGGTGATCCAACTAAGATCTATGACGATGTCACTTGATCTCACATGATGATGATCAAGAACACATATATAGGAGTATATATGTATATAGGGTCAAATAAAATTTGATAGGTTCGCGGACACAGCGAACACTCTAACTTAACCTCTACCTTAAGCGGTATACGAGATGCAATTGTGCATCCATGCGTGATGGACGTATGAGTAACTTGCTTTAAGTGTATTACATCTTTTGAGGTTCGAGACATGTATATATATAGATATATGACATTGTTCTAAATTCTTCACTGGCTAGAAGTCACTATTGATTGACTCTAGGCCAAGTGGGAGATTGTTGGAGTTATGTCCTAGAAGTCAATATTTAATGACTTATTTTCTTAGTTTATGTTAATGATGATATTTGATCATTTGTTCCTAGAGTTTATTATTGACAGATCATTCAGGTTGAGGATCTGAATTGTAGATCTCTGTGGATCATTCATTAGAATGACAATAATAAATCTAAATCGTCCATAATCTTGATAATTAACAAGGAACATTAATTATCATAAAAGATTAGTATGCAAGTTAAGTGATGATTAAGTTCTACAAATCATAAGTAAGGAGTTACGAACTTAATTGCATATGTGTATGTTATTGGAACATAGTACAGGACTTGACCCAATGAAATAAACATATGGATTGTGTTATGTGTCATTGTTTATTTCATATGAGTTTGATTCTAAGTTTGAGATGTTCACCTTTTCCACATGAGGATAGGTTCAATAAATATCGTCTAACGTTGATTCCTGATAAAGGCTGCTATAAGGACTTTATTTATGTTCTCTTGAATTGTGCGGGGAAAAGTTGTTCATCAAGAAAACCGTATGTCCCTCATTAGTATACCTAGTGAGTGATGATATCTGTTTGGGCCCCTTGATGGAGTTGGATCGTATGCATGCAAACTAGACGATCAACTCTAGATCAAGAAATGTATAATCTGCAAGAATGACACATTCCTATCTTGGATTATACAAAGATATCGTGTGACATAAGAATCAAACAAAGAAATACTTTTATTTCTTATGCAGGATTGAGATATTGTAACGGTACATTATTTATACGAATTGGGAGTCATAACGTGTTGCTAGATACCGCTTATGATTATTGGAAATAAATAACGATTTATTTCCATGGCCAACATATTATAAATCCTCAAATAGGGTCGCACAAATAGGATTCTAACCACTTGGTGCATTTATTGTTTATTCACAATAATGTGTATTGTGAAATGTGATAAGTTAATTAATTAATTATATACCGTTATGAACCGTTATAATTAATTAAATTAAAAGGATCATATGGAAACAATATAATGCATTAGCTAATCATAGATTAATTATTAATGAGTTAATAATTAATTATGTTCAACTTACTTTAATTAGTTTGAGCTAATTGGGCTTCTATTTAATTGGTTAATTAAAGGCCCGATTTAAGGAAGAATGAAGAGACAATTAAAGGAGATTCATTGATTGGTGAATTAATGAATAAAGGCCTTTTATTAAGATGGCCCAAGAGAGCCCATTAGGTGGCCTCTTAGGGTGGATGGCATACTTGTAAATAGTATGAAAATTGGATGAGAGTGGTTGGCTATATAAAGGGGTCTCTTTGGGAGAAAACCCTAGCCGTCATCTCTCTTCCTCTCCCCTCCCTTGCGCCTCCACCTAGAAGAGAGATTTTTCTCTCTTCTCCATGGCTCTTCCCTTCCTCTCTTAGCTCATGTGTTGAGCATCCCACCTCTCTTCCTCTCCATTAAATAGTTAATTAAGAGAAGCAAGGTGATTAGCAAGAGGTTCAAGAGAACTAGCATTCTCTTTGAGCTTGGTGGTGGGTCCTTGGTGGGCTAGAGGCGGCCATAGATGGTGGAGATGGTGGAGCACGCACCCCATCGACTCCCATGCCATGGATTCGAGCCTCATGAATACAATTTCATGAGAGGTACAATTTCTCCTACCTTCTCTCTTGATTGGATGTGTGATTGCTTTAGCACTAGATCTATTGATTTGCTTGTTGTTAATAGTGATTAATTAGTTGTAATTAATCTAAAATTAAAATATGAGCATTTCCTAACAGTGGTATCAGAGCCAGGTTGTGCTTAAGGTTTTTCACACTTAATTAAGTGAGAATTCGTAATTAATTAAGTTAATTAGTGATGTGCATGCTTGCTGGCCCTGGAAAGGCTGTTTTCTGTCTTGTTGCTTGTTTTTCGTGGTGTAAAGCTCTCTGAAATTTTTTCCTTCTTATTGGAGGTTGTAGCCCTTTGAGTTGTGGTTGTTTTTCCACTGGAATCATTGAAATTCGATGTAAAATGAATTTTTAGTGATTTAAACGGTAACGGTGCGCAGATCTGTTATTCTGCTGCACAGTTCTGTTGTTGTGGTTGGTAACAAATAAGTTTGTATACAAAGTACCTGTAACTTTTAGATAGGATTATTCTAAACTTGATGCTCTTTCTGGATATGTAAATTTTGTTGCATATTTCGGATATTATGTGGGCGTTCAAGGATGAAAAGTGATGAAGTTATCAGATCTGTTTTTTCAAACAAACTGATTGTTTTGAAAAACTGTACTTATTGAGAAACTTTTATGGAAAAGTGTTGAAATGGAAATGTTCTCCTTTAAGTCTGGAATCTGTGAAAATTAATTTCATAGATTTTCATTGAGATTTGATACCTCAACCGAGTGAAACCTTTTTGGTCGACGGTCTGTTCCAGAACAGGATACCTTGCTTAAATGCTTGTTATCTCGTTGATCTTGAATATAACTTGTGGATTTTCTTTTCATGGAATGATAGCCTATTGTATGTAGTATTTTTCTATGTAAATTGTTTGCTGGAAAAATATCAAGGGGATGATCATACAGATCAAAAGGTTGAGACCCATAACAGAATTTTCTCTAACGGTGCTTCGCGCACAATCTGAGGATTTGTCTTTTTTAGTTCTCCCTGATGATAATTGATCTCTTCTTGAGATTTCTACAGGTAATCACAATCTTTGTAAGGAGTTCTCTGGATTTATTTCAGATTTTTTGGAGACCGAATTATTTTGAATTTTTTCGGGTCCCGAATTTCGTATTTTAATTAGTTAAAATATTTTCTAATTAATCAATTTATTGAAATGTTAATTAGAAGACTCCTTAAATACCCTCCTTTCTGTTTTGATAGTTGGATTTAATTTAAAAGGGCTTAAACAATTAGTTGTTAAGGTTAAGCCTTCTTTGCATTAGGAAAACTTGAGCAACAAGTATGCACAAAGATTCTAATTAATGAAATTAATTAAGAGCAAGTGAATCATGTATATTGTATATGTGCTAACTTTGTTTTGTAGGAGGATGTGGGTTTGATATGGCTCAAGATGTCAATGCCTTGTGTGTTGTAAAATGTTGTGAATGCATGTGATTGCTTGTAAAGTGGCCTAAGGTGCCTTGATAATTAAGTGGTTAATTTTTGATGTAACTTGTGAGGCTTGCATGCCCCTAAGGCCTAGGCGGGGTTTTAGGAATTTTATCACATGTATTTATTTCCCTTAATTATTAGATAGGATCTTAGTAATTAGTGGGAGGGCTTGATTAGATTAGTTTCGTTACATGGAGATGCGACGAAGACTAATGCAAGCGGGAGCCATACAAACCCACGGCAATGTTTGAGATGCTTATTATTATGTGATTGTTTGTGAATGCCTTGAATTGTCATAGGTAGGTATGGGTGTATGCTTACACGACCACCAAACAAAGTCACGTAATTGCTTTTGTCCCAAACTAAATTGATTAAGTCGACCGCCTTCCTTCTCTCTATCCCCTTCACGTCAATAGCCAATCATGGCGCGGTCCGCCATAGCGGACGTCATGGTTGTCAACCTTGATAGTCGGGGTACAAATGAAAAGATTTGTTAGGAGCAAATAGAGAGAGGTTGCTTATCGATGGACCCAACAAGTTTTCTTGGACATCGGGGCGAAGTTTGTAAATATACTTAGATATTCACAAACCAAGAGTCGTATGGTTGATATGATTGGTTGGAGAACCTACCTTGTCTAGTTAAGTAGGGTGTCGTGCCATAGCAGGCTCTACTTGACGAAAATGAGGATCTTGGAATCCATTACATTTAGGGACATTAATTAAATGTAGTGGGAGTTTTGTTTATCATTCCATAAACAAAACATTGCATAAACTAAATGACCTTAAAATTGAAATTGTTATAGATATTAAATATGTTAATTTCGTTGCGATCAATCTTTGGAAAACGACAAGCTCGTTTCTAAGGTATTTACTTGGAGAAGAAATACCGATTCCTAAGACAAGTTCTTGGAAATGAGAAACTTGAGCAAGTTTAATCCCAAAAACGTTCCTCAACTTCCCGAACATAGCTTCGCAATGATTGATTAGTTTTGACGAAAATTATTCAATAAAGCGAATGCTCATATCCTTTTAGAAGTTCTAGACTTTGAATTGGAGAATTCATAAGGACTATACTAAGACTTCTATACTCTCATCCACTTACTCAAGAAGACGGTCTTAGAGAAAGTAAAAGATAGACTCAATCATTAATGATCGAGTAATGGAATGTGAGTTAACCAAGAGACTCTTCTTATAAGAAGATAAATATTTCATTAGCTTGTGAACCGAAAGGTTTGAGTAGCTAATTGACAACTAGAGATATTAAGATCTCCAATATCAAGGATTGTTGATATTATCATACAATCTCTTTCTATGGATAAAGGATATATTGTTCGCACACTTGTTAGTGCTAAAAGTAATTGGTTAAGTATTAAAGGAATACTTCACCAAGATATGAGTTGAATATTTGAGACCCTCACTAGTGACCGTGTGTCACATGAGATGTTTCATTTGCCATTTATGGGAGGCATTTGAAAGGTTGTCCGAAATACCATGATGTTCTAAACCTTAAGATATTTGTCGTTCAAATTATCTCACTATCTCTAATTCACACTAGTAATTAGGTGCTAGTTCATGTGTTCGCATTTAACGAAATGTGTAGACAATGATGAATAAGAGAAAGTTCGAGATAAGTAAAGTAAACTCCGTTTTGGAAATGGCTTATACGTCTAAGCCGCTACCATTGAATACGTAGAGTTATCTTTATTAAATAAAGAATTTGTTTAGGAATTTGAGGTTATATACCTTATTCCAAACATCTCATAAAACCTTATCTCCATTTCATATTTGATGATGGATGATCATGTTTTGTAATAGAGAAATGTCGTTCTCTTATTGTTATGAATTTGTGTATAAGATTTCACGCATCTTGATTGAATTTGCTTGAAATAGATAAACAAATTTCGAATGACAAATATGTAAGACTTCACATAAAGTATTTGACTTTTATGTAAAATAGTCGCTTAGTCGAATATAAACAAGAATCGCATTATGAGAGTCTACGTAACGTGGAGCTCGTAAATCAATTTGATTGCAAATCAATTGAAATTCATGCGAATCGTGTTTGTTAAATGACAAAAGCGCCTTTGAACTACGAAGGTTTAAAGGACAAGTAACCTTATTAAGACTTATACATATTGATGTATATAGACCTACAGGTACTTGGCAATTGAAAGGTTGTTGAAACTTTACCACTTGACCAACAATCATTGTAGATATTAACGTATCTATTTGATATGATGTAAGTATGAATCTTTTGACAAGATCAAAAGGATTTCAAGAGTAAAGTTGAAAAACTATTCAATAAAAACAAAAGTCTTAAGATGGATCATGGTAAATAGTTAAGTCATGTAGTTTGATATATTGCCTAAAGAGTATGAAAGACGTTTCACTACTCGCTCCATGAGGAACATTGAAAAATGTATCCAAGGATGAAGGTATCGAACATTGTTTAACATAGTTCGATCGGTAATAAATCAAATTGACTTGTTCGACTCATGTAAGGGATTTGTGTTTGAGGACAATATTGTTTACACTGAATAAAAATTCCATCGAAGTCTATTGAGAAAGATATCTTACGAGATTTGATCTCTAGGTATATTGTTTCTCAAGATTTGGTGTTGAGAAGCTTATTTCAAGGTTCGATTGATTGATAAGCTTGGACCCAAATAAGACGCTTATTATTTTGAAGGATATCTTGAATTAGCCAAAAGGTACTACTTCTATGAACATGATAAGAACAAGGTAGTTGTTGCTCATCATAACGTAATCTTAAAGAATGATATTCTTAAGATGAAGTAGTGGGAGTAAAGTGAGCATTAAAGGAGTTTATGCGTCACTACAAGAAGTACATTTATAGGAAACTTGTCACTCCATACATGGTGCTTAGTGAGAGTTGAGCGGAACTTTATTCACAAGTAGTTGTGAAAGGAAGAAGTTTATAAGCACGCTCGCTTCTAAAGAGTACTCAAACATCTCACGAATGGATAATGTTAGAGAAACTCGTGCAGTACATCAGGATCAAGAACTTATTCTACAAGATGTTGTAGAAGTAGTTTATTGACCTCAAGCACCAATCCTACAAAGATCAACGAGAATGAATTGCCTAAACTGAAAGGTACATAGGCTTCACAACATCCTCGTACTTGATATATGAGGATCCGTTGATAAATAAAGAAACGATGGAAAGACCCGATTCCACAAGTATGGTTTGAATTTGTATGATCTTTAAGTGCAATCCATATATATATAACAACAAGGTATAGACCTTGATTGATGTTAAAGAAGGAGCGATCCATCTAGAACATTTAGATCTTTAAAAGGAAAGATAGATATGGATAGCAAGTCGACTATGTACAAAACACAATTTCATGATTGATGCTATGTCTAAGTCGATAACCAGTTGACCATGTACAAAGCACAATTTCATGATTGATGCTATGTGTAAGTCAATAACCAGTTGACCATGTACAAAGCACGGCTTCTCGCTTGTAGCTGTGTATAAATCAATAAAGATCATTCTAACAATAATTATATTTCGTATATATAGATATATGAAAAATACATCAAAACCGCCTTCTTCGATTGAATGAAGGAAGTTGTTGTGTATTTGACACAAACCAAGGATTTGTTGTATTGTTGAAAACATATATATGCTTCAATGATCCATTAATGGATTGAAGCAAGTATTGTGGAAATTGGAATAAATATTTTGACAAAGAAGTCAAGGAGTTGCACTTCGTCAAAAGTATCTTGTATAGACAAGATATTCAGTGGGAGCATTATTATGTTACATGTATTGTACAAGATACAAGACATTAATTGGGAATAAAATTAAAGAAATGAATATTGTCAAGATCTCATTGGAGAATGTTTTCTCAATAGAGAACTTGGGTAAGTCACCTAAATCCAAGGAAACAAAATCTATGGAGATAGATTATGATGGATTTCAGGTTTGAGAAAACGTGCATATAATGACAAAGTGTTCTAGTAACATGAAAAGATAGACTCCTAGAAAGGATGTCTAACCAAGTTGTATGGCATACACTTGAGTTCTACTCGGTGTGTTGTAACTCAATTCGAAAAGAGTGCACGATATATTTCGAGCATCCTTCTGTTATGAGTTTCATAACGGATGCCATATTTATGCACATGCCCCTATGTGTTGTAACCAAGGAGTATGACAAGCAGTTGTCAACTGGATACAAAGAAAAACACGTTTGGACAATAATCGAGAATATCTTCGAGTATCTTATGAGAAAGAATGATATGTTTTTCCATCTGATAAGATAAAAGAAAGCTCATATAAATTGATATATTGATGCTAGTTTTCGAAAGATTGATATAAATACAATTGAGCTACATATTTTGTTTAAATGTGGTGTTGTAAGTTTAGAAGGTGTTCTAAATGGGATATTACAACCGTTTCCGTCACCAAAACAAAATATATAGCAACTTGTGAAGCAATAAAAGAATGTAGTAAGGATCGTGAAGTTCTCAGTCAAGCTAATATGGTTCTATGCATCTCGAACCATAGCTTAAACTTGAAGAACCCAATATTAAATTGGTGATCCAACTAAGATCTATGACGATGTCACTTGATCTCACATGATGATGATCAAGAACACATATATAGGAGTATATATGTATATAGGGTCAAATAAAATTTGATAGGTTCGCGGACACAGCGAACACTCTAACTTAACCTCTACCTTAAGCGGTATACGAGATGCAATTGTGCATCCATGCGTGATGGACGTATGAGTAACTTGCTTTAAGTGTATTACATCTTTTGAGGTTCGAGACATGTATATATATAGATATATGACATTGTTCTAAATTCTTCACTGGCTAGAAGTCACTATTGATTGACTCTAGGCCAAGTGGGAGATTGTTGGAGTTATGTCCTAGAAGTCAATATTTAATGACTTATTTTCTTAGTTTATGTTAATGATGATATTTGATCATTTGTTCCTAGAGTTTATTATTGACAGATCATTCAGGTTGAGGATCTGAATTGTAGATCTCTGTGGATCATTCATTAGAATGACAATAATAAATCTAAATCGTCCATAATCTTGATAATTAACAAGGAACATTAATTATCATAAAAGATTAGTATGCAAGTTAAGTGATGATTAAGTTCTACAAATCATAAGTAAGGAGTTACGAACTTAATTGCATATGTGTATGTTATTGGAACATAGTACAGGACTTGACCCAATGAAATAAACATATGGATTGTGTTATGTGTCATTGTTTATTTCATATGAGTTTGATTCTAAGTTTGAGATGTTCACCTTTTCCACATGAGGATAGGTTCAATAAATATCGTCTAACGTTGATTCCTGATAAAGGCTGCTATAAGGACTTTATTTATGTTCTCTTGAATTGTGCGGGGAAAAGTTGTTCATCAAGAAAACCGTATGTCCCTCATTAGTATACCTAGTGAGTGATGATATCTGTTTGGGCCCCTTGATGGAGTTGGATCGTATGCATGCAAACTAGACGATCAACTCTAGATCAAGAAATGTATAATCTGCAAGAATGACACATTCCTATCTTGGATTATACAAAGATATCGTGTGACATAAGAATCAAACAAAGAAATACTTTTATTTCTTATGCAGGATTGAGATATTGTAACGGTACATTATTTATACGAATTGGGAGTCATAACGTGTTGCTAGATACCGCTTATGATTATTGGAAATAAATAACGATTTATTTCCATGGCCAACATAGTATAAATCCTCAAATAGGGTCGCACAAATAGGATTCTAACCACTTGGTGCATTTATTGTTTATTCACAATAATGTGTATTGTGAAATGTGATAAGTTAATTAATTAATTATATACCGTTATGAACCGTTATAATTAATTAAATTAAAAGGATCATATGGAAACAATATAATGCATTAGCTAATCATAGATTAATTATTAATGAGTTAATAATTAATTATGTTCAACTTACTTTAATTAGTTTGAGCTAATTGGGCTTCTATTTAATTGGTTAATTAAAGGCCCGATTTAAGGAAGAATGAAGAGACAATTAAAGGAGATTCATTGATTGGTGAATTAATGAATAAATGCCTTTTATTAAGATGGCCCAAGAGAGCCCATTAGGTGGCCTCTTAGGGTGGATGGCATACTTGTAAATAGTATGAAAATTGGATGAGAGTGGTTGGCTATATAAAGGGGTCTCTTTGGGAGAAAACCCTAGCCGTCATCTCTCTTCCTCTCCCCTCCCTTGCGCCTCCACCTAGAAGAGAGATTTTTCTCTCTTCTCCATGGCTCTTCCCTTCCTCTCTTAGCTCATGTGTTGAGCATCCCACCTCTCTTCCTCTCCATTAAATAGTTAATTAAGAGAAGCAAGGTGATTAGCAAGAGGTTCAAGAGAACTAGCATTCTCTTTGAGCTTGGTGGTGGGTCCTTGGTGGGCTAGAGGCGGCCATAGATGGTGGAGATGGTGGAGCACGCACCCCATCGACTCCCATGCCATGGATTCGAGCCTCATGAATACAATTTCATGAGAGGTACAATTTCTCCTACCTTCTCTCTTGATTGGATGTGTGATTGCTTTAGCACTAGATCTATTGATTTGCTTGTTGTTAATAGTGATTAATTAGTTGTAATTAATCTAAAATTAAAATATGAGCATTTCCTAACAGTGGTATCAGAGCCAGGTTGTGCTTAAGGTTTTTCACACTTAATTAAGTGAGAATTCGTAATTAATTAAGTTAATTAGTGATGTGCATGCTTGCTGGCCCTGGAAAGGCTGTTTTCTGTCTTGTTGCTTGTTTTTCGTGGTGTAAAGCTCTCTGAAATTTTTTCCTTCTTATTGGAGGTTGTAGCCCTTTGAGTTGTGGTTGTTTTCCCACTGGAATCATTGAAATTCGATGTAAAATGAATTTTTAGTGATTTAAACGGTAACGGTGCGCAGATCTGTTATTCTGCTGCACAGTTCTGTTGTTGTGGTTGGTAACAAATAAGTTTGTATACAAAGTACCTGTAACTTTTAGATAGGATTATTCTAAACTTGATGCTCTTTCTGGATATGTAAATTTTGTTGCATATTTCGGATATTATGTGGGCGTTCAAGGATGAAAAGTGATGAAGTTATCAGATCTGTTTTTTCAAACAAACTGATTGTTTTGAAAAACTGTACTTATTGAGAAACTTTTATGGAAAAGTGTTGAAATGGAAATGTTCTCCTTTAAGTCTGGAATCTGTGAAAATTAATTTCATAGATTTTCATTGAGATTTGATACCTCAACCGAGTGAAACCTTTTTGGTCGACGGTCTGTTCCAGAACAGGATACCTTGCTTAAATGCTTGTTATCTCGTTGATCTTGAATATAACTTGTGGATTTTCTTTTCATGGAATGATAGCCTATTGTATGTAGTATTTTTCTATGTAAATTGTTTGCTGGAAAAATATCAAGGGGATGATCATACAGATCAAAAGGTTGAGACCCATAACAGAATTTTCTCTAACGGTGCTTCGCGCACAATCTGAGGATTTGTCTTTTTTGGTTCTCCCTGATGATAATTGATCTCTTCTTGAGATTTCTACAGGTAATCACAATCTTTGTAAGGAGTTCTCTGGATTTATTTCAGATTTTTTGGAGACCGAATTATTTTGAATTTTTTCGGGTCCCGAATTTCGTATTTTAATTAGTTAAAATATTTTCTAATTAATCAATTTATTGAAATGTTAATTAGAAGACTCCTTAAATACCCTCCTTTCTGTTTTGATAGTTGGATTTAATTTAAAAGGGCTTAAACAATTAGTTGTTAAGGTTAAGCCTTCTTTGCATTCGGAAAACTTGAGCAACAAGTATGCACAAAGATTCTAATTAATGAAATTAATTAAGAGCAAGTGAATCATGTATATTGTATATGTGCTAACTTTGTTTTGTAGGAGGATGTGGGTTTGATATGGCTCAAGATGTCAATGCCTTGTGTGTTGTAAAATGTTGTGAATGCATGTGATTGCTTGTAAAGTGGCCTAAGGTGCCTTGATAATTAAGTGGTTAATTTTTGATGTAACTTGTGAGGCTTGCATGCCCCTAAGGCCTAGGCGGGGTTTTAGGAATTTTATCACATGTATTTATTTCCCTTAATTATTAGATAGGATCTTAGTAATTAGTGGGAGGGCTTGATTAGATTAGTTTCGTTACATGGAGATGCGACGAAGACTAATGCAAGCGGGAGCCATACAAACCCACGGCAATGTTTGAGATGCTTATTATTATGTGATTGTTTGTGAATGCCTTGAATTGTCATAGGTAGGTATGGGTGTATGCTTACACGACCACCAAACAAAGTCACGTAATTGCTTTTGTCCCAAACTAAATTGATTAAGTCGACCGCCTTCCTTCTCTCTATCCCCTTCACGTCAATAGCCAATCATGGCGCGGTCCGCCATAGCGGACGTCATGGTTGTCAACCTTGATAGTCGGGGTACAAATGAAAAGATTTGTTAGGAGCAAATAGAGAGAGGTTGCTTATCGATGGACCCAACAAGTTTTCTTGGACATCGGGGCGAAGTTTGTAAATATACTTAGATATTCACAAACCAAGAGTCGTATGGTTGATATGATTGGTTGGAGAACCTACCTTGTCTAGTTAAGTAGGGTGTCGTGCCATAGCAGGCTCTACTTGACGAAAATGAGGATCTTGGAATCCATTACATTTAGGGACATTAATTAAATGTAGTGGGAGTTTTGTTTATCATTCCATAAACAAAACATTGCATAAACTAAATGACCTTAAAATTGAAATTGTTATAGATATTAAATATGTTAATTTCGTTGCGATCAATCTTTGGAAAACGACAAGCTCGTTTCTAAGGTATTTACTTGGAGAAGAAATACCGATTCCTAAGACAAGTTCTTGGAAATGAGAAACTTGAGCAAGTTTAATCCCAAAAACGTTCCTCAACTTCCCGAACATAGCTTCGCAATGATTGATTAGTTTTGACGAAAATTATTCAATAAAGCGAATGCTCATATCCTTTTAGAAGTTCTAGACTTTGAATTGGAGAATTCATAAGGACTATACTAAGACTTCTATACTCTCATCCACTTACTCAAGAAGACGGTCTTAGAGAAAGTAAAAGATAGACTCAATCATTAATGATCGAGTAATGGAATGTGAGTTAACCAAGAGACTCTTCTTATAAGAAGATAAATATTTCATTAGCTTGTGAACCGAAAGGTTTGAGTAGCTAATTGACAACTAGAGATATTAAGATCTCCAATATCAAGGATTGTTGATATTGTCATACAATCTCTTTCTATGGATAAAGGATATATTGTTCGCACACTTGTTAGTGCTAAAAGTAATTGGTTAAGTATTAAAGGAATACTTCACCAAGATATGAGTTGAATATTTGAGACCCTCACTAGTGACCGTGTGTCACATGAGATGTTTCATTTGCCATTTATGGGAGGCATTTGAAAGGTTGTCCGAAATACCATGATGTTCTAAACCTTAAGATATTTGTCGTTCAAATTATCTCACTATCTCTAATTCACACTAGTAATTAGGTGCTAGTTCATGTGTTCGCATTTAACGAAATGTGTAGACAATGATGAATAAGAGAAAGTTCGAGATAAGTAAAGTAAACTCCGTTTTGGAAATGGCTTATACGTCTAAGCCGCTACCATTGAATACGTAGAGTTATCTTTATTAAATAAAGAATTTGTTTAGGAATTTGAGGTTATATACCTTATTCCAAACATCTCATAAAACCTTATCTCCATTTCATATTTGATGATGGATGATCATGTTTTGTAATAGAGAAATGTCGTTCTCTTATTGTTATGAATTTGTGTATAAGATTTCACGCATCTTGATTGAATTTGCTTGAAATAGATAAACAAATTTCGAATGACAAATATGTAAGACTTCACATAAAGTATTTGACTTTTATGTAAAATAGTCGCTTAGTCGAATATAAACAAGAATCGCATTATGAGAGTCTACGTAACGTGGAGCTCGTAAATCAATTTGATTGCAAATCAATTGAAATTCATGCGAATCGTGTTTGTTAAATGACAAAAGCGCCTTTGAACTACGAAGGTTTAAAGGACAAGTAACCTTATTAAGACTTATACATATTGATGTATATAGACCTACAGGTACTTGGCAATTGAAAGGTTGTTGAAACTTTACCACTTGACCAACAATCATTGTAGATATTAACGTATCTATTTGATATGATGTAAGTATGAATCTTTTGACAAGATCAAAAGGATTTCAAGAGTAAAGTTGAAAAACTATTCAATAAAAACAAAAGTCTTAAGATGGATCATGGTAAATAGTTAAGTCATGTAGTTTGATATATTGCCTAAAGAGTATGAAAGACGTTTCACTACTCGCTCCATGAGGAACATTGAAAAATGTATCCAAGGATGAAGGTATCGAACATTGTTTAACATAGTTCGATCGGTAATAAATCAAATTGACTTGTTCGACTCATGTAAGGGATTTGTGTTTGAGGACAATATTGTTTACACTGAATAAAAATTCCATCGAAGTCTATTGAGAAAGATATCTTACGAGATTTGATCTCTAGGTATATTGTTTCTCAAGATTTGGTGTTGAGAAGCTTATTTCAAGGTTCGATTGATTGATAAGCTTGGACCCAAATAAGACGCTTATTATTTTGAAGGATATCTTGAATTAGCCAAAAGGTACTACTTCTATGAACATGATAAGAACAAGGTAGTTGTTGCTCATCATAACGTAATCTTAAAGAATGATATTCTTAAGATGAAGTAGTGGGAGTAAAGTGAGCATTAAAGGAGTTTATGCGTCACTACAAGAAGTACATTTATAGGAAACTTGTCACTCCATACATGGTGCTTAGTGAGAGTTGAGCGGAACTTTATTCACAAGTAGTTGTGAAAGGAAGAAGTTTATAAGCACGCTCGCTTCTAAAGAGTACTCAAACATCTCACGAATGGATAATGTTAGAGAAACTCGTGCAGTACATCAGGATCAAGAACTTATTCTACAAGATGTTGTAGAAGTAGTTTATTGACCTCAAGCACCAATCCTACAAAGATCAACGAGAATGAATTGCCTAAACTGAAAGGTACATAGGCTTCACAACATCCTCGTACTTGATATATGAGGATCCGTTGATAAATAAAGAAACGATGGAAAGACTCGATTCCACAAGTATGGTTTGAATTTGTATGATCTTTAAGTGCAATCCATATATATATAACAACAAGGTATAGACCTTGATTGATGTTAAAGAAGGAGCGATCCATCTAGAACATTTAGATCTTTAAAAGGAAAGATAGATATGGATAGCAAGTCGACTATGTACAAAACACAATTTCATGATTGATGCTATGTCTAAGTCGATAACCAGTTGACCATGTACAAAGCACAATTTCATGATTGATGCTATGTGTAAGTCAATAACCAGTTGACCATGTACAAAGCACGGCTTCTCGCTTGTAGCTGTGTATAAATCAATAAAGATCATTCTAACAATAATTATATTTCGTATATATAGATATATGAAAAATACATCAAAACCGCCTTCTTCGATTGAATGAAGGAAGTTGTTGTGTATTTGACACAAACCAAGGATTTGTTGTATTGTTGAAAACATATATATGCTTCAATGATCCATTAATGGATTGAAGCAAGTATTGTGGAAATTGGAATAAATATTTTGACAAAGAAGTCAAGGAGTTGCACTTCGTCAAAAGTATCTTGTATAGACAAGATATTCAGTGGGAGCATTATTATGTTACATGTATTGTACAAGATACAAGACATTAATTGGGAATAAAATTAAAGAAATGAATATTGTCAAGATCTCATTGGAGAATGTTTTCTCAATAGAGAACTTGGGTAAGTCACCTAAATCCAAGGAAACAAAATCTATGGAGATAGATTATGATGGATTTCAGGTTTGAGAAAACGTGCATATAATGACAAAGTGTTCTAGTAACATGAAAAGATAGACTCCTAGAAAGGATGTCTAACCAAGTTGTATGGCATACACTTGAGTTCTACTCGGTGTGTTGTAACTCAATTCGAAAAGAGTGCACGATATATTTCGAGCATCCTTCTGTTATGAGTTTCATAACGGATGCCATATTTATGCACATGCCCCTATGTGTTGTAACCAAGGAGTATGACAAGCAGTTGTCAACTGGATACAAAGAAAAACACGTTTGGACAATAATCGAGAATATCTTCGAGTATCTTATGAGAAAGAATGATATGTTTTTCCATCTGATAAGATAAAAGAAAGCTCATATAAATTGATATATTGATGCTAGTTTTCGAAAGATTGATATAAATACAATTGAGCTACATATTTTGTTTAAATGTGGTGTTGTAAGTTTAGAAGGTGTTCTAAATGGGATATTACAACCGTTTCCGTCACCAAAACAAAATATATAGCAACTTGTGAAGCAATAAAAGAATGTAGTAAGGATCGTGAAGTTCTCAGTCAAGCTAATATGGTTCTATGCATCTCGAACCATAGCTTAAACTTGAAGAACCCAATATTAAATTGGTGATCCAACTAAGATCTATGACGATGTCACTTGATCTCACATGATGATGATCAAGAACACATATATAGGAGTATATATGTATATAGGGTCAAATAAAATTTGATAGGTTCGCGGACACAGCGAACACTCTAACTTAACCTCTACCTTAAGCGGTATACGAGATGCAATTGTGCATCCATGCGTGATGGACGTATGAGTAACTTGCTTTAAGTGTATTACATCTTTTGAGGTTCGAGACATGTATATATATAGATATATGACATTGTTCTAAATTCTTCACTGGCTAGAAGTCACTATTGATTGACTCTAGGCCAAGTGGGAGATTGTTGGAGTTATGTCCTAGAAGTCAATATTTAATGACTTATTTTCTTAGTTTATGTTAATGATGATATTTGATCATTTGTTCCTAGAGTTTATTATTGACAGATCATTCAGGTTGAGGATCTGAATTGTAGATCTCTGTGGATCATTCATTAGAATGACAATAATAAATCTAAATCGTCCATAATCTTGATAATTAACAAGGAACATTAATTATCATAAAAGATTAGTATGCAAGTTAAGTGATGATTAAGTTCTACAAATCATAAGTAAGGAGTTACGAACTTAATTGCATATGTGTATGTTATTGGAACATAGTACAGGACTTGACCCAATGAAATAAACATATGGATTGTGTTATGTGTCATTGTTTATTTCATATGAGTTTGATTCTAAGTTTGAGATGTTCACCTTTTCCACATGAGGATAGGTTCAATAAATATCGTCTAACGTTGATTCCTGATAAAGGCTGCTATAAGGACTTTATTTATGTTCTCTTGAATTGTGCGGGGAAAAGTTGTTCATCAAGAAAACCGTATGTCCCTCATTAGTATACCTAGTGAGTGATGATATCTGTTTGGACCCCTTGATGGAGTTGGATCGTATGCATGCAAACTAGACGATCAACTCTAGATCAAGAAATGTATAATCTGCAAGAATGACACATTCCTATCTTGGATTATACAAAGATATCGTGTGACATAAGAATCAAACAAAGAAATACTTTTATTTCTTATGCAGGATTGAGATATTGTAACGGTACATTATTTATACGAATTGGGAGTCATAACGTGTTGCTAGATACCGCTTATGATTATTGGAAATAAATAACGATTTATTTCCATGGCCAACATAGTATAAATCCTCAAATAGGGTCGCACAAATAGGATTCTAACCACTTGGTGCATTTATTGTTTATTCACAATAATGTGTATTGTGAAATGTGATAAGTTAATTAATTAATTATATACCGTTATGAACCGTTATAATTAATTAAATTAAAAGGATCATATGGAAACAATATAATGCATTAGCTAATCATAGATTAATTATTAATGAGTTAATAATTAATTATGTTCAACTTACTTTAATTAGTTTGAGCTAATTGGGCTTCTATTTAATTGGTTAATTAAAGGCCCGATTTAAGGAAGAATGAAGAGACAATTAAAGGAGATTCATTGATTGGTGAATTAATGAATAAATGCCTTTTATTAAGATGGCCCAAGAGAGCCCATTAGGTGGCCTCTTAGGGTGGATGGCATACTTGTAAATAGTATGAAAATTGGATGAGAGTGGTTGGCTATATAAAGGGGTCTCTTTGGGAGAAAACCCTAGCCGTCATCTCTCTTCCTCTCCCCTCCCTTGCGCCTCCACCTAGAAGAGAGATTTTTCTCTCTTCTCCATGGCTCTTCCCTTCCTCTCTTAGCTCATGTGTTGAGCATCCCACCTCTCTTCCTCTCCATTAAATAGTTAATTAAGAGAAGCAAGGTGATTAGCAAGAGGTTCAAGAGAACTAGCATTCTCTTTGAGCTTGGTGGTGGGTCCTTGGTGGGCTAGAGGCGGCCATAGATGGTGGAGATGGTGGAGCACGCACCCCATCGACTCCCATGCCATGGATTCGAGCCTCATGAATACAATTTCATGAGAGGTACAATTTCTCCTACCTTCTCTCTTGATTGGATGTGTGATTGCTTTAGCACTAGATCTATTGATTTGCTTGTTGTTAATAGTGATTAATTAGTTGTAATTAATCTAAAATTAAAATATGAGCATTTCCTAACACAAATATCCTTGAAATGGTCTAGATGGCAGAAAAGCTCAAGAAACCGGCAAAAATCAGTTTTCAGGACCTTTGAGTCATATAACGCAATATAATGTCACACAATGCAAGTGTATTTTCAGCATTTTCTGAAAGCTGATTCTTGCGTCATACAATGCAATATCACGTTGTGTAATGCAAGACCAGAGTGTTGTACAACGCCTCTGTTTGTTGTACAACGGCTGGCACAATTATCTGTTTTGGAATTCTGCCATTGTGTTATACAACGCTCCCCAGCGTTGTACAACGCACCTATGCTTTGGCTCTGACTCGTTGGAACACTTTCTTGATTTTTGGCAAAAGTAATCATGCGTTGTGTAACACCTTCTTGCGTCGTGTAACGCTTCTTACATGTGTCAGTTACCGTTTGAACTTTGTCCCCTTGTTGTACAACGGACCATTGCGTTGTACAATGCTCTGACACATGTAACGGTCACTCTATCCGTTTGTCATTTTCTCTGGCCATGCGTTGTACAACGGCCCATTGTGTTATACAACGCTCTGACAAGTGTAACGGCTAGTTTATCTGTTTTGTCCTTTATTCAACGGATATATTGATGTGTTGTACAACGCTCCATAGCGTCATACAACGCATTAGTATTTCAGACTGGTAAACAGTTCTTGACGAGCTCTATATATATCTACCCCTTGTTCTCTCTCTTTAGAGAGCTTTGTCTTGCAAAATTAGACCAGAATAGAGGCTTTGAGCACAGGGACATTCTCCCATTTGAGCTTTTCATAGCTATATTACTTTGAGAGATATTGTAGCCACTTGAGTGCTCCTCTCCCTTGAATAGCGAGGCCATTGAGCCGTTTGAGCTAGGCGGTAGTGCCACCATCTTGTGTAGGTCGTTGTGTCATTGTTGTAGGCCGTTGTGCCATTCGAGTTAGGCCGATCCACCTCGAGGTCTGTAACGAGTCTATTCGGTTCGAAGTTGTAGTCTCATTCTTATTGGAATATATTGAACGGAGGGCCCCCGTTTGGTGGTTGCTAAACTCCCGGATACGTACGATTAAGGCTAGCTTTCCTCTAGCGGGTCGAAACTCCGTAATCATATCGCGTGTTCAATTCCCCTCTCTCTCCCTTTCTCTCTTTTACTTTCTTGCATATTTGAATTACTTGTGTGTGCTTGATTATTTTGGGTACCAATTGACTTGTGATAGGTATTTCATACCAAAAACCAGTCTAAAACCAACTAAACGCTTCTAAAAAACTTGAAATTGGTTAAGCCGCCTACCTTTATTAGGGACAACACTTTAAATCTTAATAGGAGTATAGGTAATCAGTTAAGTTTAAACAGTTTAAATGATCTTTGGCTTTCATTGAGTGTTCAGAAAGACAATATTTTGCTTATGGCTTTTATTTGGTTAGTCTGGTTAGAAAGAAATAAACTTATCTTTCAAAACAACTCAGGCCGAGGGTATAAAGCTGTTATTTCAAATGCTTTAGGTTTATTTTACTTTTGGACAGGTGAACATGCAGCATTTGCAGAACAACTAAAGAATGCACAGCTCATAATTGTGCCATCTAACAATACTGCACAGCATCAGCTGTCAGCTGCGCAAGTTCAGTCTCAGGTGGTACATAGGTGTGTTTGGATTTGACAGCGAATAGCTTATTCGCGAATTGGGTGCGAATTGAAGGAACCAAACACGACTTCCAATAGGCCGAATAAGCAATTCAAGTCCTTATTCTTATTCGAATGAAAAGTTAGAATTAGGTTGCGAATTGCTCCCGTGACACAAGAAAATATACTCAAACGACAGATCACCATCATTCTTATGGAGGCCACCCCCCAAAACATAAGGATAGTCTCAACCATCCTTGAAAACTTTGCTGCCTTATCCGGGTTGCAGATCAACCATGAAAAAAGCGCCTTTGTGCCGGTGGCAATCCCCGAGCCTGCGATTCAAGCCATCCAATCTCTTATAGGCTGTCAACCTAAAGACCTACACTTGACTTACCTTGGCCTACCACTGTCAATCAGAGGTGTCTCGCACCTTTTTGGACCCTGGTCCTCGGAAGGGGGAAATGACCGGATGCTCCCAAGGGGGAAAAAGATATTGCGGACGAGATACCCCTCGATCGTTTCAAAACTCAGACATCGGCACCCACCTGAAAAGGAATGTGAGTATCGACGTGGTTTCGAATCTCTCGAGAGTTTGATTGTTTACTGCAGGTCCTTTTTTTCCAGTAGGCGCAAGCCCCTACTGTTAATTACCTCTGAACCAAGTCGAGAGCACCTCTAGATCGGGACAATCAATGGATTAGGCATAACAACTAGCATTACAACACTTTACCAAAAGATACTAACATTGAAGAACGCAAACAAATAGTGACACAAAATAGAGCGGATGATGCAACCATGAGAGGATCAATAGGATGCAAAACATGATGCAAAGGAATTTAATTCATATTTAAAATTCCAAAATTTCTGGGATTTTAATCCCGGGTGGTTAACAATTAACCCTATTTAATAAATTTTTTTGTTTTGTTCCTTTTAAACTATACGCATTGTAAGCTCAAAGAGGACAGACATAGACATGTAAAGTTTCGGTGTTCAGATCATATTAAAGCTTCAAATATTTTAAAACTTTAATTTGTCTACGTTTTAAAACTCAGGTCTGTTTGTTGACATGTTAGAATCAAGGTTATCAGACTTTTCTGGAAACTCAGGCATTAAGGCATGTAGAGGTTCCGGTCCTTGAACGTGTGTCGATTCTGGTCAACTATTGACGTGTTGAATTTCTAGCCCCGTGACGTGCAAGAGTTAGGTTATAAAACGTTTTAAACTCCGGTATTAAGGCGTGTTTAGAAGTTCTGGTCACTTTGGACATTTTAAACTTTGGTCTTCATATGTTCTAGAATTTACCAAATTCTGATTTTCAGACGTATTTAAAGTTTGGTCCCTGGATTCAGGAAATTTGTATGGAATTTTGTTTCTGGATTTGGTTCCGGGTTTTGAGTCTGGATTTTTGGATCTGGATTTAATTTGGATTTTCTGGATTTAGGTTTGGTTTGAGTTTGGATTTCTTGGGTTTTGAGTTTAATTTGGATTTGGATTTCTTTTAATTTGGGTTTGGATTTCTTTGGAATTTTACTTTAGATTTAGGTTTTCGAATTTTTTTTGGATTTAAGCTTGGATTTTCTAGAGTTGGGTTTGATTTGAGTTCGGATTTTCTGAGTTTTTGGATTTTAATCAAGATTTTTGGGTTTGGGGTTTGTCTGAATATTTTGATTTGGCCATGGGTTTTACTTTCAGAACCCCGGGAATTTTTGTGTAAAATTTGTTCTTAACGGCAGTTATCGTTTAATTGTACCTGTGTCCAAATCATCTTGAGGTACCTGCTGTCAAAGGGGTCCATACCCTTGTATTTTTTTATTCAATTTTGTTAGATTTTAATGTGGTCCGACTTTTGGGTATATTTTTGTTTATACCATTAATATTTCCACTCTTCCATGGCTTTAATTTTAATTCCCTTTTAGTTGAGAATTTAATTTCAGTGTCTCATAGAAGAATGTTCCTCATGTTTTTCTGGACATCTTGGTATTTTATGAGAATTTTTTTGACTTTCTGGCTATTTTTAATGCATTTTTAAAGTTTCTGCATTTTCTGAAAATTCTGATTGGCTCTGCCTCATGCTGTTTTGTGTTTGGCTGTCAGGGACTTGCTACACCAAATACGCCACAGGAGATCAGTCTAAGTCGCTGGGTTTGAGTTCGTTTAGTCGCATGGCTCACGTCTAAACCTATATGCCGAGTGTATCCACTTTCTTATTCAAGTAGGACTCGTCTCCCTCCTTTCTTCCTTCTGATCGCGAGTGGCTCCGTGAACTGGACAGCTCCAGTAGCTTGCCAATAAGAGATTCCTGGTGACTATAGCAGCATTTAACAGGTCGTGAAGCATCGTGAGATCATCATGATGTCGTCCGTGGGGTCCATTGAATTCGCGTCGTACGGTTTGTCACGGTTTGGTCTCGTCTCAGTCGTGGTCTGAGGCATTGATTTTGAGCTGTCGACGGTGCAATTCTTGCCAGAAACAACTTCTCAAGGGTCGTGGGAGTTCCACGAGTCTTTCTGGGGTGGAAATTGGAGTTGCGTTCTTCAACTCAGATGGTTTGACTTCGGTTTTATTCTTGGTCTGACAAGCGACTGAGGAGGTGCGCCTGATGACTGTTAACGATGATTCTCATCCGATGGACAGCTGCACGAGCATCGAGAGAATATAAAAGGGATGGTGGTTTCATCAATTTGGTGGCTGGGGTTATTTTTAATGGTGTTTGGTCTCGAGATGACTTGAGTCCGACAATCAGTGAGGTGTGACATTGAATTATCGGCTGTGGGTTGTGAATTGACTATGGACATGTGTCATGTAGGTTCCAGAGGAGGGCTCTAGGTGATCAATTTGGCCTCTGGATACTTTCTAGGCATGACATCACCACCTCGGTTTTGGCTTGGTTTGGTTTTGGTATGGTTTTGTGTTGGACAGCAAAACAGTTTTGTTGGCTGGACAATGCAGTGATCTCAAATGAAGTAGTGAGTCTACTAGAGTTTGATATGTCGAGGCAGTAGAATTCCATCACCTGCTGTCCTTTGATTTATATTTTTTATTGCTTCCAAAATTCATGTGTTAGAGATGATGAACAAGCTTTGAGTGACACCTCCAAGGGTATACTCCTCATGCATAAGTTCACATCTCCTATTTCATTTATTTTACTTCCAGTTTTGTTTAGAAACTATTTTTGGTCCAGTCAACAAAGTCAAAGTGTCATTTGGTTATTATTTCCATTGATCAAGTTTACATCTCTGTCCAGGAGAACATTTACTAAAAAAAAAAATTGCTTATCTTCATGTACTGTTATACTTCAAGTTCATTTTTTTGTTTGACTCAGGTGCAATCTGAGTCATTATTTAATGCTCATGAGTTTGCTTATTGGTGTACTATGACCGTATATATTATGCAAGGATTTAACGTTTTATCTTAAAACTAGAGCAAATGTGACATGGATGCGAATATGTTATTATATATATATATTTTTTTTTATGATTCATGTTATAGGGCTGTGAGATCTGAAGGTTCACCACTTATTCAAATGAAGTATGCTAATTTCTTTTTATGCCAAGTGAATATGCAAGTGCAAAATCCAAACTAAGTCTTATTTTCATGAGTTGGAAATACAAGAAGGAAACATGCATTTTATTCTTTGTTTACCAAAAAATGGGCCTAAATTCAAACAAGACTTCGAATATTTTCATGATTTTGCTTTAGTTTTACTTAAGCCGCAACTAATGTTTGGTTTAAACAGGGTAGTATAACTACTTAAATATCAAATCTATTTCTTTCTAAGACAACCAAATTTTGAATTCAAATAAAATACTTTATTTGTGCTTATATGGCCTTTTCCATTATATAACAGATCTATAATACTTTGTCATAAAACCTGGACATAAACATGGGTCCTTTTATTTTAAAGCATAGTTTACTCATAACTTTAAATGAGATAGGAAATGTATTAAAAATGCTATTGGACTCTCCGTGCACTGAGAATGAAATACTTATTATTACTACTGCACACATATCTTGAGACTTCTTTTTTTTCTTAAATTAAATGCATATCTGATAATGTACTAAAATTAAATATGCGCATAGTTTATTGAAACATTATTTCTGATTAATTAAGCTAATCATATACATGCTCAAGTACCGGCTCACAGGCATGAAACTTGAGTACTTCCACGATTAGCTTATTTACTGGATATTATACAAATGTTTCATCCTCTCTTTTTTGCAGAACTAGCCATATGCATACCCAAATACCGGCTCACAGGCATGAAATTAGGGCATACTAATGACTAATCCGTTTATTAAGTGTTATGCAAATGACTTATGATATTTCATTCAATTTGGAACCAACTATGCACATGTCCAAATACTGGCTCACAGGCAAGAAATTTGGGCATGTTCGTAATTGGTTGTTATTCATGATGAACTATGCAAACATAACTTTTATACAAGATTCAGCTATATACACACCTGAACACCGGCTCACAGGCATGAAATCCAGATGTGTATGCCACTGTCTTACTTATTAACTCTTATATATGTTCATGATGCATCAAAATAAGAAAAGAAAGAAAAGAAAAGGGAATAAAATGAGCAAAAAGGAAGAAAGTGAATCAAACACCGAGCTGCCCCCCTTTCAAAGCTCGACTAATTAAAGAAACAGATGGGTCTTTGGCCTTTTTTTTTTTATTAGAGAATGACTGGTCATAAACTATATACAGAGATTGATAAAAAAAAGTGCTTCCTCAAAACGATTTTATTGAACTTAAGTAACAGAATGATACACCATTTTTACCTTTCTTTTTTTTAACAGTTCTAAGCTCGAACTACAAAGTATCGGCTAAAAAAAAATAAAACTCGGGGGGGGGGGGGGGGGGGCTCTTCTGGCGCCTCTCTTCTCTCTTTTATAGGCGATTTGTCTAGGGTTTGGCCCAGCTGGCTTGGCTATGTGGCATCTTCTCCATGCTTTGATATGTGATGGAGAGCTGCGATCTGCCAGAAAGCTTGCCGCCTCAATTTCACATATCTCCTTTCACTCTTGTATTCTACTGCTCAATTACACTGTCCAATGGCTATGTGACACTTGGCGATTGAGTGTGTATGATCATTTAGCTGTGAGTCGGCTTACTTTCTTCCTAATCGCCAAGTAGTTAGATTTAATCAAGTATGACAGGTGTGACATGCAATTGGAAAAAACCTACATCCCTATCCTCTTTGCTGGGTACAAACTTGGGAGAGGGGTCATTTTTTGGCGCCATCTGCACAGGGGCATGTGTCACCCATCCATGTGTGCATAGGCGATGAATGGTCCAGATTGTGTGATGGTAATGTCAGGCCTTCTGGTTCATAGCTATGATTATGTTAACCTAGAGTACTCTTCTCCATTTCACTTTGTTTCTGTCATCCCATTTCCTAAAACAGGTAGAAATATGGTCATTTATGTGGTCTGTTGTTTGTGTGATACAATTTGCTTCAGGCCCCACAGTTCATTGGGTAATGCCATGCGTATTGTTCCCATTTGCAGATGATTTCATGTTTACATTTTAACTATGTAAACTTTGATTCTGTCTTCAGAAAGCTAGGATACGAACTAAGCCAGGGGCAAAATGGGAAATCAGGCTCATATAAACACTCATTTTCATGCTTCATTCCTTTGTCTCTTCCCAATAATCGCTGTTTTGCCCATGGGGGCCCACCAAAGAGGGTTCATGCGCTGCATATTGATGATTCATACTACTTTTGATTGTGTATGATCTCCTCCAATGCTTTGGGGCGTATACTTCATATAATTGTTTTCATCTGACCGTCTATCACACCATGTATGATGAGATTCATACAGATGCTACGCCATATGCTTCACCTTACTTCTTTTGTCACTTATCATTACTGACGAGCATTTAAATCCTTGTACTATGAAGAATAAGGCTATCACTCTTTTGCCTCATCCAACGGCCACGATCAGAGAAGTGAGCATGCCTCTCTGTGGTCAATGGAATCTCCACAGTAATAGGCATCTCTTTTCAGGTTATAGGTTGTTGTACATGGGTGATTATGCTCTCCATTTGTGCTATTTTGTCACTTTCCTCGCACTGGACTCCTCCAATCACGAAGAAACTCTGCCGCTGGTCAGTGTATGCATCTATAACTTCTCCAAAGTCATTTTCAAGCAGCATCACGTTCCATTAAACATCCTCATCCTTCTCATTCTTTTCAAAATATCATGGAGAGATAGTTTCGCGCGACTTAGCACCTCAGTCAGCGACGAGAGGTGGTGGTGGTTCCTTTCACCAAATTACTTGAAATTGCTCCCGGAATCCTCTTCCAGAAGTCTCAGGGAACCTCTCCAGGTTGTCTAATCATTCTTTTACCCGCTAATTTTGCATAATGAGTTTTCCCAAATTGTGACCCGTTTGGTGGAATCCCCAATTTTGTCGGTTTGCAGGCCAAACAGACAGTCGTGACTGACCTCGTTGAGCTCGTGGTGGTGCCCTCTTCTCGGCGGTCTAATTGTTTTGAGCTACGGTGGCATGTAGCGCCGGCGAGAGGCATATCTCTAGTCAAGGTCACTGTGTTCCTTCTGCAGGTATCGACTGTCTCCCTCTCTTTTTCTTTACTTTTTCTATTAACGGAAAAATGGAGGGGCCCAGAGGGATGATCCAATAAGAACTTGACAGGTGTCAAACCCATCGCTGACTCGATCGAGTCAGTTGGGCGATATTGGACGCGTCTAATTGTGCTCGACTCGACGCTTAAAGCGTCTGGGTTTGAGTTCGATTGGGCCGAGTTCCATCTGGGCTCAATTTAATTCGGCAGGGACCCAACTTGGTTAAATTGGATGGACTGATTTTGAATATTAATGTAGGCTTTAACTTTAATCCCATTTGATTATCCCATATGCAAATTCAGCTTAGCGATGAGTCCATGTCAAATACATAGGTTTGTTCGGTTGTTTCCGGTGCAGGGTTGTCTGTACTCGTCACCGTATTGGGCTTCATCTGTATACTGGAATTTTGCATCGCTTAATCTTAAGCGCATTTGCATGGTGTATAGCCATCATTTAATTTTTGTTATAATTGATTAATTAATTAATCCATTAATTATGTGGGTATTGACATATTTCACATAATCTCGATTAATTAATTAATAAATTATTTAGCGGGGCCTTTGATGTGGGATTTGGTATGAAACTTTTTTAGAAAATGTATAATGTTTGACCATCATACAATTTCCATCTCTTTTCCTATATAATTAATTAACTAATTAATTATGCGAGTTTTTGGCATTTTTCACATAATCTAATTAATTAATCAATCACTTAGTAATTTGGCGGGTTTTATTTTGAGTCCCTTAGAAAAATGTACAATGTGCACTTTTTTACACAATTTCCATTTTTAGGGCCCTTTATAATTGACCTTTATAATTAACTAATTAATTAATTACGCGAATTTTGTCATGCTTCACATAATTAAATTAATTAATTAATTAATCATTTGATGGGTTCTTAGAAAATGTACAATGTTGACCATTATACAATTTTTTTCTTGCTCTTTTCTTCTTTTTTTTTATATAATTAATCAATTAATTAATTATATGGGATTTCAGTATTTTCCATATAACTTAATTAATTAATCAATTTCTCAGTGATTTGGCAGGCTTTGGTTTGAGTCCCTAAAAATTTTACACAAATTTTATTTTTAGGGCCCTCCATTTTTAATTAATTAATTAATTAATTATGTGAGCATTTGGCATATTTCACATAATTTTAATCAATTAATTAACTATTTTATATATTTGTGGGTTTTATCGTCTTGTTTGTGAGTTTCCTGCTGTTTGAGGAATAGGTCGTGTTTATGAGTTTTATTTCTCGATGTAACACTTCCTTCATTTGCAGGTTTACTTGAAGATTCCGTCATTCTCTCAAGCAGCAAAATTTGGAGGCAAACAAGAGGCTGTAGGAAAATCCATTTCAAACCACTCATTGATGCTTTCCAGCGAAGACTAGATGGGTGGCAATCTAGATTCCTTTCTTTAGGAGGGCGCCTAACACTTGTCAAAGCAGTCCTCACGGCCCTGCCACTGCATTACATGCAGGTCATGCAACTTCCACCTTGGCTCCTTAAGGCTTTAGAAGGTATACGACGAAGTTTCTTCTGGAAAGGAAAAGATCGATGTCTAGGGGGTCACTGCCTCGTCAATTGGACTAAATGCTGCCTACCCAAGAAAAACGGGGGCTTAGGGATCATCAACCTAGCCAACCAAAACCAAGCCCTACTGCTAAAATGGCTATGGAAGCTCTCGGCCGAACCTACCTCAACTTGGTCAACAACGATTCAAAAGTTGTATGGCACTACAGACCCTGCGGCCCTGTTTGAAGACCACACTGTTTCCCACGGCTTTATGGATATCCTCCGCCTCAAGGATTTTTTCTCGGCCTCGATTTCTCCTTCAAATACAATGGACGGAGTGGTTTGGAGATGGACAAAGTCGGGCACCTTTTCCTCCTCAAGCGCATACAGAGTTCTTTCCGACGGTGGCATCCGATCAACCTTCAACACACGTCTCTGGAAATTGAAAGTACCGCCACGAGTGAAGGTGTTCCTTTGGCTCCTACTCGCCGACAGATTGCTGACGCAGATTAATCTGCAACTAAGAGGTTGGCCTTCCATTCAGCACTGTACTTGTTGGGCAATCCATTCCCAAGAATCGGCGAGTCACCTCTTCACTAACAGTGATTTGGCACTTCATCTCTGGACGGCGGTCCAACAGCACTATAACCTGCCCCTGCTCACTTTCCATGCAAACCTTTTGGACTTCTGGGAACTTAATAGAGCTCATTCAGATTGGGACACTATTTGGGCCTCAACTTGCTGGGCCATTTGGAAGGAGCGCAATGCAAGAGTTTTCTCCGCAGCCAACTCTCCATCGGCTATCCTTATGCCAACTGTTATATTGGCAGTGCAACATTGGAAAAGCATGGCGTAGTTTTTAGGACGAGGGGTTTTTTAGGAGGAGGAAGTAATTGTTTGCTAGGAATTTTATTGGCATCTTCCATAGCTTGTTTTTTAGGGAGTTTTTATTTCCCTGTGCTTTCCCCTTGTAACTTGTAAATTTTTTTCTTATTATTAATGAATTGCTGGTGTGGCTCTCGCCACCTAGCCTTCAAAAAAAACAAGGTTATTCTAGATGATGAAAGTAAGGTGACAACAAGAGCGTTTCATATTAGAAATGCACTGGTAAAGATTAATAGAGACAACTTTATACATCTGTGTGAGCTTCATAACGTACTGAAAGTAAATGATACTTTTAGTCAAAATGACATGTTTATGTTGGTTTTGTGCCGGTAAAGTTTTTTTTGCCGACCTGGATGTCAGATGACTTTTTCAAGCTAAAGGCGAGAGGCTCTTTGGAAGACCGAAGATGCATGTTAGTTTTGGTGAACTTACAACATTGAATTGATTAAGAATATGTAATGTGCTGTAATTGCTTCTGTAAAAAAAAAAAAAAAAAAAAAAAAAAAAAGGAAATCTGAAGTTCGCGCACGCAAGTGTATATTTATTCTAGTGCTTAAAATATTTTGCCTATGGGCCTTTAATTCAAAAAAAAAAAAAAGTGCTTAAAATATTTCAAGGACAGATATTAGTTATGATGGCTTTACGACTCAAAAGTCAAAAGTGACTCTAAAATTGATTAAACAACTTAAATTAATTGACTCATAATGTTGTAAATAGAATCATGAAGCTCTCTATTCGTAAAAATTAACATATATACTATATATCTTAAATAAACACGAGTAAACATTTCATCTCTTTTAGATACTATTTGATACTTCCAATTTTGGTAAATATATGACATTGAAAATGTCATTTTGTGTTGATAATATTTGGAGGATAGCAATCAGTTATTTTGAATTTGTTACTTGAAAGATGCTTAATAGTTGCTGTGATATTTTTCAAACTTTAAATTCAATCTCAATAAAAGACAGAATACAAAGTATTTTAAGAAATAATAGACTCTTATATACTAAAGTGAATATCGAATAATGGGTGAAATTGGTGCACCGATGTATCAAGCGTGTTTTTTTTTTTTCTAGGATGGATATTCTATCTCTCATTGAAGAGCTCCATTTTTTTGAGGAGCTTAGGATAAAGATTGCCGCTTTTTTGTTAGAGCGGCTCAAAATTCTTCGCGTCGATAACTTATCCGATTAATCCAACGGTACAAGCTTCGGATCAATTCCGCTCCCAAAAGAAATGGCCGAATCGTGGGTCCCAATCAGTACTGAGCAATGGGCCCCAGCCCGGCAACCCCCACATATCTCGAATTCAAATCCTGTGTTGCGCTACACCGCGTGTAGCGCAGCCACAGGCCGTCTGATTTGAATCTGATGGATATGGGAGCCCCGTGCATCTAATAGGTCCGAAAAAAATGAACCGCCCGATCAAAATCAAACGGATGTGAGGTGCGCTACACGCCGTGTAGCGCAACACGGGATCAGGATCTCTTCTATTTTGCTTTGTCTGCATTGTATTGTATTGTTTAGTGTACTTTCACGAAAAAAAAAATTTTTTTTTGCTGCCTTGCAGGGAGGGGTCTTCTCTGCAACTTCAAAGATGTACAATGATTGAAATTTTTAGCAATGAAGAATGCACAGAGCGAAGGAACCACGAACCTTGTTCATTTTAGGATATTTATACATTATATTTACAAAGGTTGTTATTTTGGGCCCTTTTATTTATTTATTTATTATTTTTTTTGAAATATACATGAAACACATACAGAATGTATATGTGGAAAATAACGAGGTTGGGTGCAAGTTTTACAATTCACCGAGAATAACTTGGTGAGTCATCAAACAATTATGAAATTTCATCAATTTTTTTGATAGGTAGGGTTGTCATGTCTTGTGCTTTGTTGGGATTTCTTTACATTTCCCAGTTGATGAACTTTCATCTTCATTGAGTTGAAACATGATTATTTCTGTGGATTAAATTGGGATATGATGCAAATATACTGTTTCTTTTCAGTCATAAAAATATTAAAAAATTACAACATTACGATGGTTTATTTATTTCTTTTCAGTCATAGAGGGGGAAAAGAATTGGAGAAAAAAATGCAAAGGATTCCTCAATCAGATTTATCTAATTTTTTTATTAATAAGCTGAAATTGCTTTTTAATCATATGTCTATCTGAGCCATTAAAGGAAGTACATTAAATATCATAATTATCGAAAAACTTGATGAAACAAATTTTATAATTGTTTTAATGTTGATGTCTTCAAACTTTAAATTCATTCAATCTCAATAAAAAAACAGAATATAATGTATTTTCCTCGAATATAAATATTAGACTGATACTAAAAATGAATCTCCAACAATGCGTGATTTGATGCAAGCATCCAGCGACATAACAAACCATGACCAAATACAAAATTGTTTCCATTTTTCTCTTGGATGAATATTTTATCTTTTTTCCGATGGAAGTAATGGAGATGTCCATTTCTCGGAGGAGTTTAGTTTAGGGTTTAGATTGCCGCTTTTGCTCCAAGAGGGGCTCAAAAATCTTTCGCATCGATCAACTGATCCGATTAATCCAACGGTACACAAGCTTCGGATCAATTCCGCTCCTCCCAAAAATATTCCCCGACTCGTGGGTCCCTATTTACTCCGTAGAGACTGGTCAACGGGCCCCACATATCCGTCGAAGCTCCAACGGTCATAATTCGAATCAATTCAAACGGATATCGACGCCAGAATTAAATATTCCCTTTCTTTTCCCCAAATTAGCCTTAGAAATAACACAACTTCTCATCATTCCGCTCCAATTTTTTGCCTCCAGAGCTTAAATTAAGGATTTGTTCGACTAATTATTTGGAGAACTCGAGAGAAGATCTGCCTACTTGCACTTCAAAAGGTTCGTGTTTCCACTCTATAGACGAATTTCCTCTCTCTTTGTTAGGTTTTTCTCGTTAATTTGCGCTAAATTCTCTCAAATGTTTAGATTTTACAGGAGAGATGGAGATCTTGAAGGATGAAGATCTAAGAGAGATGATGAATGACGAGGTTGTGCAAATGAAACTGGGGAATGTGGAACTGGGTACAGAATGGGAGACGTTTAAGGAGAACATCAGACCTCTCAAGCGTGGTCGTAACATCTCTATGCTGAATCGCTCCTTGAAGGCCCAGATCGATCCCAAATTCAAATCAGAACTCATTCAGACCAGAAGGTACTTCAGCTTTATCACAGAGATTTAGTCAAAATTTGAATTCGTCTGGTTCTTTCTGTATTATTTTGGGGTGGGGGCTATATGCCATTTTAGATCAGATTTTGTGAAAAATTGCTTTAATTTTGGAGTCAATTTGGCCCAGATATAGTTCTTTACACTAAGAATTTTGTAATAATTTTATTTGTTGTTTTTTTTTTCTAATCACTAGAGAAAAAAAAGATGGAAGAGAGACAAAGGTTTAACAGTAAAGAGTTTACATCTAGATTTTCACTGTTTTGCATCTAGAGTTTTGCATTTAGATATGTAGTAAAATACATATGATTGGAACTTACAAATAGAAGCCTAGAAAATATAAAATTGTACAAAGTTGAGATGAGACACTTATTTTAGAGGCCATATGCCATTTAAGATCAGATTTTGTGAAAAATGGCTTCAAATCTGGAGTTAACTGGGCCAATTATAGTTCTTTTTTCTTCTTTACACTAAGAATTTTGTGGTAAGATTTTTTTTTTTTTTTTTTTTTTAATCACTAGAGAAGAAAGAAGAGAGACGAAGGTTTAACAGTAAAGGGTTTTACATCTAGAGTTTCACTGTTTTGCATCTAAAGTTTTGCATTTAGATATGTAGTAAAATACATATGATTGGAACTTACAAATAGAAGCCTAGAAAATATAAAATTACGTACTAATTTGTTCTAATAAGAGGTTAAAAGAGTAACCTAAATTAACTGTACCCCCATGAGATATCTATTGAAGAATCAAAGGAAAATAGAAAGAAAGTCTGCCCTCAGAATTCCTCATCATTGGATAGATTACAAATCCAAATCAAGAAGCATATTATTGGTTGTATCCAGCCAACAAGCTCAGAATAATCGATTAATATTTTCATCACAGCTTTTTACCCATTTCTAAAAATAGTCGCTTTTCTAGTAAATAAGGCATATATCTTTTTTTTTATATATCATGTAATTTATAAAGTCTCAAACTGTCACTGGGCCCAGCTAGGTAATAAGTAGGCACCACAAATTCTCTTTTGTATATCAGACAACCTTTGAATAAAAGAAAGATTTTTTTTTTCCTGAAAACCATCAATATCAAAACAAACAAGAATTAAACTAATTAGTCTTCAGTTAATTTCTTTTAGTCCTTTTGCAGGAATTTCATTTGGTAATTTTGTTTTGAAATGATAGGTATCTCAGAAACATGTTAACTCTTATCCTTCAACTTTTTTTTTTTCCCTTATTGTTTGTAGAAATTGACTAATTTCTCATTGCCCTAAAATCTCATTCTTTTTTTCTTTCCTTTTCGAATGTTCCATAAAATAGGAGAATGATAGAAGCAATAGAAGAGTATGAAGGAGATGACCCACTTTATCCATGGATCCAGTAAGGCCCCTAAATCTATACAATTATCAGTTTTATCCCTACTATAACTCATAATTGAATTTTATCAAGCAATTAGTTAATTTGCTTATTGTATTGACAAAAAGGTGCATTAAATGGGTACAAGAATCATTTCCAAGTGGTGGCGACTGCTCAGGTTTAGTTGTGATATATGAGCAGTGTGTCCGCATGTTCTGGCATGAGCCTCGATACAAGGAAGATCTGCGGTATCTTAAAATTTGGTTGGAATACGTAAGTTCTGCAATCTTCATCCTTATTGCTTTATCTGAGACGTGCATAATACATGTCAGTACTCAAACAGGCCTTTCATTTCTGTGCAACATTCAATTGGATGAAATGATAAAATGACTGTTTTCCTTTCCATTTTAAACTAGTACATTGTTATCTTGGTTATATTAACTTCCGACATTGAATATTCATATACATTTTTTGGTTTTTTGACTTTTTATGATAATAGGCTAGCAACTGCTCAGATGCGGAGGTCATCTACAATTTTCTGGAGGCAAATGAAATAGGCCAGACACATGCAATTTTCTATTCTTCTTATGCCTTGCACATGGAAAAGAAGAACAAGTTTATAAAAGCTGATGAAATCTTTAATCTTGGTATTGCTAGGTCAGATACCTGTTTACTTCTCTTAATTTTGTGTATCACAGATTCACAGATGAAAGTTCTTATTTAGGATCTAAGGATTTGAACGCTTTTGTTCTGGTCAAGCAATCATTATAACTAGAAGATACATTAATCTTTTAGTAATGTGCATTATCACTAATAAGAAAGTTTGTTGCAGTATCCTGCTGCAGTGTATATTACGAAATTAATGAGAGAAAAGTGACTATGCTAATGTAACATTCATATACAAATTGTAGGAAGGCAGCACCACTAGAAAAATTGCAAGAAATGTATCGCTCTTTTCTCTCCCGGTTGATAAGAAGAAAGCAACAGAAGGAAGAAGAGGTAATTATCCATGTTTATCTGCATTTTTATTGTAAACTAGATGCTGTGCTTTCAGCATGTGCAAAATTTAACTGAGCAATTCTCACATGTAAATAGGAGAACTCAACCAATGATAATGCACCACCACCACGTAGCTTTGGGACTGTCTTAAACAGTACAGGTAACTGAAGTTATAATACCCTTTTTATCAATATAAGGACATGGATACCTTATTTTTTTTTAGGATTTAAAATTCAGTAGTTCTTAGACGACTTGGAATTGACAAACATGCAATATATCTTGTAACAAGACTAGATAGTCTAAATTGAAATTAAAAGTTTCTTACTTGTTTACTTTTGTTTTGTATTTTAATGGGGCAGCAAAAGCTCTTGGACAAAATTCAAACCTCAGTACACCGCGTCCACTACAAAGGTTAGGCAATTTTTCACTAATTTTATGATATCAATACTATACTGAATTTTAACTTGTTTGCTAATTTTGATGAACTAAAATTTCAGGGTTGATGGAAACACGAGGAAGCCTCTTGCAATATACAATGATGAGAATAGCTTTCCAAGTGGCCAAAAGAATGAGAAAATGAAATCTGCTGATACTAACAGTAAGAAGCCCTCCTGGTACAATTTAGGCACACAAGCTATCCGAAACAAGGAGAACAACCCCATTCCTTCCAAATGGACTTCTTATAAGGTTAAAGTTCACTCTACTTTTAAATTGCGCTACTAAGATTGATAATGCACTTTTTTCTTACATATATAACACCGAAAATCTTTTGTAGTATGATTTTGAGCTCCATGGTTTTTTACTTTTTCCTTATATTTCTCCCATTAAAAATTTGATATAAACTTCTTAGTAGGATGCATTTTTACTGTAACATTTCAAATTGACACATTTTGTATATAATTTAAAGCTTTTTTAGGGCTACTGTTTTTGCAATTTCAACGACCAAGTCATAGGAAAAGAATTGGTTAAACTTGCCACGAGTTTGTACTTGATACCTTTACTACTATTGATACTGAATAAATGTAATAGTTCCTAATTATGTGGATGACGGTGAACTTTTAATTGCATGCGGAAACACCTACTTGTTAATTTCTTACTGGATATGAACTTAAGTAAGGTTTCTTAACAGGTGAAATACTGCAATTATTTTTCCCATAATATAATTATTTTATCCTGTTAGGTTCCTCAAAGAGCGGGAGCTGTAGCAGCACAGCCTGCTCCTACTCGTTAATTTCTTACTAGATATGAACTTAAGTAAGGTTTCATAACAGGTGAAATACTGCAATTATTTTTCCCATAATATAATTATTTTATCCTGTTAGGTTCCTCAAAGAGCAGGGGCTGTAGCAGCACAGCCTGCTCCTACATGCATAATTGAGATTTATCCAGATGAAGAATGCCGAGAGTAAGTGAAGCACTAGTCTGAAAACTTATTTTGGTTTTGGGAGATAGTACTTCTATTATTGTCAACCCAATTCACTTGGTCTATGCTGTCATATCAAATGAGGCATCATTCAAGGTTTTCTTTTATTTATGAAAATTACTGGAGTCCTTGATCATTGAGGCTTCGAGCACAATTATTTCAGTAGAGTACATTTCAATTTTCATGATAATGTGCTCAGGGTAACCTTATGGAACCTTATTGGTGTAGCTTTAGGATCTTTACATAATAAGCATACCTATGTTGCTTTATCTTGTCAGATTAAACCTTAATTCAGGTTCTAAAATGTTGGTTCATTTTGCTGTCAGGTCACCAAAATCTGGGAATGAGAAAAGTTCAAAGCAATCTGGGGCTGGCTTAAAGCTCAGGAAAGCAACAAGCAAAAACTTGAAAAAGTAAGCAATAGATGCTCGATATTGATTCCTACACTTTACCCAAATTGCTCAAGATATTATTGAAAATAGTAAACTACAAATTGTAAGGTAGATTATTGTAGTGGTTTTTGTTTGCGAATAATTTTGGCTCTATTTGCAATAGATAATCTGAAATGAAATTAACTTCTGTAAATAATTTTGGCTCTATTTGCAATATAGCTTGTTCTTTGCAAAAACAAAAAAAGTGTCCAGTTTTGAATTTTCAATACAAAGGGCGTCTCTCTAATAACAAAATGCATCTCTTTGTATTATTCTTTGCTTAGGATTTTTGTTTTCCTGTTAATAATAGCTTGCCCTCTCCTTTTCTTTTGGTATTTCAGGGAAACGGAGTTGCTGAGGGAGAATCCCTTGCGTAACTTCCCTGTGAGCAGCTTTAGATAAGTCTGGTACTAGCTGTGTGTACCTGTGTGTCGTGAGTTGGTGCTTGTCTTTTTTCACTACCTGTTCTGGGATTTGGATTGTATTTGCTTTTACACCAGTTATAAGCTTTCACCTGCAAAGCTTTAGACATGGACGTTGTTTTATTTTTTAGTTGGTATGCGTGTGTTATGTTTGTGTTTGTTCCAGATAAACTGTCTTCACGCTCTGTACTTGTACATGTATTCTATTACATTTTTTCAGGTTCAATCTCCGGCCCCCAGTATACTTTTTTGTTAGCTTATATGATATAAATTCCTCTTCACAGACTATTTGCAATGGCCGAGGATACTCCAAATACTCAAATTAGTAAATTTATTACCAATGTCAATACGTAGAACTGTAACTTTTCATTGGATAGTTTAATCCTTCAATATTTTGCGTGTTTTAATTGAACTATTAACCTTCGTTCAGTTTAGTTCCTGCAAATGTAGGAAGAAGACAGATAGCTTTCACCCAACAAAAAAAAAAAAAAAAAAAAAAATGATATTTAATAGATGACGACGATCAATTGATGAAGTGTAATAATGAATATTTGATCTTTGGCAGCGTTGCTAGATCGTTAAAAAAAATTATATATAATGAAGATTTGGGTAATAATTTAAAGATGTAGGATTTTCTGTAGTAAGCAAACAGCTCGGACTTTTCATAAAAAGGAGACAATTGTTTTGAAGTTATGTCTAAATAGTTTCCATTCGGGAGAACTTTTTAATCCAAATTTGTTTGGATTACTTTTTAATAGGGACCAAAAGTTAATTCATTATAAATTCTTATTTTGTCTTCCAAACGCAGCCTCAATTGTATGAGCTAATGGAACTAATCACAATCATTTATTATTTGAAATAATATTTAATAAAGAATTCTATTCCAACGAAAATTATATAGAACTTTTTAATTATAAGTTTCATGTAAAATTCAAATTATTCAATATCATATGGAAGCTTAATACAAAAGAGCAGTATATCTGTGGAGCGGGCGGGAATAACAGACACAGTTAATCTTCAGTTGTATTAACTAATGGATTAATTTATTTCGCATATCTTGTGATATATATTAGTACACGCTATATTGCGTTTATTTAATTAAAAACAACTTTATACCGTTATAATAATGGAAATAGCGCTTAATTGATGACAAATTAGTTATTAAATTTAAAGGCCATTTTCTCCAAAATTGGTCTCATGATTCTCCTCAAGCTTTCGGTATTCACAAATCACAATGACATATTTGCATTGATGCCCCTCCACCAATTTGTTTTTTTTGTACAATGTCTAGGTCTGGACGTGTCACGTGTACTTTTAACTTTATTCCCCGGATTTTCCAGAACTTTTTGGACTATTTTGTAAGTAATACCTTCAGTCTTATCCCCGAAGTTTCCAGAACTTTTGGACTGAAGTGCTTTAAATTACATTCTCGGTTACTATTGCAAAATTCTACTCATTAGCCAAAGTGCGAGTAAGTTTTGGCAATTATTACTCTTTTAGCAAGTTGTTTTTTTGCCAATTAAGTGAGCGAAGTCGTATCGATTGTAGATCTTAATATCCTCTTAACAGCAAATGACAAAAATTTACCGCCATTCCGACGTATTAGTTTCTCAAAAGAAAAAAATAATAATAACCGCCCTGATTTTACCAGGGCCTAGTCCATAAATTAACTGTACACCGAATACTTTTCTTCGTATACGTAAATACATAATTACACTTCAGACCAAGCATTTAATGATAAACCAAAACCCTTGTTAGCGATCCTAAACCCTTCCCCACTCTCGAGTCTATCTCCACTCTCTATTTTGTGATTTTGTCTCAAAGAAAACGAAGCACTCGATCAAGGAAAGCGAAGCACACTAAAAGAGAGAAAAAGAGTTTGAGTTCACAGAAACCTAGATCTCTCTCATCATCTTCATCAAGGTAGTAGTATCTCTCTCTTTTGTAAGTCTTGTAAGTTGATATTTCTTCATTTAGTTCAAAAACCTAGATTTCTCATTTAGTTTTGAGTTCACAATAACCTAGATCGCACTCATTATCTTCAAAAAGGTTGCATCTTTCGATCTATGTTGATAGTTCTTCATTTAGTTCAATTTCTGTGTGCTTGAATGTAAACCGTAGAGGGAAGGTGGCGAATCTGCCTCTCACAGATTTCTTTTATCTAATGCTATTTCTATTCGTTTTCTCGCTTTTCGGGACAGCAAGTAGAGATTCGAACGCATTAGACTTGAACTGGTTGAATATTACGCTAGATCCGATTTTGTTAGGGTTTATTCGGTTATAGTAAGGCTAGTGGGAGTCTTAAAGCTTGAAATCCAGCCTTTGTTCTTGAAATATATTCATAAAACTTTAGATCTAAGTTGTTTTGGTGTTTCCTTTGGAGACATATCACTTTTGTTTGGTATTCGATTGCTAATTGCTAATTATTTTGGCTTTAACGAGATTGAAATAATTTATGTATATATAACTTCGGATTTTTTTAATTTTTTTGCTTTCTATCATTGGGATCTTATATATATAGTTTGTAATTCATTAATGAATTACTTTTTTTTTTGTTTACTAGGTTTGAGATTGGAATAGATTAGGACATTGTTGAAAGGATAAGAGTGAATGTGGATAAAAATATTCTTTTATCTCCAACTTTATATCTTACTCCAAAATGGCTACTTTAGTCTTTAATTATTTTGGTTATCTTTGAGATCAAATATATTTTGTTTCATATAACTTTAGATTTTTAGTTCTTTTGGTTTTTTAATCGAGAATCTTGCACTTGTAGTTTGTAATTGATTCTTATTACTAATCCTTTTGGCGATGTTTGAGATTAGGATAAATGAAGGGTTAAGTTTGAGAGTAAAATAATAACTACTGTCTTATTCTCCGCTTTATTTCACTCCAAACTGATAACTCTTAGATGCTAATTATTTTTGGTTATGTTTGAGATTGAGGCAATTTCTTTTGTTCAACTTCAACTTTAAAGCATTTCAATCTTTTCTTTGTGGGAATCTTGCACTTGTGGTTTGTAATTGATTTCTCTAAGTCCTAATCCTTTAGCTATGTTTGAGATTAGGACAATGTAAAGTGATAAGTGTTAGAGTGTGATAAATAGTTATTATCTTATCCTCTAGTTTATATCAATCCAAAACAAAAATCCTGATTTTTTATTTAATATCACTATCAAATAGTGGTATTTTTTATGTTCACTTTGCTGTTTGGTGGCTGAACTAGTGTTTTATTTTGTTTGGTTCACGTACTCTTATAACAGCACAATTATAGGTTGCCAATTTAGTAGTCTTGGTTGGTTAAGTGTCTCTTTATTTAAGGATATAAATTGGCAAGATTGAGATTAAACTAACAAGCAGAAAGGTTGTGCATATTTTTTGGTGCCACAAATAATTATCCTTTTATTTCAAAATACCTCTTGAAAACCTGAAGTCCAAGAGAGAATCCATAAAGTTGATTATAATATTTACCTCAACAGTTGATGATGCATTTAATTTGCAAACTCACTAAAGTGCATTAAGTTCATAGTGCATTGTATAAGTTACTTGTTTCATTCGTAATCTTATATGGAATGAAGTAGAAGTGTAAAACTTAATAGTTTTAAAGTGCATGTTTATATTGATGAAGGTAAGAATCAATGAATTAGATTTATTGTTTGGTGTTCTAGTTTTGAAATAAACATTGTGGAAAATATATTGCATGCACAAAGTTTTTGCCTTTCTTTTTTCTTGGCAACACAATTAACACAAGGTCTTTTTTTTTTTTCTATTTAGCAAATATAGAATGGAGAAAGAGGTCATGAAGCAGAAGCCGTCATGCAAGATCTCTGACGTAGCATCAACAAGAAATCTGAAGCGGCAGTCAAGCTCAGCTGCCTGTTGCTGGACCCCTGGATGCAGCCACCCTTCTCTGTCTAAGATTCACTCATGTGCCGAGGGAGATAGGATTAAGAAAAAGCGTGTCAGTGTGGATAGCAACACTACTTTAGGTACTACACAACATAAGATGGTGAAACCAATTGAGGTAAGAATGATGTCCAAGGAGAAAAAAAAGGAAGCATCTAAACCAATTGTTCCATTCTCTAAGAACCAGAGTGAAAGAGCCAAGGTGAGAACAGGTATGAGTAACCCACTTGCAGTCAAAAAGTCTCCCATGAAAGTCATCTCCAAGAAGAAGTTCCACTACAGCCCCATGGATAGGTGTGGATCGGGGGTTACTGATCCGAAAAGGTGGGCCAGCCGTGTGAGTCTGCAACCCCAAAGTCGCCTCTCTCGGGCCCGAGCTGAGAATTCTGTTTCAGCTTTGTATCATCATGACAAGAGGCCTAAGAAAAGCATGCCACACCTGGCAGCTCGTTCCATCAGGCTTAATGCATACCAAAACAATGCTGCCTATTATGGACCCAAGAAGGGTAATAGACCAGCTGACAAAAGAGAAGAAGTAAAGAGGTGCCTGCGCACTTTTTCAGTTAGAACTCGAAATCAGTTGCGAGACATTGAATCTGGTAAGAAGCGACCAAATATGGAAGGAAAACGAGTTGACCGTATAGTTGCCAGCATTATGAGGAAAAGAAAAGAGACGCTAAACACGGACAAACCAGTTGTCGGTCCTGTGCCAGGGGTTGAGGTTGGAGATGAGTACCGCTATCGTGCTGAGCCCTGTATTTTGGGCCTCCACCGGCCTCTGCAAGCTGGCATTGATACTACAGTGAGGAATGGAAAACGCATAGCCACCAGTGTTGTTGTCTCAGGTGGTTATCCTGATGAAGTGGTGAATGAAGATGTGTTGATTTATAGTGGTGCTGGAGGAAAGCCGACTGGAAAGCCTGGTCATACCAAGCCTAAGGATCAGAAGCTAGAGGGAGGAAATCTCGGTCTCAAAAACAGCTTAGATATGAAAATACCTGTACGGGTCATATATGGGTGGGATACTAGCAAACGAGGCAAGGCTATGATGACCTATTCCTATGATGGGCTCTATGAGGTTGAGAATTACTGGCTTGACACGAGAACTTACAAGGTTAAAGGAAAGCTGATGGCTGCAGATGGGTTCAAGTTCCAGCTGCGGCGGATGAAGGGGCAACCTGAACAGAATTGGTGCAAGTTGAAAAGGATACAGATGTCGAAGGTGCGGGAAGGGCTTTGTTCAAAGGATATTTCTCTAGGTAAAGAAGAACATCCAATCTGTGTTGTAAATACCATCAACAACGAGAAAGTGCCGCAGTTTCGCTACATCACCAAGACAGTCTATCCATCATGGTACCAGAAGAGCTGGCCGAAGGGGTGCAAGTGCAAAAGTCAGTGCTCTGTGGAGACTTGCTCCTGTGTAGTTAAGAACAAGGGCAAGATCCCATTCAACTTTGATGGAGCCATTGTTCAGGAAAAGCCACTAATATATGAGTGCGGGCCCGCATGTGGGTGCCCTCCTTCATGCTACAATCGGGTCAGCCAAAATGGCATCCAGTTCCCTCTTGAAGTATTCAAGACCAAGATGCGGGGCTGGGGGGTGCGTTCTCTTCTCTCAATCCCTTCAGGAAGTTTTGTGTGCGAGTATGTTGGCATTTGGCGACCTAGCAGTGACATGGGGGTCAGATCGTCAGAGGGGGTTAAGGAGTGGTTCACTGTAGATGCGCAGGAGTTGGGGAACGTGGGAAGATTCATAAATCGTAGCTGCTCTCCCAATCTGTTTGCACAGCATGTGCTATTTGATCATGATGACAAGAAGATGCCGCACATCATGTTCTTTGCAGCTGAGAATATTCCCCCTTTGAAGGAGCTGACATACCAGTACAAGTACGGGTCGGTCCATGACTCTGATGGCAAGGTGAAGGTTAAAGAGTGCTATCATGGGACGTCATAGTGCAATTGGAGGCTCTAATAGTTTTGTAAGTTTCTCCTCTCTTTTCTCTTTCTGAGTTGCTTGAAGTGCGCAAAGATGTAATAGTGGCTAAGATGCAGTACTCGTCAACTGGTGTTGAAATACTGGTATTTGTATCTTCACATCAGAGGACTTTTATTCTGGATATTGGAACTTGCTTTAAGCAGCATCATGTGCTGTTAATAGCTTCTAACTTTGAAATGCAATTTAACTGATGTGTTCTGGTTTTCCTTTCTGGTGTTGTGATTTAGCTTCTTTAAATGGTAGTTGGTTCTTTTGTTTTTGCTAAAAGACTATGTCGAGAATTTTCTCTGATGGCCTTTTAAGTATTAATTAAATATATATTTTGACTTCATTGATTTACATCTAAGATGTAGTTTTGTTTCATAAGTTATTCCTTCTAGTTGCTTCTCTGTTTGTTTCGTACTGCATTGAAGTGTGCATTTGACTCAGCTTAATGATTTACTCGCAAGTTTGGAAAACAAAGCTTGCGAGATTTTGTCAGAGGAGAATGTTTTGATATGATTGTTATTTGTTCAAATAATCTAGGTATGCGCCTTAGCATTGATCTGGCATAGACGTGCTAAAACATTTTTTTTTCCCTATTATCAATAAGAAAATGAGTATTAAAAATAAAAAAGAAAGATGTCTGCAAATGACTTGTGATCAATTAGTTTAATTTACTTTTCAAAATTGAATTATTGCCACAGTATACCTAAGATTTCATACCCGCAATTTGTTCGCAAAAGAGGACACTCAAATTAGTTATCTAAGTCTATACTCTTTTTTTTTCTTTGGTCATGATCAATTGATTGCAGAAGCTATCATAATTGTTGTTTGATGTTTCGGCATATACGAGTAATGATATGGATCGGAGGGGTGCAGTATAACTATTTGCGGAAGGAGTTTGTTACCATGTGCCATCAGATATTTAAGTTAGGTAGTTAACGGATATGGCAAGTGTTTCGTAATGATCTTGAAAATCTGATTAGTGTTTTGAACGAGTCATAAAATGTGCTACGTTCAAAGAGAAATTGATACAATTGCAGAAAATGTCATTTAGTTTTTAGCATAATATAAAGATTTAAAGAACTCTTGGTGGATCACAGATTCACAGTAAGATAAAATGTCTCTAATTTAATAGCATGAAAATAGTTATCGGGCCCTCCAATTACGAGAAGTTGAGAGAGAGAGAGAGAGAGAGGCTCAAGTGATATGTCGCAACTAGCAAGCCACATCCAATAATCCAAATGTCCGAAAACTTTGTGGAAAAAGGAACACAAGGAAGTAGATTATTAACCATTTCCAGCTTCATGTTAGGCCCAATTGTCTCTAAATTTTTCATGTCAGTACCGCTAGCTTGGGTAAAGAACTAAAGATATGCTTGTTGATCAGATACGAATCATACGATCATTAGTTTCAGGCCTACAGATGAGAAATTTGAATGCAATAGCAAAATTGAGAGTTATTGTGATCCATTCCTTCCAGCGAGTACTAATTTGCTTGACCAAGTATAAACAGATAAGACAGAACATGAGTTGATCGCATAATTTAGATTTTCTGTGCATATAGTGTTAGTAGTTATCCTAATATTTTCTTATCAAATTTCTCTCTCCCCCCTTTCTTCTATATCTCTCACGAAACATCCAATTATGATAAAAAAGCATTGGGCTCGCCACACTTATGCTCACAACACACGGACCCGTATCCTCTACCCATCTCTATTAAGATGGGCACCCTGTCCATCTCATCCAAAATTATGATAAAAAAGCATTGGGCTCGCCACACTTATGCTCACAACACACGGACCCGTATCCTCTGCCCATCTCTATTAAGATGGGCACCCTGCCCATCTCATCACGACCGTCCGATCTAATCTTGACGATTAATTTTTTTCGGACCTATCAATCTGGTATTTATCACGGGGCACCCATTTATGATCGGACGGTTATAAAACCCGATGGACACTCTGGACGACGTCCAGAGGATATCATTCCCACAACACACAATGACACAGGGCTGGTATTGGATCGGGCTTATCAATGGGCCTACCCGTAGGCGTCCACTAATTGATACTGGACAGGAACAGACTCGCATCCTCAGCAGTCCTTAACCTTTTAAGGACTACTTGGGATAGCCGTTACCTTTTTTATTTAATATGTACAAATTTTAAAATTGAAATGTCGAATCCAAACAGTTGATCTTGTTCAATTTAACGGGCGATGTATTTTCATATTAGTTATATAATTTGGAGTTGATTTAATACTTGATTAAGTGCTCAACAAATGAACGAACTTGGTTTGATTAATTCTAATACGTTCATAATTTGAGCACTTATTTAAGTATCAAATCAACTCCAAATTTTATAAAACTTATATGAAAACGCATCGTCCGTTAAATTGAACAACAAGATCAACGATTTGGATTCGAAATTTCAATTTTAAAATTTTTACATATTAAATAAAAAAAGAAACGGCTGTCCCAAGCAGGATTTCGTTCGCCCAGTCTACAAGTTAGGCTTTTTTTTGGGAATCCCAGTCTAGATTAGAAATTTGTGTGTAACAGGCCGCTTCGCTGAGGACTTCAATTTTTCTCCTTTTTTTTTTTTGTGTTCGTTTCAACTTTCAACATATTACAGCTCCACGAATCTCCCGCACAAGTGAAATAGATGATGAAAAAGAAACATATGTTGCGATTATCGTTCTTTGCGTAGTATATCTGTGTGGTCGACCGTGTAGAGAAACATAAGGAAAATATACTTTTGATGATTATGCAGCACGGAAGTTTCACTCGATGGTGCGCAGAATATCTTAGAATGGCTGCCCTTTGTGATCATTTGTGTTGGTTTCTGTCGTGCAGCAAGTTTTTTGACTTTGGCGTTTGTTTCCGCTGCAACGTCGGCCAGACGGGCACTAATGAGTAATGACTGTCCCAAAAGTTAAAACATCTTAAAATTGATTTTCGAAAAGTATATAAGTATATACATCTCGTGAAGCCCGATTTAAATACCAAATTTATTTAAAAGAAAATAGAACGACAATGACGTGCGGAGTAAACGGATAAGATATTAGGACGTGCTAGCCCCTCCAATTGCCCCGATTTTTCTACTGTCCTTACCTGATCAAAACCGTTCAGTTTTGATTGATCGGTTAAGATCTTATAATGCAAATCCTCTGCCCAATCTTTCTGAAAAATGAGGTTCCATTCGGATCGTCCGATCTAGAATGAACGTTCAGATCTCTCTAGATCATCAAATGATCCATATATTATTGAAGAGGATCCGAACATCTTAAAAAAATTGGAAAGGATGATGAAATAGTGGAAGTGCCGCTGCAGTTGAAATTTGCTTGGCACTTCCTATCAATTCTTAAAAAAAGAAAATCGATTGGACTAGAAGGGAAAAGGAGAATGAGAGTGTGCGTGACTGGAGCTGGAGGCTTCGCTGCTTCATGGCTTGTCAAGTTGCTTCTTTCCAAAGGATTCATCGTCCATGGCACTGTCAGAGATCCATGTTAGTGTCTCTTTTTATTAATACCTATGATGGTAACTTCAGAAATTAAGATTAATTCAACCTTGAAAAGATGATTTATAAGGATATTTGTATTGTCCCTAGTACCTTTAGTTTTTTGCCTTATGCAATAGTGTTCTCAGATTATTGAAATCTCTGGTTGAATTTTCACCCAATTTACCTGGGAAATTTCCAACCTTTGTTTGAATTTAGTTTTTGTAGGATGGATTTTTGAATGTTATGAAAGCTGTGGTTTGTCTTGTAAATTTTTTTATTGGTCTATGTTGATGTGTAGGACCCACTTGATCATTCTATGTTGTTTTCTACCTAATTTATCCCAGGAAGCCCCAAAATTTTGTTTGACTCATATGAAGTCTGAAAAATAGTATGTTATATGTATCCTCTTGTATTTAAAGTGACTTCTTGTTTGAATTTGGTCTGCAGCTGCCGAGAAGTATGCACACCTTAAGAGACTGGATAATGCCACACAAAACCTTATTCTTTTTAAGGCTGATCTACTTGACTATGTCAGTATAGCATCTGCTGTGGCAGGTTGTGAAGGGGTCTTCCATGTGGCAAGTCCGGTACCGTCCTTCGTAGTTCCTAATCCTGAGGTATGTGTATATTGCGAAATGTCGTACTTGCCGTCGTCAATACAAGCTAGCTTGTGACTGTACTTGCATGTACACTTTTCTAACCAGTCTCAGGATCTTGCATTATTAGTAAGGGAGGCCTCCCTATCCTGGTAACAGAAAAAGATTATGCATGTTTCTATTGGGCAAATACTGAGCCAGCACCTGTACATGCACAACATGCTTGTGCTTGTTTTCATGGCACAACTTTCCGTACTGTACATAACCATGCCAGTATAAACAGTCTCATACTGCAGAATATTTTTGGCTAAAAAGCTGCACGAGAGAATGAAGAAAATGCAAATTGTAATGTGCAAGCCTGTCACTTAGGTATTTATACCTGTTCAAGAATGTGACTAGCTTGCTTAGAGAAAATGACATTAATTTATTGGTGTTTTAACCTTTATCAATATATTGACATCCCTAACCCCCAAGCCTCCACCCTCCCTACTTCCACACACGCACACAATTGGAAAAGGAGAAGGAATCATAAACTAAAACAATAATCATATATTTAGTTGGTAATTGTGCTGGTCTGTCTGGAGATATTGAAAATTTACACAACACAGACCCCCCCACATGACAAGCCTTTTGAAAAGTTGATTGGCCTTAGAATGAAGTCTGGTTTGCTCCATATTTTGAAAAAGGGGCATCAAATTTATGAATAGGCCTGACATAATTTAACTATAGAAGTTGTCCAAATCAAATTTCAACTTGACGCTGACCTTGCTTTCACCAAAATTAACCTTATTCTAACGGCTGATTGGATGTAGGCCAGAAGAAGCTTTGAGCAAGGAATATGTTATTATTCCAAGGTTTTGCTAAAAGAAGGAACTAGGTTTGTTCTTCCCAAACCAACTTTTCAAGACCAAACCAAACATAGAATAGCTTATTCTTGTTCTTTGTTCTTGTTCAAGGTGAATCCAAACACCTAGGATGTGGTTGGAACCCAAATTTTCCTTGATTAACCCAAACATTTGAGTCTTAACCATATTTCACATGAATGAAGGTACTGCTTGAACCAGCAGTGACTGGTACAAAGAATGTACTTAAGGCAAGTCTAGAGGCAAAAGTGAAGAGAGTTGTCATGGTATCGTCTGTATCTGCCATATATATGAAACCAGGTGGGCCGAAAGGTGAGGTCGTGGATGAGTCGTGCTGGTCAGACGAGCTCTATTGTAGAACCACTAAGGTTGCTCATCTATTTGGTTTTTAATTACTATAACAAGGATTTATCTAGATTTTCTCGAAAGAGCTTGCAACATTAACAAATCAAGGCTCTCGCTACCTAGCCTTCAAAAAAAAAAAAAAAAAAAAAAATTAACAAATCAAACCCAATCGCCCCAATGAATTGCAATTGACTTACCCTCTTGTCTAAAAATCTCATCAATTGTACTGTGCAATTTCAAACCAGTGCTACTGTTTCCAGATGACCTAACCCTCTTGTTAAAGGGGTTGTTCATTAACATTTTTTTGTGGCAAATGAATTGTAATGAAAATATCTCATATATTACTTTTTTGTCATGAATATTATATCTAGACAGTGATATACACAATCTAATGTTTAATGACCTTACTTTCTATTTTCGTGTTACCAGAATTGGTATTGCCTATCAAAAACAGTTGCTGAGAGACAGGCACTCGATTTTGCGTCAAAAAATGGATTGGATGTAGTAACAGTTTGTCCAAGCCTTATATTTGGTCCAATGCTTCAATCAACAATCAATGCAAGCAATTTGGTTCTGATCAATCTCGTCAAAGGTAAAATGAATTTTCATGTTCTTGCCCTGCAAATCCCCAAATCTCATGTGTGATCCAGCAAAACATCTACCTATGAATTTTTAGTATATAAAATTATAAAAAATACAAAAAATTATCCCTTCTTGTGAAACGCTAATCAACATCCCTTGTAATTATATTTTCTTGTAATTTTGTTGAAACAGTGCCTAAGTAACACCTAGAGAATTACTGAGAAATATTGCTTGGTTCTGATATCCTTTGTCCTGATCCAAATGTCAGAAAAACTATCACTTCTCTCCTTATGTATATTGCTAATTCTTATTCCTCCACGTCCAAATTTTGTGAAAATACAATACCTAGACTTCTGTCTATTCGATATCCAGGTAGAGTTAAATAGTGCAATAGGTAGCAGTTCAACTGTGTCATGTGCCTGATTAGAGATGAGAAATATCGTTGCACTAAGTATGGGCCGAAGATGAAGAAATGAAGAATGGGTAACCGCTGGTTAAAAAGATAATAGCTATGAATTATTTCTATTTCCTTTGTTTACCTTAATTTACAGCTGTAATAATTCTATTAGGAAATGATAATAAATATGGGTCCCCTCTAACTATTATAATAGAGGAGGACAACGCATAGGAAGATCATTCAGAAATTCAAAATCAAAATTATTACAATATGTTTCTTTCGTTCTATTTGTTCCTTCCTTTTACAATTTTGTCTCTTACGATTTCTTTCTGCATTTAAGTCTAATTTTATTCCACCAAAATTTATAAAAACTACAAAAAGAGATCTATTGATTGTTGCGGGACACGACAAACTGTAGATAAGGGAGGTCCATAGATTAATTCTAATATTTATAGGCTATGTCAGTAGAAATTCCTTGGTTTTTTAGGGTACACCTTACAAAGAATGTTTTACAATTGATAGGTTTCTGTGATGTTTATTTGTTTTGTGGGGTTGCACATCAAAATGTCAAACTTGCCTGGAGATACAAATAGAAATGGCAAAAAATAAAAGTTACTTTTGTTTTTGTTTTTTTTTTAAACTGGGAATTGTGACAGGTACCCGTGAAACAGTAGAAAATACCACTAGAAATATAGTGGATGTAAGAGATCTGGCAGCGGCATTGCTTTTGGTGTACGAAAATAAGGAGGCATCGGGTCGGTACATTGCCAACTCTCATATCAGGAATACCCATGACTTGATTGGCCTTCTCAAGTTTCTCTTTCCAAATTATATTTATCCTAAAAGGTAAGTTCTCAAACTGCTATGGCTTATAACAATTTAGTAATTCAGTGACCAAAAAAATATAAGATTCTGGGTTCTTTGGTGAAGTGCACCTGATACTTTGTGGTAGTTGGAAAAAAAAACACACAGACATTCATTGATTAGACGAGCGTCACCCCATCATTTTTTATATTTGAATGCAGTAGTTGACAGTCCGGTTGGCGTGCCAGAAACATCTTTTCTGTAGTTATCTGTCGAACTTTTCCTGATTCTAGATTAATACTAATCATTTCTCAGCATGAATAGAATTCAAATGAATGGCAGGCTAGAAATTTCCAAAGTTATCTGAATTGGATGTAAAGTAGTCTAGTTGAAAGGAATAATTTACTTTGAAATCACTTAAAGTCTAGGAATAATTTATGAATAGCTCATAAAAATGTTCAGTGTCATTTAGTAAAAGGGCGTAATTTGCAAAAGGGTATGCTTTTCACTTAATTGACCATATATAATTTTCTAATTCAGCATTGTAGAGGTAGAGGAAGGGAAGGTCGTAAGTTCTAAGAAGCTTCAATTGCTAGGATGGAAATTTAGGCCGTTAGAAGAGACACTCAAGGATGCCATCAATTATTACCAAAATGCACATCTTCTCGATGAATAAATGAAATATACAAAGTAACTATGGTTCTTGTCTTTCTGTGGTGCAAAATGTAGCAAACCTATTTCTGGTAATGTAGGTATCATTTTTGTCGTGATCTTCAGTATGAAATATCCTATCTAAATGAGGCATCTATTTTTCCTCTAGCTGTAAACAAAATGAGTTTGGTTTGTAGGTTTATTCCCAAATCAAACTCCTTGGTTTCAAACCTTACATGCAATAATTGTACTAGTGATAAGTTTGAACTTGCTGACATTTTTCTTGTTTGTAAATTGTAATATACTGTGTTCATTAGATTTCTCTTATTTTATGGTACTTGGTTGCTCGTGGATTAAAAAAATTTTCATAGGCACTGGGTTCACAAACAGTCTCTGTAAAGTTTATATATGAACTAAATGTAGTATTACCCGTAATTTTTTTTTTAAAACGCATAAGACAGAAATTTATATTTAATAATAAATATAAAAAAAAAAAGAATTTTGATTATAAACATCTGAAGGCACCATTGCCATTGGCACCATCGCAGCTGCACCGCTAGGAATGGCGTTGTAGAAAATAATTTTTAAAATAATAATATTTTTTTATTTCCAAAAATAGTGACGTGTCACTGTATTGATGGTTAGATAATTTTTTATTTGAAAATAATAATATTTTTTAAAATATTATTATTCCTTCGAAATAAAGCTATTTTTTTAAAAATAATAAACACCAATTCTATTGGCGTTTCAAGAAAATTTATATTTTTATAAATATAGTAATTATTATTTAAAAATTGTAAGCGCCTGGAACTAGCGTGGGTAGAAAATTTAAATTTTTTCAAACTTGAAAAGTGGATGCGATGGTACTTTATCATTAGGTTAGGCGTGCTAGTGGGGTGGCGCCGTTGCCGGCATGCTATCTGACATGTTTATTGTTAAAATTAATTTGTTTATATGTTTATTATTTAATAATTAAAATTTTGTGTTATGCCTGTTAAGCAAAAATTACGGTAGTATTAGCTAGATGCAAGAAAAAAAAATACAAGAAAATTATGAGAAAGCTAGACAATGGAGTTCGATTTTCAACTTCTGCAATCATCATAACTCGGGGTAAAAGATTTGAGATGCAAATCTGTGAAACGATAGAAGGTTGCAAATGAAACAAAACATCAAACACATTAAGCATAGTATTTGTATTCTACATTGAATGAATGTAAACTGCAATAAGGTACTTACTAGGAGACTGAAATCAGCTTCTTTGCCTAAAGATATCTGATTTGGCCTCCCCTATTGACTTGGCATGCGTTCGGGTCTTGTCTTTTGATTATAAGATATTTATTGATTCCTCTAGATAATTTCTTGAGTTTTTGTTTAGGCTTAATATTTACATTCTTAACAATGGGAAAAAAGGGGAGAAAATAACTGAGAAAGAAATTGATTACATCATTTAGAATAACCCCAAAAGAAAAGTACTTCGGCTCTTATTCCATTTTTCTATTTAGTTGAGGTTTTGACTTTGTCAAGCGTGAGATGTTCAACAGGGAAATACTTTATTCCCACAAGATCACCTACTTTGCTTATGACCTGAAAATATATATTTTTTTTTCAAAAATATCCTCACAAATCTCCTAAAAATTAACTTGAGCAATAAAAAAATTTCCTGAAAGGTTTCTTCATTGAGGGCATTTTTAATAGAATACTGTCCAGGAGTACAAGGTGACACACCTGACTTCTTCCCAACCTAAAATAGATCTAGTACAAAAGTTTCAGCCAACAAAAAAAGTTCCTAGCAGGCATAATTAAACAAAATCCAAAAGTTAATTAAAGGCCATAGGTTTGAGTGATTTAATTTCTGCTAGGATATAATAGGGCTTATTTCAGATACTTCCACGGAGTCAGTGTACCAATCATACTTATTTTTGGTTAAAAAACACATAATAGTTAGGAATAAAATCATTTTAAATAGTTTTAAAGAAAACAACGTAGAGTAGCCTGATAGAAGTACCATGATATAACATACCAACAGAACCACATCAATGAGATCATCAGTACACAGCTACAGTTAGGAAAATAAAATTAAAATAGTACCTCCAATGCTTTGATGAGATCCTCACGAGTGTGTGCAGCAGATATGCATATGCGAGCCCTTGCTAGAAGCAACGGTGTGTACGGGAATGCAATCGTCACAATCGCAAGCTATATGCATTTCCAAGAACATTAGCAGCATATCATCAAAATCATCATCAAAAGATACTCCAATTTGAGAGAGATTTTCTACAGTGTTTTTAATGATGTGATCATTGCATCATCCATTCAATTTAGACCGTTCTCAATTCCATAGATTAATGGACGCCTCCATTTTCAAATTTAAGATTAAATAAAGTTTAGTTTTTAAATTGTTTAGGCACTTTTAAAAATTCATTTGACTATGAAAATTTATGTATACTCACAGAAATATAAAGAATCCAGAGATATAAAATTTTTTAATTATAGACTTATAAACAACTTTAAATAATTTTTCGAATCTCATAAAATGTAATCTGCATAAAAGTTTTGTATTTAAATTGTTTAGAGGGCTTGAAAAAATTATTTGGTTATGAAAATTTATGTACTTACTCACAGATATATGAATAATTTATTTATATAAAATTTACAATTATAGACATAAATATTTTAAATAAGTTTCTAAATTTCATAAAAATTGAATCTCCATAATTTCATAAATGTCATTAGGTTTTTAATTAATTAAAGGAATTTACAATTTTATTAGTACATGAAATTTTATAAATGATCCCCAAATCATAACAAATCCAATCATTCTATAGAGCTATTTTAAATCTAATCTTACAATTTTGTGAAATATGAAATATTTGGTATTTTTATTATTTGATGACATTTATTAATTTAACAAGCCATAAAATTTTATATCCTTCATCATAAAAACATGAAATACCCGATAATATAAAAAAAATTTATAGTTAAAGAGTTTTAAAATATTTTCTTCATATTTATAAATCTGATGACTTAAACTCTATTTTTTCAGAAATATAATTTTATTTTCATTGTTTCTAAACCTTTCCAAAATTTGTTGAAGTATAAAAAATATATATACATTGTAACAAAATTATAAAAAATATAATAATACGAATTTTTTTTCTTTTATACTTTCATAATATTTTCCATAATTATTTTACTTCTATAAATTTTCATTGTGATTATAAAATGATATTTATTGATAATCGAATTTCAACTCTTTGATTTATCGATGAGAATTAAAAATATTTGATGGTATAATTTTATCGGGTTAACAACCAAACATGTTTCTAACAATCTAAATGGATATCGCTCCATTCTAAAAATACAATTTATGATACTATTATACATATCCTTAACTAATGCAATGTCAAAATGACAATTGTTGTCTCTAGCTAGCTATAGAAAATTGTTCATGAGACAATATTAATGGTACCTTCTAATTTAGTTTTAATTCTATTAAAAAAATTGCCGCTAGATATATTTGTTCCTGTTTTTAATTTATAAAATATGGAAAATAAAACTTAATCACGCGAAGAGCCTAATCATGGCTAGTTATATTTATGATATATCTTCTAGCACATTGTTAAGAGAGAGGGTGGTGCATTATGTACATTTTGACTGAGGCATTCACGGGAGAAGGCAGGGATCTTGGCAATGTTATAAAGCATGATGGGCATGATAGGGGAGTCCTTGTCCCCCAGCACCTCAAACCCCATCTTCTGTAGCTCTGACCTGAAGAAGTTGCTGTTTTCCCTTATCTGTGTCAGCTTTTTTGCCCCTGTCAATATTTAATTCTGTATCAAGTACCACTGCAATATCAATTTGAAATTTTTTAAAAAGTATGAAGTTTGGTAAGGGGAGTAGATACCTCGATTGGTGCCGTCTTCACCAAGAATAACTTTCATGGAAGAGATGGCTTGCTGAACAGCAGGTGGTGACATCGAAGTCGCATACAGATGTGCAGGGCATGTCTGCTTCAGATATTGGATTATTTCCTACAATAAACAAAATTAATAGACCAAACAAAAGTTAATTGTGTATTACTATTCAGTTGTTATGTACTGTTAATGTTTAATACAATAACTTAATAAATAATAACTGTTAAAATACCAGCCTAATTTGGACATCGTCATCATCATCCACGCCAGAATACACCAATGTCACACAACAAAATTAAAACAGCAATGCAAAGCAAACAAGAAAAAACTCAAGAAGGTTTTTGTTCCATTTTACCTGACTGGTGCAGGGTTTGCACAAGGTACACTCACCAAACTCCAAGATGAAAGGTAAGTGTGATCTTGGAGATTGAGTAACAAGATGCTGCAAATTCACTATACAAGTTCCAAGTGCCATGGTGATCATTGTAAATTTTGGAATGTTTTAGAGTTAAAGACTAATATTAAGTACTGTACTGTACTTTTGATGCAGCAATATAGCCTCCACAAGAGCCAAAAGACTTGGTAAGGGTGCCCATCATGATGTCAACATCAGCAGTGTCCACACCTAGTTGCTCACAAACACCTCTTCCAGTTCTCCCTACAGCTCCAATGCTATGCGCCTCATCCAAGTATGTATAAGCCTATTAAACAAATTTGTTTTTAACAAAAGAACAATCGAGAGAAATGATTAGTCTGCAATATTAACATCTCAAAATAAACGCTCCTATACCTTTGGCTCAGTAAAATTTTGATCCATCATACCTTCATACTTTGTACCTTTTGGAAGTATATACAAGGTACATATCCTATATGCTTCCCTTCATCCACCTTCACTTATAAGCCTTTTTCTACACTTTAATATATGTGGTGCTGGTATTGAATCTAACCAGTACTATCCAGTCAGATATCGGTAATACTATCAAGCTCAGCAAAAGCACAATTTGAGGAAGAACAATCACATGACCTCATGCAGATCAAGCCCACAACTACAAAGAATAAAACCAATATTCTTCAAGTAACTATTGGAAAAAATGAAACCTTGTATTTCTTGCAAACAGCTATTATCTCTGGTAATTTGCAAAATTCTCCTTCCATACTATAAATGCCCTCAATTATTACAATAATTTTGTTCCAGGGTCTATACATGTGTGGCTGTCCATATGCAATTTGCTCTCTCAGCACCTCTTCTAAATGTGATGCATCTGCAAAATAATTTTGCAACATCAGAGGTCAAAGTTTTTATTAATTTTACAATTAGTAAAAAAAAGGTGTCTTATTATTGTTATTATTATTTTTTTGTTTCATTTTTATGGTCTATTAAACCAAGTATCTGCTTGTAACGGTCCCTATCAGTATACAGAATGCTTACTGTCAGTGGCGAAGCTAGGATCTCGTGTCAGCAGGGTCCGTAATTTTTTTTCTGAAAATATATGTCTGATGTAACGTCTAATATAAACATAGTATAATAATAATTTTTAAATAAGTAACTCTAAAATAATGTAACATAAAAAATTCATGAGAAATCAAATATATATTATAATAACAACACAAAATTTAAAATAATATATCCAATATACAAAATAATAATTCAAAAGTCAGACAATAAAAAAATATAACAATTTGCTATGAATTTTTATTTTCTCATAATTTTGCATAATAGGTTCATTAGAAATCTTATTGAACACTTATTTTTCTATATTATAAATATATAAAGATGGGATGCGTACTGAGGAGTTCAGCCATTATTCAAGCCATAGTATTTCAAATTTTTAGTGCTGCTCGGAAATTTTTTGACAAGTATTTAGAATTTTTAATTCATATTTTTATATAATATCCGAATAGTATTTTTAATCTTCTGTGATAACTTTTGTTTATTATGTCCTAAAGTTTATGAAACATTAAATAGACGAATCACGCAATCTGCGAGATTAGCGCTAGTGTATATATATGCTACAAATAATTATTCATCCAAACATTTTTCCTTTTATTCTAAGTTTTGTCTTAATAAGATTCATTGCGGAAGAAGAAAAAATGTGATTCATCAAGCACAAATGCTACCTGGGTCCTATGTAATTTTTTTTAGGAGTCGTTATGCAATTCCAATCAAACACGACATGTTCAGCTGGGTCCTTCAAATTTTTGAGATGGGTCCATGACTTCTTGTATATATATTTTTTTATACAGAAATGTGTATGTCTAAGTAATTTTTTTTTTTTTTGAGGTGGGTCCATGGACCCACCAAAATATATATAGCTTCGCCCCTGCTTACTGTTATGTTGGAAAACCCGAATTGTTGCACCAGATCCCCTTGCACCATTGACAATTGAATTATGGTTCAAGGAGTCGCTAATAATAAGGCCACCCTGGATCAATAAAAAATCTAGATCATTACTTGTGAGCTAACTGTACCAATATTTTTCTGATCACATCTTTATATCTTTTCAGATTTAGCCTGTCAAATACTGTACAAACCTTGCCAATGAGAGCTGGAATAATGGCAGAATTTGTGGCATAACCCATGCCAAAGAGAATAGCCGCCGGTTTCCCAACAAATCTTGCAATTAAGTCCTCCAGCTCAACATGTAATTTAGTTGTACCTGGATAATTCAGTAAAAGTTAAACACTTACACCTGTGCAAGATACTCCCCAAAAGGAAATCTCTTGTTCCATGGATTTAAGTAATTATAATCAGTTTGAAACTTTTATCTGTTTTGGTTGCAAATATTTGCATTATGTTAATCTACATGTGAGTATTTTTATCTTTGAGTATTTAATCAGTTTGAGGATTTCTATCTTTTTTGGTCTAATTGCCGAACCTCTACGAATCAAAAGCATTCTAAATTCAGCTAACAATAGCAATCATTTTTAACCCTGTGTATTTTCAAAAGTTCACTGCATTTAGATTGATAAATTCTACCTCCATCAACTCTGGCACTGCATGTGCTGACTGAGTATTGTTTAAGAGACCGGATGACACGTGGAGTACTGCAGTATTCATCTGCCGCAGCAAATCCAAGGTAATTGTACGAACCCAGATTTAGGCACTTGGTTGTCTTCTCTGTGCGACTGTTTTCATTTAAAAAAGTGTACAATATAAAATGAATCCTTGAAAAAAAAAAAAACGTGAAGAGTAAATAAGAAATATCGTGCACCCTAGGCCTTAACTTCCAAATTTTATACCAATAGTCCGGAGTGGACATCTTTGTTCCTCACTGAAAAAAACGAAGATAGTTCTCCCATTTCATCTTTTTACAGGGGCTCATTACAATGTTATTTAAAAATTAAGAACGAGTTTCAATTTCAATTAATGTAAATCAGTTATTTGAAAGCTAATTATTAAATCTAAAATATTTTAATTTTTTTAATCTATATCTATTTGACGAGTTTGTTGTACAAACAAACCAAAACCGAAAACCTTATTATTTGTTTTTTTTATTAAAATTTGTTGAATTTCCAATATAAACTGAATTTTTGCTACAGAAGAATCTTTTACTGCAGTTAAATATCCGTTTTTCTCTAGATATTTCGAGGAATACATTCTTTTTGACACAGAACTACATTTTTTTTTTTTGGAATTGCCATTTAAAGAAAATTGTTTATTATTTTTTTTTGTATTATGTGAAAGAAATTTATTGTTAAAAAAATAATTATTCATTTATCATTTTAGATATTTTTCTAATATTTATGAAAAATTTCTTGGCTATGGTTATTTATTATCGTTTGACCTGACATAACAAACAAGCATAAAATATTTGCATGTATATGTTGTTAGGTATCTAAATAGAAGACAAAGAAAAAGCAGAATAAAATAAAGAAAATGGAGAATTAAATTAAAAAAATAAAAAATATGGAGAATCTTAATAACTTAATAATACTATATTCATAAGTAATTTCTAATAAAAAAAAACTATTGAGTTCTTTCGAAAATTTTAGTTTTTAGTTATATATATGTTTTAATAATATATATTACCCGACTAAAAAGATATGTTTGTTATGCATTGAACTACAGAAAACTTTTTTTAATTAAAAAAATGTGTTGAAATTAAACAAAATCTTCAAATATGTGTGTATGAATTAAAAAAATAGGAAGATTAATAAAAACAAAGATACAAAACATTAAATAAAATAATAAATCAGATGAGACCCTCCCATTTCCTGAGTATTTAACTCCTACTCCTATTTGCAAAAAGAGTATTGAAATAGTGTATCTTATTTTCTATATTTTTTTTTGAGAAAAAATAGACTTTTTTAGTAATTTTTGATAAAGGCAAATTGATGTTAGTACTTTATCTGTTGGATATGCTTTTACCCCATAGAAATATTGAATAAAAGAAATTTGTGTAGTGCTTTGTAACCCTAAAAATTAAAAAGCAAATATCCATCAAAGTACGTAAGTTAATGTACTCGAAACATATAAACTGCTATTAACATGCCGTGAAATAATTAGCTGTACGCATTTTGGAAATGCGTAAGCAGACTCACCATAGGGTCTTATTATTGTCGTTCGAGTAGCGCTCGACCACATCAAACCAGGCATCAGGTGCACTTGCAATCGGCCTCTCAAAGCAGTCCTGCCATTTTATCACTCAATTAATTCTGTTACTACGTACGCAAGTAGTGATTGTACGAACCCAACAATAATCCAACAACGTTTGTCAAATGAACTCGTACAACTCCGTAATTCTGCAACAATTGCATTAGGCCTGATGTCTTGTACAATTTAAATGAAGGAATAAATACCGATCCAAGAAAGAATTGTTGTGCTGTCATAATTAGCATTTGGATGCATGAGAGGTTAGTCTAACTTTTATAATAGTAAACTTATTTGTTAACCTACAAATGTCTAATTAAGGGAGTGTTTAGCAACACTATATAGTAGTGAGATCAGTAATTAAGGTTAGTACTTTTAAGTAATTGTAGGTTAACAAATTAGTTTACTAAATAAAAAGTAGAATTAACTTAATGCATGTCAAATGTATCCTAAAAATACTAACCTTAATCATTGATCCCACTACTCTATCGTGTTGCCAAATGCCCCTTACTGGATAATAATTTACACAAAAACAACTCTGTCACACTTCCTAACGTACAAACTTGGAATAGCGACTCGAACAGGAAACCAGTCAAACCACAACATGAAAGTAAATTAAGAAAACAGATGTAGATTGTTAAAAGACACGAGAACTACGTAAAGGGCCGATAACGGCTTCTATCTAATGGGCTTGTAAGTTAATTGGCCCAATTTTGTGATGTTACCTTCTACTAATAGGATTCTAAGTTTATTGGGCCACTATTTGATGTTGCTAGAAACATTTTTCTTTTTATCTTTTGGGAAAAAAAGACCCACCTGAATTCGGAGATGGAGCCGCCTTGTGTAGAAATCTTCATATCCAAAACAAATTGGTGCATAACCCTATGTCATAAGTGAAAAAGTTGATACATAAAGTTAGCAAATTTATAAAGATATCCATTTGAAGCATTTCGATTTGTTAGAAATCCTTAAAACCTAGGAAAAAGCTGTGATGGAAACCTTCAATTAATGCTAATTGGGAAAAAAAAAAACTAATTTGGCAATTGACATAGAATTATTGGAATCAATTTTGTCAACATAATTAGCTTCATCGTGGCATGTATGTAACCGCTGATGCTTGTAAAATACCCGAAAGTATCTTTGTAAATTGATTTCCACGTTGACCTTCAACATTTATTTAGTGAATTTTATAAACAACAAATAAAAAAAAAATATGCTACAAAAATGATGAAGATTGAACCTGAAGATTGTTCAATTTAGACCAATCAAGGAGCTTTTCAAAGAGATCTCTCAGATGGCCAAAAAGGAAAAGGATGCGATAACTGAGCAGCGTGGTCAAAGTGGTGAAGTAAGGTGACCTCACCATTCTCCAAGTTTCACAGTTTTGCTCCTGCACCCTCTCTCTCTTTTCAGCAAGAGCTTTACGAATGTATGTATGTGTTGCCGAGAGATGGATGGAGTGAAATGTTTTCTAAGTAATTCAAGTCAGAAGGTAAGTTATGGGAGGTGATATGTGAAGTTAAAGCTGTTCTCCTGAAATTTATGAGAGAGAAGAACAAAATATGTATTCTGTTGATTTGTTTTGTCTCTTATTTCAGTGGATATAATTATCTATACAGGGTTCAATATAGAATTCAAATTTATATGATTAATTTACACTGGTTTGTTAGATCTACTATCTAGTATCTACAAGTGGCTATGAAAGTTGTTGGCTCCAGTGGCATATTCTCTTGTAGAAGAGAAGACTTCCTTATAATAGAAATTTTCCTTTTTCCCCTTTAATGGGAACTCGCAGGATTTAGATTAGATTAAAATGCCAATGTGTTCTCTATTAAAAAACTTGAAGCGACCCCAAAGTTCCAGATTTCTAACCAGCCTCCAAGCCATACGATATATCAAAAAAGAGTAGTTCAAAATAACATAAACAGAAATTACAGCAGGCGAATGCCTTTTAGTAATATCAAAATACCGAGTGTACTGCAACTGTAAGGCAGCTGTACATGTACTGAAATAATTGAGGAATATGGGGCACCGGTAACCTGTTGCCTTGATCACGAGTTTGCACAAGGAAAATCCGCAAATAGAAAGCCCTCTGTCATGCTTACTGGTAAAGCTAACCAAATTAACTGCCCTGGAAGATGGAGAAAGTTAATTAAGAAGCATAAGTAGGTCGCAAGTTCATTCTCCATCAAGCATCTCTGACATGTCGCATGCCGTGAAATGTGGTACTGCTATGAAAATTTGTTCCGGAGAGAGCCATAACTAGGAGACTGAAAATAAATACATTTTAGCCCTTGGAGTTCCACTTCCACTTACTATTCCGGACAAAATCATTTACAATTAGGTCTTTGCATAGCCATAAGGAGTTTATAACCCTCTTTGGCTGTGTGGCTGGCCAGTCGGCTGGTGCATATTTGTTTTCTTATGAATAAATTTTAGAAGAAAATTTTTATTAAACTTAACAACATTTGTATACCTTGCCTTTCACATCCACCGGATTACACACTTTCTTCCATGAAATGAACGTCATATATCTGATTTTATCAGTCTTCTCCATATGTAAATGTCAAATGTCAAAAGTATAAATTATTGCTAAAAGAGAGGAGAATAGGAAATTTGAATAGGGATGTGTGTATTCCTTATTCCTTATTCTAATACCAAGATTTTGTTAGAATATGAATAAGAGCCCTGAGCCCGAATAAACCTAAATTCTTTATTCTTGTTTTGTTTGATTTTCACCGGAATAAGAAATAAGGGACTTATTCCTTATTCACCTCACTTCCAAACACACCCTCATTATTATTTTAATACCAAGAGTTCTTAAGTCTCAACGGATAGTCGGTCCCAATCCTTCATTATTATATTTGTTTGAATTGAAATATTTAACTCCTTTCATTTTGATCCCTCGTGAGAGAATTGTTAATAAATGCTAATAAACCACTTCTTATTGTTCTGCGTCGCTTGGCGGCGGACTACCATATATTTCTTTTACCTTTCCTATTTTCTTTTTCTTTTTAGAACATCAGTTCTAATTTTTAAAATGAAAAATAGAACGGATAAAAAGTGGTGCCCGCTTCAATTGGTCGGAGTTCTCTGGATGGTTCTTATCTAATCGAAACCGTTCATTTCAGATAGGGACAGTTGAGATTTAACATGACATCAAAACTGCCCCAACTAACCCTCTGTCCGATCTTACTATAAATCAAGTTCAATTTAAAATGTCCGATCTAGAATGAACGTTTTGATCTCTCCAGGATCATCAAATGCTCCCTAAATTGTTGGAGAGGATCTGAATACAATATTGAAGAAAGCACGATGAAATAGTGGAAGCGCCGCTATATTAGAAACTTGCTAGCAAGGCGCTTCCTGTCAATTCTTAACTAAAATTAGAAAAACGATCGGATTAGAATGGAAAGCGAAAATGAGAGTGTGCGTGACTGGAGCTGGTCCTGGAGGCTTCGCTGCTTCATGGGCTCATGGCTAGGCCCGGCGACGATATACCGTTTACTGTGTGCCGTGCACGTTCCGTGCCAACGGACATGGAAAGAAACGATATTTTCATTTCATTTCCGAGATGGAACGTATTTCGTCATATGTTTGTGTGGAATACAGTTGAAATTGAGTCGCTCCGTCCAAACGGAACGGCTAAGGAATCGTTCCGGTATATACCGTTGTCCAAACAGAACGACAAATGAAATGAACGTTCGACACTCGTCAAGTAGACCTATATAAATATAATACAATAGCATATATATATATATATTTTTTTGGATTGTTTAAGCCGGTTGGCGATATATTATAAAACTATTATGTAGACCTATATAATATTATACATATTATTATTTATAATGATAATTGTAAATATAAATTATTATTATATATTATATTATATATTGATGTTCATAAACATAAAAAAAAACAAGATGTGCTAAGTCAAATCTGAACCGGGCCTGATAAGGATCATCCGCTAGATCCATCATCCCCATCATCCGCTCATTAATAACAGAAAAACGCGTGGAGAAAACACGTGAATCATCCTAGCGATTCCTAGCCCTTTCCATTCTGGTCCGCGCTTTCCCCCCTTCTTCGCGCTTTCCTTGTTTACTCGCGCCATTTCCATTCTGCTCAGCGTCATCCTCTAGTTGTTGAATCTAAAACTATTTTTGTTGAAGATACTAAGTAACTTCAATAGTTAGCTTAGTAACTTCAAGAGTAATAGTTTCAACTTCAACAGTTAGCCTAATAACTTCAACAATTAGCTTAGTAACTTCAATAGTTAGCCTAGTAATTTCAACAGTTAGCCTAGTAATTTCAATAGTTAGCCTAGTAACTTCAAGTGTAATAGTTTCAACTTCAATAGTTAGCCTAGTAACTTCAACAGTTAGATCAGTAACTTCAATAGTTAGCTTATTAACTTCAAGAGTAATAGTTTCAACTTCAACAGTTAGCCTATTAACTTCAAAGCTAATTGTTGAAGTTGAAATTATTATCGTTGAAGTTACTAAGCTAACTATTGAAGTTGAAACTATTACCATTGAATTTACTAAGCTAATTATTGAAGATATAAAACTAACTATTGAAGCTAAAACTATTGTTCACTACCACAAAAAAGGCTTTCTGTAACAAGCCATTTATAACGTTTTTTCTTAAACACGTCACAGACCATTTGGCGCGTAAATCCTCATTTAATTTGTAACGTTTTTCATATATTACACGTTATAAGTGTTTCCCGTCATAAAAAAAAAACATGTTAGGCCTTCTGTGACGTCTTTTACCAAATAGACGTCACAGATCTGTGACGCCTTTTAACTAAAAGACGTCACAGAAGCTAAGACAGATTTTATGACGCCTATTTTATAAAAGGCGTCACATATTCTTGCAGACATTTTTCCCGCCAAAAAGATTCCATGCAGATTATAAAAGCCTTCTGTAACGCCTATTACTTAAAAAACGTTACAAATCTGTGACGTCTTTTTGTTAATAAACGTCACGGAATGTGACAATTTGTGACGTTTACTCCATAAAAGACGTCACAAATTCCTCTGTAATTTTTAAAAGCGATCGATCGACTTCCTTTCTCCCTCCTCCATTATTTTTCTCAGCCGGCGCTCCAACTAACCAATTAAAGACCACGAAAAATTTAGTTTTTCCATATTCAATTTCTCCAAAAAAAATAGCAAAAAATTTCGAAAAATTCTTAAAAAATAAGAATTAGAAAGAGAAAGAGAAGGAGAGCATATTGAAGGTAAAAAAATTAAATTTGAACAAATTTTTCATATTTTCATATTTTCGTATTTTGTTTTTATTTTTATTTCGGTTTGTATTTAAAAACTAGAAAAAAATTATAAAAAAATCTGAAGAAAATAAAATTGTAAAGAGAAAGAGAAGGAGAACATAATAGTTAAGAGAAATTAAATTTATTTCTCTTTTTTCTATTTTTTGTCTTATTTATTTCGGTTTTCTCTTTATTTATGCTTTAAATTAATGAGAATACTTATTTTTTTGACATTAAATTTTGAAGTCTCATTCAAGAAGAAGAATTACATCAGAAGGGTAGAAAAATTTCATCGTATTTAAGGTATTTTTCATAAACTTTTCTATTTTTTCCATTTTTATTTCTAAATTTTTCATGCATTTAATAATTTGCATATGCATTTAATATTAATGGTATTGTCATATAGGACCAAAAAATATCGGAATAAAAATACCGAATTTAGGTCGTTGCCCGTCCGAGATTAATCCATTAGGGATTAAATCTCGGATAGTCCCCATTTTTTGGGACTGCTCTTTGGATATTCTGTCTCATTTAGGATTAGCGAGTGGTACGCTAGATGTAATCTGTTGTTTGAGAAAAATTCGACGGCATTTCCCTTTATGTTCCCACGGATGCGTTCTCACGATCAATCGTGTGTTGGCGCATTCAGGGAACATTAGGGGAAATGCTGCCGAATTTTTCTCAAACAACAGGTTACATCTAGCGTACGCTCGCTAATGAGACAGAGTATCCAAAGAGTGGGTTAGGATGGTGACCGGCCCGAAAACATTAATTACTAAATTGACTCCTACCCTGACATTTTGCATAAATTTTTTTCTTGTTTAGATGGATCGGACGTGGATGTACTCAAGTAATCGATCAGCATTTCAAAAAGGTGTTGAAGAGTTTATGCTTTGTGCTAAACAATATCTGAAAAAGATTGAAGATGAAAAATTTGTTGTCCTTGTCGTTCTTGTCAGAATTTGTTGAAATCATCCAATTTGGAAGAAGTGAGAGCTCATTTGATTAGAAATGGATTTCAACCGGATTATACTCGGCGGACGCTTCATGGAGAGACTGGGATGTGACTTTTTAATGTTGGGACTAGTAAAAATGTATTCGATTCACAACATAATCAGGAAGAAAATGTATTATTGGATGATGAAAATGTATTTGGTGAAGGAAATGATGTATTTGATAATGAAGATGTGTTTGAGACTGAAAATGTACACAATACAGGATTGAATGTTGATTTAGATGAAATTGTGAATAATGTAGATGCAGACTTTGTTGATAATGTTGAAATTTTTGGTATGTTACGCGAGGAAGATAAGATAAAGTTATATCCTGGTTGTGAATTGTCCAAACTTAATGCTGTGTTCAAACTGTTTAATCTGAAAGCCAAAAATGGATGGAGTGATGCTAGTTTCACATCTTTGCTTAAACTTTTGCATACAGATTTCCTTCCCAAAGATAATCAGTTGCCGGATTCAATATATAAGGCCAAAAAAATATTGTGTCCTTTGAAACTCGATGTAGAGAGAATTCATGCATGTCCAAATGACTGTATATTATTTCGAGATGAGTACAAAGATCTGGATAAATGTCCAAAGTGTAAAGCATCACGGTATAAATCGAGAGATGATCCGATTGAGGAAGGTAGTAAGGGACCAGCTGCAAAGGTTTTGTTTTATCTCCCAATAATTCCAAGATTTCAGAGGCTCTTTGCTAATGCGAAGGATGCCAAATTGTTGAGATGACACGCGGATTGCCGGAAAAAAGGTGATGGAATGCTCCGGCATCCAGCAGATTGTCCGGATTGGACGAACATAGACGGTGCTTTTGAAGAATTCGGCAGTGAACCTAGAAATTTGAGATTGGGGTTATGCACAGATGGGATGAATCCTTACGGCAACATGAGTAGCTGTCAAACTACGTGGCCAGTCTTATCGTGTATTTACAACCTTCCTCCATGGTTATGCATGAAAAGAAGATACTTGATGATGCCCTTGTTGAGTTCAGGTCCTAAACAACCAGGAAATGACATAGATGTGTATTTGCGTCCATTAATAGATGATCTTAATAAATTGTGGAATGAGGGCGTGAAAGTATTTGATGTAAACTCTAGAACTGAGTTCAATCTCCGTGCCATGATATTTTGCACGATTAATGATTTTCCTGCATATGGTAATCTATCCGGGTACAGGAATAAAGGAGCCAAAACATGTCCTATTTGCCAGGAAAACACCCATTCTGTTTACCTAAAAAACTGTAGAAAAAATGTTTACTTGGGACATCGCAGGTTTCTTAGGAACCGCAACCACCCTTACCGTCGAGATAAGGAAAGATTTGATGGTAAAGAGGAGCATGACAGGGCCCCAATGCCAAAATCCGGAAAGACAGTATATCGACAGGTCAAGGACATAGAGGTCAAATTTGGTAAGAAATTTGCAAATGAGATTCCGAAAGGATATGGAAGAAGAAGTCTATATTCTGGGATTTTGAATATTGGCAGTTTCTGGAGATTAGGCATTGCCTAGATGCGATGCACATAATCAAGAACATATGTGAAGCTTTGATTGGTTGCCTGTTGGAAATTCAAGGAAAAAATAAAGATGGCGTGAATGCGAGGAAGGACATGGTTGAAATGGAAATCCGTAAGGATTTAGCAGCAGAAGATAAGGGTAATAAACAAAATTGGCTACATGCAGCACAATTTAATTTAACCAAGGAAGAGAAAGAAAGCTTGTTGGGTTGCCTGAAGCACATTAAGGTTCCTTCGGGTTATTGCTCAAATATTTCCAGAAAGGTGTCTATGAATGATAACAAATTGATCGGTATGAAGTCACATGATTATCACGTCTTGCTGACCGTTTTACTTCCGGTCGCAATCAGAGGAATTCTGAAGGAAGAAGTGAGAAAGACTCTGACTAAGTTGTGCTATTTTTTCAATGAAATTTGCTGCAAGGTGATCGATCCAGTCAAAATGGACAAGTTACAGCATGATGTTATTTCTACCCTATGCGAGCTGGAGATGTACTTTCCACCGTCATTTTTTGACTCCATGGTGCATTTGACCATCCATCTGGTTAGGGAGATCAAAATGTGCGGTCCAGTATTTCTACGGTACATGTATCCTTTCGAAAGAGCAATGGGCCAATTGAAAGGTTATGTTGCCGAGGAGGTTATTGAGTATTATACTGATTATTTGGAAGATGTTCAATCTATCGGCCTTCCAAAGTCTCGGCATGAAGGTAGACTTGAAGGAAAAGGTACTATTGGAGCCAAAACTTGTAGAGTGGGTCTTGATATGAGAACAAAAGCACACATGAAAGTCCTACAACACCTTACTGTTGTTACGCCTTACATTAAAATGCATGTAGCCGAGATACGCAAACAACACCCATCTTACAATGAAAATGTGATTAATACAGAGCATCAACTAAAATTTGTGGATTGGTTTAAAGAAAAGGTAGAGTCCCAGTTGAAAGAAGGAACCGAGGTCAATGAAACCGTGAAATAGTTATCTAATGGTCCTGATTCGGTTGTCGAAACCTACCAAGGGTATGACTTGAATGGATTTACCTGGTATACAAAGAACCAGGATGGTAAAAGCACCGTACAAAATAGTGGAGTGTCAGTTATAGCTTTGTCTAGTAATAATGAAAAATCTGCTACTTATTATTGGTGGATTGAGGAGATTTGGGAACTAGATTATATGAAATTCAAGATACCCTTATTCAAGTGTGCATGGATCGACAACCTTCACGGTGGAGTCAGAAAAGACAAAAATGGGTTCATACTTGTGGACTTCAAAAAAAGGGCTTATGGAGACGACCCTTTTATACTTGCAAATAAGCAAGCCATGCAAGTGTTCTACGTTGAAGATCCATCCGACAAGAGACGACATGTTGTCTTGTCAGGAAAGAGACGCATTGTTGGTGTTGGAGGTGTTGTGGACGAAGAAGCATACGACCACTTTGAGAAAACACCTCCATTTTCCACCGGTATCGATGATGCATCACAACCAGTATCGATCAGTCACAAGCGTGCAGACAACACGGAAGGCGTGTGGGTCAGTAAGCGAAAGAAAAAGAAGAAAGCAGATACATAAGATATCCCATGTGAGTTACTATATATTTGATACTTACATTTTTCTATTATTTTTATAATATTTGATACTTACATTTTTCTATTATTTTTATAATATTTGATACTTACATTTTTCTATTATTTTTGCAGGTCGTTAATTGGTTCAAATTTTAAATAATATGTATTTTTTTAGTTGTAATTTTAGTTGTATTTTTGGTAATATGTATTTTCATTTTTATTTTTAGTAATATGTATTTTCATTTTTAGTAAAACTAAAAGTAATTATTGAAAATAAAACCAGATGCATAAAATTAAATGGAATTTAATGGTTGAAAATCGCTTCGGGATGAAATAATAGAATTTAATTTATTGAAAATTCGCTTCGCGCTTCGGGAATATAATCCGCCAAAACCAAAAAAATTTAAAACGCTTCTGTAACATCTATTAGGAAATAGACGTCACAGATCTGTGACGCCTATTTACTAATAGGCGTTACAGAAGGTATTTTTTGATTTTTGGCCAGAAAAAATATAAAAGGGAAAGCCTTCTGTAACGCCTATTAGGAAATAGACGTTACAGATCTGTGACGCCTATTTTCTAATAGACGTTACAGAAGGGTTATAGAAAGTAAAAAAGCCGCCTCTATCTCTCTGTCGACGCATTCTCAAAATTTTTCTAAGTACCTCGAACTCTCTTTCACTCTCTCGATCTCGACAGCGACTAGCTCCGCCGCTACTCTCTCTCGATCCGCCTCTTCTCTCGACAGCGACTCATCAAGGTTAGATCTCCCTCTCCTCTAGCTTCCTTGAATCTCCCTCTCCTCTTCCTTTAAAATTAATTCCTTCCACTCCTCGACAGCGACTCAAGCCTTTGTCCTCGACAGCGACTCAAGCCTTTGTCCTCGACAGCGACTCCTCGACAGCAATAGCCCTACTCCCTCGACAGCGACAGCACCACCAGCACCCAAGGTTCGATCTCCCCCTTTATCTATTTTAATTTTAAAATTTAAAATATAGTAGGGGCTGTTATGCAAATTTTGTGGGGTTTATAAATTTTGTGGGCCTGTTTGGAATTTCTTCGTCTAACTTTGGTTGAAAAATTTGTTTGAATTTTGTTAGAAATTTTATATGGATTAAATAATGAAATTTAGGGGCTGTTATTGCATGACACCGCTCCAGATTACAGCTTTGATGGATGCGGTCACTGAGAGATGTAAAAATGAATTAAAGGAGGAGGTGAGGAAGGAAATGATAAATGAGTGGACTCAGCAGGCTACTCAGCAGGCTTTTCATCAGATGACAACTTGGTTTGTCATGAATGGAGTGCAAGTACTAGAATTTCCACCGCAATTTTTACAAATGTCGCCTCATGTTTTGTCGGTCGAGGTGGACTCTGCAATGCCTAGAGGTGTTGGCTCAAACTATGTTCCTCCGGATCCAAGTGCCGGTGTTCAGGTTGATTTCAACTTATCATTTTTAAGAAGATATCAATTTAAATCTATCTGCAATGAATTTTTGGAACATTATCTTTTTGTAAATAAAAAATCTAACTAAATCTATTTGCAATTTCAGGAACAAGTTGAATGCAATCTGTTTTTGCATTGTAAGGATGGAAGTCGTGTTCAAGTGGCCAATGGGTTCATTATACCGTCACAGGTGGGTCAGATGGTACACAACGAGCCCCTACTTGCAACTGAGACTTATGTCCATCTTTCCCAATGTGGCGACGAATTCCGAGATTGGTACATCCCTAAACCGTCAGATGAACAATTAGGCTCGAGTTAGGCGGGCTATTCGCGTGGCCGTCAGTTGATGTGGAGCCACGACAAAAGGTATCACAATTTTATTTCACACTTTCTACAATTTCATATTAATACTCGACAAAATTGAAAACATTGAATTAATTGATGTAGAACTAATTAATTGAAAACATTGAATACAGAGAATTAGCCAACAAAATCCGATGGGAAAGGGGAAGGAGCCGATGGAGAAGGGGAAGGGGACGAAAGAGATAGAGAGGGCGAAGAAGGTCGCGAGTGAGGTATCCATGATTAATCGCGGCGAGCTTCTCGAGCCCAAATATTTGGCCAAACTCTCTCAAGCCGAGCGAAAACTATACTCGGTGTTGAAGTTTATACCGGTCGGAGAGGAGACGATTGATGTGCATGATTGCGACCCTTGGGATACGCACGAGAATGGTCTCTTCATTTTTAACTTGGGAGATATTGTCGAGTGTTTCAAACGAGAATGCTTAAACATATCGATGATCAAGATATACTCCTGGTATGTGATTTTCAAACTTTGTTTTTTTCTCAATATTCGATTTAATTGGAAACATATTGAAGTATTGGATAAATGCAGGTATTGGATGATCGAACTTTCTAAAGAAGTTGGGTTCTCTAAAAGCATCACCATATGGGATCCGGATAAACTAGCTGAAATAATCTGGAATGCCAACGAAGATTCTAATGTGAGTTACATGAAGAGGTCGTTCTCAGAGAATCCGGAGTGCCAATACTTTATTTTGCCGTATAATCAGGGGTAAGACCAATTATTAAACTCAATTATTAGTTTCCTTTCAATTCATTAATAATTAATATGTATTACAGGTTTCATTGGACAGTCATTGTTGTTGATGTTCACAAAGAGAGAGTATATTATGTGGATTCCTTGGTACGCGACAATCCCATAGATCAATTAGTAATTAGGCCGTTTATAACAACGTAAGTTTTAGATTCTAAATAGACAATTTGATATTGTGGAAAATACTATATATATATATAAATTAAATCTAATTTAATTAATTGAATTGCATGTAGGGCATACAAATTTTACAAGATGGAGAAGACTGGCAAGGCTATACGTAAAGCTAATATATTCAACTGGTACGAATTGAAGGTACGTAACGATATCTTATGGATTTAGGATTTAGAGATTAAAATTTCTGAAACTAGTCCAATTTTCTAACCAACTATTTGTTTGAATTGTGATTTTAGGCTCCGAAGCAAAAGGGCAATACAAAGTGTGGATACTTCACAATGTGTGCCATGAGACAAATATTATTCTATGTGAGAGGAGTCGGAGAACTACCCAAGGTATTGCATTTTCATATTTAGAGTTTAATAGCCGTTTACCAAATAATATAGGATTAGGGTTTACGGTTTAGATACAATTTGATGTGGCTTGTTTAGGGTTTGATAATTGACAAACTTTCAAATAAATCCGGTGGTATAATCAAATAATTAACTTAGGCTTAGGATTTAGGGTTTCATAAAAATCAAATAGTTTGGGAATTTGTGATATCAACTAATATGATGTTTTCGATTGTTTTTGTTAAATCAAATATTGTAGCAAATCGATCCAATTGGAAAACCGTTTACGAAAGAAAACATTGGAGAAGTCGTCGATGAACTTATGGAATTCATGTATTCGAATATATTTGGATAACTTAATTTGTGGTACATTTGTAAATAAAATTGATATCTTAATTGGTTTTTTTTCATTTGATATGTGCTTGATATATATATGTGGATTGCATGATGAATATGTGTGTTTGATATATATTTGCTTGATATATGAATCTGTTTTGGTACATTGAAAATCAATGTACCAGTTGGTACGGCTAGCAATATGGGGCTAGCCACAGAATATCACGTGTACAAAAAAAACATTTTATAAATTTGTAACGTTTATTATTAAAAAAACCATCACAGATTTATGACGTTTAATTACTATTAGGCGTTACAAAAGGGTTAATGGGAAAAGGAATAAAATAAATAGAAAATATAATTCTGGAACTTCTGTAACGTCTATTAGAAATAGCCGTCACAGATCTGTGACGTCTATTTCATTAAAGGCGTTACAAAAGGCAGCGTATAAAGAACTTTAAATAATTAAAAGCAGCAATCTGTAACGCCTTTTAGGAAATAGACGTTACAGATCTGTGACGTCTATTTTTTAAAAGGCGTTACATATCTGTGACGTCTATTTTCTAAAAGGCGTTACAGATTCATAACGCTTTTTAATTTTGTGACGGAGGGTACAGTAACGTTCCCATAAACGTTACAGATCCCTTTTTTTGAACGTTACGGAACAGAAAATCTCGCGTAGTGGTTGTTGAAAATACTAAGTTAGCTATTGAAGATATAAAACTAACTATTGAAGCTAACATTATTGCTATGGAATATACTAAACCAACTACAATACTTAGCATAAGAGGGTTGAGATGAGAAGAGCGTAGATGTGAACAGAAAAGGAAAGATGGGATGGGGGAAGAAGAGCGTAGACTCTGGATGAGAAAAGCGACGCGTTTAATACTTTCCGTTTACAGGGATGGGAACGCTGGATATATTCTTTCCGAAAATGGAAAGCATTAAACGTGTCGCTGGGATGATGAGGATGATAGAATCCTATAGGATGATGGTAAGCCATTCTGAATCTGAACCACACCACAAACTAATAATTTATAGGGGTAACTATAAAAAGAAAAAGTTTCTAAAAAAAGAGGACAACAGCGCGTCACTGCCCACGTGGTCTTAACTATTTTCGCGGGTATCTGTAATTTGTATCTGCAACTGTTATTTAAGTAATTTTTGTGTAGCGGTTAAAGAATTAAATTTATTCTGGCCCGCTATAATCTTCATATAGTTCAAAAATTACAGAAAATCTGATGAGAAATTGATATTGGTCAAAACTCAGAACTCAAAACCGAACAGGTGGCATGGCATCCACCTCGTGATCGGCAAGTTAATAATCTTTTGCACCCATCACTGCGTAACGGGTATGAAGTGGTTGCCTCTCCAATTGGTCGGAGTTTTGCGGATTATCCCTATCTCATCGAGACCGTTCATTTCATATAGGGACAATTAAGATTTAACATGACATCAAAACTGGTCCCTACTTAACCCTCTGCGCTATCTTACTAAAAATCAGGTTCAATTCTAAATGTCCGATCTAGAATGGACGTTTCGATCACTCCAGGATTATCATATTATCCTTACATTATTGAAGAGGATCCGAACTGATAGAATGGAAATTCTATTACGTCTTAGAATATTTTGAAGCGATTATGAAGAAATAGGAAGTGGAAGCGCCGATATAAAGTATAAACTTGCTAGACACATTTTCAAAAAAGTAAGTTGCTAGGCACTTCCTAGTTCCTACCAATTATCAAAATAGAAAAGTGATCGGATTAGAATTGAGAAGGGAAAACGAAAATGAGAGTGTGCGTAACTGGAGCTGGAGGCTTCACTGCTTCATGGCTCGTCAAGCTGCTTCTTTCCAAAGGATTCATCGTCCATGGCACTGTTAGAGATCCCTGTTAGTCTTCCTTTTGAATTTGTATCATGGATGTTTCAGAAATTTGAAATTTAGCCTTCAATTATAAGTAGATTTTTAATTGTGTCTAGTACCTTTTAAATTTCCTTATGCACTAGTGCTTTATATTATTGAAATCTCAGGTTGAATTTTCATCCACCTTATCAGGCAAATTTCCAACCTTTGTTACTTGTATTTATTTTGTAGAATTGAAATTTATGAAAGCTGTAATTTGCTCTGTAAATTTGTTTTATTGATCAATGTTGATGTGTAGAACCCACTTAATCATTCTATGTTGTTTTCTGCCTAATTTATCCCAGGAAGCCCCAAAATTTTTGTTTGATTCGTATGAAGTCTAAAAAATAGTGTGTTATGGATCCTTTAGTATTTAAAGAAAGTTCTTTTTGAATTTGGTCTGCAGCTGATGAGAAGTATGCACACCTTAAGAAACTGGAGAATGCCACACAAAACCTTGTTCATTTTAAGGCTGATCTACTTGACTATGTCAGTATAGCATCTGCTGTGGCAGGTTGTGAAGGGGTGTTCCATGTGGCTAGCCCCGTACCTTCCTCCAAAGTTCCAAATCCAGAGGTTTGTGTATGAGATGAAATTCTATACTTGCTATTATCAATTCAAATTTAAACCTGTAAATATCGTTCACTGGTATTTACACTGTTCTAGCTAGTCTTAGGATCTTTCTATTCTGGTAAGGCCTCCCTATTCTGGTACCAGTACAGATTGAGCATTACCTATTGGGCAAAACTGCACCTTCACCTGTACATGCATAGAAGAGCATGTTTTCATTATACACCTTGCCATAGTGTACATAGTCATGACAGTACCAGCAGTCCTGTACCGCAGAATAATTCTGCAAAAGAGCTGGATGACAAACTGAAAAAATGAGAAATTGTAATTATGAAAGCCTGTCATATATGTAGGTACTTGTACCTGTGCAAGTGGTGACTGACTTGCAAGTTGCAACAGAGAAAATGAAATTGGTGTATTGTTGCTTTGACATTTGGTTGATATCTTGACATCCAAATAGTCCACCCTCAGCAAAGAGAAAGAAACATAAACTAAAACAATTAATATTATTTTTTAGTTCGTAAATGGAACCTAATGGATAAGTAACAGCTCTGATATGGGGGATTATTGAAAATTCAAACAAAACAGGTCTAGACTCACATGGCTTTTTGACAATTTGATTGGCCTTCATAAATAGAGCTGACAAAAGTTTTAAGAAATGTACAAGCTGACTGGATCAAATTTGAACTTGGCCCTGACCTTGATTTTACCAGAACTGACCTGACTCTAAAATTATAAAAAGTGAACCATCTCAGCTTGACCCAAGCCCATGGATCTGAGACAAAAAAAATAACCCTAGCCTGTGGTCAGAACCAATTTTGCCCTGATTTACTGACACATTTGACTCTAATCATATTTTCGCCATGAATGAAGGTATTGCTTGAACCAGCAGTGACTGGTACAAAGAATGTACTGAAGGCATGCCTCGAGGCGAAAGTGAAGAGAGTTGTTGTGGTGTCTTCTGGATCTGCTATATTTATGAAACCAGATTGGCCGAAAGGTGAGATCATGGACGAGTCGTGCTGGTCTGACGAGCTCTATTGTAGAACCACTGAGGTTGCTTTTCTATTTATTGCTTTTCTTTTTCACAAATTATAAGTTGAAAGGAATTATCTAGATTTTCCCCAAAAAGTTTACAGAAGTATGCAATATTGTACGGGTTAATATGGGTTAATTTGCAATAGTGCTAGTGCAATCTTTTCTTGTACTTGCTAATTTCTATTTGTAACTTCTTGGTTAAAGGCAGATTAGTTGTTTCTAAATGACTTAACCTTCTAGTTTTAAGGTGTTGTTAGTTTACTTTTTTCTGACAAATAAATTTTACGTAGAATGTAGTGCAAGTACTTCATACATTGCATTTTTATTATGAATATTTTATCAGCATTGGTAACTTGAGAAAAACTAATGTATAGTCACGTAGTTTTTGGTTAAATGCAAAAAATTCACTTTCCCTCTTGTGTTACCAGAATTGGTATCACCTATCAAAGACAGTCGCTGAGAGAGAGGCACGCGATTTTGCATCAAAGAATGCACTGGATGTAGTGACAGTTTGTCCAACCCTTATAGTTGGTCCATTGCTTCAATCAACAATTAATGCAAGCAGTTTGGTTCTAATCAATCTCCTCAAAGGTAAAGGGTATTTTCTAATTCTTATCTAGCTGTTGCTTGGACACTGTTTCAACAAAATTGCAGTTAAATATATTTCAAAAAAAAAAAGAAAAAAAGATCTAGATCACCAAAAGACTTCTCTTCTCATGTGTATTGCTAATTCTAATTCTTCCATGTCCAAATTTTGTGAGAAAATAATTAGACTTCGCTTCTTTCTATTCCATATTGAGGGAGTTAAATAATGGACAGCTAAAAGTTCAACAGTGGAAAAGGAAGGTATATAGTTTGTGATTCTAATAATTTATTGGTTAAATAAGGCAATTTCTATGTTTTATGGTTACAAAGAAAGTTTCACATTTTACAGGTTTCCTTTGTGTTTGTTGTTTTGTGGTGTTACACAAACTTGCCTAGGCACATAAGGAGAAAGCATAACAAAAAATTACTTCATATTTTTTTTAATAAAAAATGGAAATTGGAACAGGTATCCGTGAAACAGTAGAAAATACCTTAAGAAATATAGTGGATGTAAGAGATCTGGCAGAGGCGTTGCTTTTGGTGTATGAAAATAAGGAGGCATCGGGTCGGTACATTGCCAGCTCTCATGTCATCAATACCCGTGACTTGATTGAGCTTCTCAAGCGCCTCTTTCCAAATTATAGTTATCCTAAAAAGTAAGTCATCAAACTGCCATGCTTGTAAAAATTTTAATCAGTGATAAAGAAAATATTGGATTTCGGTTCTATGGTGAATTGCATGTAATATTTCATGGTATTGGGAAAAAGCCACACAGGCATCCATTGCTTATGTGAGTATCACCAAATTGTTTTTTATTTTTGGAAGCAGTACTTTACAATTAGGTTGTGTGACTAGAAACATGTTTTCCATAGTTTTTTTGTCAAACTTGGACTGACTTTAAAGAAATAGATTTTATATCTCAAAAATGAAATTAAACTAAAATGATTGACAGGCTACAAAAAACTTTCCAAAGTTATTTTGAATTGGATGCGACGCAATCTGGTTGAGTTGGAATGATGAATTTACTTTCAAATCAACATCTGAATGCGATATTTCTCTATGAATGGCTCAGGAATATGTTCAGGGTCATTTATGAAGAGGGTGTAATTTGCAAAAGTGCCTGCTTTTCACTTAGTTGACCATACATAATTTCCAATGTAGCATTGTAGAAGTAGAGGAAGGGAAGGTGTTTAGTTCTAAGAAGCTTCAATCACTAGGATGGAAATTCAGGCCGTTAGAAGAGACACTCAAGGATGCCGTCGAGTACTATCAATGTGCACATCTTTTGGAATAATTATTTGAAAAATACACAATAGCTATGGCTGTGACCTTCAACGTGAAATTCCCTATGTAAATAGATGATACCTTCTTTTTCTATCTAGCTGTGAACAGAATGAATTTTGAGGTTTTGGGGAATAATATCGGAAAGGATATCTTTTTTTTTTTTTCTTTTTCTTTTTCTTTTTTTTTTGGGGGTTGCAAAGCTTTCATATAATAAAAATAGTTGCGCTTGTGGTTAAATTTGAACTTGCTACATTTTTCTTGTTTGTAATACTGTGGTTATCGGATTTCATCTCTATGTAATTTTACTTCTCATAACATCCCTTGGGGGTTATCAATATTTCATGGACATTGGTTTTTACAAACAAGTAGATTTTTTGCATTAAACAGACGAGATGTTACAATTATCAAACACACCTTCAACAAAAATAAATAAATAAAAGAAATACTAAATAAAAAATAAATAATTCACATGGGGGAATTTTCAATTTCAGGTTTCTTTTTACAGTTGTGTTACCGTTTGAACAAGGTGATGCGTAATTGCATCTGTACTGGATTGTTTGTTTAGAAATAAAATTTGTCAAATAGGTCTAATTTTTGTTAGTTGGTTCATAATGAGGGCCGAAATTCTAATCTTGTAAAAGATGTATTCTAATAATTTAAGTGACGTAACTCAGTAATTAATTTGGTGATTACATGGCCATCCTCCAGCCGCCAGGATAACTTATGTGAAAAGGATACTGAAACAATTCTACATAAAAATTGCTTTACATAATGCCTGAGATGAAATAACAAATCTTAAGAAAAACAACATTCTAGAAGGGGTGTTTGTTTTTTACCCATACCTAATGGTAGTTTGCTTATTATATCAAGAATTCCAATTTCAGCCGATTCAACCAGAATTGTGGCACAAGCTTACCTGTAAAGGAACACAATATTTTCTTTGTTTGTTTTTATTTTATTTTATATAATTTTACTGGAACACTGTATTACAGATTTACAGTGCTGATAGTTAACATTTCTCACATTTTCTATGCTAAAAGAAAATCTACATACATGCAATTAAAAAAGTTTAGAGAGGCATATGCTCTTCATTGGTCCAACACTGATGCGTATTGCGTAGGTACCACCATACCAATACCGGAACAATCTGATGTTGGAATCTCTGATGACAACAACATGTTTGTACAGAAACTACCTATGTTTTCCTATAATTTAAGACTTCTAATAAGTTGGCAGTCTCTTAGGTTCTCTAATGACGTTATGACGTGACCATTAATACTTGGCTATTTAGTACATGATTGATAAGGGACTTCATGGCTTGTCAATTTGCTTCCCATATTGTTTACAGTGTGCGGCTAATTGTTTTATGAAAGTACGGAGACATTGCCTGTAGTTTTGATTAACTTATCAATATATTTGTTTTCCTATTTGCATCACACATGCATATTTTAGGATTTATAGGGAAACTATGATGTATTTGTGCAAATTAAGAAATAAAATATAACAAAACACAGGTCTCTGATTCTGTGACGGAACATCTTGTAATTTGTAAATTGTGGATCATTATTAGGCCCAAGTTGGGCCGTCTGAATAGCACAAATTTCGAAGCAAATGAATGGATGAGATTTTTCAGTCGAAAGCGTAGAGGATGTGCAAAGTGCAATTGTGTGCCGTTGATAAATAAATTCTACGCTAGTCAAATGTTCCACGTGGAACTTGGATGTTTTTCTTGATTTTTCTCCCATATCATAGATTCATATTTGCCTCTTAATAGGTGTCCACGTGTATTCTGTAGCAAACTAGCAATAGTATCTATTGTGATACTCAGGGGCGAAGCTATATATATTTTGGTGGGTCCATGGACCCACCTCAAAAAAAAAAAAAAATTACTTAGACATACACATTTCTGTATAAAAAAATATATATACAAGAAGTCATGGACCATCTCAAAAATTTGAAGGACCCAGCTGAACATATCGTGTTTGATTGGAATTGCATAACGACTCCTAAAAAAAATTACATAGGACCCAGGTAGCATTTGTGCCTGATGAATAGCATTTTTTCTTCTTCCTAAATGAATCTTATTAAGACAAAACTTAGAATAAAAGGAAAAATGTTTGGATGAATAATTATTTGTAGCATATATATACACTAGCGCTAATCTCGCACATTGCGTGATTCGTCTATTTAATGTTTCATAAACTTTAGGACATAATAAACAAAAGTTATCACAGAAGATTAAAAATACTATTTGGATATTATATAAAAATATGAATTAAAAATTCTAAACACTTGTCAAAAAATTTCCGAGCAACACTAAAAATTTGAAATACTATGGCTTGAATAATGGCTGAACTCCTCGGTACGCATCCCATCTTTATATATTTAATTATTTATAATATAGAAAAAGAAGTGTTCAATAAGATTTCTAATGAACCTATTATGCAAAATTATGAGAAAATAAAAATTCATAGCAAATTGTTGTATTTTTTTTATTGTCTCGACTTTTGAATTATTATTTTGTATATTGGATATATTATTTTAGATTTTGTGTTGTTATTATAATATATATTTGATTTCTCATGAATTTTTTATGTTACATTATTTTAGAGTTACTTATTTAAAAATTGTTATTATACTATGTTTATATTAGACGTTACATCAGACATATATTTTCAGAAAAAAAAATTACGAACCCTGCTGACACGAAATCCTAGCTTCGCCACTGGTGATACTATTGGGTCACGTGTTTCTTTAGAACTTATTAATGGAATACAAATACATTAAGCAATAGTATCTATATCCTTCAGAAGTTCACTGCATGCATTTAGATTGATAAATTCTACCTCCATCAACTCTGGCACTGCATGTGCTGACTGAGTATTGTTTAAGTTAATGGATGACACGTGGAGTACAGTATTCATCTGCCGCAGAAGATCCAAGGTAATTGTATGAACCCAGATTCAGGCACTTGGTTGTCTTCTCCGTTGGACTGTTTTCATTAAAAAAATTGTACAAAATAAAAAGTATCTTTGAAAAAAAAAGAACAAACACAAAAAGATATAACTAAAACTATAAAAGCAAGTAAGAATATCATATCTTGCACACTCCGAAACAGGAAAAATGACAAGCAAACCCTACGCCTTAAAGTTCTTATTATTCTATTCTACCATCAGTCCAGTGTGGACATCTTTGTCTCTCAATCGAAAAAAAAAGGAAAAAAAAAAAATCAAAGATAGTTCCCTCGTTTCATGTTTTACAGGGTCACATTGTACAATTATGCATTTTGGAAAATTATGTGTAAGCAGACTCACCAGAGAGGCAGAGAGTCTTGTTATTGTCGTTTGAGTAGCGCTCGACCACATCAAACCAGCTCAAAGCAGTCCTGCAATTTTATCACATAATCAATTCTGTTACTAGACGTCTACACCAGTAATGAATTTGCAAAGAATAAACCAACAAGTTTGTGATATTGAATCCCACAAATCTGAATTCTGCAGCACTTGTATAAGGCCTGGTGTCTTGAACTTGTACAATTTAAATGAAGGCATATATACCGACCTGAGAATAGTTGTACAGTTGAACTATGTTGCAAAAGTAAGGTCACTATCTTTTTACTGGGTAATAAACTAATAATTCACACTTCCCAACCGTGAAGTGGTACAGTTTGGAATACCCCAAGAAGCCAAGAGGAAATCACAACATGGAAAATAGATGTAGATTGTAATTAAAAAAAGGCACCACGTTTTTGGGGTTTGAAGCGAGAACTAGGTGAAGGCCCAGTAATGTCTTCTGTCTAATGGGCTTTATGATAATTGGGCCACTTTTGTGATGCTATTGAAACGGTTCTTTCTTTAAAAGACCCACCTGCAGCTGCAGGACTGAATCCGGAGCTAGAGCGGTCTTGTATAGAAATCCGAAATCTTTACATCCAAAACATATTGAACAATTGGTGCATAACTCTATGCCACAACTAAAGAGGTTACTTTATACGTCTAGGCATTTAGCTTACAATTACAAAAATATAAAAGATATTTTGGGAAGCAAAATAACCATTTGAAGCATTTTCATTTGTAAAAAATCCTTAAAAGCCTAGGGCAAAGCTGCCATGATGGAAACCCTCTTTTAATTTTAACTAAAAAAAAAAAATATTAACTAAAAAAGCTAATTTGGCATAGAATCATTAGTAACCGCTGATGCTTTGTAAAATACCCGACACTACATGTCGCATTCCGGAAACTAATTTTAGGAATTTTAGAAACTAATTTTACTCGCAAATTCATTCTCCATCAAGCATCTCTGACATGTCGCATTCCGGAAAATGAAAACAGAACGGATAAGAAGTGGTACCCTCTCCAATTGGTCGGAGATTCTGGATGGTTCTTATCTAATCGAAACCGTTCATTTCAGATAGGGGACAGTTGAGATCTAACATGACATAAAAACTGCCCCAACCGAACCCCACTGCCCGACGTTACAATTTAACATGTCCGATCTAGAATGAACGGTTCGATCTCTCCAGTATCATCAAACGATCTCTCTATTGTTGGAGAGGATCCGAACTGGATAGAGTGGAAACTCTACTGGGGTCTAGAATATTCTATACAATTCTATATTGAATATTCTAGCGAGCCACTTCCTCTCAATTCTTAAAATAGAAAAACGATTGGATTAGAAGAGAAAACGAAAATGAGAGTGTGCGTGACTGGAGCTGGAGGCTTCGCTGCTTCATGGCTCGTCAAGTTGCTTCTTTCTAAAGGATACATTGTCCATGGCACTGTCAGAGATCCCTGTTAGTATTTGTTTTCAATACCTATTATGAAAACGTCAAAAATTTCAGATTAATTTAATTGAACCTTGAATAGATGATTTATATGAATATTTGTATTGTCCCTAGTGCCTTTAATTTTCCTTGTGCAAGAGAACTCTGAGATTACTGGAATTTTGGGTTGAATTTTCACCCACTTTACTAGGGAAATTTCCAAGCTTTGTTATTTTTGTCTGAATTGAGTTTTTGTGGGATGTATTACTAAATTTGTCTGAATTTGTTTTGTTGGTTTACGTCAGTGTGTAGGACACACTTAATCTATCTATGTTCTTTCTGCCTAATTTTAACCTAGGAAGCCCAAAATTTTTATTTTAACACATATGAATTCTGCAAAACAGTATGCTAGAATAATTTATTTAAACAAAATTATTGTTTGAATTGGGTCTGCAGCTGATGAGAAATATGCACACCTAAAGGGACTGGAGAACGCCACACAAAACCTTATTCTTTTTAAGGCTGATCTACTTGACTATGTCAGTATAGCATCTGCTGTGGCAGGTTGTGAAGGGATCTTCCATGTGGCTAGTCCCGTACCTTCTTCCAAAGTTCCTGATCCACAGGTATGTGTACACAGTACACTGTAAAATGCTGTACTTGTCATTACCATTATCGATATAAATTGTGACCCATGGCTGTGTTGTACTGGCATATGGTCTACTAGCTAGTCTCAGGGATCTTGCTGTGATGGTAAGGCCTCCCTGTCCTGGTACAAGAACAGATTGAGCATGTACCTAGGGCAGAACTGAGCCTGCTCCTGTGCATACACATTGCACTTGCATTTGTTTTCAATAATCAATATACACCTTGCTATACTATATATTACCATGTCAGTACCAACAGTCTTGTAGCCCAGAGGTTTTTTGTAATAAGCAGGATGAGAAAATGATCAATTGTAATTGTGCAAGCCTGCCATGTAAGTGTTTGTACAATTGTACCTGTTTACTCAAGATTTTAAAAAAAGGACCCCAAAATTATGATTAGAGCTGACAAAATTTGGCAACAGAGAAGGTTCCATACTTCCATCTAACCCGATCAAATGTGAAATTGATCCTTACCTTACAAAATTCCGAATTTGTCCTGACTCCATAATTTTAATTAAAGAACCAGCTTAACCTGACCAAGCCCATTGACCTGAGATAAAAAAAAAATAACCCCAGGCTGTGGCTGGAACCCAAGTTTTCCCTGATTTATCAGCACATTCGACTCTTAACTGTATTTTGTATGAATGAAGGTACTTCTTGAACCAGGAGTAACAGGTACAAAGAACGTACTGAAGGCAAGTCTTGAAGCAAAAGTGAAGAGAGTTGTTGTGGTGTCATCTATAGCTGCCATTTCCATGAATCCAGATTGGCCAAAAGGTGAAGTTATGGATGAGTCGTGCTGGTCAGACGAGCTTTATTGTAGAACCACTGAGGTTGATCATCTATTTCTCTTTGTAATTATTTTAAGTTGAAAGAATTTATCTAGATTTTACAGCATTTACAAATCAAACCCAATCACCAATGTTCATGTACAAGCCGTATGCAATGTTATGCTGGTTGATTTGCAAAATTGCTTGTGCAATTTTTTTCTTGTACTTAGTACTCATGCAGTTTTTTGGTTATTAACGACAAATTTGTTGTTTTCGAATGATTTAACTGTCTAATTTCAAAGGGGTTATTTGTTAACCATTCTTTTTCTTGGAAACGAAATTGGGCTGAGATAGTAGTGCAAATATTTTTATACATTGTTTTTTTAGCTATGGATATTATATAAGTATAATATTCAGTAATTTTACAAAATCTGATGTATTATTCAAATAATTTTGGTTTAATGTATAACCTTTAATTTCTTTTTTGTGTATACCAGAATTGGTATTGCCTATCAAAGACCGTCGCTGAGAGAGAGGCACTAGATTTCGCATCAGCAAATGGATTGGATGTAGTGACAGTTTGTCCAGGCCTTATATTGGGTCCAATGCTTCAATCAACAATTAATGCGAGCAGTTTGGTCCTAGTCAACCTCCTCAAAGGTAAATGAAATTTTCTAATTTTGCACATCTTCAATATCTCCTTTGTGATCCAACCTATAAAGTTTTGATATATAACTATTTGAAAAGATTTATGCCTTTTTTATGAACTTTTAATTAACATTCCTTGTAATTATGTTTACTTGCAATTTTATAGAAACAATGTCTAAGTAAAACCTAGAGAAATAATGAGAAATAACTTGGTTCTCATATCCTTTGTCCTGATCTAAATATCACCAAAACTATCAGTTCTCTCCTATTGTATAGTGCTTGTTCTAATTCCTCCATGTTCAATTTTTGTGAGAATACAATACCTAGACTTGCATGCCTGCTTCCTATTCCATATTCAGGTGGAGTTAAATAGTGAAAAGGGTAACTGTTCAACTATAGAAATGGAGGTCCATAGATTACAATTCCAATATTAATAGGTGATGTCAGTGGCAATTTCCTACTTTTGGTGGAGTACACCTTACAAAGAAAATTTCACACTTGACTGATTTCTGAGTATTGTGTTGTGCTGCTGTGCGTGTACACATGAAATTGTGAAACTTGCCTAGCCATATAAGTAGAGAAGGCAAAACAAATGTTACTTCATTTTTTTTAAAAACTGGGAATTGGGACAGGTACCCATGAAACAGTGGAAAATACCACTAGAAATATAGTGGATGTAAGAGATCTGGCAGAGGCAATGCTTTTGGTGTATGAAAATAAGGAGGCATCTGGTCGGTACATTGCCATTTCTCATGCTATTAATACCCGCGACTTGATTGGGCTTCTCAAACGCCTCTTTCCAAATTTTAATTATCCTAAAAAGTAAGTCCTCAAATTGCTATGGTTTATAAAGATTTAGTTATTCAGTGACAAAAAATTATAAGATTCAGGGTTCTATGGAAAATTGCACATAATATTTTGTGGTATTCAGAAAAGACGGTGTGGACATTCATTTCTTATGTGAGAATAACCCATTTGCTTGGATCCTTGGAAGCAGAAAATGACTCTTAGGTTGTGTGCCAAAAACATGTTTTCATTGTTACTTGTCAAACTTGCACTGACTTAAAAAAGAAATAGCTTTCATTTCACAAAACAAAGTTAAACTAAAATGGTTGACGGTATAGACTTTTCCAAAATTATTTGAATTGGATGTAAAGCAATCTGGTGTGAGCTAGAACGAAGGTTTTACTTTTATATCAATATCTGTATTCGATGCTTGTCTATGAAGAGCTCAGCAATATTTTTACTAGGAATTGCTCAAGGCACGCTCAATTGCTCATTCACTCCCCTTTTTTTGAAAATGACCAAAATACCCTCCTCTCCAGCGTTGAAGTCTGAGAAAAACAGTTTGGAAGAGGAGGGTATTTTGGTCATTTTCCAATAAAATGGGGAGTGAGTAACCAGGGCGTGCCCTGAGCAATTCCCATTTTTACTGCATTTAGAATGAGTTGTAATTTGCAAAACCACATTCTTTTCAATTCGTTGACCATATATATAATTTTCCAATGTAGCATTGTAGAAGTAGAGGAAGGAAAGGTGTATAGTTCTAAGAAGCTTCAATTACTGGGATGGAAATTTAGGACGTTGGAAGAGACTATCAAGGATGCCGTTGATTACTACCAAAGTGCGCATCTTTTGGAATGATTATATGAAAAATACAGAAAAGGTATTACTGTGATATTAAATCTAAATGATGCCTTATTTTTATCTCTAGCTGTGAACAAAATGAATATACAGATTTTGGGAATAAGTAGGAAATGATTTCCTTGGTTTTAGACCTTAATTGAAATAAAAATAATTATACATAATGATTAATTTGAGTTCGGCCCAGTTCTCTTGTTTGTAATACTGAGGTTATCGGAGTTGTTGCTCCAATGTAATGGTACTTCTCAGAGAATTTGGTTGGGAGTAATAAATTTCAATGGGCATTGGGTTTGCAAGTATATTTTTGCTTTGAGCAGACGAGATGTAATTGTACGGCTACCATTTAACGAGCCAACTTTAATAAAAACTAATAAAAAGAAAATAAATAATAATTATTATTATATCAGCAGCAGTAGTAGTAGTACAAACATAAATAAAAAAATTATTTACAAAATTGAACTTTTTTGTTTGAAGTTTCTTTTGACAATTTTGTAATTGTTTTTAAACAACGTGATGCATACTTCCAACTTTACTGCATTGTTGTTGGTTTAGAAATAAAAATCTGTCCAGTAAGACTAATTTATGAGAGTTAGCTCATAATGACGGCCAAAACTCTAATCTCGCGAAGGGTGTATTATAATTTGAGTTTCATAACAACTTACTAATTTGGTGATTACGTGGTCATCTTCCAGCCGCCAGATCGAGTCGTGTGAAAAGGATATTAAAACAAACACTTCTAAATAAAAATTTCTTTTGCCTAATACAAATGTGCTCCCGGGATGAAATAACAAATCTTAAGTAAAACAACGTTCTAGAAGGGCCGCCTTTTATTTATTTCTTTTTTTTGAAAGTCGCCGTCTTATTTTTTGCTACCTAATGGTACTTTGCTTATTAAAGTGAGGATTTCAATTTCATCCGAAATGCAAATGTTAATGGTATTTTCCTTTTTTGGGTAATGGAAACACTGTATTATAAATTTATAATGCTGATAGTACAACATTATTTACATTTTCTATGCTAATAAAATTTACATAAATGTTATAGTTTATATAAATTTTAGATGCATCCAAAGCCAGCTTTTAGTTTATCCAAGGCTGGAATGGGTGGTTTAAAGAAGCTTCTGCCACGTACCGACCCAGCCAGTACCGAAACAATTGACACCTGAAATCTGATGTTGGATATCTATGCCAACATGTTTACTCCGAAAACCACCAAGGTTTCCTGATTATTAAAGTCTTCTAATAAATTGGCAGTCCCTTAGGTTTTCTAATGACGTTGTGATGTGATGAAATCCACTGACCATTAATACTTGGCAATTTAGTAGTTGATTTATAAGGGACTTCATGGCCAGTCAATTTGCTTCCCATAGTATTATTTCCTTAGCACATAAACTTATCTTTCACTTTTGATGCCAATTTGAACTTCAAAATCAGTTGGTCCGAACTTGATTACCACTTTGGTTTCTAATTGTAGTTGGTGTCCAAATCATCCCTCTCCAAACTTTTTTTTTTTTTAATTGCTACAACAGTGTGCGGCTAATTGTTTTATGCAAGGACGGGGTGGATGGACAACCCAAGCTGAATTTTATGATATATATTTTCTACGCAATAAACCAGGGACACTACCTGTAGTTTTGAATAAATCATCAATATATTTGTTTTCGCTATTTACATCACCCATATTTTAGGATTTATAGGGAGGCTGTGATGTATCTGTGCAAATTAAAAAAATAAAACAAAGCAAAACTCGTCCCTGATTCTCTGACGCAACATCTTGCAAACTGTGGATTATTAGCCCTACCCTAACTTGGAACTTCTGTATATGCACAAATCTCCATGCAAATGAATGGATGAGATTTTTCAGTTAAAAGGGTAGAGGGTGTGTAATTGACTAATTGTGTACTATTGATAAATTCTACTCTAGTCAAATGTTCCACGTGGAACTTGGGTGTTTAGTGTTTACCTTCATTTTTCTCCGTATTATATTCTTAATTATTGTTAGGGATTAGCACTCATGACATTAATATGTGTCCATGTGTACTCGTACAATCGACAAATGCTGATGCTTTAATCAATGTAAGTATATGGTTTTCCATATAATTTCTGATCCGGAGCATTTGGTTATGAAATACTTTGAATCGAACACTGACAAAAGAAGTTAAGAAGGAAAACTGGTCTAAAATATATAGTAAATAATTATTAATTAATTAAATTCATTTTTTGGACTTTAAAAAGGATTAACCTTTTTTTATGAAAATATCTGACTTTTTTCTACGATTTTTTATTTCGAAGAGCTTGCAACGTGATGTACGTTTGTTTTGAGAGTGTCATTCTTAGACCCCCCCCCCCCCCCCCCCCACACACACACACACACAAAAAAAAAAAAAAAAAACAAAAGAAGTCGTCTGAAGGTCTAAAATCTACCTCAAATATTTTCCATAATTCATAATTTTTTGTTAGTTATTTAATTTCCTTTCATTACGAATAGGGGTAGCCGTTAAATGAATACAGGTTTATCCTTCCAATTTACTCTGGATACAAACTCTAATTTTTGTAAGAGTTCTTTTTTTTCCCCTTGCGAACAAATTGTGGTAAGAATTGTAACATGGGGACAAGACAAAGAATCACTAAAAGTTTCGAGAATTAACTGAAAGAATTAATATATCACAATTAATTTCACATATACACATGCCTCATCGTTTAACCAAGGAGAGCCCATTATATAGTCCTTGTCTTGGCAATGTCAAGATATGTCAAAGCGTCAATGGAAGAGTATTTGTAACGTTGTCTCTGTAATATTTAATTGGGTCTAGTGTTCCTGTAGAACTCATAAAAGAAATACAAATATCTGTCAAGTTGATTCACAAGTATATTGCATTATGACTTCGAACACAAGTCCAACACAGTCCAATTTCTCCTTATTTTGCTATCTCCGTCTCTCTCACAAATAAGTTGATGTCATCATTGAACATAAATAAACATATACATATAAAACAATTCATTGATGACTTCTATTGTTTAATTTTGCCAAACTATATATATAAGGCCTAAATTCACATAAACATCGACTCATCCCTTCAACAACCCATAAAAGACATACAATTCTTACAGAAAAATACCTCTGTTTTGTGTGTGCTATTCAAAAGGAAAAAAGAAAAATGAACACTAATAGCATAAAGAGTCCCTACAGAAGACTTCATCGGAGAAGCAGCCGCGCAAAGGTATTCCCACTCCTGCGATTACAACTTAAGGTATTAGGCTTCATTCGCAACATTCTGAGATGCATGCAAGGGCTCAAGAGTAGCCAACAAAAGAATAAACTGAAGTGCAAAGACAGTAAGAGCAGCAAGTGCAATTACTACATTGAAAAGGAGAGCTTGTTCTACAAAGTAGCAATTGAGGATTGTCTTGAGTTCATCAAGCAGTCGGCATGCCGGGATTAATCATTCCATGGTACCCACCATGATCTTAGCTAGTTTTGAAGTTTTGATGTGTCTCACACAATTTTCTTCTTTTTGTCCCTTCCGTTTTTAGTTTTGTTTTAGTTTTAATGCCATAATTGTACATGCTTCCTCGTTATATGTTATTGTAATTTTGAGATAATATGTTTTCTACGTATTTAGGCTCGATGGAAACGGAACATAGGGATCAAATTCATTGGATACATTTTTGTTTACTTTAAATAATCAACTAATTAATTTTATTGATTAATTGGATTAACACATGGGCATCTATATATGAAGATGATCTAATCTAGCTGGTGGTCAAATGTGTAGTGTCAGTCTAACAATCTTTAGTCCAATAAAAATTAAACCCTCTTTGCGTTATAATGAAAAACGCAAAGGACATGGGAGTTTTTTTTTTATTTTTTTAGATACAACTTGGTATAGGCTACCAAGGAAGAAAAAAAGGCAAATAAAAAGAAAAAAAAAAAAGAAAAAAAACGAAGGTTAAAAGCTAGCAGTGCTCTGTAAAGCGCCTGATGAGAAATAACCAGTTGAGACAAAGATTCCACATTCCTGAACTCATTCCTGAAGATACAATTGTTTCTTTCACACAAAATGGCCCAAAGCACAGTGAAATTGAGAGTGGCTAGAAGACTAGCAGTACCTGTACGTATTAACACCTTGCAAAGCGAACAGAATGACAGCCTGCATATCATATATTGAAGGTAGCAGGAACCTGTGTTGGGTAGAAAACTGAATGTCTGTTCCTTAGATTTGTAGCATAAGAACAGTGACCAAACAAATGAGTTGCAGTTTCCAGGCGAGGCTACTGGCACATTGCAGAACCTTGCTAAAAGCCTATATTACGTCTGAGAAACACTTCTTGGGAAGGACATGGGAGTATTGCAAACAATCAAAAAGCGTTTGCAGCTTGTGTGAATGCAGTGGGACAGCCATAGTTGGGCTGATTAGAAAAAAAATAAAGAAACTATTCAGAGACAAATTAACTTTGGATTCATTTCATTGGTTAAATTGACAACGAGTTTGTTTAATTTATGTGCTATGATATAGTTTTGAATTTGAAGGTTCGTTTGGGGAGCACAAATATCTCATAGCTAGGCTGGTATATGCGAGCATTGTTTTGTAGGATAGCGGCATCAATATCTTGTTAATAGATGAAAATAATTATATTAATAATTTAGTAATTTATGATAAATTTTGAATCAAATTAAATAAGATAAATGAAATAAATAAACTTTTACGACAGATTTTGCTATAGACATAATAGTGTAACAAGGTTTCAATTTAGATCGTTAATTAAAAACTATAAACAGAGATGAATGATTAGAATTTAAACCTGATTTAAAATTTCTGTCTATCATATAATTATCCAACTTTTCAATATATAATTGGAGATATATAGGTAGATAGTCTAATAATAAAATTTGTACAATTTGAGCGTAATTTGCTTGGAAATAAGCTATCAATGTGGAGGGCTATTCTCTAAGTCGTCATTACCTTAGTCAATACATTTGATATGTCTGTTCTAACCGGAAACTTATAGTATCTACTTTAGCTATTATGTGGACGTCACTTTCGTGACATTTTGTGTATTCGTATAGGTAAACTAAATACTCAATTTGCATGTTTACCTTGTAATGTCACATTTTTTATTTCTACTTTGCATTTATCAACTTAAAAATTAAAATGTAACTGGCAATTTTATTTTTTTACTTTTTTAAGATTAGTTAGCAAGTCGATCAACAAAATTTTATTGAAAAATTAAAAGAAAATTATAATTACAGTAATTGGAGAAAATAAAACAGGTGTTACAAAAGAAAATATATAGAATTCATCTAAAATGACCTATAGAAAATAAAGCGGTCAGCCCAACAATATTTTAACCATGCACTGTCATGAAAAAGTGATTGTATCACTAACTAGCCTAGTAAGTGTCGAAGAGCGGTTGTTGAAAATTCCGGCATTTCACTCGTTCGAGACGAGCCAACATCCTGCTGCTCATATTTGTACCCCAAAATAATATACAGGTTTCGATCGGCTTGTGGAATTCATGTTTGTCCACCATATATCATTGATATTATTATGATATAAAGGATTATTTGACCTCATTAGTTGAGACTAGATTGATTTAAAAATTTATATTTCACAAATAAGTATCTCAAGTCTTCAGAAATCAAATCAGTACAAAAGATACAATTCTAGATTGAAGATGCAATTCGTGCTTCGGACATGCACTACTAGAATTTCATTTTTTTTGCGTCGGAACACCAACGTATTAAGGTCCCAAAATCGAGCAAGGACGCCGAAAGGGAAAAAGGGGCGAGAGGACTTTTAATAGGTGTCGGTAGTTTGACGCATATTAATTGAGACGCAAAAATAATCTAGACAGAGACGCTATCAATTTCTATATAGGGACGCGCATAACTGAATCTAATTGACGTCAGTAAACCGACACGTATCACAAGGACGCTAAGAGAGAAGTGGACCATAGGACTTATCATTGACTTATCACTTTATTTCACAGGCGTGTGAGACCATTGTTTAATCTTATTTCATTTTCGTTTCCTTTCTTTCTCTGTCTTCCTTCTCTTTTTTTTTTTTCTTTTTCCTTTCCAATTTCTCTTTATTGTTGCAACTCTTTATTATTTTTAACAAATCTCACCCATATAAAGAAAGTCTTCTAAAAGAAATATTTGCTTGGAAATAATGATATTTCATTAAAATTGTGATATCTCATTCCAACTCAAACGAAAATTTAATTTAAATTATTAACTAGCCAGTAAAATAAATATAAGTTAACTTAAAATCACTAACAAACATGCCCACTCAATGTATGAGCAAATTAATATTTAAATAAATATGTCAGTTCCACTATTATATGTTCCTTTGTTATGAATTTAACAGACAATGCAATCTATATCTTCGAATCTTAGTCCTTGTGATGAGTTTGTTGTCATTTAATTAATTCATAATATTATTGTGCATATCCTCCGCCTCTTTGTTAAGCACCCATATTCTTCAATGTCATCCCATCTGTTCAATTAACTTTGTAACCAAATGTAAAGAAGAACCCCATAATAATTCCCTCCACCCACAAAAGACTAGCCTAAACCATCATTTAAAAAAAAATCAACAAATTACAAAGGTTTTTATCTCTACTGCAACAAACAAGGTAATTGAAAAAGATATCCCTCTCCTAGGAATGATAATCATCCACATATTTTGACTCCCTAACCCCTCCAAATGAATACCGATTCCACAAAGTGCTACCACTCCCGATTATATTTTGTTAACCCACGACACAAGCAGATCAGTAAACATATCCCTTTTTACACACTTTCAAAAATCAATTTAAGAAGCACAAATCTATTGTTTTTTTTATATAGAAGTACTTGAAACTAATACTAACTTGAACTATCATGTCATCAAGAGATAAACCAGCTGACTGCCTAAAGGAAGAAAATCCTAGTGATTCTCAATCATATGAAACAAACTCGAGACAAGACAATCGTAGTGATCCTCAATCATATCGGCTGCCCTCGGCTCCGCTACGCAACCGTCAAACTCTAATTAATAGCAACTTATACTAAAAAGATTTCATTTAAACAATCAAATAATCAATAAGATAGTCTAGAGGTCTATTTTAAAATAGCTTACTGTACTTAATTTCTAGTACCATTGAATTTTATTTAAATGTCAAGACACAACCCGTTAGACAACTTAGACTTAAGCACTTGGTTTCTTGGATAACATGTAAACCCTTGGTACCAACAGTTATGAAGTACGAAGTAATACCATACTTTTTTTATGACAGCCTAAAGAGATATTTTTCTTTGCTTCTGTTTTTCGAATATTTTTCAATTATACTTAATTGAAATGCTTTGCCATAGTGAGAGAGATATACCTCTCTAGCGATGAAACTTCAAATGGGATCTGAGTAACTCTTTCCTTTGCCTTCTCAAGAGGCATTGATAAGTCCAATTTATACTCCGCTCCCTTTTTTCATTACCCTGTAATTATAAATTATTAGACAATTCAATAACACTGAAAATTGTGTATAATAAATACAAACTGTTGACCCTTTTAGATGATTTTAGTTTTTAGATCATAAAATCTTGTAATGACAAACTAAAATAAGGTGCTTTAATATTTAAATTGCCTCTTCCAAAAAAAGAAAAGCCATTAGTGGTAGATGCTAGAACTAAAATGAAGAGAATTAACTGCTGCACATTAGTGGTTAATCCACCTCAAAAAATATTCTCAGTGTCAATTAGTGATTCCAAGTAACAACAAAGAATTTATAGTAGGTACTACCCGTACCTCAGCAATAGCAGCTGGTGTATCAAAATCAGGCTCACCAGCTACAAGTCGGATCACAGGAACTCCAGCTTGTGCAAGTGCAGTTGCATGATCTATAATAGATGTTCTCAATCCCATACCAGTATCCAGAAAAGTAATTGGTACTACCACAGACAAATTACATCAGATGTGATACATATATATGAAATAAAATTACAATAATTATATGTAGTAATCTGAAAAAATAACCTAACCGAAAATTGAAGCTGTAACTTGGTAAGATAACTATACAAATATTAAAATATCTCACAAGCACTTGATCAAGCAGATTACTAGTTAATGTAACAGCGATTAAATATAGAATATTGTAGTACTGGTACTAAAACATTAATAAAAAAACTTACTGGCACAAGAACAATAATAAAACCTGAAACGAGAGAGATCCAAAGTCGCTGCTTCCCTTGTTGTCTAAAACCAGATCGACTTTTTACTTTAACTCGATAGTATGAGGGGAATGGTGAGGAATCCGATTGAGAGAGAATGTAAGAGGGGAACGAGAAAGTGGGACCATAAGGGAACTTTAGTTCCAATCATGATCAGAGGTGATTTTGATTTCTTATGGATGAAAAAAAAAAAAAACTATTGTGAAAGAGAGATGTAGAGTTTTTGAGAAGGGAACAGAAGACTTTGCGATGGATAACTCTAGTTATTGAATTTTTGAGGTAAAATGAAAATTTCAGACTAAAAACGAAAAAAGAAGGGTAGAATTTGGAGGGAAAATGAATGACAGAAGTAAGATTTGGAGGGAAAAAAAGGAGGGAAAGTGAGATTTAGAGAAATAAATGAGCGAAATAAAAATTTGGGAAATTGAAGGGAAAAAAAAAATTTGGATCTTCGATATGACTCAGAAGACTATTGAGATGGAACATAAAAAAAATGTAAGCAAAATCTAAAGGGATCGATATGGGACTTTGGAGGATAAGTCTATTAAATGTTAATATTTCAGTTAATTATTTATGCATATTGAAAAATAGAAGAAATATTTTTTTAGAAAATTTATCTATAATTTGTCCCTTTTTTATTATTATGTTATTCCATAATTCATCATTTAATCTGAAAAAATAAACGAAAATCATATATTAAAAATGAAACGAAATATATGAATCTTTAATATTTTTTTTAAGTAAAAAGGCACATTGGTATAACACTTGCAATATAATGCAACATTTATATTCCGGTCATATAAATTCCTTTAACTTCAGATGCAATATATATTTTAGAAAAGTTCAATTCAAAAGCTCTCAAAATTAAATAATATTCCGGTCATATAATGATGTTTATTTGTGTCCTTCACTTTGTAATCCTGAGTGTTGCGATTGGGCCAACTATATACTATTTGGAAAAATCAAAGAGAATACAAATACCAACAGGAAATGCGGCACTGAAAAATAAAAAAGCATCGAAAGATATACATCTCATATGTACAATGAATCCTCTGCAATTGAAAATTTCAACCATTGGATCTTAATCGGAAATATTAGCATGAGTCATTGTACATCAATCAGAATATAATATTTTTCTCAAATTCCATCTCCCCCAAAAATTTTGGCATTATTAGTTCAGAAATTCCATCTTCCACCGAATATTCCATTTAGGTGTCGAAATTTTATCTCCGCTCAAAAATATTCCATTTAGAAATTAGATTATGAAATTGATCTACCTCCAAAATCTTAAATGTTAGATTTTATATTACAAAGATGTAGTTATGATGAGCAAATCAATTTTATGTTTTTTCTATTATTCAATATTATATATGTTTTTTTTTTCACAATATGTAGTGTCAACATGACACAAAACGTCATACTAGAATGATAAAAAAATATTATTTAGCATGACATGCTTATTATATTTGGTTCAACACGCATACTCTAAATATGATCTCATGAATTGCCGTTTCATTTATATTCCAAATTTGTTAATGCCTTAATATTAGTTTTTATTAATTCAGATGTAGTCAGCGTAACTTAAATAGTACCATGGAATTCTTTATATTTAAAAAAAAAAACAATAAGACTCTACTATTCAAGCTACAACTTAAAAAATGCAAATAAAATTTTACATACTAAATCTAAATCGTGCAATGATAAATTATATTAGTACATGCCTGACTGTAGTAAATTCCAAGTAAAATTTTTTAATTTATGAATTTATATCATTTTATAATTCAAATTTCAAGTTAAATTCTATTGTTTAGGCGCTGGCAATTTCCCCCCAAATATTGTAGGCTCATTTTTTTATACAATTGTAACAGTGTAAAATTATTTGAATTTAAGAGCCGCCTATCAATTGTACTCGGTAGAATTTGGGCGCTGATCTATTGTTCAGTCAAATGAATTTGATTGAATCAATTCTCAACATTTCAAATATTGTTCAAACAAGATTAATATTTGAAATTAGTAATACAATAAAAGTCGTATAAAAAAATCAATGAAGTACATAAATTGTATTTTCAATTTAGTCGCCAAATTATTAATGTAAAGATTAGAAATTTTAAAATAATTTTGTATATTGTCAAAATTATCAATTAAGTTAATCCCTCAAAAAACATATTAATCTTATTGCATTGTTATTTGTCTTCTATAAATCAAATGTTGTATTAAGTGAAAAATCAATATGTAGACTTTTTCTCAAAAAAGACCATAGTAATGCTAGAGTCAAATGAGTTTCACACTTGAGTCCGTCAAATGCGATGAAATCTCTTTTTGTTTTTTTAATATTACAATGGACAATCCAAACCACTTTAATTCGTTCTCCATGTCATCTCATTGAAAATAAAATTTATATTTTTTTCCCAATTTTTTTACTATTTATTTATTTTAGAAAAATCGTCAATCTAATTAGTTCCGGACCATTTAATTTCGAAAAATTCGAAAAAATAGCTAAAATTTTTGAAAAGAAAATTTGGTTTTCAAGATAATTTCATTATGTAGATCACATTTAGCAGTTTGGATTGACCATTTGAAATTTCAATGTTGAGTCTCAGATTGCGATTGATGTAGATTTTAGTATGATAACAATAATTAACCCTTTAACTCTAAAGATATGGTTTCTCCTAATTTCAATTGAAATTGAATACTTACAAGCAAGAGACCGATTATGGTTTTAAAATTCAATGAAAAAGTATTTGTACTATAAAGGAAACGGAGATTGTTAATTCCAAAATTTAAGAGATATATACACGATAATAATACAATATAAATGATTTTAAAATAAACTTTCATATTGCCTCTATACATCCTATGAAACTATTTAATATTTTTATTAATTTGTACGAAAAAGTATTTACATTGATCTCTTTTAGATCTGTTCGCTCCCTCCAAAAGACTTATAACATGCCAAAATTTTGGCTCGTATACTTCCCCCCAAAAATTTCATTAGAAATTTCAATAAAATTCCGTCTAACTCTTTTGCGCTGAAAACATTTAAGAATATATTTCATCAGCCGCCGCAGCCTCCTACTCCAACATTCTCTCCCTTCTCAAACCCTAACCCTTCTTCTCATGTTCATCTCTCTCGCTAAAATTTCGTCTTCTCGCTTGTCGGTCTCCCGCTCTCACACGCGCGTCAGGCAGCTTTTCTCTGTCGCGCCTGGAGAGAAACGAAAGAGAAAGTTTGGCCATTTCACACCAGTGCCATGGCCGCGATCGCCTCAAGCTGCCATGAAATCGCTCTCGCATCACCTCCATCGTTCCACTAGTCGCTCCCGCCGCCGCGCCTCCTCCTCCTCCTCCTTCATGTCGTCCCTCCCCTCTCCCTCGCCGCCGCCTCCTTCGTCCGTCGCCCATATGCCTCCTTTGCAACCCCACGCCGCCGAGATGCGACAGATGGATTGTAACCTCGCATCTCTCTGCGACCACATCCAGGCCGACAGCTTTGGCTCGGGTGCGTTCTCCGACATGGCCGTGGAGGCCATGGGGTCCACTTACAGGCTCCATCGCTTGATCTTGTCTCATATAGCCTACTTCAGGTTAGATGCAACAATGACATTTGGTACTGAATTTCGTTCAATTTTGGGGGTTAATTTTATTGATTCTTGTTTGAATCAAGGAGATGGGAAAAATGTTGTTCCAATTTTGTAAATTGGGTTAGATCCTTTTATGGGGTTCATGATCAGGCTCACTCATGTGCATAAATTCAGTGACAGTTATAAGGCTCTGAGTATACATGGTTTAATCAAGCAGTAATGCTATAATCTTTCTAACATTTCTATTACAAAAACGTGGTTATCTATATTCTAACATGGTTACTTTTGGGTGGAGAACCAAAATGCCAGGAACATGCTACTCGATCAGCAATGCGTGCTTTCTCACATGGTTAGACTTATGTTTCTCTTTCAATTTATCTTTATTTTTTGGAGAACTTGTTGAATCAGCCTTCGTTCTCAACTTAAAAGAGTTTACACTTGACATTATTCTTTAATTTTGTCCAATCAACTCATCCAATCTATCCCTCGAACAAATTTCAGTAACAGTACTTCAAATACATCAAAAAGAGTTCATTATAAGTTTGTAACAGAAAAAATTGTTACTATTTTTTGTTGTGTTGCAATTTCTTCTTTGGAGATAATTTGACACATTGCAATTATTTTCAGTTATTAATTTACACATTCTTTAACTTGTTGCTTTGTTTGTATGACATTACTTGAAAGAAAATTTGTTGAATTTGAGTTTGCTAACTGTGCATCTAATTATATGTTAATTATGTTGTAGTTTTTTATTTGGATGTTGTACTAAAGTACTAATTGGGAATATCAGAGAAATTGATTCACATTTTATTTTTAATCTTTTATCCTAGCATTTGAGTAATTGATAAAATCTTTTTGTTATCCTAGTGTTATGTCACGCTAGGAACAAGCAGAGAAATTGCATCTAGTTGCAAGAATGGTTGAGCTGACTCACATTTAGTGAGCCATGAAAGGCCTGATGAGGTAAATATTTTACTTATTCATCATATTAAAGGGCATCTTAATGATTATACATTTCATCTAAATCTGAATTTGCTTTGTTGCTTTATGCATTTCTATTAAGTACGTGGTCCAGAAAATATTGGTTATGCATTTCTATTAGCTGTGGTTAATATTTGTTTTAAGAACTTCAATTTGATGATTTCATGACACAATCAAGTATTGTAATTTGCTCTTACTGGTTAGAGAATACTGATCAGATTAGATATAAAGAAATTGAATAATGTCTCAATGAAATTCTAATCCCAGATTCGTAGCTCTCTCTTTCATGATTGTTACAATGTTTAGCATACAATTAAATTTGTATTATAAATTTTATTGTTGCTTTCTAGAACATATCAGATATATATCTAGCATAATCAATAGTTTAACTAATAGCATTGTTCCATCTTCTTAACTTTTTCACAAATTCCATTTAAAATTTGCAGCATGCACTAAAATACCTCTTAAATTGAGTTTAAGTCTCTAACAGAAGTCTTTCTTCCAGATGAAACAACCCCGATTGGATATCCCTAAGCTCAATCTCCTGATTACAAGAGATTGAAGTCTGGTATCAACTTGTGCAAGAGCTTGGCATGGAACAATGCTTTCTTTACTTCTTAAGGTACAACAGATAGCACCAATTTATTTTGGATTCTCCTGATGTGGTGTTTACTTTGTACTACTTTCAAGACAACATGGTGCTTGAGATATGCCTATTTAGATTTTCAATGATCTACCTTTACAGATCTTCCCACCACTTTTACATCAATGCAATTGAAGCCTTTTTTTTAATAGATACTTTTATAATAGTAGACAAACTGAGATGTCCATTGTTCGTTAATTACTAGTAAGTGATGTTCATAGTTGTAATTAACCTTTGATTTTATTATACTCAGAATTTTGTGATACTATGGACACATACCCTGTGGTATCAATATTTGCTATCGAAGACATTTGTGTTGAATAGTTTAAAGTTAAGATCTAAGGTTCATCTTTTCCCCACGAGTACTGTACCACCCAAATGTACACCTGAGCCCAACATAAATGAGCTACATAAGAGTTCAAATAGCATAAATATAATTCAGTCAACACACGTCCCTATAATTCAATAATGTCTTATTTATTATTTTACAATTAAGTAATATCTTGTGTATTATTTTGCACATTGCAGCTTGTTGCACAAGCAAGAAATGAGATTTCACCAGATATTCTTAAAATTTCAGGTCATTGCAACTTTTTATGTATTTGATCAGGTTTTCCTTAAAAAATAAATTACAACTATGGACATCACTTAACTACCTTTTAACAGATTTGATTAGCTTAAGTCCCGCTAGAGATGAAAGGTTTGGGTGCTCTTATTGCGGTAAATCTATCTTTCTGTTCTTCTATCAGTGTACTTTGTCGAGATTTATTGAAATGAGGTTAACTTCTTTGTACATGTGGGGCTTGCAGAAATCTAAGCTTTTGGCAAAGAGAACCAGTTCTAATTTTTGAAGATTTTTAATTGTCTCTTACTAGTAATTAACGAACAAATGTTGTTTCTTTGTCAGAGATTTAGCAATCATGGTAACAAATCTAAAATGACAAATGGTAAAGCCAAGTTAAGATAGTAAACAAATCTATTTGATAGTATGATCTTGACAATTAACCTTGAAAATCTAAATTACTTATTTTTTTTGGCTTGTTGAACATGTAGATATGGTTTTGTTGCCTCAGCTACTTGCCGCCTCATCATGAATTTTTATTTTTAGGTTTAATTTTTATTTATTCTTTAGTTTAGCCTATTTTCAGGTTGTATCAAAACATATGCAAGTTTGTTTTTTCTATTTTTATGTACTTTGGATGTTGATTTTCAAATTCAATGCAGTTTATGATTTATATGTTTTATTTAATTGACATCTGTGTGATATCTTTTTGATTCATTGTGAATATGCTTGTGAATTGCAAATACCAGAGAACAATTAAAATCATATAAATTGAATAGTGGTGGTACCAAATTGGTACCGGGCAAAATTAAATGGCTGTAGAATTCGATTCTATTAAATAACAACGCAGCCAAACACGAATACACTATGGGCCCCATTAACAAAGTGAACATATTGTGGGCCCCACTAACACGTGAATATATTGTGGGACCTAAATTCTGACGATAAATTATCAGGGTCGGTGACTAACAGTGTTGCTATAATGACAAAAAATTGAATGTGGGTCCCGCTAAAATTTGACTATATTATCTGCGTTCTTAAGAAAAGGTGTCGGTATACCGACACAATAATCTCTTTATAGAGACGCAATTGACAGCAGAATCTCCCATCGGACATGAAGTCATGCGTCCGTATACTGACGCCGATTAAAACAAAAATAAGGACGTACTTAGCAATTCGCGTCCCAACGACTCAGATGTTTATTATTTGCGGCTAGAGTATCGGGGTCCCTAAACACGCATCGTTAAGTGGACGCGAACGGCTTATCGTGTCGGATTAGCGACGTCTATAGGCGTAGCAGATAATTCATATTCTAGTAGTGATGATATATATATTTTGTTATTCAAGACCAAGCGCAATCGAATCACTCATGATATATAGCATAAACAGCTGTTCTTTAAAAGGTGACTCTATTAAAAAAAAAATTAAAAGGTTAAAATAAGATCAGTTATATGTACTTTGTTGATAAAATATCTTATACATATAACCACAAAAATTGTCTATTTAGGAATCTTTAATTCTCGCTATATAACATAACAGATGTATAAATAACCGTAATAATTTTATGAGGATGATTTTGATGCCACAACATATGACTGCCACCAAATGTCACAAGTCTCTAACCATCTAAAATGAATCTTAATTAAAGCCGGCTGTGATTAATCCCAAGAGTCTCTTTATCTTTTTTGTCTTTTTCCATACAACATACTAAATAACATATAGTTTTTTCCTCTCCGTTTCTGTCTCTCTGGGTATACCGGTATAGGCATCATTTTTTCTTTTAATAAACCAAGAGCAGTTGTCATCAGATTTTTTTTTTTCTTTCAATAACGTAGAGAGCATGTTGTTTATTTTGAGCTTTCAAATTTTGGAAGTTCAATTCAATACATCATAATTTCTTATAATTTCGTCAAAGAGCAAATATACATTCTTTAAATATAAATTCTACTGGTTTTCGCCGACCTTAAAAAAAAAAAAAAGAAATTCTGTAGATTTGCAAGATGATGGAAATTGGCGATCAATTTGCATGATCTGAAATAAAATGAAAAAACAACAACCAATCTATTCCTTATTCACATTTGGAAATTTTTGAGGAAGCAATAGTACAAACTTATATCACTCGTCAATTAGAAACAACTGAAACAATAAAAAAAAATAGAAAAGATCACTAACAACCTCAATCGAAAAGTACGAAATTTGGTCTGTTAAAGAAGCAAAATTGAAGCATAGATCGTCATCGCTTATTAAATTTGGATTAATACATACTAGTGTAATATACCAGTTGATTTGATTTGTGTATTTGGGGTTTTTGGTAAGCAAATTAAGAGAATGACGGAGAACGAAGAATGAGATAACAATTTACTGTGTTTTCTTGCTTATACATTGTCATCACTTATTAAATTTGGATTAATAAATACAAGTGTAATATACCAGTTAGATTGATTTGTGTATTTGGGATTTTTGGTAAATCAAAATAACACAAAAGAAATGAAGAAGCAAAGAGAATGAAAGGCGAACGAAGAAAGAGATAACAATTTACTGTGTTTTCTTGCTTATCCTCTGCCGATTCATAGTATCAAACTATATAAGCAAGAATAAATGGGGACCACCAGAATGATATCCGTTTCTGCAGAGAGGAGTTCGACATCACAATCGTCCGATTAATAATGGATGTCCCATGATTAACACCGAATCCATGTGGTCCGAAAATTTTAACCGTCAAAATTATATTGGACGGTCATGATGAAGAAAGGACCAGTAAGTAGTAGAGCTGTCAACGCAACAAAAATTAACGTTCTGCCGTAACGTTACTGGTTAACGGAACAGTTAACGGAAGCAAAATTTATTTCGTTACTGAAACGATACGGTAAGCGAAATAGACAGGTATCTCAGACACATAAACAGAACGGTAAACGAAATAGGATGTTTCGTTTTCGTTATTTCGTTTTCGCGTTTATAATTTTACCGTTGTAGAATAGTTTAATAACAGAGCGGAGGGTGGAGAATTTGAGGAGTCTCCATTACTCCTGAGTCTTCTCTCCTCAGTCTACCCCGTTCTACCCATTCAAAGTAGGATTTATCTTCTACTCCCTTCCTAGCGCCGCTCGACGGCACAACTAGCCTCCCTATCTTCTCCTCTTTTTTTCCTCTATCTCTCAAAACTCTAAGCATCGCCTACACCTCTCTCTCCCTCCCTTGCTCAATCAATTTCAGATTTGGTCCCCCTCTCTCGGATCTGAGTGATCGATCTAAGAGAACGGCGACAAAATCATTTGTCAGGACCATGTCGTCACCAACCTTTTCCTCGCTAAATTGTATATACAAGGAAGATGAACAACAGAACAGAAGAAAGAAAAAAGAAAGGGAGGCAGAGAAGAAGAATAAAGGAGAAATCAAGATAAAAGGAGAACGATTGAGAGACATAAGAGGTGGTGCAAATTGATTTGACTTAGGTAAATTATGAATTTTATTCAATATCGTCTTTTCCCTTTTTGTTATGGTTTACTTTTAACGTATGATTTTTATTTTTTGTCTATATTAGCAGATTTTATTCCTGTCTCAACTTCTTTCACCGATGATGCTTTATTTTTTTTTCTCTCTTTTTTATTCCGAGTGACTGGTTTTCTGAGAAAAGGGAGTTAATAACTTGGGATTTGTAAATTTGAGATCTTAGATTTTAGGCCTTAATGGTGTATTTAGATTGATGCTGGATTCAATTATGACATTGCCCCATTTGTATATTTGTTTGTTTATGTTGTTAACTTCAAATTTTGTATATCTGATTTTTTTTTTGTGTATGATTATAATGTTTTCGGCTGATGCATAATGACAAACGTTAAATCGTTATGCCGTTTAAATTAAACGAAGCGATTAACATAAGTGATTTGTATGTCGTTTCATAAACGAATTGGTTAACAGCATATTAATATGTATCGTTTAACTAAACATAACGGTAACGATCAGTGCTATTTTCATGATCGTTTACCACGTTTGACAGCCCTAGTAAGTAGTAACAGATTCGGTAAAGTAAATTCATCTAATTACATATTTACATTGCTAATATTTATGTAATTCAATCTTCAGCCCAAATCGCACAGCCCATCTTCATTAATCCTAAAGCCCAACATCTTTCAATGTCTAACGTTAAATCACATTCTTTTTCAGACCTTGTCAACAAGTTCAGAAAATAATTTAGAAACGAGTCAAAGAAAGTTTTATTTGGTGTCCACCATATTTTTTTCTGGGGTAATTGGTAAGGCAAAATAAACCTAGACGAAAACTTAAAACTCAAGTTTCACGTACTCAACGAGTGATATGGGGCCTTTCATAATTTTGTTCCATCCATATCAATCCTTGGATGACAGGATGAGGCCCGCTCCGCTTCATATCAGTCTTGGTCTCTTGGAATAGAAATAAACTTATTATTAATTAGACCACAAAAACTTCCTCAATTGTACGAATCAGTGGGAGCATACATTATAAAATCTAAAACTATTAGCGAAAATTGATTCAGAGCAGGGTGCTTGACTTGAATAGAGAAAATAAAGGAACAGAGAATATGCCATAATTATTTTGTTTTTACTCTGGCAGCAACGGCGAAGATGAAGAAACCATATAATTTACGACAAATTCTACTATATATGGGCAGAAATTTAAACCGGACTTCAATCCAGATCATTCATTCATTTATATAATTGAAAATAGAGATGAATGATCAAAATTAAATCCAGTTTAAAATTTATCTCCGCGATAAAATTATCCATAATTAATTATTTTTATATTAATGGAAAAAGATGAAATATATTGCTCTTGGGACTTGAAAAAGCTATATATCATCAACTCAAATTTACCAGCTATTATTAGTGGAATAATTACAATCATTAATCAACATTCATCCCAAGATAAAAAAAAAAAAAAAATTTGCATTTGATGGGAACCAAATATGGTGGCAGTGCAACTCTCCCCTAATTATATTGGAGAACTTTGTAATCAATTAATCAAATATAACTAAGGTCATCTCTTCGTCTCCCATCAAGGTCCACTGTTTGCAACAATTGGTCAACATTAAATGCTGTGGTTCTCAAACATAAAAGTGTGAATTTAAATTTATTTCTCATGATTTTTTGTGATGACTGAATGAACACACTTTATACTATTTCCATCCCTGATAGGTTAAAACAAGGAAATTAAAAAGAAAAAGGATAAGAATTATTTTTATATTATTATCATCATTTATATATGTTATTACTGAAACGTACTTAGTATTTCCGGATTAATACTTAAGGATTACTTGAACTTAAACCAAAATATATAGAAAAAATACAACAGATGAATATATCAAATAACAGTAATTGAATATTGAGTTTGTTTATATCACTTTCCTAGTAGTTTTTTATATACGTATTAGTTAATGGAAGCTTAATATATATGACACGATCATTTATTTTTTATTATACTGCATTTACTGAATCTTTTTTAGTAGAAACAAATTCATTGTAATTTCCCTTAGTATCATTTTTTTAAAAAAATTAGTGTGGTATTCAAATGCATAATTTACATTAATAGTAATAGAATATGTACAATAGACAACTAGGATGCATGCATTTTAACTTGCTATGGCATCTTATTGCTATTTGCAATAATAATAACTCGGATTCCTTTTACAATAATAATAAGTCTCAAATTACTGCACTAATTTTATTTTTATTTTGTTATTATTATTATTTTTTTTTTTTTGATGAATGCCCATAGGCCAGACTCTTATTAAAAATTACTGCACTAATTTAGAGCTGCAGTAGAAGAAGATTGTAATTGAGAACTGAACCATAAACATATAATTCCTTTTCCTTTTTGTGTCATATATAACTGTTAGTATTTGATCTAAATTTGTTGTTACTATGACGATATTTACCTGTTATTTAATTTCAATATATAGTTAGTGCTGCAGTGGAAGTCCATAGTAAGTTAGTAACAACCAATTTGTCAGGCGATTGATTAGTTAGTTGCACAAGCAAGCGCCAACATTATTAACTTCTTCGTGTCAAATGTAAACTATACGTTAAAGTTTTCCTTTTAGGATTGTCTGTAGCTTGGCTATGGTATATATTATATATGCAAATAGCAAAGCATAAAAGTTTAGATTTCATGATGGTTGGAATTGATGGTTCGATCTAATATTAGCATCTAAAACTTTTGTTAGCCAATAGTTTTTGGTATTCTTCTTTATTGGAATAATCCAGCTTAATTTCTTAAAAGGTGGATCATGCATGCCATTTAGGTCAGCATAATTTTGCTTATTGGAGACACTAATATGTTATTATCTTATAACTCTGAATGATATTTACTTAATTTTGACTTATCGGTTATCACTCGATGAGAATAAATAACTATGGTTAGATTTTTTTTTCATTTTTTCGTTATGATTATATTAAAAAAAATAACTGCCAAAAAAAAACATATATAGTACAGCTCATGCAATTCATTTTTTCAAATAAAAAATTATAACACAATTGACGCAATGTACAACTTTTGATTCAAATCGAATGAAGGATTGTTTAATTTGAAAGAAAAAGTATGAAAATTTTTAGTTTCCAATTATCTATATAGTAAAAAAAAAATTTAACTTACACAAAAATAATTAGTGGAACTAGTAGTACTGTGCAGCAATAAGAAAGATGTTAGTACATAATTGCTATGGATCAGTTCTAGAGGGGTGCAGTTTAGGGAGGGGTAATCCTGAGGGCCACTAGAGTCGATGCCAAAAACGTAAGTATATATATGGCGTCGTAAAAATAAAGATGTTGACAGCCGCCACGTACGTCAATATATCTAAAACAAAATTAACTACCTGGCTGGGACCATGACTATCTTTGTGTTTTGTATACCATTTTGGATACAAGTGAGAGAGAGAGAGAGAGAGAGACTATTATTGAGTAATTTCCCGTAAAATTGAGCAACAAGGAAGAGAGGCATTCATAAAAAAAATAATAATAATAATAAAAAAGGAACAGAGAGAAAAAGGGATCAGATAAGGAGAGGGGGAAAAAGAGAGAGAGTGATGAATTTGTAATTTATATTCAATCTCGAAAATCTATCTCAATTATTACAATCACGCCTAATTAATATACTCCATCAATCAACAGTTAAAATAGAATTACAGTTTAACATAAAATAAAAAGTTTTTCTTTTTAGGATTGTCTGTAGCTTGGCTATTGATGGTTGGATTTCATTGATGGATAATTGCAAATTGCAAATTGCAAAGCATAAAAGTTTAGATTTCATTGATGGTTGGAATTGATGGTTCAAAGCTGTTCGATCTAATATTAACATCTAAAACTTTTGTAAGCTAATTGTTTTTGTATTTTCTCATTAATTGAATTATGCAGCATTCTTAAACGGTGGCTAGTTCATGATATTTAGGTCAGCATGAAAAGCCAATTGGAGACATTCATAATTATTATCTTAAGCTCTGAATGATATTAATTAGTTTTGATTTATCATTCCATGCGACGCAACTATTGTTAGATTATGTTTTTTTTTAAAAAAAAAAATTCGTTATGATTATATTATAAAAAATTTGAAACAAAAAAATATAATAGAGAATTTTAACAATGAAAACAATTTAACTAGAGAAGCACGGAAAAAAGATAGTTGAAGTAAATTGCATGAAACATATATAATACAGCTCATGCAATTCATATGTAGAGTAAAAATATTATAATTAATTAATGTAATGTACAAATGTTGATACAAATCGAATGATGATCAAAGGATAATTTTGAAAGAAAAAGTATGAAAATTTCTATAGTTTCCAATTTTACATATTGTATAAGAATTCGAACTAACACAAAATAATTAGTAGAACTAGTACGGACAGTGCGACGATGAAGAAAATATTTGTACAGGATTGCAATCGGTCGGTTCTAGAGGGGTGCAGTTTAGGGATGGGTGATCCTGATTCCTGAAGGCCGCTAGAGTCGGTGACAAAATTAACGTAAGCATGGCGTCATTAAAATTAATAAAGCTATTTATTGTTAATTGCCGCCACTGTCTACGTCTACATGTAAAAATAAACTACCTAACTAGGACCGCGTAGTAATTTTTATGTGTTTTGTAAAATTTTTATACAATTGGGTAATTTGGGGTAGAATTAAGGGAAAGGAGAGAGAAATCAGATAAGGAGAGAGAATATAATTCGGTAACTTGGGGCAGCATTGACCAACAAGAAAGTGAGAGAAAGTGTGAATATCAGATAAGGAAAGAGAAAGAGAGATGAATATTTATAACCATTTAACAGTTTAACAGTAAATTAATAATTTATAAAGGAAATTACAATCACACGCCTAATATACGTACTCCATCAATCAACCAAAAAAAAAAAAGATTACATTTTACAATAAAATAACAATATTAACAATTTAACTGTCAAAATTACAGTTTAATAGCGATTTTATATAAAGACAATTGCAGTTTTTTTTTCCCTCCTTGTGTTCTTTCCTACGAGGAGAAGAGAGAGGTACTAAACGGTGCATCCTTTCCTTCCTTCAAATTACCAAATTAATCCTCTCTAACTTTTCTTGTCTCCTACGTAAGCTGGGGCGGCATGTGCATTTTTCGGTTTTTAGTCCGTTGTTTTTTTTAATTATTTGAAAATTAACGTTGGCACAAGCTTTTTAAATTGTTTCCTTGTTGTTGTAATCATGGTTATAATTTGCTATCTTTTTTATCGATGTTATTATTTATCAACAAAAGTAATAATAACATTCAGGTCACATTCGTTCCTCAAGTTTTGTTTGATCCATTATCATTTCCTTTCAATTTGTTTCAGCATACCCATTCCATTCTTACTGTTTTTGGAATAAATCAATTTGGTTTCGTTTATTATATTTGAAATGTTATTGTTCAATTTGATTTTCGTTCATTCCAATTGAATTATCGACAGTTTGAATTTTAAGAACAAAATATTTCTTGATGAAAATTCTTTTGATGGGATGATTTAACGACGTCTCATCCTTTAATATTTCCAATTATTATAAATCTTTCAAAATTAGTCGAAACATGTTTGACCACAAAATTTTATCCGAATATTCTTCAAAATATTTAATACCCCGGTGATGTGTTTTTTTGTTTTAGTTATCGAGTCTCAAAGTACGTTGAACAAATAAAAGTTTTTAATCTCCATATAATTAGTAAATCCAAGTAGCATTTGTGCATATTTTGTCATCATCATTATTCGGTTATTCTTCGGAAGCCTTGGTTCTTTGAAAGCTCCACCAAAATAGTGGTAAAAAACTGAACACTTATTTTGGAAAAATGAAAAAAAAAATGTGTTGTTTGAATGGTATGTTTTTTTAAAGGTCGGTCGGCAATTGCCGTTGACAGAAATTCATTAAAAGAAATGTTAGAAGTAACAATGTACAAGGCTAAACAGAGGAAGATTGTTTGAATAATGGTATGTTATAGGCATAACAATAGATGAAAAGAATATAATAATTATTTATTTTATCTTTTTAATAATAATAACAACAACAACAACAACAATAAGATTAATCTAATACAATAATTAATGTAATTATTATGTTAAAATAAATAATTATTGTTATTATAATAGAATTTTATTACTCTCTCATTAATAGACCAGTGACTTGGCTAATTATGAAATTTGCAGCTCATTTGATACGCATGAACGCGTACGTCTTGTTCACTATAGTAAGGTAGCTAGAGTGTTGAGAGAGAGAAAGACAGCGACGTCTGTCGGAGTGACTGTCAGAGGCAGTTGTGCGATTATCTTGAGTCCGTATCTATATATATCCCTGTCAGGCCGCTAAGACATTCATTCAGATAATAAGAAAAAAATTCATTACATTGTTCAATAAACCCCCCTCTCTCTCTCTCTTTTACGCTTTCAAGCTTGAGTTTGTTCAATCAGATAGAAAAAAGAACTTAAGAAAAAAAAAAACAACAACAAGAGAGAGCTGAGCACTTCCCGTTGATTACTCATCTTTCACCAAGGTATGACATCTCCTAAAAAAATACTTAGTCACTTGAGGGGCGGATTTAAGTGAGCTTAATTGATTTTCAAAAATTAAGGTCTGATATAATAAGGTTGGATGGAGCGGTGCCAGGCTTGTTCTAGTTTATATTCACACGGTGCCTAGGCTTACAGACCATGAAACAATTTCACCTCAACAAAAAGAAGCAGAACCAAATTGATTATTTTATTCCTCCTTAAATTGATCAGCGACTTGATTTACCACAATACTTTATCCCTTTTTTACTCACGTCACGTACAGTTTTCCACTTATAATATATTTCTAATTTAACTCAGAGGTAGCGTAGTGCCCACTAAGCTCATTTTAAAAAAAAAAGGAAGTAGTTTCGAAAGCTAGATTAGAATGAACAGATGATTTCGTAATGTTTTTTCTTATATTTTTATCTTCTAAACAATCTCAGCATTTTTTAACCAATACTTTTATTGATTTTATTTTACTTTGTTTCTCATTTTTCCAATTTTTTTAATTTTAACTTTTTTCACTTATTCTCATTTTACGAAACGAATTCTTACTTTGTCTTAAATTTTATTTTCAAGTCTTTTCTAATTCTTATTTTTTTTTACTTTTAGATTTATACTATATTAGAAGTTTTATAAAACAATTAGTTTTTCTTTTTAAAATCCTATACAATTGTTCAATATTCTTGTGTTTTCTTTTTCTAAATACAATCCTGTGCAATGAACATCATCATTCAATTAAAAAAAAGAATGATCATAATATTGCTTCTTTCTCCACTGCCTGTTTTCCTAGTTTTATTTTTATTTTTTGGCAATTAGCTATTGCAGTGAGAACAAAAAATATATATAAAAATATCAAGGTCTTAAAATTATAATTATAATAGAACTAATAAAAATGTAAATTTATTAGGTGTGTGTGTGTATGGAATATATATATTTTATATTTTCAATTTAAATATATATTTTTAATTACCTATATTTATTGTTATGATTTTTATTTTTTATATTAATTATATTGCATTTTTATTGTGCCTAGGCTTAAACAAAAAAAAAAAACCCTAAATCCGCCATTGACTCACTTCCATTTTAAAGCGCTGAGCACTTCTTAATTTTTTTTCATCTTCTCTATTAAATTAATTAGGTTACGAACTTATGATGGCAAATCAACAAAAGATGACAGGGAAGGGAAAACATGTGGAAGAGGAAACTAAATGCATTGATTGTAATAAACCAATCAGTCTTGAGAGATGCATTGAGAAAAAACACCGAGTCATGTTCCTAAAAGACATTCATGAGATGAATGATAAGAAATTGAAAAAAATTCCTGTATATTTAGAGCGGTTTCCTTATGAACATGACAAAAGTGACCTCATTGTCACAACAGATGCTGGATATAATAAGAAAACTAGTGTGGCTTGTCTGGGCGTGGTGCTTCGATCCTCGTCCTTAGATTATCTTTTCGGTAAATCAGAGGTGCGAATTATAATTGATCATAACCGATTTGGAGGTTCAAAAAACATCATAGCAGAGGCGGATGCGATAATTTTTGGGATAGAAACTGCACTAGATTATATAAAACAAAATAAGGGGAAGTATAAAAGGATAAAGGTTTACAGTGACTGTGATGTAGCAGTTGATGCATACAATAGTGGAAGAACTATATTTCCAGAATACGAAAATGAAAAAATCCCACTGAAGAAAGTAAATGAAATGAGGACCATGGCCGGTGTGCCCCATTGGGCGGGAGAAAAAACATTAGTACCGGGTGATACCCGTAAACCAGAAGTGCCCTTAACATTGAAATTTTTGCACCGTGAATCCAATTCAGCAGCTGATTGTTTAGGTGGAACGGAAGCAAGTAGACCATGGCCGAAACCATTCCAGAAACTTCAGGATATTATTGATGAGGATAAATACCTCACACGATACTTTGTACCAAATAAATATCAAACAGGCGGCACGTCTCAACAGGTTAGAAGGTGAAGGGCATCCAAAGACGCACAAGTCAGCTCCAAAAGGATATTACTGTAAGTTAACCTTTCCTATTGAAACCTTCCAAAAATGCATGTAACACAAATGTGGATTCTTTTGCATTGGTTTCTGTCTAATTGTTGGTTAGTACTTAGTACATCAGTACAAGTCGTGTACTAATTTCAGTTTGATATATATCAATATAAAAAAAAAAAAATTCGTCCCCCAGCATATATAGCGTGGTACTATGAAGTAGCAACTACCAATTTAGCAGATTCTTAATTATTAATATTTTTCTGTATACAGAGGCCCTTGACATATATATTTGTTTTTTCCAGTTGTACAGCTGCATGAGATTCAATCCAGAAGAACCCTAAAGATTTATTTATTTTTTTTTTTTGATTTCCTGCTTATTTGTATAAATCGTCAACCAAATTTCTTCTTTGCTTTAGTTTTTTAGAACCAAATTAGTCAGTGCTAACTTGTAGTAAAGTCTGTCAAACTTCTAAGTTTTTTTTTTTTTTTTTTTTTTTTTTTTGAGACTTGGTTGAAATATTTTGTATATATAGATCTTTCTGCTTCAGATGCCCAGAAATTTATCGAGAGTACTTTTTGCATTGTTTATGCGAATGTGCACTTTTTCTGTGCTAATTGCATCAGATTGCCCGATATGGTAGGCTTTAAAATCATATAAATTACATGTCATTATGTAGTCTATTTCTGAAGCAAACAAATAATATCTATAAAACTTAATTAAATTAAAATTAGAAAAATCAATATCAATAGATGATAAAATAGAAAACAGATATGTTCCTAAGAGTTTACTTTGTTTAAAACTTCAGATCAGTTTTTTATCACACAAGATGCTTGTTAAAATGCCCACATGAACTTAATTTTCACAAGCCCACACATAAAACAGGCAATGTACTTCTACAGGACAACTGAAATAGTGCACAACAAGTACCATAGTTCTGACAACGTAGGCCACATTTCCCAATTTTTTCTGATACCCAAAATGTTTGGATATATATATATAGTCTACAAAATTGCCGACTAAGATACAGAAGTTCATATTACATTACTATATAACTATAATTATAGTATCCTATTTTTGTTTTCTTTATGCATTTTTTATTAGCTAAACAGTATTACTGAACAGGACGAAGAGTTCAAATGTCAAAGTTGCAAATATTATTGAGCATAAATAATCATAATCCAAATATTGCAACAAGTTACCTACTGGTAATCTTTAAAAAAAAAAAACAAAAAACAAAAATTATTGCAACAAGTCATTTGTCAATTGCAAAAGAGAATGTGATAATCGCTAATTAGATTTGTCGAAAATAAACATTTTATATTTATCAATAATGAATGAAACATTCAAAGAATACGAAATACAAAAATTTAATAAGAGACTGATGACTAATATTTCTACAAGTTAAGCTTGCTATCGAATTCGGCATCGGTCATCATGGCCAGGCTTGCTAAACCGCGCAATGGCACGAATGGGATTCTTCAAATGCGAAGCTAAGAATTGCTATTTACCTTCTGAAAAAAAAAATTACAAAAGGAAATAAATAATTGGAACAAAATTGATAAAAAATAAGAGCAATTGAAACGAAAAGACATATATTCCTCCGTAAATGATTAATTACATCACTAATTATTAATAAAATTAACCTGTTACTATATAGAATGCTTTACTTCATCCAGGTTTCTTAGCAACCGCTTTTTGAGTCTCTTCCAACTAAATTAGAAATAAACACTGCATTCTCTACATTTGACCTGATTGAGTCCTACCGAGTTAAGGACGCGTACTAATTATTTCAGTTTTCATAAACTTTTATTTGTTTCGAATATTGGATTTATATTATTTTGACGTTTCAAAGAGAGCCTGTTACAAAATTGACCCAAAGTTTGAAGAAAAAAGTCACCAAATAATTAAAACACTCACATTGCAGAAATTGCTAAAGTCAACAGGTTTTTTTTGCTATGTGCAACATGTTTTTTTGATTAAATGACCAAATCACCCTTCAATCAGTTCTTTAATTAATTCTTAAACAAATTTTACTAGTTGATTGAAAAATATTATAGTCCAAAATATGTTGCAACCGTAAAATGTAGGTTGTCTTTCAATTCCCCCACATATGACCTGTGGGACAGTAGCATATTTTGCCGTTCTATCCATGAGGTCAATAATTATTTTATTGGCACAGGACTGACCTTATAAGACCTGTCATTTGACTAAAAGCGTTTTACTCGACACATTATATTATAAATTCCATACAGACACATACCTTCATCTCTCATAAACTTTGTATCTTTCGCCTGCACTCAGCTTGAAACTGAGGCAACTTCTTCATCAGATCAAATGTGATGTGTGACTCGAGACGTGTTTGAAAATAGAACATCTTCATTGTCACCTTAATCTGTTTATCTAGAACAACTGTCCGATCAAACTCAACAACATCATCTGAATCTGAAATCCCTGAAAACATAAAGATGCCCTTGACTTCCCTCGACCCTTTTGATGACAGAACACCTGGAGAAATTACAAAATGAAAAAGCAAAAGATATAATAGCAGACATGTATAGGCATTAATCAAAACAGAAAGGCTTTAGCAAGCATGGGAACATGACAATAAAGGAAACTCACCAGAAAATTTCAAACAAATTCCAACATAAGCAAATGTGATCCCAGCATTGTTTTCGTCAATGTTAATAATCACCTGCCCATGAATATTTATCAAGAAACAGACTTAATGATGACCAACACACAGGCTAAACCTGAACCCCTAAATTGGTATTTGGACAAAACCCTTGGTTGGTTGCCAACACAGGCCTGAATACAGAGAAAAAAGCACTCGGACTGGTGATTCTTATCTGTTATTATTCATTTATTTAAATTCAAACAAATTTTACTAGTTGATTGAAAAATAAGCACTCGGACTGGTGATTCTTATCTGAATACAGCATAATAAGTTGTTGACAAAACAAAACCTAAGTAAAAAGGGCTGGCCAGGAAACACAGCTTGTTGTTGTGGCTGCAATGATGAGGAGACTGCGACACACCTTTTTCTGTTGTGCCCCTTTACTAAAACCATTTGGTTCTGGATGGGCCAGTGCCAAGATCATTTTTCTAATTGGCATTCTTTGCAGGAAGTGCTAGATTTTGCTTTTAATCTTCATTCAGGTAATAGAGAAGCCTTTTTAATATGCTTCAGTGCTCTGTGTTGGAGTATTTGGACCATGCGCAATGATGTAATTTTTCAAGCTAAAAAAGTTAGAACTACAAAAAATATACTATTACTGATTCAATCGTTTGTGATGTATTGGGCAGGGTTAGTCGATACACAAACAAAGGGATATCTCCACCTCTGGCTGCCCACCAATTGGGAAGAAATTCCAATACAAATGCAGTCAACTGATACTCAGATGGCAGGGATGCTTAACTTGGATGATTGGTCTGGCTGGAACATGGGTCAACTGATGATAGCGCAGGACTGAAGCGGGTTCACTTTTGTTATGTGTAGATGGTTTAAAAGTTGTACTGTGAAAGTAGAGATTGTTCGCTTATTTTGATGTTCGGATTGTGTGTTTTATTTCTGCTTAAGAGCATAATTCAGGGGGGACTTAGTTCTGTTTAAGCATTTAGTTTGGCTGGTTTTTTTATCAGGGATATGGGTTTTAGAATTTTGTTAATCTGTACTGACTCATGTAATGTTTTGTTTCCGATTTAATGGAAACGGGCCCAATGGCCTTTTTTTCAAAAAAAAAATTTTATTTAAATTCCTCTGGAAAGAGTTATTTGAGGTTAAGATATTCCTAGTTGCAACCACTAACCTTGAAAGGAGATGCTAGATTTATAGAGAATGAGTCAGGAAGGCATGGACATCTAATAGAACAAAGCAGCTCCTGGAATAAATGAAACAGTTCACAGAATAAGATGTGCAAATATATAATATATGCAAAAACAATGAAACATTTCACCTAATTAAACTACAACAAACAATCATAATGATATTCATTAGATAAGATATGCAGAGAATTGAGATGAGTAACAAGTGGGCAGTAGTAGTCCATACATTTAATCTCTGGAATACCCATGCCATAAACTCACTATCCAGATTTCGTTTCTGCAGAACAAAAAAATTACGAGTCCTCCTGAGTATGAACATAAAGATGAATAAGAAATATAGGGACACAAATCTCTTATAATATCTACCTGCAGGAAGAAATGGATAGAAGGCATGAGTTTATTCTTGTAATCAAAGACGCACAAATTGGAGAGATTTTGCTTCAACTCTTCCAATTTCGCAACAATTTGTATGATTTCAGCATCTAACTCACCACTCTGCAAACAAAACATAAAGGACAATAATTCATGAGTGAGTGAGTGGGGGTGTGTGTGTGTGAGAGTGAGAGAGAGAGAGAGATAATGCAGGGGGTTGGATCAACAGTAGAAAAGAAAAGGAAACAAAGGGACCACTGACCTCAGATGTCCGACGTAGCTTGCATTTGGTATCAAGCATATCAACCAAGCATGCCATTTGTTGTTGTACACTACATATTTGGCCAGATAGATTGCCATTTTGAACTTCGACCATTTTTACATTTTGATAAGAACTTTTCAACATTTCCATTTCCATGATAAATATTTTGTAAGTTCTATCAACTTTAATGAAATCATCCAGGCTATGAGTCCTTTCCTTAACACCCTCAATCTCTATTGATTGACCTTTTTTCCAGACGTCATGAGAAGGCACAAACCAGTCATGACCCCAGGAAAGCACAAGGTCGTGCTCCCACTCCATGTGCAACATATGGGAATTTTGATCTGGGAAACTCTTGTCACATTGAAAGCAGTGCCAGTACTGCTGAGTCCTGTTGGTTCTCCACTCCCAAATCTTCTGTGCAGCATGCAAGCCAAATTCTTCTTGACAATCCTTGATGACATCATTGATCGTCATGCAAACGAAGACACCTTTGTCTTTGGTCTCCCAGGCACATTTCCCTCTCATGAGCCAAACTACATCAGAAAATTTCCTCATCTCTGACAATTCCTTCAGCGCGCTAGCTTCGTCAATAGATTCAAAGGGTTCAGATAGGTCATCAGAATCAGAGTAAATATCAAAATCACAGCAGACAGGGAACTGGACTTCCTGTGACAACTGAGACTCAGGCTCGGCGTCTGACTCGTGTATGGCTTTAGGTTTAGCCCCAGATTCAGCAACCACTGCTGCTATGCTGGTTCTGGTCCTAGAGAGAGCTGTATCAGCGCTTGCACCCTGTGATACTCTGCTACATGTGTCTCCTGCATTTGCACTAGGTGGTTCTTCCCCCAGTCGTTCACGGTCAATCATCATGAGATCATGGTTGGAGACGCCAATTACACTATTGTCACTACTTCTGAGCTCCAGAGGAGCAGAAGACAATTTGTCACTCCTCTTGTAAGAGCTGAGGTCAGGCACCATCACATAACTGCCATCCTCAGCTATAGTTTCTCCTTCGAATTTTTGATGGACGTGCTCCTCGGTGTGCTCTTCTCGTGAACTTGCCATTTTACAATCCTGCATTTGAAAGTCACACAAAATTTTATTTTTTTCTTAATACATACTACATAGAGATTATCTCTAGTTAAGTCCCTGAGTCCTATGCATCAATAAAATTAGTTTTGTCTAATCTAGCAGCGAAATGCACATGCCAATTCTACAACTGTATCAGTCAGATCCAGTACTGACTGCTAGTTGCCAGCATGGACCACTCTAGGTTTTCATGCCAATCCTGGGAGCCAAGCGTTTCGCAAGCAATTGCAGAAAGTAGGCACTACTTAATAAGACTTCAATTTGGCATGACTATTGACAAACTTTCATGTGTGGGTTGAAATTCTCTTACCTCATCAGAATCCTCTTCTTTGAGCCAATGTGCATATTTAGTTCTCATGATCATATAAAATTTCATCTACAAGGGAAAATGTGAAACATCAATCAAGGGCGTTGAAGAACAACCCCAAAGCTTTTAAAAAATGGAAACTACAAACCCGCAAGAAAGATCTCAAAAGAGCCAAAATATACACACGGAGGTCAACAGCACAGAGCTGGCAGACCTCAAGATCAAAGAATTGTAGCTCCCAAGTCAATTTGATAAGTTCAAGATAGTGCTGCATCACATGCAAACCAAATGTTAAGTCACTGAAGCAATAAAAAATGATAAGATAAAGAAACTGTTCAGGGATCTCAACACAAACCTGAGAATGAAATTCAGTTCTCTGTCGTTTAGCAAGCTCTCTAAAAGAATAGCAAGGAGGTAATATGTCTTTGACATTAGCACTGCTGGATTCACAGTTCGATGCCAACTCAGGATACCACGTGTCACAAAGTGACCTTGGCCAGAGACCTATATTCCAGATCTTCAAGAAGGAGGTAAGTCCAGCCTGTTTTAAATCAAACTGTGCATGAACAGTTTTGAGGAATTCAAAAAATGCCACTGCTTTTTTCCCTGCCTGTTGAAGGATCTCGGAAGCTTTTAACAACGGGGGAAATTTTTCGATGGTGGGAAATATAGGTGCTTCATAAAACCACAAACCAATATCCATGTCACCTCCTCCATACAATTTTAACTTCGTAGCATCTAGAACAAAGAAATCACAATCTGTTGAAAAGAAAACGGCATCATGACATTCACTTTTGCTCCAGTTGACATCAACGTCTTTGCTCCCTTGCAAATCTCTGTTTTGAGATGCTCGAGTTAAACATATCTCCTCCACAAGGTCAACAAAATGGCAAAGAGGCTCCGCCTCCATGAAACGGAAGGAGAGGAAGGAGCAATACAAAATAGCTCTAAAAGGGAGTGGTGGCAGAATTTTCACATGGTCAAGGTGTCTAAGGATCTCCTCAGAAGCTACGGCAATGAGAGCTATCAAACAGCCATAAGACTTCAGTGTAAAGGGATCCCCCTCTCGGGAGTCCAACAACAAACCAAATCCCTTTTGTAATTTTCCCAGGAGTTCGCTCCTTCTAAAATCTTCAGACAATGGCCATTCCAAGGAACCAAACTGATCAGCATCGAGACGACTGTATATTGTAGAGAGTCCATCGAGCGCAACACTAACATCGATGGGCTTCCACACTGTACTACGAAGGGCCTGAGCACACCACTGTTCCTCAGTTCGGTTCTGTCGAAGGAGCGGCCATACATTGCAGTGCTCGTACATCAGGTGCAGAACAAGGGAATCCTCCTCTGAAAACCAACGAAGGCACTCACAGCTTGGGCAGATGTAGACCTTCCACGTCTTGTGCAGTTTGAAAAACATAACTGCATCAGCGAGCATATTCCTATACCAGAATAAATCACGTTCCATACAGAAATTTTCAAGACTGCTTGCTGGTACCTCCAAGAGTTCATCCTTTTCTGCAATGCCAAGTTCAAAAATTTGAATTATGGACCTCAAGAGGAGGAGCGTTATAGACAATAAAAAGTAACCTTCAAGTATTCAACTATATATTTTTTATAAAGCCATAGAGACCTGTACGGTAGTAATGGCTAATTGATATGCTAACTTGCTAAGGGAAGCTTTCTAAGTTGTTGAAAGGTAAGATAACTTGTAATGTAAGATTGATTATGAAGTAACTTGTGTAGGATGATTTGTACAGAGAGCATCAAGGCACTCGAATCATCAAATATCTGGACCTCTAAGTTCTAATTAATTTTATGTATAGATAGTTAGTTTTACAAAAAGCCTCTTCTAAAATAAAAGTAATAGAGCAAGTGATGCCTGATTCAGTTATGTATTTAAGTAAGAGACTAAGAGTGTTGTCAGGTCAGCCTAGGAAAATTGAAAATCTCCCACTGCCATGATTTTTAGGTATATATAAACTTGTAGGATCAAGATCTATGTCCATGGAGCACATACAGGTAACCCAAATTAGTTCTTATTTACTTACAATGGACATTCATTTGATTTAAGAAAGATAGAGAGAGGCGGGAAGGGAAGGGAAGAAGCTCAGGCAAAGATAAGATTAGCAGTTAGCTACCTGACTCGGTTAGGTGTTCACTGTAAAATTCACTATAAACAAGGTCTTCGTTTCTCCATGTAGGCTCTCCTTCTATGTATTTGCGCTCCCACAATCGGCGGAAATAAGCATCTAAATCTACTACTGGTCCTACGTTCGCCTCCTCCCCAGCTTCACCTACTCCATCCTCCATCGTCTCCCACTATCAAAACAGAACTAGGTTTACCGTTTCTCTCCAAAATCGGAAACGATAACGGGATTAGCTCGGAGGTGCTTCCCTCTGTAATATCGAAACCGAGCTTTGCTCAATCCATTTGGAAATCATAATATTTATATATACATTTATGTAGTAATTCATATTTATTATCATATCTTCAAGATGTGCAATAATATTTATATAAAGATTTATTGTCGTAATGAAAAAATTTGTACGATATCTTAAATTATTCTTATTTAAATTCGAATCCAAATTAAATATTTCGATTATGACAATCATAATATTATTTGCAATATTTCATTAGATTGTGTAATAAATTATAATTAAAGAACGGGAATTATGGAACAGATCCCGCATCTTACTAATGACCATTTATATACATCTTTCATTATTAGTAGTATCATTCGACGATTTTTTTTTCTTTTTTTTTATCGGTAGTATTGAATCTTTAATATATGATTGTATCATAAAACACTGTAATTTGTATCATATTTTGTTTTCTGTTTACACAATAAGAATTATATAGACCTTTATGTTGTTGAGCAGATCGCACGAAGAAAACTTTAGTATTTGTGAATTACAATTTATTCACTTCCTGACATTCGTTTAATACTAATTTACGCAAATATTTTATTCAAGTTAAGCATTTTTATATGGATGAAACATCGAAATCATTTGCCTTTATATAAGAATAAAACATATAATGTGAATAATAAATAAATAAGAATCTGAGGCAAACATATAATAATTAAAATAATAATAATAATGATAATTATTACTATTAATTATTATTAATTATAATAATAAATGTAATTGATGAGAATTAATTTATTAAAAATAATCTAAGATTTAAGAACCGTTTTAAACATCCTGAGGAAAAATTTGAGACAAAAAGTGAAAAATATAAACACATGGAGAAAAGAAACATAAGAGAATATATGTGTGTATTCTACCCTAATCAATCACGGATTCTCTGACTAATATATCATTTTATTGCTTGATTGGAATTTAGAAATAAAAAAGGCAATCCTATGCGTCTTACTATGTATATGTCTTTGTATTGTTGCGTCAAATAGAGAGAATGCCTTTCAGAATTATCAATGGACCCAATTTTTTTTTTTACTTTTATTAATATTAAAGATGTTTTTATTTAGGGAAGTATAGTCCTATGTGTATATACTCTTTTTTTTGGGTTTTAAGAAAAATTTGAAATTGTTCATTGTTCGCTCTAATAAAATAATCAAATAAATATAGTCCTTTATCATTTGTATTTGCCTCTGAGGTGCCGAAAATTTCGCATAACTAAACTATCGGATATTCAGACAGTTATTTTTCTCATGGTACCCACCAATGAAGTGCATGCTTTTGGTTTTGGAGTTCCGAATTCTCAGATTATTTTTCCCTATATCTTTTTTGCACTTTTGTTTTAATATTTGTACATGCTTCCTCATTTTATGTTATTAAAACTTTGGAAATATACGTGCTTTTCTATGCATCATAATGCATGTTAGGTTCAATAGAAACGGAATATAGGGATCCAATATTCCTTAGATCAAGTTTTCTTAGATTATATATTCAAGTACTAATTAATTTTATTGATTGATTAGCGGATGGGCATCTATGAACTTGACTAATTGGATCTTATCTAGCTGCTCATCAAATGGGTAGAGTGTCAGTCTAACAAATTAATTGGAAGTGCTCCAAAAAATTTCAAGGCTGAAATACATTTTTAAAATTTACATATACTTAAATAAAATAGCCTGAGCTTTCAAAAAATATGTAAATTAATATGAAGGTAAAAAAATTAATAATAATTTTCGTTTCACCATATCTTTATAATTTTCTGAGTGTAAAAATAAAATTTTATATAAAAGTGAATTTAGCAACAATTGAGAAACAAACATACATTTTTCTGAAATTGCAGAAATTGAGTTGTCCATTGCCGACGAAATAAGGCAAAACAAAAGAGAGTACGCTCAAAGTTGGTCTATTCCGGATTCCACTATAGTTTAATTTGAGTGTTTACATATATAATGAAGGGCTAATTGGCTTGATTTTACGAGCCCAGGAGGTGGATGAGAATTGAGAAATAAACTGTCACGACCCTGATCTCCAAAATCAGATCAGAAGCTACAACAGCACCAGAAATCTCGGACTGATACAAGATACCAGACCAAACCAGCTAGGTTTTGATCAAATTGAAGTAAAAGAACTCAAAATTGGGTAAATTGAAATGAGATAATAATAATGATAAAGTTTGCATAATAATCAAAGACTAATTCAACTGAAAGGGGAAGATACAAAAGATTCTCAGATCTCCGAATAACTGGAATGAAAATAAGAAATAAAAATGAGATGAGTTTTCAAGTTCAGATTTTAAAGCATAAAAACCCCAACTCCCTCTCCCTGCTTATATAATACAAGTTTAACCAAAGTAAAAACTAAAATTTTAAGTTTCTCAGATCGCAGTAACAACGCTAAAGAATATCCTAGCCAGCTTCCAGCATCATCCGTTCCCTCTTTCTGTTTAACCATTCCCTTTGTCATTTGTCACAGTATCTTCTTCTGTTATTCATTAACGGCAAGTTAAGTGGGACCCTGAGCCCTGTGAGATAGCACTTAACGGAACTCCTCAAGCCTCTTTCCATAAATGGATTTCTATTCCTTTCTGTATCGAATCTCTAACTTGAAATTCTCGGTTTTGTTGACTAAGTCAAGGTTGCCAAGACCTTCTAGCCACGTCAGAACAGTTCCGGACATAAACCGAACCCCACCCGTCTTATCGAATACCCATACCCTGTAACTAAACCGAACGCCACGTCGTCTGTTAGTGCATGCGATGTGGTAAATTGGGCATTTAATTAAAAAACTAATAAGTTGGATATTAAAACTATCATCTAGAACATCAGTTATTAGTGTTATGAACATAAATGCTAGCACAAAGTCCTAAAATTAATTAAATATAATTCGTTCATTTGTGAACATAAACTATATCTTTTTTATTGAAATGATAAAAAGTATTGAAAATCTGTTATACTTTATCATTTTTCATAATCTGGGTGTTTTCTCTATTAACGGAAAGCTTTGTGGTATATGCTAGCATTAAATTCATAACAAAATATGACACAGAAACTTCTAAAATAATTAAAGGGGAAATCATCTAAAATGGATGTATCCTTAATTAGCTTGAGAATGTCCTTTGACATGTTGTTATATTAAAAAAAAAAAAAGAAAAAAAGAAAAGAAAAGAGAAAGTCCTTTGACATTTAAACATAATTTTACGGGCAAACATGTCATTTTTAATTGAAAGTAGCATTTTTTTTTTACTTATACATTATGAAGTTCATAAAACGCTATTATATCACTTAACCTTTTGCAACTCGATCCCTCCTCATCTCAGCCTGGAACTGGAGCAACTTATCTTCCAGATCCCAAAAGAGGCCCCTCACAAGGGTGTCTCTAAAATAGAGCATTTCCAATGTGATCTTAATCTCTTCATCTAGAATAACCTTTGCTGCGATGGTGAAATCTATTATCTGAATTTCAAATCCCTGAATACATAAACATGCCCTTGATTTTCATCGGCTCTTTAACTGGCACATCGCCTGGAAACAACACAAACGAACAAGCAAATAAAGCTACTGCTAGAATATAAACAAACATTGGCATTCATGAGAATAGAAAGGCTAAATTTAGCAAGCAATAGGAAAATGAAAATAATGGAACCTTACCAGAAAATTTCAAACAAATCCCAAGATAAGAAAATGTGAACCCACCATCGGATTCCTCAATGTTAATAATCACCTGCTCATAATCTACTGTTCAGTGTAGAGAGCATGTCGACCGCAGCCCTGATATCTATAGGTTTCCACACAGTAGTAGGACGGGACTCAGAGCACCAATGTTGCTCAATAGGGTTCTGTCGAAGGAACGGCAAGGCATGCCAGTGCTCGTTCTTCAGGTGCAGAACAAGGGAATCATCATCTGGAAACCAACGAAGACTGTGACAGCTAGGGCAGATGTAGACCTGCCATGTATTGTGCAGTTTGAAAAACATCACAGTGTCTGCGAGTATATCCCTTTAATAGGATGCATCCGGATCATGCCTGAGGCAGAAAGAGTCGAGGTCCCTTACTCGAACCTTGAAGAATTCACAGAATTGGTACCTATCATCCACTAGTTTCCCATCCATACCATCCATAGGCTTCAAACAGGCCAAATTAGACTCAGCAATTGGCCCAATCTATTTATATCATTTTTGAACTTCCTCTCTCACCCTCAAACCCTAGCCGTTCGTCTTATACTTTGATCTCCTTCGACCTCTAGTCTCTGTCCGATACTCCGATCTCCTTCGCCAGGCGATATCATTTCTCTCGAGCTCATTCATTTCCGATACTCTTGGAAAGAGAGATGGGAAGAACACCAAGAGCGATGGCAGAAGACAATTATGAGGTAGTTTTCTTCCAATTTTCTCGATTTTTTTTAGATTTTTCTTGTATTGATTGTTGTAGAATCGTGCAGCTTGATGGAAATCGGACAATTTTATAGTGGTTTTGACACCTAAGCTATTCTGATTTGCACAGTTTAGCTTTGAAATCTCTTGCGATTTGTTTTTTGATTCAGTGTAGATACCAGAAACACAAGTGGCATGAAATTTGTTTTTTGATTTTTTTTTTTGTTATTGTTGTTGAGACTAGTTCCCATTTCTTTGCATATTTTATATTATTTCTATTTTGGTTTCTAGTACAGCGATGAACACAACATAAGCAAAGCTATTTATTGGTAAAACGATAGTACTAAATTGGACATTTTTCTGCCACAATTTCAGATTTGCTTGGACAAATTTGTTTGCCTTACAATGTTTTCTCGTGCATTTTTTTTATATTTTTTTTCCAGTTTTGAAAATTTTAATTGGAAAACACCAACTATACCTTACAATTTTTTGGATTTTATTTTACAGTGCTCTCCAATGGTAGACACTTTAGGTTGGGTTGACAGTATGGGCATTCATATAAAAAACAAGCATCCATACAGTCACTGCAAATTGATGAAATATGAAAATGAAAAGTGCATTTGTTTCGGGCCTCTTTGGGATTTAGCAATTGAAACAATTTTATATTTTAATTTTTCTTACTGGATCAGAGAGGAAATTAGAATGACTATGATATATTGTATTTGCTTGTATTTATTGTGGATAATAATGATCAACTTGAATTGATATGTAGGACACATCATTTCAGAGAGGAAGGGTGCTGATGTCAACAAATTTGAACGATATGTAGGTCACTCACGCATGAGCTTGAAGATGAATTCTGAGTTTACAATCGATTTGTAATCTATTTGTTTTTGTAAAGGAGTAGTTAGTGATCATATGTGTTCAGTTAGTTTCTGTGCTTGTTTGTGTTTGTTAAAACTGATGAATTATGAAGTTGATGTAAATTGTTCACTTTGTTTATTGTAAATGTTATTTATATTATTGTATATGTTCACTTTGTATATTGAATATTGAATGTGGTCACTTTGTTTATTGTAAATGTTAACTATATTGTTATATGTGTTCACTTTGCATATTGTAAATGTTAACTACGAAATCAAATTTCCACTGCAACTAACTGAACAAATAAAACTTTTAGTTCAACCTTCGCCGTATTAAACTGAACACAAAAATATGAAAAATTTCATTTTCATATGCAACTAAGTGAACAAATAAAACTTTTAGTTCAACTTTTGTCGTATTAAACTGAACACAAAAATGCGAAAATTTCATTTTCAGATGCAACTAACTGAACACTTACGACTTTTAATTCAACCTTTGTTGTATTAAACTGAACACAAAAATACGAAAATTCAATTTTCAGCTGCAACTAACTGAACACTTACGACTTTTAATTCAACCCTTATGGCATCTAACTGAACAAATAAACTAGTACATTTGATGACGTCAGCATCCAAAAATTTCCGAAAAAATTTTCGAATTTTTTTTTGAAAAAATTTCGCTTACGTCAGCACGCGAAAAAATAAGGATAAGACCTATTTCTGGCATGTTAGATGGTATGGATGAGAAATCAAGGGATGGTGTATATCAGCCCTAAAGAATTCACGCTTTACTACAATACCAAATCCAAAACAATTTGTTTATAGGCCTAGCCTCAAAAGCACGATGATGATAAAGTTAAGTATGGGCCATCGTTGACTCCAGCCCATTTGGTTTGAGCCCATTCGAAGCATCATCATGAATTAAGAAGAAAAATCTAGAAATATTAGAACCATCATATATATGTCGGTTCTTTAGAACAATCAAGAAATATCATTTCTATTAGTTTCTAGGAATTTCAGCAACCGACTTTAGAGTGCTATAAATAGGGTGTTAGGCTACTTGTATCCATCATCCAAGATCAAATCCAAATTAAGCAAAACAAACACTAGTCCAACTAAGTAGCAAGGTGCTAGTTGTAGTTTGGAGGTGTAGGAATATAGTGTGTAGTAGAGTTGTAATCTTGGAGGTACAATATTAGAGAAGTAGAGATTGTAACGATATTTTGAGTGATAATAAAGAAGAAGTTTTGAGAATAGTGCATCGTCTCTACTCAACAAAAACTAGATAAACAATCTAGCTTTAGATTGCAAAGTTAGTTACCTGTCTCAGTAAGATGGTCTCTGTAAAAGATATTATAGCGGACTTCTCCATTCATCTCTGGATAATTTGCCCATGATCCCCTTGTGAATATTCGTAATAGTACTGCAATTAATATCTCCTATCTCCTTCATCCTCCATCGTCTCCTCCTCTAAAAAAAGTGTTAGTATTAGGGTTTAGTTAGGGATTCTCTCTGGATTGGAACGGGATGAGTTTGCGACGTGCTTGTCTCTCTCTTTATTACCTTCAGTTCTCCCTTCGACGCCTAATATTACACGCTCTCTTTATTATTTTACAGAAAATCACAATCTATTTTTTTTTTTTTTTGAAACGGGTTTATTTTCTTCTTTTTTCTTTGGTATTATCCAGATATTTTCTGTTATTTGTTCTGTTAGTCATTCGTGTGTGCGATAGGCAGTCTTCAAACATCAAACAGATAAATAACGACCCTTTAATATACATGATGGTTTAATTGTCCGAACCTCAGTTTAATTACTGATGTACAAAACACTCTTTTAACTTTTAAGTGTGTGTTTCGAACTTTGGGTGCATCAAAGTATAGCTATTTTTAGAATAGCATCTTGGAAGCTATCTATACTTGAAATATTGGAGGAATAGAATAGATATACCAAATAGATTTTATATGGGTATAGCTATTCTTACAAAATTGTTGGTATAGCTAGTGTTAGTATAACTATACCCAATGCTATTCTTAAACATCCAAACATACCCGAATAACAAAAGCAGTAAAATACTAAAAGACAGTGCTTTGATGGTTGTTCTCTTTCTGGTACCGGTTTCTTATGGAATTGGTATGGAGTTTTTGTGGTTGTTTGTTATGTACATCGATACTGATTTTTTTTTCCTTTTATTTTTGTTGATTTCATTTTATGCACTTGGATTGTATGTTTTGGTTATTATTAAAAAGCAGATCACTGTTTTCGGGTGCTTTTTGTTAAAAAAAACGAAAGAATCAAACTATAAGATAGTGTAGGACCTTCAACACCTAAATGATAGTTGCCAATTGGTGGATAATCGAGTTGCCTCATGCCAATAGAAACAAAAATAGTGCCTTCAAGGTAAATAAGAAGCTTGATTCCCCTAATATTTGTTTTTGTTAAAATAGATGGATCATGGAAGAAGATTCTTCTTTTCTTTTGGTCAAAAATTTGTTGAATAACTCAAAATGTAGCATGAGACGGTCAAAATTTTTAGGCCAGAACTGGCACAATCTTATCATTCTCTGAATCTTCATTAATGTGGCTAAAGAAGATTATTTAAGATGTGCATTACGATGTTTATACATGGATCTCCACAGATTCTGTTGACGCTATGTACCGAGTTTGTCAAACTTCATTAAATTACATTAGAGAAAAAGTTGTAATATATTCTCTACGGTAATTGTTGGACTTAATGAAACAGAGCCGCCCAATTAGTTCAAAACAGCAGCCCAACTTTAGTCTCCACAATAATAGTTCAATCACTGGAGACGACAATTTCATTCCTAATTCAAGATATTGAATAGATAAATTACAAAGAAGCTGACCTATAATACATTTGTTATCCAAAAAAAAAATGAATAAACATATTTACTAATCTCATTGGTTTCAGATATTTTGAAAGAACAAAACAAAGAAAGAAGAAATTGAGACTATAGTCACTATACAGTAAATAGAGGGAAACCATACTTTACAACGTTACTGCAAAACTGACTTCTCTACTGGGATTTATTTTGTATCATATATTCTATATAGGACCACAGCTCCTCGCCTAATTCAAAACCTATAATTCATTAAATAAATAAATAAATATAAATAAAACAACAACAGCATCACCAAGAAATTAAGTTGGGAAAATACATTACCTGTGCGAAAAGAAGTCTCAATGCATCGCCTCTGAAACCATAAGAATCTAATTAAATCTGATCATTCATTTTCACTCAACAACTGCATTATGAACAAAGCCATCAACTAAAATACTCCTCACCTTATAGTTGTTCGTATTTCTTACTTTCTCTCGACTTATGAACAAGAAGAAATCACTATTGGCCCAAAGAAAATTCAAAAATCTCACGCAAGACCCTTTGCACTTCCATTGAGCCATGTTCGCACCTGACAAGACTCACAAACAAGGGGAAAAAGGATGGCAAATTTCTTTCAAAAAGGTCCCTCTCAAAACCATTAATAAGCTTCATCACCAAGAGCACTAGAGAGGTACGTGCTGCCAACTCTTCCTTTCTATCACCGACTGGAAGTATCCAGTGCAAAGTTTTGCGCCCCCCATTTTTATCTTCTGGTTCAGGCTCAGTTGCACAATTGAGATACATGTGAAGGACCTTTTCACAGACGGAGATAATTTTGGGTTCAATTTGCATCTCCACAGCTAGTGGACGGTTGTTACGAAGGATCGATTGGAGGAGTTTAAGGTAATTATGGTATGAGTCATTTTCAAAATGGATAGCGGCTGGCTCAGCTACTTCTAGAAGAGTGCATGCCTCATGGAACTTGAGTTGTAGGGAGGTCTCACTAGTAATTTTGCTTGCATGTGAAGTAATAGAGGCAAGGGTTTCTATGGGGAGAGAGAGGTGAGGCAACGAGAAGTGTTGGTGATATGTGTCATACATTGTAGAAATAGACTGGTAAAAAGAAAAGACAAAATGGAAAAAAAAAAAACAATTATTAGGCTTGTTTTAGATTCTCTTCTTATGTATACTCTTCATAATTATCAGAACAGTTACTGAAGCAGACTATTTTCAATTGATACCTTTAGTCAGGTTGAACTGAGGAGCATTCTTGGATTTTCATACCTTTAGTCAGGTTTCTCTTAATTGGCACAAGTACATTACAATAAGGCAGCAAAATTGCACAAATGTGGATACACTCCATAGACTTTTCTACAATGGAACTATAGATCGAACTAATTTTGAAACATTGTCAAGTTTATTTCAATTGTTTGTCAAAGTACAACTTGTTCCTTTATTTGAGAAGTATTACATATGCCCCAAGAGAACCCAACATGTCATGTGTGAAAGGTAAAATTAAACAAATACCCCGGCAATACATTTAAAATATCACCTATGCCACTACTCCCACACACATTTTTTTATCTTTGTTTTTTTTTCCTAAACCACTGACACTGCCATCACTATTCTTCATTAATGTTGATCAATCAAGCAAAAATGAAGTTAGTCTAGAAACACTTTCAAGAAAACAAACAACAACAAAGACATTTTTATGAAATATAAACGATAAATGTAAGAGTTCACAAGAGTACTCATTCATAATTAGTAGGGTAGGAGCTGTCATTTGAGACCTTGGAGGCAACCTACTTGTAAAGTCTGTTGCTTCTTATCTAAGAAGAATAGAATCGGGGTGTGCAACAAGTGGATTACAGCCATTCACCCTGTATGTATGATAAGATAAATGGTACCTGAACAATGGATAGCAGTAGAGCAAGGTGGCTCCTCATCTTGACAATAGCATAGGAGGCGGTTTCCATGTTGGCCTCTTCCTCTTCATTAACAAGTTCACTCTCTGAGTATATCTCTTCTTCTGCATACCCCTCCACCTTGTCCTCAGGAATCTCCACATCCTGCATTATCCGCACAATTTTTGTAAAAACCTCAAAGTTTACCTCCACTGCCTCCTTCAGCTGCATCAAGACCATCTCCCATTCTCCTGTTTATTTGCAAGCAGTCGTATGTGAGAAGAGTGCACAAACCAGAACAGCAGTAGACTGTATTATCCTTTTCTTTTTTATTTTATATTTGTCTAAGCGTGTTATGCTTCTCTATTTGAGCCCATTTGACCCCCCCCCCCCCCCCCCCCCCCACCATCAAAATTGTGCATAAATAAATAAAATAAAATAATGCACATGTAGGCCACAGCACTAGGTACTGATCACACTAGTGCTTCAGCAACTGGTGTTTTGTTTTAAATTTGTTGGATGTCTTTGTATCGTTTCCTCATCTGACAATTATTAATTGAAAGTATAAACTGTACAAATAAAAAAAAAAAGATTATCATATATAGACAATTGTCTCGTACATATCTAAGATTTCAAAATATCTCCCATTACACAGATGAATAAACAAGTATAGATTGATATATAAATAAATCACTCACTTCCATTGAAAAAAAAAAAGACATATATCAAAGGCAGATTGAAAAATAAATAAAAGTAAGAAATTACATAATTTTAAAATCTATATCAAAAACATGTCTCCTTTACCCCGAAAAACAATAATGAAGAGTGACTCAGGTTCATAACTTTACACTCTTTCATTGAAATGCAGAACGCCACGATAATGTGTTATGCCTTTATCGACTCGAAACATCTGCACGTTTTTCTTTATCAGTGAAGAGTTTTGTGGCAGATGTTTAATTAAACTTAATAACAAAAAGCATATTAAAATAATTAATAAAATAAAAAATATCGGTATAGTTAGCTTGAGAATGTCCTGTGACATGACATCAAAATTATGCAAGGCCGATACTACTTACACGGGCACGGAACTGGGCGTTTAAAACATGTCTTTTTGACTGAAATCATCGGTTATTTGTTGACATTAGAGAGGAGACAGGTGGTACCGTGAGTGGTACAGACAGAGATCAGAGAGGGAGATGGTGGATTTTGTTTATCACACAAGAGAGGTGCGCGCACAGCTGCTACCAGAGAAGAAAAGCACGAAATATGGTGGGCAAAAGTCACAGCCCGATTTTTCAGTTTCAACCTTTATTAAACCAAATCTTTACAATTTACATAAAAGACCCTATATAAATTGAATAATACAAAGGTAAGAAAGAAAAGGCTACATGAGGACGGAACCCAACATTATTTTACTACATTACTATAAAGTCCATGCAAACGCAGGGTAGTATCTCTCTCTACCTTGTAACTTTTCCCTGGACTCAGCTTGAAATTGCTTCAACCTATCCCGCACGTTAAACGTGAGCTCCGTCGTAAGTGGTAATCTAATACAGCGAATTTTAATCGGCATATCAACCCCTTCATTATCAAGAATAACATCGCTGTCATAGCACCGCATACAATCATCTGAATTTGATATCCCTGAAAACGAAAATCTGCCCTTGATTTTCTCCTTCTCCTGGAAAGACGCATCACCTATAAACAACACAAATAGACAAGCAAATAAATATATTACTACGACTGTAAATAGACATTGGCATTCACGAAAATAAAAAAAGGCTTTAGCAAGCATAGGAACATGAAGACGAAGGTAATAAAGAAACCTCACCAGAAAATTCCAAACGAATGCCAACATAAGCAAATGTGATCCCAGCATTGTTTTCCTCCATGTTAATAATCACCTGCTCATAATAATTATCAAGAAACAAAGACAAATTGATGACTAAAGCACAGGCTAAATTCGAACGCCTAACTGGTGTTTTGGCCAAAATCCTTGGTTTGGTTGGTAATACTAGCCTACATAGTACATACAAAAGACAGAAGCACTCAGGTTGTGATTCTTGTCTGATATTATTATTCATTTAATTTAGTCTTCTTTGGGAAGAGTTATTCGAGATTACCATGTTCATAGCATTAGTACCTTGCCAGAAGACACTAGCTTTATGGAGAATGAGCCAGGTACAAAGAACGAGTCACAGAGGTCAAGATAATGATAACTAGCATCACCAAGCAATTCCTGAAAATAAATAATTAGATATTTAATAACAGATAAAATATGCAAAAATCAACGAATCACTTCACTGAATTAACCAACAAAAAACAATAACATGAATAACATGATATTCCATAAATAAGATATACAGAGAATTGAGATGAGTAGCAAGTGAACAAGTAGTCCATACATCTAATCTCTGTTGTGCCCATGACCTAAAATCACAATCCTTGAATTTCTGCAGAACATAACAAAATCACGAGTCCATCAAAGTATCCACATACAGATGCTAAAAAATAATAGGTAAGCTAGGGCAGCTTGGAACATCTACCTGCATGAACGAATGGATAGGAGGCAAGATTTCACTCTTGTAGTCAGAGAGACACAAATTGGAGAGGTTTTTCCTTAAAATGTTTAATTCAGCATCTACCTGGCCAATCTACGGAAGAAAAAAAAAAAAAAAAAAGAATGCATAAGGATGTAAGTTTTAGGTCACAATTTGATCTCACGGGTGAGGATGTAGGTTTTACTACTATTAACGTTGGCGACTGAAGGATTTGATTTGTTCTCATTGTAATAACAATGCATGAGCAAGCAAGAGAGAGAGATTGCCTAGCGGTGGATATCAACTTTAGAAAAGAAAAAGGCAGTAAAGGGACCACAACCTTTTTATGTCGTATCTGCCGGACTATTTGCCAAAATTGATTGACATTTTGAACGTCGCTCACTTCTTCCTTCTGATACAAATTTCTAAACTTTTCCATTTCCACAATAAATCTTCTGTAAGTGCAATCAACTGTAATGGAATCATCCAAACTATGAGTCCTTTCCTCAACACCCTCATTCACTCCAGATTGACTTTCTTGCTGGACTTGAGAAGGCATCGACCACTCGTGATCCCAGGAAATTCCAAGGTCATGGTCAGAGTCCAGGTGCAACATATAAGACTCCTGATCAGGGAACCTCTTGTTACACCCAAAGCAGCGCCAATACTTCCAAGTGCCGTTGGTTACCCACCCCCAAATATTCTGTGCTGTTTGCAAGCTGAATTTTTCTAGGCAATGCTTCACGACATCATTGATTGTCACGCAAACAAAGAGTCCATTGTCTTTATTCTCCCAAGAACATTTCTCTCTCATGAGCTGAACTACAATAGAGAAATCCTTAATCTCAGAGAATGCCTTCGTCTCAGTAAACTCCTTGCTACCAAAGTCTTCATATTCTCCTTCAGATTCAGATTGGCTATCAGAATCAGAGTACAAGTCAAAGTCAAAAGCAAAGCAGAGAGGGCGGCCTTGGACTGCCTGTGACTGCTGAGGAGGTTCAGCTTTCAACTTAAATTCAGCATCTGACTCGTATATGGCTTCAGGTGTGGCCTCGGATTCAGATACCGTTGCCGCTACACTGGTTCTGCTCCTGAAGAGAGCTGCATCTGCGTTTGTAACCTGTGAAGCACTGATGCTTGTGCATTCCACACTTGCATCAGGTGGTTCTCCCTCCAGTGCTCCTCCACCCTCCATCATCATGAGATCAAGATCAGATACCCTAATTGCACTGCTGCCACTGATCCCAAGCTCTGGAGCACCGGTAGACAATTCTTCACTTGTCTTGTCAGTGATCATGTCAGGCATTATGATATTACTGACATCCTCAGCAGCAGGTTCTCCTTTCACTTTGCTATAGGCATGCTCCTGAGAGTGCTCTTCTCGTGAACCTTCCAATATATTAACCTGCAGTTTATGTCGCATAAAGCTAATATAAGATCTTGAGTACTATACATTGACAAAACAAGGTTTGTCTAACCTAGAAGTTTACACAAAGTAGGTACTACTTAAATAAGGCTTGAGTATGGCATAGCATCACAGGAAATTCTCCTACCTCATCGGAAAATTCTATATTGACATTTCCCGGCACAGACACACCCCCAATTGTGATGCGCATATACAATTTCATCTACAAGGGAAAATGTAAACATCAATCCAGTGTGATGAAGAATAACAACAACGAAGTTTGCACAAAACTGAAATTACATACCCGCAAGAAAGATCTCAAAAGAGGCAAAATGTAATCACGGAGGTCAAGGGCACAGAGTCGGCGGACCTGTAGCTCTAAGAATTGCAGCTCCCAAGTTAATTTGATAACTTTCAGGCAGTTCTGCATCATGCGCAAAGAAAACGTTAGGTTAGATTAATAACAAATAAAGTATTCAGGGATTTTGACACGAAAACCAGAAATTAAATCCAGCTCTTTGTAGTTTAGTAAGTGCTTCATGGAGGCAGAGTGTGGACCTGTTTCAAGAAATTGGTAGGCAATTTCAAATTGGACCAATGAACCTTTTTGCGGCATTTAGAAAGTGACACTGCCTTCTTTTCCACCAGTTGAAGGATCTCAGAAGCTTTGGTGGGGAGTTTCTTGATTGTGGGAAAATAAGGTGCATTGAACAACCACATGGTCATATCCTTCTCATGTAACTTCGCAACATCCAGAACAAAGCAATCACTGTCAGCTGACAAGGAAACTGCATCAAGAGACTCAGATTTGCTCCTCCAGTTGACATCATCATCTTTGCTCCCGTCAAATTCTCTGTATCGAGATGGTTGAGTTACATTGCACATCCGCTTCACAAGGCCAGCAAAAAAGTGAAGAGAGAGACTGTCCATGAAACGGAAGGAGAGGGGGGAGCAGTAGAGAAGGGCTCTCAAAGGGGGCGACAGAATTTCCATCTGTTCAAGTTGTCCAAGGATGTGTTCACCAGCCACGGCCATGAGAGCCCTCAAACAGCTACCAGAGCTCACTGTAAAAGAATCCCCTTCTCGAGTGTCTAACAACACCTCAAATCCCTCTTGTAATTGTGCCAGGAGTTCACTTCTTCTACAATCTTCGGACAATGGCCACTCCAGGGAAGAGAGGTGATCAGTATCGAGGTTACTGTTCATCGTAGAGAGTGTGTTGAGTGCAACCGTGACATCTATAGGTTTCCACACTGTAGTACGAAGGGCCTCAGCACACCATTGCTCCTCAGTCGGATTCTGTGGAAGGAACGGCCAGGCATTACAGTGCTCGTACATCAAATGCATAACGAGGGAACCATCGTCTGGAAACCAACGAAGGTAGTCGCAGCATGGGCAGATGTAGACCTGCCATGTATTGTGCAGTTTGAAAAGCATGACTGCATCTCTCAGCATAATTGATAACCAGGATGGATCCTGTTTGCCGCAGGATTTGCGGCAGAAATAGTCAAGATCGCTTGCTCGTATCTTGAAGAATTCATCCTTTTCTGCAATGCCAGGTACAGAAATTTGGTTTATAACCAAGCTCTTTTTTTTTTTTTTTGAAGCTGAAAATGCCCGTAGGCTTTTAACTAAGAAATATTGTCTTGTACACACAGCAATTTTGCAGCATCTAACCGCCAGCTAACGGATCACACAAATCAAAAAACTTAACCTACCCCGTTAGCTAACTATTACACAAGCAGGACCGAACATAAGGTATGGAAAGTATTTAATTTTGACCCCAACGAACATAGCAAGAAACAAATTGGGGACAATAATAGCATAGTAAAAACCTGATAGCAGAAGAAACTAAAGCGATACTGTCTTCGCCCATAAAAAACATAGGTAATTATAGAACATGACTAGGATTCCCAAACAAAAGTTTATAACCGAGCTTCAAGCATGATGAAAACTAAAGTTGCAACCTTTATGGTTTCAACTATGTCTTTTGCTTTTTAGATAATAAAAACAGGCCTGCCCTCCACACTAGTATATTCATGTCTATGGAGCGCATACTGATACAGGTACCTCAATGGAAATTTTAAAGGAAAATTAATATAGAGGGAGAGGCGGGAAAGGAAGGGAAGCACAGAAAAAGGTTGCTAGTTACCCAGGTAGTCGCTAGCAAGATGCCTTTCATAATCGTTGCGCCAAGCCCAACGCCCTTTTCGTAATCTGTAGTCGACCTCGCAAGAGTAGTTTTGTTTCGACAACATCGACTCAGAAATTTCAACATCGGATGATGGTGGTGCTACCTTCGCCTCCCCGCCACCTTCACCACCTCCTTCATGCTCCATATTAATGTTCCCTGCTCTTTACCTTAATAGATAACCGATTCTAGCTCTGACTAATATATATATATTTTTTTATTACTATTATTGCTTTGCCTGATTAGAAATAAGAAAGGCAATCCTACGCGTCTTACTATATATACATATATCTTTGTATTGTTGCTTTGAATCGAGAGAACCGCCTTAGACCTTTCTGAATACTCAATGGGCACAATGTTTTTTCTTTCCATTTTTATTAATATCAAAAAGGTTATTTATTTAGGAAGTATACTCCAATATGTATATACTTTTTTTTTTTCTTTCAGAAAATTTAAAATTTTCCACTCTAATAAAATAAAGGGTTAATTAGATTTATGTCATTGTGAAAATTCAAAATTAGTAAAATACCATCACTAAATGACAAATTAGTTTTATGCCATTACAAAATAGTAAAAATTAGTTTTTTGTCACCGACAAATTGATTTGCCAATTTTACCTTTTTAAATATGCCAATACAAAAAGTTGAAATTAGAAAAATATCATCGCTAAATGACAAATTAGTTTTATGCCACTATAAAAATTTAAAATTAAGCCATGAACTCGAATAACCTACCTTAGTCTAGTGCACAAAATTTTGCTTTATCATAAAGTATAAAAAATCTACAGGTCATGTCTGTATACCGTTTGCACATGCTAAATTAAAATTCCAATCAGAGTCGTCATCAAATAGAGATAGCAAATAGAGGTAGTGGGCCATGGAATTTTACCTATCTATGGAATCAAGGGGTGATGATCGGCGGCAAATAGAGACAGCAAACTTTATCCCGTGTATTTTCTTTATGTTTGCATATTTTAATGTTTTTTTTTCCAACGTACTTTTTAGGGTTTATTAAAAGGGAAGTTTGGGAATTTCTTAAAATAATGAGAGATTACATGATGTCAGAATTTAATATTTTTAGGAATAAGATAATGACATATATTTAATTTACACAATTTGATAATGGCATAAATCTAATTAGCAATCTAACAATGGCATATTCCTAATTAACTATTTTTCAAGTGGCGTAAAACCAATTAATCCTAAAATAAATATAGTCGTTTACCATTTGTATGTGACTCTAAGGTGTGCGAAAATTTTACAATAAGTAAACTATCGAATATTTTAATCTTCGCATGGTACCCATACATTTCTTAAATTTACAAACTTAGTTGAAATAGCCTGAGCTTTTAAAAATTATGTAGAAGAATAACAAAATAAGTAAAATACTAAAAGACAATGCTTTGAGGTTGTTCTCTTTCTGGTACCGGTTTCTTATGGATTTGGTATGGAGTTTTTGTGGTTGTTTGTTGTGTACATCGGTACTGATTTTTTTTTTTTTATGTTGATTTCATTTATGCACTTGGATTGTTTGTTTTAGTTATTAAAAAGCAGGGCACTGTTTTCGGGTGCTTTTTGTTAAAAAAAAAACGAAAGAATCAAGGTACAAGATAGTGCAGGACCTCAAGCACTAAATTATAGTTGCCAATTGGTGGATAATCGAGCTACCTCATGCCAATAGGAACAAAAAATAGTGCCTTTGAGGTAAATAAGAAGCTTGATTCCCCTAATGTTTGTTTCTGTTAAAATAGATGGATCATGGAAGAAGATTTTCTTTTGGTCAAAATATTTGTTGAATAACTCAAAATGTAGCATGAGACGGTCAAAATTTTTATGCCAGAACAGGCATAATCTTATCATTCTCTAAATCTACATTAATGTGACTATAGAAGGTTATTTCAGATGTGCATTACGAAGTTGATACATGGATCTCCACAGATTCTGTTGACGCTATGTACCGAGCTTACCAAACTTCATTAAAATACATTAGAGAAAAAGTTGTAATATATTCTCTATGGTAATTGTTGAACTTAATGAAACTGAGCCGCCCAATTAGTTCAAAACAGCAACCCAACTTTAGTCTCCAGTCTCCACAAAACATTAAAGTGTATACTTTAATAGTTCAATCACTGGACATGCCAATTTCATTCCTAATTCAAGATATTGAATAGATAAATTACAAAGAAGCTGACCTATAATACATTTGTTATCCAAAAAAAAAAAAAATGAATAAACAAAATTACTAATCTCATGGGTTTCAGATATTTTGAAAGAACAAAACAAAGAAAGAAAAAATTGAAACTATAGTCACTATACAGTAAATTGAGGGGAACCATACTTTACACATTACTGCAAAACTGACATCTCTAATGGGATTTATTTTGTACCATATATCCTATAAAGGACCACAGCTCCTCGCCTAATTCAAAACCTACAATTCATTAAATAAATAAATAAAATAAAATAAAACTACAGCAGAATCACCAAGAAATTAAGTTGGGAAAAAACATTACCTGTGCGAAAAGAAGTCTCAATGCACCGCCTCTGATACCATAAGAATCTAATTAAACCTGATCATTCATTTTCACTCAACAACTGTATTATGAACAAAGCCATCAACTAAAATACTCCTCACCTTATAGTTGTTCGTATTTCTTACTTTCTCTCGACTTATGAACAAGAAGAAATAACTATTGGCCCAATGGAAAATTCAAAAATCTCATGCAAGACCCTTTGCACTTCCATTGAGCCATGTTCGCACCTGACAAGACTCACAAACAAGGGGAAAAAGGATGGCAAATTTCTTTCAAAAAGGTCCCTCTCAAAACCATTAATAAGCTTCATCACCAAGAGCACTAGAGAGGTACGTGCTGCCAACTCTTCCTTTCTATCTCCGACTGGAAGTATCCAGTGCAACGTTTTGCGCCCCCCGTTTTTATCTTCTGGTTCAGGCTCAGTTGCACAATTGAGATACATGTGAAGGATCTTTTCACAGACGGAGATAATTTTGGGTTCAATTTGCATCTCCACAGCTAGAGGACGGTTGTTACGAAGGATCGATTGGAGGAGTTTAAGGTAATTATGGTATGAGTCATTTTCAAAATGGATAGCGGCTGGCTCAGCTACTTCTAGAAGAGTGCATGCCTCATGGAACTTGAGTTGAAGGGAGGTCTCACTAGTAATTTTGCTTGCATGTGAAGTAATAGAGGCAAGGGTTTCTATGAGGAGAGAGAGGTGAGGCAACGAGAAGTGTCGGTGATATGTGTCATACATTGTAGAAATAGACTGGTAAAAAGAAAAGACAAAATGGAAAAAAAAAAAAAAGAAATTATTAGGCTTGTTTTAGATTCTCTTCTTATGTATAACTGTTCACAATTATCAGAACAGTTACTGTAGCAGACTATTTTCAATTGATACCTTTGGTCAGGTTGAACTGAGGAGCATTCTTGGATTTTCATACCTTTAGTCAGGTTTCTCTTAATTGGCACAAGTACATTACAATAAGGCAGCAAAATTGCACAAATGTGGATACACTCCATAGACTTTTCTACAATGGAACTATAGATCGAACTAATTTTGAAACATTGTCAAGTTTATTTCAATTGTTTGTCAAAGTACAACTTGTTCCTTTATTTGAGAAGTATTATATATGCCCCAAGAGAACCCAACATGTCATGTGTGAAAGGTAAAATTAAACAAATACCCCGGCAATACATTTAAAATATCACCTATGCCTCTACTCTCACACATTTGTTTATCTTTGTTTTTTTTCCCTAAACCACTGACACTGCCATCACTATTCTTCATTAATGTTGATCAATCAAGCAATAAATGAGTTAGTCTAGAAACACTTTCAAGAAAACAAACAACAACAAAGACATTTTTATGAAATATAAACGATAAATGTAAGAGTTCACAAGAGTACTCATTCATAATTAGTAGGGTAGGAGCTGTCATTTGAGACCTTGGAGGCAACCTACTTGTAAAGTCTGTTGCTTCTTATCTAAGAAGAATAGAATCGGGGTGTGCAACAAGTGGATTACTGCTATTCACCCTGTATGTATGATAAGATAAATGGTACCTGAACAATGGATAGCAGTAGAGCAAGGTGGCTCCTCATCTTGACAATAGCATAGGAGGCTGTTTCCATGTTGGCCTCTTCCTCTTCATTAACAAGTTCACTCTCTGAGTATATCTCTTCTTCTGCATACCCCTCCACCTTGTCCTCAGGAATCTCCACATCCTGCATTATCCGCACAATTTTTGTAAAAACCTCAAAGTTCACCTCCACTGCCTCCTTCAGCTGCATCAAGACCATCTCCCATTCTCCTGTTTATTTGCAAGCAGTCGTATGTGAGAAGAGTGCACAAACCAGAACAGCAGTAGACTGTATTATCCTTTTCTTTTTTATTTTATATTTGTCTAAGCGTGTTATGCTTCTCTATTAGAGTCCATTTGACCGCCCCCCCCCCCCCACCACCATCAAAATTGTGCATAAATAAATAAATAAAATAATGCACATGTAGGCCACAGCACTAGGTACTGATCACACTAGTGCTTCAGCAACTGATGTTTTGTTTTAAATTTGTTGGATGTCTTTGTATTATTTCCTCATCTGACAATTATTAATTGAAAGTATAAACTGTACAAATAAAAAAAAAAGACTATCATAGACACTTGTCTCGTACATATCTAAGATTTCAAAATATCTCCCATAACACAGATGAATAAACAAGTAAAGATTGATATATAAATAAATCACTCACTTCCATTGAGTTCACCACCAAGATTTTCTGTTAAACGTTGCAACTGGGCCACACCAGCAGTAGCAGCCTGCTGGTATGGGCTCTTAATGAAACCAACCACTATAGTTATAACCTGACCCAACTCAGGTCGGACTGCATCAAAAACCTCACAGTAGAGATCCACTAGGCACCTGGAAGCCAGGATCTGAGTCTCTAGGGCTTTAGAAGCTTCTTCTTCACCATTGCTGTCAGATGCAGCATCAGGCTTGTTTATAAATATTGGGTAAATGACAGATTCAAAGATACTGGCCCAGAATGGGGGAGAAAAGATGTGGCCATGGTCTTTTAATATATCAAAAAGAACCTCTAAGGCTCCTTTCCGGATAGTTAATCTTGGGTCTGTTGTCAGCTTCGCTAAACCTGAAAAATCAGTAAGAATTGATAATAATTGAAAGAGACAACAAACAAATAACCCAACAGATCTAATAGTGAGAGAAATGGTTAGGAACAATATATATAGAGAAAGATTTAATGGTTATATTGGATTTGTCCATTTGGTACATCTAGTTTGTTCAGTTTATTTGGTTTACAACTGTCAAAACCAAATCATAAAGCTAAATCCAAACTTCCACAAACTTTAACCAAAGGAAACAAAATAAACCGGATAACCAAACCATTTTATCAAAAAATAATTTGCTTGGTTAAAATGAAATTAACTGAAACGTTTGGACACCCATAAAAATGACCTTATATGCATTAATTTACTACAAGAAATCGAGGAGAGTTGTGAGGCATATAAGGTCACAAAATCATTGATCCATCAATACATATAAGTAAAATTATACAAGAAAAAAGAAAAGAGTACCGTCGAGGAGAGGGACCCAGAAGTAAACATGGTCATCCTTGCTTAGAGTACCATTAGTTTCTGGATGATGTCCTCCATTTTTTTTACTAGCTGGATCTGTACTGAACCCCTCCTCTGCCAACTTCACCGCACAAAACCTCAGAAATGCTATGGCATTCAAACTTGCATCACTACTAAATTTACTGCTTGTGAAAGTGATCAGACATTTCACACAATCTGTAAAAGTTGTGGTCTCAGTCTCAGTTATGTAAGGGAAGTAGTCTCTAACTATCTTCTCCATTGTCTCAAATGCTAGTAGCACTATGGTCTTCCTTTCATCAGCTGCAGCTGCAGTAAACACCTGTACTAACAACAAAATTGAGTAAGACTTATGTTTCAGCTCAGATTCAACACAGGTAAATCTAATTCTTATTCTTAAATTGACACTATTTGGAGACTAGTGTCCAGATACTGCCAACTAACATTGAAAAAGAGATACCAATTTTTACCCCCACAGTATCAAAGAGGGTACTGCAAGTTGCACGGATAAAAGCTTAGTTAAGGCCCAATACACAGATAAAGCCAACAATAGTAAAAAAAAATAAAATGAAGAAAGAAAGAAAGAAAGAAAAGTAAAGAAAGGAAAAAAAGTTGAACCATCCTATATGATTGCTGCTGAGGTTCATTGCAAGTTTCAAAATTCTTAGAACAGTATCTTCCTAGTAGGGTTTCTCAAAACAGCCACCAGTTGTATAGTTATAATATTAGTATTAAAGCCTGTACAAGATCTTTCAGAATATTTCTTTGGGGAAGAAACACACAAAGCATCATCCTACATACCGTGAAGACACCTTTCCATCCAGATTTTATATTATTTACACGACTAAGCACCATCTGGGAAACACAACGCACGATCAGCTCCCGCACTTCCAGAGAGGAGCTCTTTTTCATGACTATCACAAATGGCCTGAGGAACTCATTCTGAAAGTTGTAATTTGCCAGCTCCTCCCTTTCCAGAAACTTCATCGCCAGCTGGCGCAATGAGTCCATCACAAAGATGGCCACTGAAAGGCTCTCTGAGAGGCCCACTGAGACGAAGAAATCAGAGAGAACCTTCCAGATGCGAGACCAAACCAACCGTATTCGGTTCATGTTGTAATGTCTGCAGTGTTAAAAATAATGAATAAAGACTTGCATCTTTGGTTAAATTAACAACTAGGATTTCCAATCAAAGGATGGTCTACTGATAATACCTGACATCACTTTCTATTTTGGTGGTGATGTTTGTTCCTTTTTATGTTTGGTAAATATTCTTACTAATAAATTTTAATGGGAGTCTATGCAAACATATTCGGCAAATATCTGATAGATCAAGATAAAAACAAGTTCTTGCACCATTTTAAATTTATTTGGAAAAATTAAATTGTTCCAGTATTTTTTAACTCTTTTTAAATTTGTGCTACTTTTACATCTTCTGAAATCCAGCTTTTTTATTAATTTTGGTATAATTTATTATTCTTATACCAAATACATACATTTAAAAGAGGCAATGAACACATCAAGAGCAAAGTTATATTCTTAATGAAATTAAATAAAAGGATGTTCTTACGCAATTTCAACAATTTTGGTGAGGCAAAAGATCCGAGGATCATTGGGAGATTGTAGCTCTGTCATAGAAACTTTACAAAGAGCCTTAACAAAAGCCACAATGGCATCACCATTCAATCTCTGGCTATGTGCAAATATATGGTTTAGCTCATAAATCCCAATCTGGTCTAGCAGATTCAACTTTGAGACAAAGATATTTATCTGCTCAGGCGTCACCAAAGGAGGTGCACCCCCTGCACCAGTGGGACCCGCACTATCATATGATCCACCACGTATCGCAGCCATGACAGAAGGATTTTGGAGGGCTCGCTGTTTCGAGGAGGGTTGGTTTTGCTGAGTGGTGGGTTTGTTCTGAGGGTTCTTTTCATCTGTCAGAAATGTGGCATCAGGTGGGGCCCCCTCGCCTAGGAATTGTAGGTGCTCAAAGCGAGAGAGGCATGTTAATACGTGTTCCCAAGACTCTTGAAGGTAGTCTCCATCTTCCAAGGCAGTTAATATAATTGCCTATTTGAAACCCACAATCACCAAATAAATGTAAGAAAAACAAAAGTTCTACAACTGTGGAAGACTATTCCTAGAATATGGTGCATAAGTGCACTTGAGCACATCAAGGCAGTTCAGATTATTGCCTATTTAAAACCCACAGCTCGCCAAATAAATGTGAGAAAAGAAAATCATCTAAAAAAGATTGCGGAAGAATTATTTCAAAGAATCATTGTGAATAAATGCACTAAAGGACTTTGATTATTATTTCTTCTCTTAGGAATTGCAATAGAAGAAAGGGACAAATATGCACGTGTCCTAGCACATATCAAACGTACATGGATCTTATTCAATCCGGCAGAAATCCAAATAAGTAGAACATCCAAGAGAACACTATTTTTTTTTCCCCTTCTCTCTCCAGTCTATTTTCTAGTAATGAATTCAAAAGGAGCTAATTGTGCTCGCTATTACTCCAGGGACCGAAAGAACAATATCCATTCTTTAGAGTTCCAAACATACCTTCACAGCATCAATGTTTTTCTGCTTCATGTCAGCAGCACAGTGTAGGTAAGTGAACTTGGCAACGGAGGTGACAAAGGCATCACGCTGGGTCTGCATGCGCAGGACAGCAGTGACATGGATTGCACCTCGGAACCCAAGAAGGCACTGTGTGACAGCTGCACGGTCATCAGAGCAGTCAAGAGTGACACTGAATGCAGCCATCAGTGGTGCCCAGCATACTTCCACCATGTGACGAAGAATGCCCGTATCCGTTATTGAATAAAATACAGATCTATAATCAGAAAGAGAGATAGAGAGCATTAGCAAAAAGGAACATCCCCATATTCTAGGAACATCCCCACATTCTGGGTTTCAGTACACTGTACAGTAACAATGTAATTTATATGAACGGCTTTAAGTACTTGTAGTTCAATGATGAGAATGATTGGCTTAAAACCACCTTCGAGATTATAACCTATTCATCAATTATAAAATATTACTTGTCAAATTCTTTGCATGATTTACAAGTATATCAAAAAAATGGTACAGAGGTTGCAATACTTATCAATTCATGATCATAACTATTTTAGTATTTTGGGTATAAGGATTTATAAAACACTATATTAGTGCTTGTTCCCCATCAGCATTTAAGTTGAAGTAGCCTCTCTAAGTCTGGTACAGTCAATTTGTTTATTGTGTATTCTCTAATAATATTTTGTATGACTTTAACTACCAAGGCATCCCCTGACAAAAATATTTTGACTGTCGTGAGAATTGAATCCAATTAATATCGAAGGTGTGAAAACATAAATGAAAAATTCCTGTTGTTGTGCCAGATACCTGTAAGGACCATAACAGTTTTCATGAATTGGGAAAGCATTCTACAAGATCTAATCACTCCATCAGCAAGATCACATGTAAATTATGAGTATTACTTTGGTTCTGATGGAAACAAGCTCATTTATTCTCAAGCTAATTAACTATTCCAAACCAAAGTTTCAAGAGCATTTGGTGGTTGTCCTAATGAACGAAGCAGATTTTAACCAGCTCAGCTGCCACAAAGAGTAAAAGCTGCCTAAAACCATTCTTACTCAGATTTGCCACTCTTGGCCTTAAACTGCTCCTGAATATGCTTGATAAGCAAATCATTTGCTCCAACAGCCTTCTCTTGAGTTTGACCCCAGTTGACCAGACTGAAAATGTTATCCAACCCCAAAAGCTTGCTAATGCTGTTATTTGTCTGCTTATTTTGTGTGATTGATGAGTCGGCTTTCATTTTTATCTCATTTTTAACAATCTGATCATAGAGAGAGGAGAGGTACTCTTCTGGCAAATCCTTCCCGTCATCAATACCTCTATTGTTTCGAATGAAATCAGCTTTCGACATCTGTATCAGCAATAAAAAATTGGTATAACATTCTTCCCTTTTTCTCAAAACATCGCAACATAACCCTGCATGCCCCCACACAGCTACAATTCCAATTAACTCCATTTACTTCTAATGAAGAAGTGAAACATGCTTAAGAGTTTTCAAGTTGAAGGAATCAGATTGCAGTATTTACATCTAAAAATTCTTGCGTAACTAAGAAATAATACAGTTTCTTTTGAGAATTCTCTATTCATTTTTTTCCACATCCAAAAATACAAAAAACTTTGGAAGAAGTACACAAGAATGTTGAAGAAAGAAAAAAATATATACTTGCCTTATCTTTGACCATGGTATTGTGGGCATCAGTGTTCAGCATAATTACTGAATATGCGAGTACATACGCCGTATCAGCACTCTTAAATGCATCAGGATTACATTTACAATACCGCTCTGCAAACTTCTCCATTATCCTATCAATCTTTTGGGCCTCTCCAGGCAACCTAAATCCTCTAAGAAAAAACCTGATCGCCTCACCGAAATCCATCTTTTCAAAATCAAATGCATCAACATAGGCATGCATGACCTTTATCGGGAAATCTTCACGGTCACCAAGGTAGTCCCCGATCATGGTTGGGTTGAGGCCATTGGAGGATTTCAGAAAGGTTGCCACTGACTCAGGACTTGAAGATATCTTTTTGGTGTTGACAAGGAAATCTATCCCCTTTGAAGGTTTTCGGTTGAACAAGGAGATGCCTTTCTGAAACATTAAGAAGAAATAAATATTGAATGGTATTGAGGATTCATATCTAAAATATAGTCAACATATTAAAATTAAGTTAAAGATGCAGACCACACCAGTCAAACACTTAGTTCCAGAACCTATCAGATTTCACTTGTTTGATTCATCAACTCGAATACAATTGTATTATATATAGTTGTGACAAAGATATATTCATACAAGTATAACAAAGCAAACTAGAACAATTCTGGATTATTCGTATGTAAGATCAATTGTCTAAGTGTTCTTTAACACTTTCATACTATGATCATCGCAGTTTGTTTGTACCTAATTAATCATCATTGCAGTTTTTTGCACCTTATTAATCATGCTTGATACAAGAAAAATTAGAGGCTCAAAAAGTTCCTCACCTGAAGCTCAAGTTTATATACGCGCCTTTGCTCAAGGGTTGATGTGTCAGAATATTCCGAACCAGAATCAGAAATGCTCGAGTCAAAATCACTTCCACTTCCTTCCTCTACAGAGAAAGAACCAAATGAATCGACCGAATGTGCACCATCAGTCTCAGTGCCTTTTGGAGTGAAGTCACCAATTTTCAGTTGCTGGTCCATCCAGATGCCCATTGACTTGATAACAGTGGCCAGGCATTTAACTGATTCAATACGAAAAGTCTGATCTTGGGCCGGGGAGAGAGAGGTGGCAGTTCCTGGTGGGACGCCCAATGCAGTTTTCACCAACCCATTTACGATCCTGTTTAAATTTAGAAATCATTAGTGTTTAGTTTTGGGAGAGTAGTTGATTTAATCAGAGATGATGTCTCGGAGTCTGGTGAAGCATGGCACCTGTCAGTTCAAAAGCATATGGTCCTTGTATAGTTCATACTAATCAGTTAAGCAAGGTAACTTCCTAATCATCCTCTTTCTGGATGGACTCATTTTAGCTAATATGTGCATTGAAAAGAAAGGTCCTGCACTTCATATCCAGTCATACCAATCTATAGGAAACATTCTGGATCCACAGAAATACAAGACCCTAATGTCCAGGACCTCAATAATACAGATTCAAACCCATATCTGGGTATCTATCTAGGATTATTGATAGAAAATCATAACAACAAGTTATTGTGCTTTTTTGCAGATTTTGTAAATCTTAAACTGAAAAGCATTACAGTACCTCACACACAGATCATTATCTTTATGAATATTATACGAAGTAAAAGCAAGCATGAATCTACAAAATACAGTATAATCATAGTTCTTGCACGAGATTTCATACCGCTCAAAAATATTAGGTGCATCCACATCACAATCATAGTTCACAAAAATATCAACAATGGCTTGTGGATCTTGGCATATCTTCTCTAGCAGGTTCAATACAGTCATTTTCTGAAGGAAGCTAGGCTGCGGTACATTCTCAAGTACCCGTAGAACAAGCATGGGGAAAAAGATACCTATCTCCTCCTTCAGCCCTGACCGAAATCTCAACACCAACCCAATGAAGATGGAACATAGAAGCTGGAATACGCTCATAGCTGTTAGAGCGCTGTTTTTCAATAGGGATAGACAAAGATATTGCTTCACTGCCCCAAGATACCTGTCACAGAAAGCAAATAAATAAATAATGCAAGCTGTATTCAAAGCTAACTCCATTCTTCATACCAAAAATGATTATGATAGTATCATTATCATACAAATCAGATTAAGCAATTAATACAGTACACTATTATGGGTTTCTTTCTTTTCCCAACATCTACTTCTCTCTTTCAAGCATTTGCACGTTCCATAAACCAAGACTGTGGTATGTGCTGACTGACATAAAGGACTTGAAATAGTAAAAAGCACAAACTTTTCATTAGTGCGCCAGAAGGAACCAGCATTCTCTACCACCATTCTAAGCAATTCCAAGCTGAGCAACTTCCCTCTCATCAAAACCGGGTCGTCAGTATTCTCCTGACCTGAATTTGACCCAGCACCCGAATTCGAAAACTTCATCGACAATTTACACAAGTTCTTAAACACCACTAGTCCATCTTCTGCTGCCAAGTCAGCATCTGGCCCGGCCAGGTCACCATCAGCCCCACTCCAATCCATGGCCTCATTGATAAAGTTCTGAGCAAAATTGGACAGACTGGAGTCGTTCAGGCTCTTATCCGACAAATCCATCATGTCCATAATAGACACTGTACGTGACTTCACGCGCTCAGCACGTGCGAAGAGAATAGCTAGCGTTTGTGCAAGCACCACTTTAGAGCAAATCTGGTTCGCCAAACTGTGGCTTCCTAAATAGATATTGAAGCAGCATTTCACGAACTGGTTAAGAATTTCGCCTCTGAGGCCGACTGATGGGGCCCGCACTGCAGAAATTAAAACCTTTAAAACGCCGAGTTCAATCGATTCGTCGGAGAGCGACGAAGGAAGCTTGAGGACGTACGAGATCAGCTTGGAAACGGGAGTGGACGAATCCTGGCCGTCGATCTCGCCTCGTAAAAGGTTGTGAGAGAGAAGCTTCTGTAAGCATTCAAGAGAGATCAAGGCGAGTTTCGGAGGAGTGGTGGGGTCGAGGGAAATGATCAACGGGTCTAGCAATGACGGGTCGGATTCGAGCGGGTCGTGGCTCGGATCCGAGTCGGAGATGGAAGGGAGCTGGTCAAGGGAGTGTTTGCATGCGGAGACGAGGGCCGGGTGGCGCCGCCAAGTGGCGTTTTTCTGGAGCTTGTCAAAGGCGGGGCCCAGAACGCGGCCCAGTCGCGACGGCCCGCCCAAGGCGGTGGGTCCCGACATTGCGCAATCGGATCAGTTGCGGACTAGTCAGATCCGATTAGGGAACGGGAGACATGGAGGAAGGTGGAGGTTTCTCTTCTGTTGTTGAGTTTTGATTATGAACCGGACCTCCTGACATGGAAGAGACGAAGACAAGGTGAAGAGGGGTAGTTTGGTAATTTGGGGTGGGACTAGGAGACCGTAGACCAATATAGTAAAAGAGAGAAAACTCGTGCTAGTGTTCGTGTAGACCACGTCTTGGGAGGATAACGTAAGGTCATAGGAATCACGTGTCAACTACATGTCTGAAGTTCTTCACTGTAACGGGTTGTACTAGGAATATATCTTACCGTTACATGTACTTCTATAAAAAACAATTTACAGAAGAACAATGATCTCGTAGGTTTGTAAGTATTTAACGGAAAATAATGATTTTATAGGAGAGAGAAGACTTTGTCTAAGTTCGAAAAAAAAAATAGAGAGAAGACTTTTCTGTCAGACAGGTTCCTATAATCCTATTGAATCCAACGGCCAAGGTAGCTTTCGGTACTTATTTTTTTCACATCACAATACCCGTAGCACGTAGGCATATATATATATATTTTTACTGTTTAGTTTTTTTTTGAAAAAAAAGTGGAAGCGCCACCCAGTTTTATTTTTGAGAATGAAACAATTACAAAAACTTTTTACTGTTTAGTTACAAAGCATTGGTGCTTGTTCCTTCTTGGGTAAGTTATTATGCAAAGAGAGAAGATCAGGACTGAAGGAAACTGTTAGCATGACCGACTAGGTCCAAAATTATAACTATATACATTTGGGCCGGTGTGCCTCTCACGTGAATTACTGTAGTAAGCACAGTAATTGCATCCTATCCGTTGCTTTCCGTTTGTTCATCTGAACCGTTCGATGCCTATCCTGTCTCCCGAATGGTTTGTTAGGATAGTCAGCGCCATTATCTCGCTTTTCCTCTCCGTGCGGCTCCTCCGTACTGCGACACCACTCCTCCCTGTTTTCGCCATTGTCCCTCTTTTCTCTCTTTGTGCGTTGTCGATCTCTTTGTGGGTTCGCAAGGTCGATGCAACGTGGTTGCCCACGCCTGTTCCGACTCGATGGCTCCTATGCTCTTGGTGTTGTGCTCCCCGATTTGCTTTTCCCCTTTTCTGTTCCTGTGGTGCTCGGCTCCTGTTTTATTTGGAAAATTCAGCGAATTATTCTCGGTCGTGGCTTCTGGATTTCTCCGTACCTGGATCTCTTTTCCTCTGCATTGGGATATATACTCCTCCTCGCTGTGTCTTCTCTCCTCTTTTCTTCTTTCGCCCTATTGTTCTCTTGGTATGTCCAATTGTCTGTTGCCTAATTTTTTCTCTTCGATTTTCTGGATATGCAATTTATTGTCCACTTAATTTCATTGCTTTTGCCTATCGCTGTATTCACTGTTGGTATATTAAGCAGCTTACCATAGTAAGAAATTTGGTATAGATGAAACTTTTACCTAATTTTATGAGAAACGAAAAGGACCACCTTAGACCTTACACAACTTGGTATACTAATCAGCTTACCATAGTAAGAAAATAAAAATTGTAACTTATGATGAATTTAGAGCAACTTAAAAATAAGAAGAGACTTGATTTCCTTTTTCTATTGTGGCTGATATAGAGGAAGATTGCTAAGAATATAGTGGCTCATCAGAAGTTCGCTATGGGCTGATAGCAACGGATCAAAAGATTTGGTAAGCTTTTTAATTCGTATCCTCTAGAATTAAGCGTAAATAAAATAATTGCTGATTTTTACTTGCAGATTACTCAAATTTTAAGAGTTTAGATTATATCTTTTCAATTAGATGACCTTTCCTTTTCTTCATGGGAATTTGCTGATGACTTTCTTTTTGTTGTGGTGACGTGTATCTTAATGTTTCAGTCCAATAGATAGTTGTGTTTATTCCATTAGTATTTCTATTTTATAGAAAGATTAAGGATTTCGATAATTGTAAAGAAAAATGGGTTTAAGTACAGATAGAGATGAAAAGAGATTAAAACATCTATGCAGTTACAAATTGATCTGGCACATGATACTTTGGTGGGTACACTTCATATTCAACTTAAGAAGTTATTTATGAGTTTTTTTAATTTTATGGTCTCATTGTCATTTTTTGACAAGGGTATATTTTGTAGGAGTATTGCCATGGGTTGCATGCACTGGATAAATTGGATCAGAGCAATTAAAGAAATTTCGTGGGTCTTACATAATACTCCGAAAAGGTTTAATTATACATCATGTTACATTTTTCTATCTTTCAAATCTATGCACTATACTTTTTTATGATAATATTGATTTTGTTAAAATTTAAATTTATACTCGCTGTTCAAAATTTGAGGTGTAATTGATTAGGTAGTTTTTTTTTTTAATTATTAAGCATAGGCAATCTATATTTGTCAATTGGTAGGAGCAAATTGATTGGTTGGACAAAAGACTATGAGAATATCATAAAAAATAATAAATTTAACCTACATCTTGAAAGCGAGAAGAGAATATTTTTTTTCTTACAATTCTGCTCTTTAACATATTTAACCTGAATTTGTAAGATGGAAAATGATAACCTGAATTTTTGGTAAACAATGCCTTAATATTTCTTGCTTTGCCTATTTCGCAACCAATGTTGATTAATACTTCAATTTTTGGTTTTTCCCTTTTCTATTGAGGTGGCTGCTTTCCTTGGAACATCATGCAGCGAAGATTGATGTGTGTGGATCGCTAATTTTCCAGGTTAAAATCTATTTCTTATGGTTTATTTTCGTAGGCCTGTGTGCACTGTATTTTCGCATTTGGGTGGTTTGGATGGGTTGGGGGGGGGGGGGGTCAGTATACTGTGTAGGATAGAGAACATGTTAGGTTGGTGAGAATGCTGTCTTATAGCACCAGTTTGCTGGTTTGTGGTTCTGTGGATGTGGTGCACACATATGTCATCGACTTTTGCTTTTCTTTTCTTTTACTTTTGGTGGTCTATTTTTTTCGTAGTTTTTCCTGACGGGTTTTCCCAATTTTAAGAGTGAATTGATCTTCATCTCCTTGGTCTTTGATGCATTTCTTAAAAAGTTATCTGTTTTTTGGCTATTATGGATACTGATTTGATAACTCTATAGTTAGTTACTAGGGCATATCAAATGAACAATAGTTTGATAGCTTCTTTGGCTATTATGGTTACCAAAAATTTATGGTTAGTTACATTGCTTTGATATTCTTTTTGGGCTCGATTTTGGTATTACAGAATAATTTTATTGTAAGGAAAAATCTAAAAACCTGTGTTGACAGCCACTGTCAACCTATGTTCTAAAAAAAAAAAAATACAATTTGGCATGCTGTTCGGCGCTTTCGCTTGCATCATGTGCATGTTGTGTGACCATATTTATAGTACATTGCGAATTATAATTGAAACAAACGATGTTTAGATGGTCACAGCTGTCTGTGTGAGTGTTAATAGTTAAGTCAACTACACTTTGACCATTTTCATGTTGTTTAAGTAAATTTTTGTCAAGGTGTGGGTTATAGTTCAAACACATCAAAAAGATGGCTTCATAGACAAGAATATGTGTGTGGATATTAACAGATGAATCAAGCACAGTACAAACATTCTGATCAGCACTCGAGTTTAAATTGCATAGCATCAATTTCTGTTGCATAATAGATTAGCTGTTCAGAAGGGTTGAAGCATATGGATGTTAAAACCCTTTGTGAGTATTCTGTCAGGATTACATGTTTCGTGTCACAAGTTACAAGGGCATATCCGTCATTTTTCTTTGCGTGGCTATTATGATTACTGATTTTCTCTTTCTGCTGCAATTTGTCAGGTTCATTATTCTTTGTTGGATAGCTTTTCGTTGATTGCTGCTCATCATTACTGTGCTCCTGTCAACAATTACTGTTTTATTTATCTTGCGTTTTGTTTCTATCATGTGCTAGATACTTGTAGGGTATAGGATATCAGGATATTAGAAAATATTTATTGAGGCGGTTGCTTCATTCGTATATTTGGTTGTCAATTCCTAAATACACGCAGGGCTGCCAATTCCTAAATATTCCATGTCTGTTAGCAATTAGATAATCACAAGGTTGTCAATTCCAATTCATACTAATAATACTAATAATGACCCTAAATATTTCATGTATGTTTGCAAAAAAAATCCCATCACATATCGACACTTATTGAGAAATCACTTCATCGCATATTCAGATAGGAATGAATCGCGCAACGCGCGAGATTAGAACTAGTAACAATGAATTAGGGGCTTGTTTGGATGGGTTGGGAATAGTGGGAATAGTGTGGAAAAGTGGGAAGAGTAGGAAGAGTGGGAAGAGTGGGAAGAGTGCTATTCCTAGGTCGTTTGGATGGTGAGTTTAGGAATAGCGTTGGGAAGTGTGAAAAAGTAGAGAGAAAAGTGTTGTTGGGAAGAGTGTTGTTGGGAAGAGTGGGAAGAGTGGGAAGAGGATTAGTAATTTTACTGTCACGGAAAAAGAAAAAAAAAAACAAAGAAATCACGTGCTTTTCGCGTGCTTAACCATGCCTATTCGCTCATACGATTTCGTGCATTAGCAAACCGGTAGCTTTTCTCATCTCTCCGTTGAACTTCATAAAATAAAACGGCGGTGAAGAAAATAAATACTATTTTGCGAGCATGTTTCCGTACTTTCATTTTGTTCAAGCTCTCATTGGTACTGGTGTGATTATCGTGTTCAATGAAATGCCTTTTTTTTTATTGGGATTTCTCCAAAAAGTCTTTCAGAGTTTGTGCCTCTATGTAGTGGTCCAGTTAATAATACCAAGTCAAATTAAATTAGTAATTGGTGGAATTGCAAAACCAAATTATTGTGTGCTGATTTCAATTAAATTAATCCTTAATCCTACTTGAGTACTTTCTATTGTAGAAAAGTAACTCTCGAAATAAGTTACGGACCAGTAAGTACTTAACCCATCTTATTTCTTCAAATTTGAAGCATGTTTGGTATAAATGTTGAAGGAGTGAAATATGTAATTTTTATTGACACGAGATTATTTATAAGAACTAATTAATTATTATATCAAACTACTATTATAATAATTAAAATGACATGACAATAATATAAATAATACTATTATTAGTGATAAGTAATATTACTAATTATAATAATTATTATTCTATCTATAATTATAATTATAATAAAATTATTACTAATAATAATAATAATATAATGATAATTGAATTATTAATAATTCAAATGTAGTTATTATTAAAATGAAATAAGGATAATAAAATTTTAATTATAATAAGAATTTTTCATGTCATAAAGTAAAGTTAAATACTATTATTAAAGTTAACACCAGTATTTGAGTACCTTATTGTATATTGAACCGGTCAAAAGAAGAATACGAGATTTTATCCATTAAACTAGTTTTATCGAATGATCGTTACAAGCATTATGATACAAATTACAAAAAAAAAAAAAATCTTTAAAAATAATTATATATATATATAGAGAGAGAGTTTTGCTATGGTGAGTTGCAACTCACGGAAGGCTCCATGAGTTGCGATCAAAACTCATGGATCTGATTCAAAATGACCGATCCAAACCGTTTAATATGATCTCCATATTGAAATATCGTTGCAGACAAAATTTTATATTTTTATTGAAATTTTTAAGTATTTTTTTCGAATTTTTAAAAATTATTATTTTTGAACGGTACATAATTAATTAGATTAGTGATTTTCTAAAATTCCAAAAAAATACTTAAAAATATTGAAAAAATATAAATTTGGTCTACAAGGAGATTTCAATATGAAGATCATATTGGACGGTTTGGATTTGTCATTTTGAATCAGATCCAAAAGTTTTGATCGCAACTCATGGAGGGCTCCGTGAGTTGCAACTCACCATAGCAAAACTCTCTCTCTCTCTCTCTATATATATATATATATGAGAATATCTATTGTGAACCATGGTTCATTTAGAGTTCCTTGAATCATGATCATCTGATCAGTGATTTTGCAAATTGACAAATCTAAATTAACCAATTCAATCTATATATTGAAATCTCATAGCAAACCAAATTTTATAATTTTTAAAAAAAATTTTACTATCTTTTTGAATTTTTTAAAACTTGCCATTTTTGGACGATAATTCACTAATTATTGTCCAAAAAATGGCAAGCTTTAAATAATTCGAAAAAATAGTAAACAAATTTCAAAAATTGTAAAATTTTGTTTTGCTATGAGGTTTCAATATATAGATTGAATTGGTAAATTTAGATTTGTCAATTTGCAAAATCACTGATCAAACGGTCATGGTTCACGGAAGGCTATATGAACCAAGGTTCACAATAGATATTATATATATATAGAGAGAGAGTTTTGCTATGGTGAGTTGCAACTCACGGAGTATTCCGAGACTCCGTGAGTTGCGATCAAAACTCTTGGATCTTATTCGAAATGACCGATCCAAACTGTCCAATATGATCTCTATATTGAAATCTCCTTGCTTACCAAATTTTATAATTTTTCTAAATTTTTAAGTATTTTTTTCAAATTTTAGAAAATTGCTAATCTAATTAATTATGTACCGTTCAAAAACAGTCGTTTTTAAAAATTCGAAAAAAATACTTAAAATTTTGAAAAATTATAAAATTTGGTTTGCAAGGAGATTTCAATATGGAGATCATATTGGACGGTTTGGATCGGTCATTTTGAATCAGTTCCAAGAGTTTTGATCGCAACTTACGAAAGGCTCCGTGAGTTACAACTCACCATAGCCAAACTCTATATATATATTTCATGAGAATGGATATAGAACACTAATGTGTATGGATCGTCATCGTACACATGAGTCATTTTTCGAGATAAAAAATTCAAACGGTCAATCCGAACCATTCAAGTTGTTCTCCATATTGAAAAATCCTTCGAGACCAAATTTTACATTTTTTCGAATTTTTTTACTATATATTATGATATTTAAAAAAAAAACAATACAATTGGAGTATTTTAGACCCTCCAATTTGCAAGTATCATAATATATAGTAAAAAAAATTGAAAAAAAAATGTAAAATTTGGTCTCCAAGGGTTTTTCAATGTGGAGAATAACTTGAACGGTTCAGATTGACCGTTTGAATTTTGGATCTTGAAAAACGACTCATGTGTACGGGAAGATTTCGTACACATTAGTGTATTTTATCCATTCACTATATTTCATTTATTACATATTTTCAACATAAAAACGACTACAATTTAAAATACCCATTATGCAGTTTTAAGATGTATTTGATGTGCCATGCAACACTTTTTTTCTTTTTTTGATAATTGCCCGTAGGCCCGCCACACACACTCTCAACCAGCAAATACTGGGATTCGAACCCTGGTCTCCATGGAGCCAGGCAAGTGTCTTAGCCAGCTGCACTAGCAGTGCTAGACTTTGATAATTGCCCGTAGGCCCACTCAAACACACTCTCAACCAGCAAATGCTGAGATTCGAACCCTGGTCTCCATGGAACCAGCAAGTGCCTTAGCTAGCTGCTCTAGCAGCACTAGGCGCCATTATAAAATGTGAAAAAAAAAAAATGAAACAATTCTAACTATATAGAGAGAGTTATATAGAATTCTAACTATATAGGCGCCATTATTATCGCCATGCACTCGGCGATCAAACTATATAAAGAGACAATTCTAACTGCAGTGTGAAGAAAACAACATTGGATGAGGTCCTTGCGCAAATTAGGAACAGTTTTGAGTTCTTTGTTAGTATTTTAAAATATTAAATTATCGGACATGGGTACCAGTGCTTTCTCAATGGCCCCATTATCATTCTTAATTATTATTATTATTATTTCCATTTGATGCATTCAGGTCATATATATTTGAGCATTTTATAATGAATAAGCTCTGAATAATATTCAAGACAACATAAATAGATGAAATATAGATTATTGTAATCAAATGACTTATAATGAATGCAGAATCGCTTAAACTACTCAAATATTGCTCAGAAAGTTCTTTATTTGCTCATTTTATGCATATTTTTCTATGTATAATTAAATAATTTACATTAAATATGCTTTGAATTACATAGTAGACAATATAAAGTATTTAAATATAGATTATAGTGATCAGATAACTTAGAATGAATGCAGAATCACTTAAAATACTCAAATATTACCCAGAATATGCTTTATTTGCTCATTTTATGCATATTTCTATGTATAAATAAATAATAAACAATAAATATGCTCTGAATTATATTGTAGACAATATAAAGTGTGCCAATATAGATTATAGTGATCAGATGACATAGAATGAGTGCAGAATCGCTTAAAATGCTCAAATATTGCTCAGAATATGCTTTATTTGCTAATTTTATGCATATTTTCTATGTATAATTAAATAGTTTACATTAAATATGCTCTGAATTAAGTTGCAGACAATATAAAGTGTTTAAATATAGATTATAATGATCAGATGACATAGAATGAGTGCAAAATCGCTTAAAATGCTCAAATATTGCTCAGAATAAGCTTTATTTGCTTATTTTATGCATATTTTATATGTATAACTAAATAGTTTATGATTAATAAGCTCTGAATTATATTCTAGACAACATAAATAGATGAAATATGGATTATTGTAATCAAGTGACTTATAATGAGTGCAAAATCGCATAAACTACTCAAAAATTGCTCAGAATATGCTTTATTTGCTCATTTTATGCATATTTTCTATGTATAATTAAATACTTTACATTAAATATGCTCTGAATTATATTGTAGACGATATAAAGTGTTTAAATATAGATCATAGTGATCCGATGACTTAGAATGAGTGCAGAATCGCATAAAATGCTCAAATATTGTTCAGAATATGCTTTATTTATTAATTTATGCATATTTTATATGTATAATTAAATAATTTACATTAAATATACTTTCAATTATATTGTAGATAATATAAAGTGTTCAAATATAGATCATGGTGATTATAGTATTTAGAATGAGTGCAGAATCGGTTAAAATGCTTAAATATTGCCCAGAATATGCTTTATTTGCTCATTTTATGCATATTTTCTATGTATAATTAAATTTTTACAATAAATATGCTTTGAATTATGTTGTAGACCATAGAAAGTGTTTAAATATAGATAATTGTGATCAGAAGATTTAGAAAGAGTCTAGAATCGCTTAAAATACTCAAATATTACTCAGAATAAGCTTTATTTGCTTATTTTATGTATATTTTATATGATTAAATAAATATTTCATACTAAGTAGTCTCTGAATTATATTCTAGACAACATAAAAAGATGAAATATGGATTATTGTAATCAAATGACTTATAATGAGTGCAGAATCGCTTAAACTACTCAAATATTGCCCAGAATATGCTTTATTAGCTCATTTTATGCATATTTTCTTTGTCTAAAAAAATAATTTACAATAAATATGACCTGAATTATATTTTAGACAATATAAAGTTTGCAAATATAGATTATAGTGATCAGATGACTTAGAATGGTTGCTGATTCGCTTAAAATGCTCAAATATTGCTCAGAATATGCTATATTTGCTCATTTTATGCATATTTTATATGTATAACTAAATATTTTATAATGAATAAGCTCTGAATAATATTCTAAACAACATAAATAGATGGAATATAGATTATTGTAATCAAATGACTTATAATGAGTGCAAAGCCACTTAAACTACTCAAATATTGCTTAGAATTTTCTCTATTTGCTCATTTTATGCATATTTTATATGTACAAGTAAATATTTTATAATAAATAAGCTTTGAATTATATCCTAGACAACATAAATAGATGAAATATAGATTATTGTAACCATGTGACATATAATGAGTGTAGAATCGCTTAAACTACTCAAATAATGCTTAGAATATGCTTTATTTGCTAATTTTTTGCTTATTTTCTATGTATAATTAAATAATTTTCCTTAAATATGCTCCGAATTATATTGTAGACAATATATAGTGATTAAATATAGATTATAGTGATCCGATGACTTATAATGAATGCAGAATCGCTTAAACTACTCAAATATTGCTCAGAATATGCTTTATTTGCTCATTGTATGCATATTTTTTCATTTATAATTAAACAATTTACAATAAATATGCCCTGAATTATATTTTAGTCAATATAAAGTGTTCCAATATGGATTATAGTGATCATATGGCTTAGAATGAGTGCAGAATCGCTCAAAATACTCAAATATTGCCCAGAATATGCATTATTTGCTCATTTTATGCGTATCTTCTATTTATAATTATATATTTTAGAATAAATATGCTCTGAATGATATTGTAGACCATAGAAAGTGTTTAAATTTATATTATTGTGATCAGATGATTTAGAATGAGTCTAGAATCGCTTAAAATGCTCAAATATTGCTCAGAATAAGCTTTATTTCCTTATTTTATGTATATGTTCTATGGATAACAAAATATTCATACTAATTAGTCTCTGAATTATATTCTTGACAATATAAGGAGCTGAAATAAAGATTATTGTAATCAAATGACTTATAATGAGTGCAGAATCGCTTAAACTACTTTAATATTGCCCAGAATATCCTTCATTTGCTCATTTTATTCATATTTTCTATGTATAATTTAACAATTTACATTAAATATGCTCTGAAATATATAGTAGACAATATAAAGTATCTAAATATAGATTATAATGATTGGATGACTTAGAATGAGTGCAGAATCGATTAAATGCTCAAATATTGCCCAGAATATGCTTTATTTGCTCATTTTATGCATATTTCTATGTATAATTAAATATTTTATAATAAATATGCTCTGAATTATATTGTAGACAATATAAAGTGTTTTAATATAGATTATTGTGATCGGACGATTTATAATTAGTGCAGAATCGCGTAAAATGCTCAAATATTGCTCAGAATAGGCTTTATTTGCTTATTTTGTATATATTTTATATGTATAACTAAATATTTTATAATAAATAAGCTCTGAATAATATTGTATGCAACATAAATAGATGAAATATAGATTATTGTAATCACATGACTTACAATGAGTGCAGAATCACTTAAACTACTCAAATGTTGCTCAGAATGTTCTCTATTTGCTCATTTTATGCATATTTTCTATGTATAATTAAATATTTTACATTTAATATGCTCTGATTTATATAGTAGACAATATAAAGTGTTTAAATAAAGATTATAGTGATCAGATGACTTAGAATGACTGCGGAATCGCATAAAATGCTCAAATATTTTTCAGAATATGCTTTATTTGCTCATTTTATGCATATTTTCTTTGTCTACAAAAATAATTTACAATAAATATGCTCTGAATTATATTGTTGACAATGTAAAGTTTGCTAATATAGATTATAGTGACCAGATGACTTAGAAAGATTGCAGATTCGCCTGAAATGCTCAAATATTGCTCAGAATATGCTTTATTTGCTCATTTCATGCATATTTTATATCTATAACTAAATATTTTATAATGAATATGCTCTGAATTATATTCTAGACAACATAAATAGATGAAATATAGATTATTGTAATAAAGTGAATTATTATGAGTGCTGAATAGCTTAAACTATTCAAATATTGCTCAGAGTATGCATTATTTGCTAATTTTATGCTTATGTTCTATGTATAATTAAATAATTTACATTAAATATGCTCTGAATTATATTGTAGACAATATATAGTGCTTAAATATAGATTATAGTGATCAGATGACTTAGAATGAGTGCAGAATTGCTTAAAATGATCATATATTGCTCAGAATATGCTTTATTTGCTCATTTTATGCATATTTGCTATGTACAATTAATGTTACAATTAATATGCTATGAATTATATTGTAGACAATATAAAGTGTTTTAATATAGATTATTGCGATCGGACGATTTATAATTAGTGCAGAATCGCGTAAAATGCTCAAATATTGCTCAGAATAGGCTTTATTTGATTATTGTATATATATTTTATATCTATAACTAAATATTTTATAATGAATTAGCTCTGAATAATATTCTATACAACATAAATAGATGAAATATAGATTATTGTAATCAAATGACCTATAATGTGTGCAGAATCGCTTAAATTAATCAAATAATGCTCAGAATGTTCTCTATTTGCTCATTTAATGCATATTTTCTATGTATAATTATATAATTTACATTCAATATGCTCTGATTTCTATAGTAGACGATATAAAGTTTTTAAATAAAGATTATAGTGATCAGATGACTAAGAATGACTGCGGAATCGCATAAAATGCTCAAATATTGCCCATAATATGCTTTATTTGCTCATTTTATGCATATTTTATATGTATAACTAAATATTTTATAATGAATAAGCTCTGAATTATATTCTAGACAACATAAATAGATGAAATATAGATAATTGAAATCAAGTGTATTATAATGAGTGCTGAATCGCTTAAACTACTCAAATATTGCTTAGAATATGCTTTATTTGCTCATTTTATACAAATTTTCTATATAATTAAATACTTTAGATTAAATATGCTCTGAATTATATTGTAGACAATATATAGCGATTAAATATAGATTATAGTGATCAGATGACTTAGAATGAGTGCAGAATCGCTTAAAATGATCATATATTGAAAAAGAATATGCTTTGTTTGTTCATTTTATGCATATTTTCAATGAATAAATAAATAACAAACAATAAATGTGCTCTCAATTATATTGAAGTCGATATAAAGTGTTCCAATATAGATTATAGTGATCATATGACGTAGAATGAGTGCAGAATCGCTCAAAAATCTCAAATATTGCCAAGAATATGCTTTATTTGCTCATTTTATGTGTATTTTCTATGTAAAATTATATATTGTATAATAAATATGCTCTGAATTATATTGTAGACCATATTTAGATTATTGTGATAATATTATTTAGAATGAGTGTAGAATCAATTAAAATGCTCAAATATTGCTCAGAATAAGCTTTATATGCTTATTTTAAGTATATGTTCTACGGATAACTAAATATTTCATACTAAGTAGTATCTGAATTGTATTCTAGAAAATATAAAGATCGGAAATATAGATTATTGTAATCAAATGACTTATAATGAATGCAGAATCGCTTAAACTACTCAAATATTGCTCAGAATATGCTTTATTTGCTCATTGTATGCATATTTTTTCATTTTTAATTAAAAAATTTACATTAAATATGCTCTGAATTATATTGTAGACAATATAAAGTTCGAAATATAGATTATAATGATCAGATGACTTAAAATGAGTGCCGAATCGCTTAAAATGCTCAAATATTGCCCAGAATATGCTTTATTTGCTCATTTTATGCATATTTCTCTTTATTATTAAATATTTTATAATAAATACTCTCTGAATTATATTGTAGACAATATAAAGTGTTTTAATATAGATTATTCTGATCGGATGATTTATAATGAGTCCAGAATCGCATAAAATGCTCAAATATTTCTCAGAATAGGCTTTATTTGCTTATTATATATATATTTTATATGTATAACTAAATATTTTATAATGAATATGCTCTAAATAATATTCTAGACAACATAAATAGATGAAATATATATTATTGTAATCAAATGACTTATAATAAGTGCAGAATTGCTTAAACTACTCAAATATTGCTCTGAATGTTCTTGATTTGCTCATTTTATGTATATTTTCTATGTATAATTAAATAATTTACATTAAATATGCTCTGAATGATATAGTAGAAAAAATAAAGTGTTTAAATATTGATTATAGTGATCAGATAACTTAGAATGAATGCAGAATCGATGAAAATGCTCGAATATTGCCCAGAATATGCTTTATTTGCTCATTGTATGCATATTTTCTACGGATAAATAAATAATTTATAATAAATATTCTCTGGTTATATTGTAGACAATATAAAGTGTTTACATATAGATTATAGTGATCAGATGACTTAGAATGAGTTTAAAATCGCTTAAAATGCAAAAATATTGCCCAGAATATGCTTTATTTGATCATTTTATGCATATTTTCCATGTATAAATAAATAATTTATAATAAATATGCTCTGAATTATATTGTATACAATATAAAGCGTTTACATATAGATTATAGTGGTCAGATGACTTAGAATGAGTGCAGAATAGCTTAAAATGCTCAAATATTGGCAAAAATATGCATTATTTGATCATTTTATGCATATTTTCAATGAAAAATAAATAATTTCTAAATATGCTCTGAATTATATTGTAGTCAACATAAAATGTTACAATATAGATTATAGTGATCATATGACTTCGAATGAGTGCAGAATCGCTTAAAATGCTCTAATATTTCCCAGAATATGCTCTATTTGCTCATTTTATGCGTATTTTCTTTGTATAATTATAAATTTTATAATAAATATGCTCTGAATTATCTTGTAGACCATAGAAAGTGTTTAAATATAGATTATTGTGTTCAGATGATTTAGAATGAGTGTAGAATGTTCTATGGATAACTAAATATTTCGTACTAAGTAGTCTCTGAATTATATTCTAGACAATATAAAAAGCTGAAATATAGATTATTGTAATCAAATGACTTATAATGAATGCAGAATCGCTTAAACTACTCAAATATTGCTCAGAATATGCTTTATTTGCTCATTGTATGCATAGTTTTTCATTTATAATTAAACAAGTTACATTAAATATGATCTGAATTATATTGTAGACAATATAAAGTGTCAAAATATAGATTATAATGATCAGATGACTTATAATGAGTGCGGAATCACTTAAAATGCCAAATATTGCCCAGAATATGCTTTATTTGCTCATTTTATGCATATTTCTATTTATAATTAAATATTTCAGAATAAATATTCTCTGAATTATATTGTAGACAATATAAAGTGTTTTAACACAGATTATTGTGATCGGATGATTTATAGTGAGTGCAGAATCGCGTAAAATGCTCAAATATTGCTCAGAATAGGCTTTATTTGCTTATTATATGTATATTTTATATGCATAACTTAATATTATATAATGAAAAAGCTCTGAATAATATTATAGACAACATAAATAGATGAAATATAGATTATTGTAATCAAATGACTTATAATGAGTGCAGAATCGCTTAAACTACTCAAATATTGCTCAGAATGTTCTTTTTTTTTTTTTGCTCATTGTATACATATTTTCTATTTATAATTAAATAATTTACATTAAATATGATCTGAATTATATTGTAGACAATATAAAATGTCTAAATATAAATTATAATGATTAGATGACCAAGAATGAGTGCAGAATCGCTTGAAATGCTCAAATATTGCCCAGAATATGCTTTATTTGCTTATTTTATGCATGTGTTCCATGGATAACTTAATATTTCATACTATGTAGTCTCTGAATTATATTCTAGACAATATAAAGACCTGAAATATAGATTATTCTAATTAAATGACTTATAATGAGTGCAGCATTGGTCAGAATATGCTTTATTTTTCTCATTTTATGCATATTTTCTATTTATAATTAAATAGTTTACAATTAATATGCTCTGAATTATATTGTGCACTACATAAAGTGTCTAAATATAGATTATAATGATCAGATGACTTTGAATGAGCGCAGAATCGCTTAGAATGCTCAAATATTGCCAGAATATGCTTTATTTGCTCATTTTATGCATATTTCTATGTATAATTAAATATTTTATAATAAATATGCTCTGAATTATATTGTAGGCATATAAAGTGTTTTAATATCGATTATTGTAATCGGATGACTTATAATGAGTGCAGAATCTCTAAAATGCTCAAATATTGCTCAAAATAGGCTTTATTTGCTTATTTTATGTATATTTTATATGCATAACTAAATATTTTATAATGAATAAGCTCTGAATAATATTCTAGACAACATAAATAGATGAATTATATATTATTGTAATCAGATGACTTATAATGAGTGCAGAATCGCTTAAACTATTTAAATATTGCTCAGAATGTTCTGTATTTGCTCATTTTATGCATTTTTCTATGCATAATTAAATAATTTAACTATAAATATGCTCTCAATTATATAGTAGACAATATAAAGTTTTTAAATAATGATCATAGTGATCAGATGATGACTTAGCATGAACTCGGAATCGCTTAAAATGCTCAAATATTTCCCTGAATATGCTTTATTTGCTCATTTCATGCATATTTTCTTTGTCTAGAAAAATAATTTGCAATAAATATGCTCTTAATTATATTGTAGACAATATAAAGTGTGCAAATATAGATTATAGTGATCAGATGACTTAGAATGATTGCAGATTCGCTTAAAATGCTCAAATATTGCTCAGAATATGCTTTATTTGCTCATTTTATGCATATTTTATATGTATAACTAAATATTTTTTAATGAATAAGCTCTGAATTATATTCTAGACAACATAAATAGATGAAATATAGATTATTGTAATCAAATGATTTATAATGAGTGCAGAACCGCTTAAACTACTCAAATATTTCTCAGAATGTTCTTTATTTGCTCATTTTATGCATATTTTCTATGTATAATAAAATAATTTACATTAAATACGCTCTGAATTATATTGTAGATAATATAAAGTGTTTAAATACAGATTATAGTGTTCAGATGACTTAGAATGAGTGCAGAATCGCTTAAAATGCTCAAATATTGCAAAGAATATGCTTTATTTGCTCATTTTATGCATATTTTCATTGAATAAATAAATATTTAACGTTAAATATGCTCTGAATAATATTTTAGTCAATATAAAGTGTTCCAAAATAGATTATAGTGATCATATGACTTAGAATGATTGCAGAATCGCTTAAAATGTTTAAATAATTCCTAGAATATGCTTTATTTTCTCATTTTATGCATATTTTCTATGTATAATTAAATATTTTACAATAAATATGCTTTGAATTATATTGTAAACCATACAAAGTGCTTAAAATTTAGATTATTGTGATCAGTTGATTTAGAATGAGTGTTGAACGCTTAAAATGCTCAAATATTACTCAGAATAAGCTTTATTTGCTTATATTTTGTATATTTTCTATGGATAACTAAATATTTCAAACTAAGTAGTCTCTGAATTATATTCTAGACAACATAAATAGATGAAATATAGATTATTGTAATCAAATGACATATAATGAGTGCAGAATCGCTTAAATTACTCAAATATTTCTCAGAATATGCTTTATTTGCTCCTTTTATGCATAGTTTCTATGTATAATTAAATAATTTATAATAAATATGCTCTGAATTATATTGTAGAAAATATAAAGTGTTTACATATAGATTATAGTGATCAGATGACTTAGAATGAGTATATAATCACTTAAAATTCTTAAATATTTCCCAGAATATGCTTTACTTTCTCATTTTAGAGTGATCAGGGGACCTCGCAGTAGGACTCGAACCCAGATAAAGTTCTGACCATTAGTCAGAGAAAAAAGAATGAATGGATCTTGTAGGATTCCCAAAAAATTCTTCGATTTCTTCCGTAAACAGATTATTATTCATCTGCTTTTCACCTTCCGCGGATAGCCGGGACTTTGAGGAAGATCCAAAAAGACATTTCGAGAATCGACCTGATTCTATTTCTATTTGTTCCACACAGTCATTTCTAATGGAATAAAAAATATCAAACAAGATATTCCGTACTTTCCTAACAAACCGATCCTTGTTTCCCAACCACACATTGTCGAACAAAAAATCCGATTCGTGCTGATTCTTCCCCCAACTAAACATCGGATCATCTATATGCCATAACAAAAGAAACTCTGGATTTTTGCTATTATTCTCTTTGAATGAGATCTCAATTCCAGCTACAGTTTCATTACAAAGAAAATCCCCCTTTTTTTCGATCTGGTTTCTCGACCACCATGAACTCTGCATGATACACTTTTTCTTTCTTGGGAGAACCCAAGTAATTTCTTCTCCATCCATAAAACAACTCCCAGAAAAGGTTTCTCCTTTTGGAGGATACATGAGCGAAATAACCAATTTATGAATATTAGAAGAACAAAAAAATTCTTCCCTTGATCCAACGGAATTCATAGGTATTGGAAGAAACCCCCTCAAATAGATATTTTTTCGTTCACCTATATTTCGATTTTGAATACGACATAACCAGACCCCTAGTACAAAGTAGCATCATGCCCCTTACCACATTTTTGACAACACCCTGGACACGTTTTACTACATTTTTTATCTTGGAATCTCGAGTTATTAAACTTGTGTTGGTTAAATATTGATTGCTTCTTGAACCCTGGGAATTTTTGGAAAATAGGATACCCAAAATTCGGGAGTCAAAGAGTCTCATAAAGAGTCTATGAAAGAGTGAGAATTCTTGATCTCTCTTAATATCTCTCTACAGTCCAAGATCCAGCCGGTATCCAATCATGTGTTGTATTTTTATTTTTTTTAACCATAAAATTCCTCCCTTTCTTTAAGATTATTAAGATTAATCGAAAAAAAAAATGTTATCCTTATCTTATTGCAAAAACTTTGAATAATGTAAATTGTCATATTATTTTTTCTCTTTTTTTTTATTTTTTTTGTTTTTTATTTATATTATAGTAATATAAGAATACTGATATTATATTGATAGATTGATATATATTTTTTTATCTTCTTATATACTTATAGGATTTTTTTGGTTCTTCGAACCAAATAGAATGATGACTATGGGTTGTACCAAGTCTGAAACAAAGTGGATTTGTTTTTTTTGTCCCATAATTCTCTATTTTATTTTTTCATAAATATTTTTTGTAATAGGAATCTAAATCTTAGATTGATCTAAGATTTTCCTTTAGTACGATTTTTATATGACACGTGATTTTTTATATAGTGCAGGGTACTGATTCTTTATATAGTGGATTTTTATATAGTGCAGGGTACTGATATGATATTTCTATACTGATTATTTCAAGGCCTTGATTTGTCACATAAGTCTGCATTTCATATCTCCGAATGTGAAAAGACGTAAAAATATCTTCATATATCAGAACATCTTGACATCATTCAATTTCAATTTAATGATTTCTCAACATTTTGAAACAAAGAACCCGTTTACATAGAGAGACATATTTACCAGCTCTAACTGGCTTGAATCCGTTCTCTCTAAAAGATTAAAAACTAATGACGAAGTCGCAAGTACTTATAATTGACATGGACTCCACGTTTTAGTTTATCTCAACCCTATTATTTCGTTTCTGTACCCGTCCTTATTTTGCTCCCTTTTTTTGGATTTTATTTCTCCTTTCTGGCTAAACCATAGTGAGGGCGTCATCTTCCTTATTTTAACAAAACGTGACTTTAGTTGAACCTTTTTATCGTTTAATTTGGCTGTACTTAATCTTAAGTATCAAACTATTTAACTTTGACTAAATATATTCATACCATACGTAGTGAGTTATGGAAATTGCTTGCTTTTCAAAATTCAATGTTTCACTACCCTGTTAGATATAAAATATTAAACGTAATAATATTTCTTAATTATCATTAATTAACAACCAAGATCTTTATGTATTTCATATAAAATAATAAATTCATGAGTTAGAACTTACAGGACTGAAGGGAAGACATCGTTAGACGGAAATCTAATCTTCCTCAATTTTCCTTAGTGCTGATGATGGGGACAATAATGGCGTTTTTATAACTTTTCTGTCTATTTTTTTAATATTCTGAAATTAAGGGAAAAGGTGCATTATTAATGACAGAAAGAGTATATATCACTAAGGCAATTGAAGGGATCAGATTTGAATGAATCTGGTCCATTGATTTTCCATCAAAATCAATGCACCATTTAATTAAAATTCATAAATAGACTTGGTTCAGATTAATAATATAGGCCATATTAAATTATAATTAATAATTAATAATATTAATTATAACATACCCTACTCCCTCCCTCCCCCACCCACAAAAGACTTGCAGTCAGGCCCTTGGATCATGTATCAGATTAAGCGGAGCCAATAAGAATCAGGTATCACAGCCTGGGACTTATTTGTGGTTAAGAATGCATATTTGAGGATGATCGGGTAGTAACCAGCAAGCGGTGACAATTCAAGGTGTGCATGGTTAATTTATTTGACTGGATCTGTAATCATGAGAGGTTTGATCTCCCTTTCTGAGTTTTTTAAGACGGCTACCGCCTTTGGTACTGGAGCGGGCCCTCTTCTTGGAATCCAGATCCTGTGTCGCGCGGCACGCGTACAGCGCGGGCTGTGGGCCGTCTGATCTGAATCTAATGGCTATGGGGGCCCCGTGAATAATACCAGATTGATAGGCCCGAAAAAAATGAACCGCCCGATCAAAATCGAACGGCTCGTGGAGATGCGCTCCACGCGTGCCGCGCGACACAGGAACGGGGTCCCTCTTCTTGGACTTATTAGAGTCCTTGGAGGAGCTTGATGCAGTGCCAGGAGGGATAATAAGAGGCACCATACAATGCTGACTAGCCAATGCAGGGAACCCAACTGCCGGGATTCTGATAAATACAACAAAATGGAAAATTCAATCTCAGGATACATTGCAATACCTGCAGGGGTTCTAGCTTTCTGCAATAGCCACTATAAAGAGCTCACTACCAGAAAGAGAGGCTTCTGCAACGGAAGGTTAGCAACGGTTTTTATAAATAACCGTTAGAAAACATAAAGTAGGAGAGAGAAAAAAATCAGGGAGAAAAATAGCAACGTTTTATATTAAAACCGTTGCCCATTTCCAGGCCAAAAAAAAGAAAAAAGTGTTGGGCCCAAATAGAGACGGTTTTAATTAAAAACCGTTGCTATTTGTTTTTCAATTTCTGACGGTTTTATCTAAAAACCGTCTTTATTTCGTTAGCAACGGTTTTTTTTTTTAACCATGGCAATTTGTTAGATTTATGTTAATTTCGAGTGTACCTATCTCCCCTCCTCATTCAACCAAAATACAGTTGCTCAATATCAGCCGCAAACAAGCCCCCACTCCCCTTATTTAATTTTCCATAGTTATATCACTTAAAAAATAGCAAAAAATTTCTTAAAAATCTGAAAAAAATAGAAAATTTATATAAAAAATAAAAAAAGAAAAATTTTAGAATTTCGACAAAAACAGAAAATTTTATTTTATTTTACTTTAAATTTTAGAATTTTATTTTATTTTATCTTATAAATTTTGACAAAAACAGAAAATTTATATTAAAAAAATATTCCAATTAGAGACGGTTATTACCTCAAAATCGTTGCTATTTTGAATTGATAAAATATTATTATTTTAATATAGCGACGGTTATTACCTCAAAACCATTGCTATTTTGAATTGATAAAATATTATTATTTTAATATAGCAACAGTTATTACCTCAAAAACTGTTGCTATTTTGAATTTTTTTTGTTATAGCGCGAAGCCGATCAATTCTTCTCTCTCTGAAATTCTCTAGCTCACTTGATCCCCTCTCAAACCCTCACTCTCTCACTCAGATCCGCCGACCCCCTTTCTCACCATTCTTTGCCCCTCACTCCACCGCCCTCTCTCTCAAACCCTCTCTCGCCATCCACCGCCCCTCACCTCCATCGCCCTCTCTCTCAAACCCTTTCTCGCCACTCTCCGCCCCTCACCTCCACCGCCCCCTCTCTCAAACCGTAGGTCGCCACTCTCCTCCTCTCAAGTTGACAACCACCTCTCTCAAGAGAAGCTGAAATCTGCCTCTTACTCGGTTTGGTTCTTTTCTTTCATTAATTTTTTTATATGTATGAATATTGTGTTTGATATGGGTCCGATTGGGTATGAAATTGGTTATGTGCAATAAAACTTGTTTGATATGTGTTATAGATTTCAGAACCTGTTATCATTTATTACTTGCATTATTTGTAATTGTTATCAATTGATAGACATGTCTGGAGAAGAAAGAGATCGAGTAGAAGAAAGAGACGAAGAAGAGATCATGGACTTCATGAAGCATAAATTATCCTGAGTTTGTTTGTATCGATGACACTTCAACATTTTCTTTATATATTTGGAACATGTACTAATTTTTATAAATATTTGATACTCTTCAAGTTATATTTCTATCTTTATTTGTGATTTTGGATTATATATGTGAAATTTTGATATATATGTCAATATGTGTGATTGCTGATTGTTTGGTACATTGGTACCATTTGGTACAGCTAGCAACATTGGGTTAGCCACAGAAAACAAGCAAAAAAAAATAATAATAACATTTTAGCAACGGTTTTATGATGATAACCGTTGCAAAATTTACATGTTTATTTTAATGCGCATTTGTTGTATCAAAATAGAGACGGTTTTTTTCATAATAACCGTTGCTATTTATTGGGCCTGAGACGGGCCTTTACTTATAACCGTTGCTATTTATTGAGTTTAAAGACGGTTTTTTCCATAATAACCGTCTCTAATTTTACGACGGTTATTTTGTAAATAGCTACGGGGGCTTCTGCAACGGGTGGAACCCGTCTCTATTTCGTTTTATTAACCGTTGCAGAATCCAAAAATATGTTGTAGTGGCTTAAACCACAATATTTTATAGTTCCACAAGGTTTACAAAAACAACCATATTACAACAGTAAGAGTATCTTTGCATTAGGTCGAATTCATGTTTAGTTATTGCAAACTCATGATGTCCATTCAGGCAATTATACCAGAGTCAAATGGCACAGAAAATATATATGATAAAATGTTTATGTTTGTATGCATACCCGAGAAGAGTACTGTTGACTCCCCCATTGCCATATCAGCATGGGGCTTCTTGCCCTTTCCTACTGCAATTTCCTTAAGAGTGCAAGGTCTGACGAAGGGCCATATTCTCAGACATGAAACACTGAAGAGTGTAGTTGAGGCGCTTGCACTCTGATTCAAGCAACCTACTTTTCATCTCCAGATCCTTTATGTACTGTTTTTTTCTATCCCTCGAGGACCTCGCAGAGTCTCTATTCCTTATTCGTCTGGTTATAAACAGGAGTACAGGACAAATAATGTTATAAAAAAGGTCTTACATCATGTATTTGTTCTGATTCAACTTGCTTCTGTTAATGTAGGAATTAATTGATTCTGAACTCACTTGGAAGATATGAAACAGTTTAAATAGTTAAAAATTATCCGTACTGAAATATCTAAATATAAAATTCAAATAACATACCCAAAAATCTAAAAAAATCCCGATAAACCAAATTCACTGATACTTCAATACATCCACCAAAATAATAACATTTTCTATTTCTGAATTTTTTTATCCTTGAAACAAATACCATAAATTCCAAAATGTCTAGAAAAATTATCAAATCCCTTTTAGAAATCATACAAAAATTAAATACACTCAAAACAAATATTCTAAAGCCCAAATTCCAAATCTGAAAAGTAAAATCAAAAGCCCAAGCTTAAGAATAAAATCATGAAACCCGAACCAAAGTCAAAACTGAAAACAAACCCCTGAATTCAAACCTAAAACTCAAGAAAGAAAAAAAGCAAATCCAAAGTCAAGTTACTCCCACAAGAAGACCTGTCCCGGAACCAACCTCTACAAGAAGGCCATCCGTTGCCTCGAAAGTTGTGAAATGTCATTCATATCTCGTGTTCCTACAAGAAGGCATCCCGTTGCTCCAGGAACCAACTCTCACAAGAAAACCTTCCGTTGTCCTGAGAGTTGAGAGATTTACCTCCCTCAGACTGAGTTGTGTGCGATATGTTTGAGATCGAGGATTGTTCCTACAAGAAGACCTGTCATAGTCCCAGAAACCAACTCTCACAAGAAGGCCATGAAGGGCCCCGAGGGTTGTATAACTTTGTTCCTACAAAAAGACCTCACATGGTCCCAGGAACCAACTCTCACAAGAAGGTCATGAAAGGCCCCGAGGGTTGTACAATTTCTCTTCAAGCGACTGCAAACTAAACGAAAGCCATACTTCAAGCGAAAACCGAGTCTCATTACGAAAATCAAAACCAAGCTACAAGCCAAATTACAAAAATCCAAACCTTACTTAACAAAGGAAATTAAAAGTTTTAAATAAAATGTTTTAGATATCCTCAATTGGGTCCTGTCATTTAGGTCTGGTACCATCAATTGAGTCTGGTTGAAACCAAAATAACAAACCTTGACATAAATATAAAATCATTTAAAAATGACTTTTTTAGCCTATTACATATAATTCCTTGAATCCCTTAATCAGATGTTCTTGTGGAAAACCACAGGGTAATTAACAATAGAGGCTTACGCCTATTGGAAAGAAATGACTCACAAATAAATAATAAACCCTCATGAGAATGGATTCTCGTCAATGTTCTCTTGTTATCAAGAGACATGTATCACTTGAATTCGAGCTCGTGAATGGTGAATCTAGTGGGTTATTTTCTTTTTGTAGAAATCCGATCGTTCTTCGAGAATGACGAAAAAGCCCATACATATTAAAAAAAAAACCGTCACTCTAAAAAAACCTCTATAAAGCATCTGCTCAGTTAAACAAAAGTGCTTGTTGTTGATCGAGAACTAGAGAAGTTTCTAGTCGAGATCAAAGTTATACATGGTCTATACCTAGATCTGTACAAAAGAACTAAGCTATGTACTGTATTTACCAATTAACTCACCCAAAGCCTTCAAAGTTTACACTTTGGTTAAACAAAAGGGCTGGTTAAAGGTCAAGAACTGGAGAATCACCAGCCGAGACCCAGATGACATAATGAGCATGAAAACAAGCAATAATGAGCATGAAAACAAGCAATAACTGGGGAAAGAAAATGGCAAATGTTGTTCCAAATATAGATCTGTGAATACAAAGAACAAAAAAATGAGAAGGAGGTATTGAATAACTTGATCTCCTTAAACTCTCTCTAAATCTTGTAACACTGAAGCAAAAGAAAAAGAAAGGAAAATAAGAGATATGAGTAAATAAAATAAGAAATAATAAAAATGAGGATGCTCGTGGTAAGGTCTGCTTATCAAAGCTGTAACGAAAAAAGAAAGGTAGCTTTCAGTTGAGGGAAGATTATATAAAGAGCAATTTAGAATTTCTTACGAAAATAGTGACAAATTTTTTTTTTTTTTGAAATAAGTGGGCTTTTTTCGGCCCACCACTTTCCATTTCTGAAAAGCATCCAAATACAAAAAATGTTTACCACACAAATACTACCTAAATCGCCACAACATCAAAAGCTACCAACCACTAACAAATTACAGCCAAACTAACTGAGACAAAACATACGTTTGAAGACTGCCTTTATTACAACGAAAACAAAATCAATCAAAATAATAGACAGAAGTAGACTCCTTCACACTTGTCTCACTGGTTCGCCTTCTATCATTCCTCCAGGCACCTCCACCTGCATCAAATTCGTCTTAATTGGCCACATCTCCCACACTTCTTTCTTCATCTTATCTGTCCAACCCCCTGACCAGTAAATCAACAAAGTTGTTATCTCCCTAATATATCTGTTATAAGTGAAATGCACAGCTTCTCTAAAACAACAATCATTTCTATGTAACCAGATTGTCCAAAATATAGCCGCACAACAAAGGTTATAAGCATCAATTGATTTTACACTAATACCAGAATCAAATAAATCTTCAAGCTTATCAGGAACAACAGAAATATTGTTATACTGGTGTAACCATTCCCACACTTTCCTAACCTGAAAACATCTAAACATAATATGATCAACAGTTTCTAAATTTGGACAAAAATTACACTGAGGATTCCCATCCCAACCTCGTAAGATCAAATTATCTCTAGTCAAAAGTTTTCTTTTACTCAAAATCCATAAAAACATTTTAATTTTCAATGGGAGTTTCATTTTCCATATCTTGACTTTCTGAATACCTTGCACCCCTCCATGCACTAACCATCTATACATATCTTTAGTAGAAAAATCACCATTTTTAGATTGCATCCAAATCACTTCATCCTCATAATCATTTAAAGGTAACATCTCTGCAACTTGTGTTTTTAGATCATCAAAGTCCACTCTTTGTCTAGCATTTAAATGTCTCCTAAAGGTTATGTTACTCCAATTATTCATGGTACCTTGAGCAACAGTAATATCAGTATCATTGCTAATCTGAAATAAAGAAGAGTATTGAATTTTAAAAGGAATTTCACCACACCACTTATCTAGCCAAAAGTAAGTTTTAAGCCCATTGCCTACTCTATGTTGACAGTTAATATTGATAATCTGATCCAGTTCCATAATCTTTTTCCAAAAATAAGATTTAATTTTATCTCTACCAGAAAAATCATATTTGTATTGAATCATCTTTTTCCACCATCCTTGGACTCTATTATCTTTCAGTTTCCAGAGCCATTTACATAACAAAGCTATATTCATCAACTTTAAATCTCTAATACCAAGACCTCCCTGACTCATTTCACTACAGACCACACCCCACTTAACTAGATGATATCTCTTCTTAGAACCAGCATTCCATAAAAAATTACTTCTAATTTTATCTAATTTCTTTTGAATATCAGTAGGCATATGATGAAAAGAAAGCATATAAACTGCTAAAGAAGAGAGCACGCTTTTCAAAAAGGTTATTTTCCCTCCATACGAAAGGAAATTTCCTTGCCAACTTTGCAACTTTGCTTGAAATTTATCTATAACTTTTTGCCAATGAGAAACATTCAATCTCTTATAATGCACCGGAATTCCTAAATAAATCAAAGGTAAATGGGCTATCTGACAACCAAAAATTTGTGCCAAGTCATTAGCTTTACTATCTTCTACATTAACAGCATACATCTCACATTTATGGAAATTTATCCTCATACCTGATATTGCTTCGAAACCAATAAAGATCCACTTGATAGTACTGATCATGTGAGCATCTGCTTGACAAAATAGAATTGTATCATCAGCGTAATGAAGATTAGTTAAAGAGAATCCATTATTTATCGGTGGACCCAAACCTTGAATCAAACCAGCATCTCTAGCTTTAGTGATCATGTGATTTAATGTATCTAAAATAGTGACAAAATAGATAGAGCAAATAGTATATTGTACCAAAGGTGAAGTGAAAAAGTGTGTCGCAAGTTTAAAATGGTATGTCATTAAGAATTGGACCCCACAAGAAGATAGATTGCGTGATATCCTCTACTGAGCCAGAAAGAGAAGAATATGTAAATGAATGGCATGTGAACTTATAGACCAAGAGGATTTCAGCGATAGTAAACATATGCACCAGGTTTAAATAAAAGAAATTCTGCATCTGAATGTTGTCAGCAGAAGATACAAATTAGAAACAGAAGGGCTGACGCATGGAAAACTCTTTTCTCTACCCTATGCAAAGATGTTTATGAAACAGTCAAGTCAGTGGCAAACACCAATCCATATGTGCTGATATTTTATGAAATTTGCATATAAATATTAAAATTAGTCAAATTAATTAAAATAATGTACAAAATATATTGGAATACGAGGCTGAAACACGAAATATTACTCTAGGTACGATCAGAAACGATCCTTCCAATATCGCGAATGACGAGTGTCGAGTGGGACAGCTCTTCATTTTGCTTTTAGCCTTTTCTTTCTGTCGGTTTTCTGTCGCAAACCTCACGGCCCCGTCCTGATCCTTCCACCCCTGAATCTCTGGTCCCTTGGTCTCGCCACTACTGACTCTTCCGCCCCTGCAATCTCTGGTTACTCGGACGGAGATCTGTCCGGTGATAACTCACTCTCTCTCTCTCTCTCCTAGTTAAATCGATTGTGAACTAAAAGTTTCATTTTTACAGTCTTCTTCTGCTTCTTCTAGCTGACAACTTTACTCTGGCTATCTAGCCATTTCTAAAAAAAAAAAAAAAACTTTACTCTGGCTATCGTCTCTGCTAACAATTTTTGAGGTATACTCCTAATTCCCTTTCCAAACTCTAATAAACTAGTCGATACTTCTCTGAATGGTTCTCTCTTTAGATTTTGAGAAAAGCCCTCCACTTTTTAGGTGAAATTACGAGTTTTCTCTGACCAGTTTGTAGGTGTTTGTTGATGGTGGGTTTCTGAGAGATATTTGCACAGCAGAATAGAAATGGAATGTGTTGTGCAAGGGATCATTGAGACTCAGGTATAGAACTATTACCTCATCTGAATATCTTACATGCTCGAAATTATCCTAATATGTTTTCATATATGTTATATTACAATAATTAATGTAGTTAATAAAGCAGGCGATTTTAGTTCTGCCTGTTATGTACTGTTTTCAGATAACCTTTAGAGCAATCATCATAGTTTAAATTAAAAAAAAAATGAAAATGGATAATGTCCTGGCAAAGTATATCCTTCACTACTATGCTTGGTCTAGTTTCTCTCATTATGTATTTGGAACGATGAACTGATCTCTTTTCTTTTTCTCTCTTTAATTTATAGCATGTCGAAGCACTAGAGATACTTCTAGTAGGGTTATGTGGTGCACCAAAACAGCGTGTCAGAGTTCACGAGTTATGCCTCAAAAGTGGGCCTAATTTAGGTCTTCCTTCCATGTTAATATTTGATAATATTTCCATGCTTATTTCTGTAAATTTCATTGTTTGCATATGCCGTGCAAATTTTCTAATTGCTATCTATATGAAAAATATTATATACTGTGAATGTAATTATAACATCTTTGGAAGGAAAATTTTTCTGAGCATGCTTGCAGCATTCAAATTATATCATGTTTTGCTTTCTGGTTTACAAAATCATAATCTATTCTAGTTTTTTTCTTTTGGGTGAATTTACAGTGTCATCTGAGGTCCGACTCCTTTGTGACCTGGCACAACCAACTCCATCTTGGTACTGCAACTTTTAATCTGCACAAGTCTCTTGAAAGTATTGACTTTGTTACATATCTGTTAGTACTTGATACAACATACTAGCAAGTCTCCCATAGGAAATGACTCGTGATCTACCTGTTTATCCTATTATTCATGCTAAAACAATTCCATGTTATGTGAAGCCTACCTTTTTAGTCAATGAATTGTTGTTTTCTGTATACTGACTCAAGCTGGTATGCCTAGACTTATGGATGAAATTCCTCATGTGCAACCATTTTCAAATAGATCCCCTGTAGTTTTTCTCATTTTTGAGTTACTTGCATAATAATAGTTTGTCTGAGGTATAAAAATTTTGACAATTTTGGTGACACCTGTGATGAGCTTCTCATTATGATTTTAAGTAATGAATTATTATTTGGCATCTTTGTTCTGTTAATATGGAAAATGAAGCGACAATGTTGCATTATTCTGCTCGTGATCAGATAGCAATAATTGCCCTGGTATGTTGAGAGTACTACTGCACAGGGTTAGGTTTTCATTTCAGATACTTGTAATTTTCTCTGGCTTCTTTTAATGGAAGTGGCAGGCCCGCAGGGTATTACCTCTGCTTGTTTCAAAAAAAGAACAAAAAATAAAAAATATTCTGCTCGACTTATTCACAAAATTAATATCTTGATCTTTTATCTAACCCAAGAGCAATAACTAGTTTATGGTGCATACTGGAAACACATATTGAGTGTTGTCGCAGCATTAATCTGTCATCCCTGTATCTAGGACTATAAGACATGTTGGTGGAGCCATGCGTGGAGCTGGGGCTGATCAGCTATCAGTACTGGTACGACCAATTGCAGAATCCAAGGCGAGCAGCACTGCACTTCGCTTTTTCTATGCCATTGGTTACAAGCTAGATCACGAGGTGTTGAAAACTGGCTTTGCATTCCAGTTCCAGAATCGTGGTGCTAACTTGACAGTGAGTGTGACCTCAACCAATAGGATGCCACGACTGCATGCAACTGATGATGCTGTACCCATCACACCTGGCATACACATGGTTGAAATTACCGCACCAGCTGCTTCTGAGAATTATACTGAGGTGGCATCAGCAATTGCGTCCTTTTGCGAATATCTCTCTCCGTAAGTACTTTACCTCACTAGTTATGGCTTGCCTATGAATACTGGTATGGTGCAGTACAATATCAGAATCAACCTCTTTGAGTTTATAGGTTCTTCTCAAGATTAGACATTGATAGGAAAATTTCACTTATGGCGTATTTTACAGAAATAACAAAAAATAAGAATGCTTATTTGACCTGTATGTTGTTCTAAATGATACTGAAATAAGAAGTTCAAATCCTCGGTACTGGATATATGTTTGAGATAGAAAAATGGAATATTTGATCAATATATTATTCTAAATGGCACTGAAATATGAAGTTCAAATCTATTGTTGCAAGTTTGTAAACAATTTACTTTGGTTTCTATAATTTAGGTTGCTACATCTATCAAAACCTAGCAACTCAACTGGTATTGTGCCAACTGCAGCAGCAGCAGCTGCATCTCTCATGTCAAGTGGCGGGGGAATCAAAACCTTATAACTTTAGGCTTCATTTCTACTATCATGATTCTTTAGATTAGTTTTTTTCTTCTTAAAATTTTGCCATTGTTAAATGGTGTAGCCGAGAATTCTATCAGTGCTCAGTATATGAGACTGAATAGTGCTGTATCAAAAAGATGTTGTTGATGTGCCATGCAATACTAGGCGATCAAACTAATATAGAGAGACAATTCTAACTGCAGTCTGAAGAAAGCAAGATTGGATTAGGTCCTTGTGCAACTTAGGAACAGTTTTAAGTTCTTTGTTAGTATTTTCAAAATATTAAATTATCGGACATGGGTACCAGTGCTTTGTCAATGGCCCCATTATCATTCTTAATTATCATTATTTTTTTTTTTCCATTTGATACATTCAGGTCATATATACTGTGCTTTATTGCTGTTCAGGACATCTTGACATCATTCAATTTTAATTTTTTAGTTTCTCAGCATTTTGAAACGAAGAACCCGTTTACTTAGAGAGACATATTTATCAACTCTAGCTGGCTTGAATACGTTCTCTAAAACTAATGACGAAGTCGCAAGTATTTATAATTGACATGGACTCCACGTTTTAGTTTATCTCAACATTATTATCTTGTTTTTGTACCCATCCTTATATGCCCTTGGGATTTTATTTCTTCTTTCTGGCTAAACCATCATGAGAGTGTCATCTTCCTCATTTTAACATAACATGATTTTTGTTTAATTTTCTTCTCAATGTTTTATTTCGCTGTACTTAATTATAAGTATCAAACTATTTAAAATACCATACGTAGTGTGTTATGGAACTGGAAATTGCGTGTTTTTCAAAATTCAATGTTTCAGACTTTCAGTTCCCTCTCTCCTTCCGGACCTCCCACACCCACAAAAAGACTGAGCAGTCAGGTCCTTGGATTGAGCAGAGCCAATTACCATCAGGTCTCACAGCCTGGGACTATTTGTGGTTAAGGATGCAGATTTGAGGATGATCGGGTAGTAACCAGCAAGCTGTGACAATTCAAGACGTGCATGATGAATTTATTTGCCAAAATCTGTGATCATGAGAGGTTTGATCTCAGAGGAACCCATTTTGAAAACACAATTCTTATAATAAGAGTACTGTGTCAGGCTGGAGCTGTAATCAGAAGAGGCTGATTTCAGAGGAACCCATTTTCAAAGCACTCAATTCTAATTAAGGAGATGAAGCTGCGTCAGGCTTATTTGCAATTAAAAAAGAAATTTAATATAACCTCTCATCATATGTTGATAACAACAAAAATACAATATTAAATACTAGATAATTTGACAATGAAAGAACTTCAAAAAAAAAAAAAAATATACCAGATAATAAACTTCACAACACAATTCCAACTTTATCAGTCACAATTATTCTAATAGACAACCCCTAGACCAGTATATACTCCCAATACACCAGGCTTGATTTGCGATCTTAACCCTTTATAACACTGGTGCAAAAGAAACAACTTCTCTGACCTATATCTCAGATCCATACCTTTGTGTACCACCACTTCCCATTATTTGCAGCGATCAGGACAAAAGCAACCAACGTTGATGATTACGTCGAGAAAGACCCAGAGAAGGAGTGCAATTCTGATGAGAATAATGATCCCGTCGCTAAGAAGATTAAAAGGTAATTCATTTGTATTTTGAGGAAATTTACCCCTTTCTGTACATTTTGTAAGAAATTAGGCCTACGAATCGGTATTATTTGATGTGTGATTTAGATCATTGTATAATCTTAGTTAATTGTGGTGTGCCTTCTGTGAATATTGTAAATTTGTAACGCAACCTTTATGTTAATTGTAAGTATTATAATGTCTGAAGGTTTATTGTAACGAGTAATATAATGTCTGAAGGTTTATTGCAAGAATTACAATGTCTGAAATTTAATCAATTTAAGTGTAATTCATGCTGGTGGTGTCTTCCTTGAAACAAAAAAACATTAGATTGGTTATTTATATATAATATGTCAATAATATAACTTCTCAAGTAAGAGATCAAAATATAGGGATTTCAGTACAGATAATTCGTAACTGATTTAAACTGTACCATATCTTCTAACTGAGTTCAGAATCAATTAATTCCTACACTAACAGAAGCAAGCTGAATTAGATTAAATAAATAACGCAATACTTTTTTCTATAGCATTACTCATCCTGCTTATAATCAGACAAATAAGGAATAGAAGACTCTGCAAGGTCATCAAGGGAGAGAAAGAAACAGTACATAAAGGAATCGGAAATGAAAAGTAGGTTCCTTGAATCAGAGTGTAAGCGCCTCAACTACTATCTTCAGTGTTTCATGTCTGAGAATATGGATCTTCGTCAGACCTTCTGCTCTAAGGAAATTGCAGCAGGAAAATGCAAGAAGCCCCACCATGCTGATGTGGCAATGCAGGAGTCGGCAGTACTCTTCTTGGGTACGCATACAAAACATGAATATTTTGTCATATACTTTTTCTGAGCCATCTGACTCTGGTATAATTTACCTCAATGAACATCCAGAGACCAGAGTTTGTAATTTGGTCCAACTAAACATAAATTCAACCTAATGGAAGATACTCTTTAACATCGTAACATGGGTGTTTTGGTAAACCTTGTGGAATTCCATAAAACATTGTTGTTTAAGCTCTTTATACTGACTATTGTAGAAAGCGACAACCCTGGGAGTTATTGCAATATATTCTGAGACTGAAGTTTTCATTTTATTTTATTTAACAGAATTCCGGCGTTTGGGTTCCCTGCATTAGCTGGTCAGCATTTGGTTCCCTCCTGTCACTGCACCAAGCTCCTCCAAGGATACTGACAACTCACTAGTCCAAGAAGAGGACCCGCACCAGTACCAAAGCTGGTGGCCGTCTTAAAAAACCCAGAAAGGGAGATTGATCTAGGATATAGGTCAGAGGAGTGGCAGTGTTACAAAGGGTTAAGATCACAGATGAAGCATGGTACATTGGGAGTATATACTAGTCTAGAGGTTGTCTGTTAGGATTGTGACCGATGAAGTTGGAATTGTGTTTTGATGTTTACTATCTAGTACTTTTTTTTTTTTGAAGTTCTTTCATTGTCAAATTGTCTAGTATTTAACTTTGTATTTTTTTTGTCATCAACATATGATGCGAGGTTATATTAAATCTTTTAATAATGCAAATAAGACTGACCCAGCTACATCTCCTTAATTAGAATTGAATGTTCTGAAAATGGGTTCCTCTGAAATCAGCATCTTCTGATTACAGCTCCAGCCCGACACAGCCATAGTACTCTTTTATAAGAATTGTGTTTTCAAAATGGGTTCTTCTGAGATCAAACCTCTCATGATTATAGATTCGGTCAAATAAATGCACCATGCACATCTGGAATTTCACAGGTAGCTGGTTGCTATCTGATCATCCTCAAATCTGCATCTTTGGTCACAAGTATAGGTTCCCATGCTGTGTTACCTGAAGCTAATTGGCTCTGCTCAGTGCTCAATCTAACACGATCTTAAGGCCTGATTTCACGTCTTTTTGTGGGTGGGCGAGTGAGGGAGGAAGGGGACTGAAACATTGAACTATGAAAAGCACGTAACTCCCATTATTCATCTACGCATGAATATATTATAAATAGTTTTGATACTTAATCAGTGGCGCCAGAAATTTTTCAAATGGGGTTCAATAACTTAGCATATGATGATGAAGTGATTTCAATACATACCGGATACCTAAAGATATTACTGAAATTACAATAACATCGAGTACTAAAACAGTGACTGAAACGATGGTATCCAATATAACAAAATGAGATACTGAAAAATTTTAAATTTTTTTTAAATTTCGAACGTTCAGTGAAGATGATAGTAGGATATTAAAAACCTTAGTTTTGGATGGATGGAGAACGGTGCGCTGGAGAATGGAAAGTGGGATGGAAAAATTTTGTTAATTAACTTTTTTGTTCTCATTCAATATTTTTTGATATCAATATCAAGAATATAGATAAATTTGTGTGGGTGTCAGATTTAATTTTTTAATTGGGTAACGACACGGCAAATAGAAATTAGTTATTAGTGGCTAGGGCACGTTAATTTTTACCGCATCTTTAGAATTTTAACTCTGTCAAAAATTTGTACCGAATTTACTCGTCAACAGACTGACCCGTTTCGACATTTCAACTTAATTGGAAACGCAAACTTTTTTTCCCCAATGTGCTCGTCCCTTCCAAACTTATCCCATCTGCCTACAAGCTTTCTTTTAGGAAAAACAAAAAACTCATCCCATCGCAACCCAACTCCACAAGGAGACAGAAAACGCCTAAGGGCTTCAATCGAAAAAAGGGGGGCAAGAAAATTGTCAGTTCCCTCTTCTTAGTCACTGTTCCCAGCACTTGCTGCCTGAACTAAATTTGTGCAGCCTCTCTTCTTCTTCGGATTTAGAACGTCCTCAGTCGTTGTTCCGGACCTTCTCCCTCCGGCCTCCGTTCATCATCTTCTCTGATTGATTTCCAGTACAAAGACCCTACATTTGTTCATTTTCTTCTTTATCCCTTTTCTCTGTCTCCATCGCAAGACAAGGCATATTCTCTTTTTCGATCCATGGCGGAGGAAACCTTAGGTTTTAATTTTTTTTAAATAGATTTTTTTAGTCTCCACTATGGTTGTTGCCTCATACTGTTTATAGAATTTTGCTATAAAAAATCTTTTATACAGTATTAGTAAACTGCATAATACTATTTTCTTTTCCCAACTACATAGTTACAAATATATGATATACTCTTGGAGAAACAAATAATAGCTAGATAATGGACTCACATGTGGACAGTAAAATTGGCCCAGGTTGTGCAACATTATAATTGCTTTGTTCAGTCCCATTTTGTAAATGTTTTGTTTACTCCCTGGAGGCACGGTCCTAGCTAACATTTAGTGGGGTGTACTTCCAGTTGTCTATCATATAGTATGTTCTCTCTTTTAAGATGCTTGAGTGAGTCTTTGTTAAGGCACTTAAGGTATATTAGTGCTTATGTGAGCTTCAAGTCAATATGTGACATGATTAACATATTGAAGGGACTAAAAGTAAATACTTTATCTCTTATGGAACTATTGTTTGGATTCTTTTAAAGGAATGGAGACATGTATGCAGGAGTACTTTTCTGACAAGATTCATGGGTTTTGGGTTTATAATTTTGCAAATGGGAACCGCTATGAAGGCTAGGCATGTATTTTTTTCAGAAACGAAGAGACACAGTTTGGTCATTGCCAGAGCGAAGTACTCGACACGTTAAGTTTAAAATATTGTTCCAAAATATATTTCATGAGCTATTTAGAATTGTCAAATAATATGTGACAAATTTATTACCAAAGGTTCCACATTTACCCGTAAGGTTTGAATGCTGACATGCATTTGTCAATAACTTACCCCATTACAAGTGTATTTGTCAAAATGTATTTTCTAACCTTCCACATTTAGAGAGTGGTAATGTTTAGGTATTAACTTTGTGCTTTTTCTTAATACAGTATATGGCTTTCAAATAAAAATGATTTTTAAAATTGTGGTGGTGGAAACCAAAAAGACAACTGATTCACATTATCCCATAATGATGTATTAAAATTTAAAAGTGATATAGATTATTCATTTATTAAATATGATGCAAGGTAGTTTGTATTTTTTTTCTTTTTCAATATTTAGAAATGCTCTTCACATTAGAGAATTACTAGCAAAGGATCTCACAATGTCTACAAGTTTAATAGGGTTGAAATTTTTTTTATATTTCAAATGCATTTTATATTAATCATCATGTATATTTAGAAATATTTAACTGTGAAGCATAAATGAGGCGGGATCAAAATGGTTTGAAGAAATAGACAAAATGAGATTATCAAAGATAAATAGAAGATTGTCAAGTGGTACGAAAAATGGTTTCAGTTACAATTTTCAAGCAATTGCATTTGGGTATGGTAGGTCTATGGTGCAACATATATTTACAGTTAGTAATTTGTACTTGAGCTCATTGGATGGGGACAAATTTTTATGCTTGATTTTGTGGTCTTTAGCGAATTGGAGAAAGAATAGGAATCAATTCAGCGCCAACTGGAAAAGAAGTCTTCAAGACATTTATTCTTTGACAAGTCAGCGCCGACTGCAAAATTTCAAACGTCATATTGCTTTTATCATAAAGCAGGTATTAGACTATTAGACTGATCTTTCTTAAATTTAGTGAAAGAAAATTCACATCAACCAAGTTCAGTTTGACAAGAATATGATTTAACTAATTTGTGTTTGATTTTGAACAATTAGTTGGATATATGACAAGAAACTGGAAAGGCAAAGGCAAGAAAGAGCTTTCAATGGGTCAAGCAATATCAAGTCTAGAAACTGGTATTAATTTATTTTCTCATTGAACTTGGCATTTGCTTCCAACCAAGTGGTGTTTAAGCTACCTATTCAAATGTTTTAGTGGTGATTGGGGTGGAGAAGACATTTTTCCTTTAGATTTGGCGATTTTCATATTGTTACCGTTCTATTATAATAGAATAGAAGTCTTTTAATTTCATTCCTTACCCTTTTCTAATATGCAATCTGCCAGAAAATTGTCTGCTAATCTCATTCCATACCTTTTTCCTAATATGCAACCATTAAATGTCTGCTAATATCATTATATACCTTTTTCCTTATATGCAATTGACCATACCAAGAACTAACATTACTGAGCATTTATCATATCATTGGGCTTTTGATCATCATTAGTTTGCATGAGTGATTATTTAGTTGTAAAGAACCTTTAATATATTACAGTCTGTGTTCTGATTTAGGATCACTTTCATTTGAGTTCTATGATCTGAAATGATTTTGGAAATGTGATTTAATTTCGCATTCTAGGTTTTACTCACAGGGTATTATGCCAATAGGCGGAACTTTATTGTGAAATGATTTAGACAATTCTCTCAGACCAAAAATTAATTTTAGGATACCTTAATTAGAATAGGAATGTATATCCATGAAAACATTAGAAAATCAGAGTTGTGGGCATATTTCTCTTTAAGTTAGCTCATTTCTTTATTTTCCAAAAATGCCCAAACTACCCCTATTTTAAGTTCCACTCAAGAGTCACAGTAAACCTGATCTTGAGGTCATGTTTATGTCAAGTGGGGTCCACTGCTTATTGGCTTCTTCTATTCGTTGAATTCTCACAAAAATGAAGCTTATTGAAAGCACCATAATCTATCTGGAAATTATTTGCCAAAATATTGGAATATGGGGCGCTAAATCCTACTTTTACATCTCTAGAACAGCATATTCCCAATATATGTTGCGAAAAGATAAATGTCACGTGAATAGTATAAGCCTATATGGCAGAAAGTAGCATGAGAAGTGTCTCTAAGCCTGTATAGATGCTTATGTCTACTCTTTCTGTGTGTTAAATGCCCTAAAATGTGTTTTCCTTATTTTATAAATGCAAGATATCTGTCATCAAACTATAACTGAATCTTGATTCCATAACAGGTGAAGCCCATGGTTGTATTACAGAAAAGTTGAAGAAGGAAAGCAATATCCAGTGCTATGTAGAAGAAAGACAAGTTTACATGAGGAGTTCATTTCTAATAGTGATCCCACTGCTGGATTTATTTCAAATCTGGTAAAAAGATTGAACATGAGCTCATTAATTATAATATAAAAAGCAGAACGATTTGGAGGCAAAGAGATCATATTGTAATTCAGACAGTCAGAAGGATAGGTGATCAGTATGTGGTTGTATTTGGAGTTCAGAGGTTATAATTAATATTTGAAATTTTTTGTGGGGCCTGGGTTGGATGAGGATAGAACCTGCGCAATTTATCTACTTAATTACAACGGTCTGCTCTCTCTATCTATCTCTGTTACAGCGACATTGAATCACCAATCATGTTATGTGATCAGATATAAATTTACTATGTTGATATTGTTACTACTTGATTGATTGATTAGCGGCAGAAAAATGTATGTGACGGTGATGGGAACAAACCAGACAAAAACTTAATGCATACAACTATTGTTTGAATCTTCTTTTTTATCACAAATTTTTATGTACGCATCCAAAAGTTATTTCAAACTTCATTACGATTACAAAATAAGTACTTATCAAATTGGTTTTGCAGCTATATAAATCAAGTAAATAAAGTAATTGCAATCAAGGGCAATTATATTTTAAATAAAATTTTATCTTTATCTTCATTTTTCGTGTATTACTAGGAACTAGGAAGAAAGATCATGTCAAAATATTATGCTAATTATAAATCTATAAATAGAAAACGAAAACATTGTGGGTCATATTCATAGGAGCTGATGATTATACGTATAATAGTCGGCATGAGTATCATCAATATTGTAAATCTCTAATATTTTGTTGTACATTGACGACATGGAAAATTTTGTTTTTTGGTAAATAAAATAACTTATTGATGAACAAAGCATTTTTCTTTGTATAAGCTACGTATTGACACTCATTGAAAATATAATTATAGTTTTCTTTAACAAAATAAAATTTAATTATACCACTAAAAAAATATACATAACAGAATTATATATCAGAATTATACATGACTTATGAAAATATAATAAAAGATAATTTAATAAAAATTCATATATCGAGCGAAGCTCGATTTGTCCATCTAGTTATAAATAAAGATGTGTGGGTGTCGGAATCTTTTAGTTAAATGTAGTCCGACACTTCAAGCAATGTGAAATAACATTTTTTCCTATTTCTGTAATGGGATACTTTATAACTATTTGTGTGCCGAGTACAATTGCTCATAAAACTGACCCGCTTCACCAACAGAAAATAAATTAGCAGCTCATTGTTTTATTTCTAATTTTTGTAACCCCTTCATATTATTTAAGAATCTAAGGTAGTTCATGCCTAATTGTTATTTGGTCTCTTCAACCATTGCTTTAAATTTCTATGCAATATAATTTTATAAAATTGAAATAGTATCATATAATCTTATTTTCAATATATTCATTACAAATGATAATCAATATTAAAATTTTTAAAAATATTTCTTACAATAAAACTCGATTTTTTGCAACAAATTCAATAATTAAATATCAGTAAAAATTTCAAAATCGAGCGAAGCTCGATGTATCCCTCTAGTTTTATAAGAAGAATGCTAACTTTACCAAAAAAAAAAACATAATAAGAATACTTTTGTATATTTTGATGGGGTTCAACTAATAAAATAGCAAATAATTTCAATGGGGTTCAAATTAGTATATCCATACAATTTTCCATCGTAAAAGTGTATATTTTTATATATTAGGTAGTAATTTTTCTTTTTTAAATGGGCTCAATTGACCCCAACCTTAAACGTATCTCCGCCACTGTACTTAATTAAAGTACAGCGAAATAAAAACATTAAGAACTGTAAGAAAGTGAAACTAAAATCATGACTGGTTAAAATAAGGAAGTTGGCAATCTCATTATGGTTGTGCCGGAAAGAAGAAAATCAACTCCAAATTAAAGCAACAGCCAACAGATTGAATTTTAATCTGGCAGCAACAACCTAAAATAGGTAGCAATATAAGGAAAGCTCCATAAACAAAACAATAAAGTTGAGATAAACTAAAACGTGGAACCATATGGCTAAAAAACACAAAACTATTAAAGTTGAAATAAACTAAAACGTGAAGTCCATGTCCATTATAAAAATATTAGCTACTAAATCATTAATTTTTTGAGAACGGATTCAAGCCTCATTGAGCTGATAAATACTTACAAGTAAACGGGTTCTTGTTTTCCAAATGTTGAGAATATGTAAATTGAAATTGAATGATAAGATGTCCTGAACTGAAAAAAAAAACACAAATATATATGACCCGAATGCATCAAATGAGGAAAAAAAAATTAAAAGCACAATATATAAATGTGACATGAATGCATCAAATGAGGGGGAGGGGGGGGGGGGGGGGGGGATTAAGAACGATAACGGCACCATTGAAGTGAAGAAGCATCACATTAAAAATTATTTGCATAAAATAACCACAAATTTGTCTTATTCATTGAAAACTCGCATGTTGCAAGCACTGATTGTATTGAAATGATTTAATTTTGATGAAAGCCTCGAACTCTCAAGTTTCCTGTTGCATACGCTATATCATATTGTATATGACGCAGAGTTTATTGGCAGATTTAAGGAGCCAAGTTTTTTTTATCCTTTTTCTTTTTTTTTAAAAAACGTTGGGAGCTCTTAGAGCAATCAAGATGCACTTGCATAAGGAATACGTTTTTAAGATTTTAAAGAGGGGGAAAACAGGAAGATGCTGATTAATAAATTAAATAAAAGTGAGGAATAAGATAATTTAATATCTATATGAAAAAAAATGTCTCCTTTACCACGAAAAACAATACTGATGAGTGAACTTTACTTTTTCATAGAAATGTAGGAGGCCTTGGTAATCTGTTGTGCCTTTATCGTTTTCCAAACATCTGGACTTTTTTCTTTATCAATGCAAAGCTTTGTGGTAGATATTTGATTAAATTTAATAACAGAAAGCATCTTAAAATAATTAAATAAAATATCGGAATAGTTATCTTGAGAATGTCCTCTGACATGACATCAAAAATTAATCAAGGTCGATACTTATTATATGGCCACGGAACTGACCGTTTAAAACATGTCTTTTTAATTGAAAGCATCAATTACTTTTACTACATTATAAAGTCCATGTAAACGCACACAAGCATCTCTCTCAACCTAGTAACTTTCCCCAGGACTCGGCCTCAAATTGCTCCAACTTATTCCGCATGTTCCTCGTGAGCTGCATCCTAAGCCGGTTTCTAATACTGCAGATTTTCATCGTCACATTAATCCCTTCATTATCAAGAACAATCCCTTTATTATCAAGAATAACTTTGCTGGCATAGCACCGCGTACGATCATGTGAACCTAATATCCCTGAAAACAAAAACTTGCCCTTGATTTTCTCCGACTCTTGGAAAGACACATCACCTATAAACAACACAAATGGACAAGCGAATAAATATAATACCACTACTGTAAATAGAAATTGGCATTCACGAAGATAAAGGCTTTCACAAGCATAGGAACATGAAGGTAATAAAGGAACCTCACCAGAAAATTCCAAAAGAATTCCAACAAAAGCAAATGTGATCCCAGCATTGTTTTCCTCCATGTTAATAATCACCTGCTCATAATAATTATCAAGAAACAAAAACTAATCGATGACTAAAGCACAGGCTAAATTCAAATGCCTAAGTGGTGTTTTGGCCAAAATCCTTGGTTTGGTTGCTAATACAAGCCCACATATAAAAGACAGAAGCACTCAGGTTGTGATTCTTGTCTCATATTATTATTCATTTAATTTAGTCTTCTTTGGGAAGAGTTATACCTTGCCAGAAGACACTAGCTTTATGGAGAATGAGCCAGGTACAAAGAGCGAGTCACAGCAGCCAAGATAAGGGTCACTAACATCACCAAGATATTCCTGAAAATAAACAAAACACTTTAATGAGATTAGTGAAACACTTCACTAAATTAAAGAAAAATTTTAAAGAAGCTAAGTTATATGCGGAGAATTGACATGAGTAACAAGTGAAACACATGACCAAATGAATGAGATACTCAACAGAATTAGATATTTAACAACAGATAAAATATGCAAAAATCAATGATCACTCACTGAATTAACCAACAAAAAACGATAACATGAATAACATGATATTCAATAAATAAGATATACAGAGAATTGAGATGAGTAGCAAGTGAACAAGTAGTCCATACATCTAATCTCTGTTGTGCCCATGACCGAAAATCACAATCCTAGAATTTCTGCAGAACATAACAAAATCACGAGTCCATCAATTTATCCACTTACAGATGCAAAAAAATAATAGGTAAGCCAGGGCAGCTTGGAACATCTACCTGCATGAACGAACAGATAAGAGGCAAGATTTCACTCTTGTAGTCGGAGACGCACAAATTGGAGAGGTTTTGCCTCAAAATTTTTAATTCAGCATCTGCCTGGCCAATCTACACAAAAAAAGAAAAGAAAAACAATACATAAGGATGTAGGTTTTAGGTCATAGTTTCAGCTCACGGGTGAGGACGTACGTTTTACTACTACAACCACCATTTACTTTGGCGACCTTGTTGGATTTCAATTCTAGCCTAACCCAACTTGTTTGGCACTAAAGGCTTTGTTGTCGTCGTAATAACAATGCATGAACAAGAGAGAGAGAGAGACAGAGAGATTGCCCAATGGTGGATTTCAACTATAGAAAAGAAAAAGGCAATAAAAGGACCACGACCTTTTTCTGTCGTATCTGCTGGACTATTTGCCAAAATTGATTGATATTTTGAGCATCGCCCTCTTCTTCCTTCTGATACAAACTTCCAAACTTTTCCATTTCCACAATAAATCTTCTGTAAGTGCAATCAACTGTAATGGAATCATCTAGGCTATCAGTCATTTCCTCAATACCCTCATTCACTCCAGATTGACTTTCTTGCTGGACTTGAGAAGGCACCAACCGCTCGTGATCCCAGGATATCCCAAGGTCATGGTCAGACTCCAGGTGCAACATATGGGACTCCTGATCCGGGAACCTCTTGTTACACCCAAAGCAGCGCCAGTACTTCTGAGTGCTGTTGGTTACCCACCCCCAAATATTCTGTGCTGTTTGCAAGCTGAATTTTTCTAGGCAATGCTTCGCGACATCATTGATCGTCACGCAAACAAAGAGCCCATTGTCTTTATTCTCCCAAGAACATTTCTCTCTCATGAGCTGAACTACAATAGACAAATCTTTCATCTCAGAGAATTCCTTCCTTTCAGTAAACTCCTTCGTCTGTCCACTAAAGTCTTCAGATTCAGATAGGCTATCGCTATCGGAATCAGAGTACGAGTCATAATCAAAATCATAGCAGAGAGGGTGGCCTTGGACTTCTTGTGACCGCTGAGGCTCAGGTTCAGCATCTGACTCGGGTATGGCTTCATGTTCGGCCTCAGATTCGGCTATCGCTGCCGCCACGCTGGTTCTGATCCTGAAGCAAGCTGCATCTGCATTTGTAACCTGTGAAGCGCTGAAGTCTGTGCATCCCACACTTGCACCATGTGGCTCTCCCTCCAGTGCTTCTCCACCCTTCATCATCATGAGATCAGGATCAAATACCCTATTTGCACTGCTGCCACTGATCCCAAGCTCCGGAGCACCAGTAGACAATTCTTCACTTGTTTTGTAAGAGCTCATGTCAGGCATTATCATACTACTGACATCCCCAGCAGCAGGTTCTCCTTTCACTTTGCTGTAGAAATTCTTCTCAGGGTGCTCTTCTCGTGATCCTCCTTCCATTATATTACCCTGCAGTTCGCATAAAGCTAATATCAGGTCCTGAGTACTATACATTGACAAAACAAGGTTTGTCCAACCTAGAAGAAAGTTTCATATTGCCAATTTTTAATATAGAACCAGTCAGATCCAGTAGTGGCGACTACTTGTCTGTCCTCTCTGCCAGGTATTAGTATTACACTGGTCCTGAGAGCCAAGTGTTTAGAAACCAAGTACAGAAAGCAGGCACTACTCAACAAGGCTCGAGTATGGCATAACATCACAGGAAATTCTCTTACCTCTATTTTGACATCTCCCGGCGCAGACATGGTCCCAATTCTGATGTGCGTATACAATTTCATCTACAAGGCAAAATGTAAAACATCAATCCAGTGTGTTGGAGAAGGACAACCACGAAGTTTGCATGAAACTTAAATTACATACCCGGAAGAAAGATCTCAAAAGAGGCAAAATGTAATCACGGAGGTCAAGGGCACAGAGCCGACGGACCTGTAGCTCAGAGAATTGCAGCTCCCAAGTTACTTTGATAAGTTTCAGGTAGTGCTGCATCATGCGCAAAGCAAACGTTAGTTACTCGACCAATAACAAATGACAAGCAAAAGAAGCATCAGAAAAATAAATTGTTCAGGGATTTCGACACAAACCCGACAATCAAATTCTGCTCTTTGTAGTTGGACCTGTTTCAAGAAGGTGGTAGGTAATTTCAAATTGGACCTATGAAAGGTTCTGAGGCAGTTAGAAAGCCACACTGCCTTTTTTTCCACCACTTGAATGATCTCAGAAGCTTTGGTGGGGAGCTTCTTGATTGTGGGAAAATAAGGTGCATTGAACAACCACATGCTCGTATCCTTCTCATCTAACTTTGCAACATCCAGAACAAAGCAATCACTGCCAGGTGACAAGGAAACTGCATCAAGAGATACAGATTTGCTCCTCCAGTTGACATCATCATCTTTGCTCCCGTCAAATTCTCTGTAACAAGATGACAGAGTTACATTGCACATCTTCTTCACGAGGCGAGTAAAACGGCGAAGAGAGAGACTGTCCATGAAACGGAAGGAGAGGGGGGAGCAATAGAAAAGGGCTCTAAAAGGGGGCGGCAGAATTTGACACCTGGTCAAGTTGCCTACATTGCAAATCTGGTCAAGTTGTCCAAGGACGTGTTCAGAAGCCACGATCATGAGAGCCCTCAAACAATCACCAGAGCGCACTGTAAAAGAATCCCCCTGCCTAGAGTCTAATAACACCTCAAATCCCTTTTGTAATTGTGTCAGGAGTTCAATCCTATAACAATCTTTGGACAATGGCCACTCCAAGGAAGCGAGGTGATCAGTATCGAGGCCACTGTTCATTGTATCAGAGAGTGTGTTGAGTGCAGCCATGATATCTATAGGTTTCCACACTGTACTACAAAGGGCCTGGGAGCACCATTGCTCATCAGTCGGATCCTGTGGAAGGAACGGCCAGGCATTACAGTGCTCGTACATCAGGTGCATGGCAAGGGAATCATCATCCGGAAACCAACGAAGGAAGTCGCAGCTCGGGCAGATGTAGACCTGCCATGTATTGTGCAGTTTGAAAAGCATGAGAGCATCTGTCAGCATAGTGGTTAACCAGAATGGATCCTTTTTGCGGCAGAATTTGCGGCAGAAATAGTCAAGATCGCTTGCTCGTATCTTGAAGAATTCATCCTTTTCTGCAATGCCAGGTACAGAAATTTGGTTTATATCCAGGCTTCAAGCATGACGAAAACTAAAGTTGCAACCTTTATGGTCTCAACTCTCTACTATGTTTTTTACTTTTTAGATAATAAAAACACGCCTGCACACTAGTATATTCTTGTATGTGGAGCGCATATTGATACAGGTAACCCAAGTAACCAAGTTCTCACTTACAAATGGAAATTTTAAAGGAAAATTAATAGAGAGAGAGAGAGAGGCGGGAAGGGAAGGGAAGTGAAGCACAGAAAAAAAGGTTGCTAGTTACCTTACCCAAGTAGTCGCTAGCAAGACGCCTTTCATTATCATCACGCCAAGCCCAACGCCCTTTTCGTAATGCGTAGTTGACCTCGCAAAGCGAGATTCGTTTCGACAACATCGACTCAGAGTCAGAAATTTTAACACCGGATGATGGTGGTGCTATCTTCGCCTCCCCGCCACCTTCACCACCTCTTTCATTCCACATCGTCTCCTCCTCTCAAAACAGAGAGTGTTAAGGTTAGGGTTTCTTTCGGGATCGGTAACGACAACGGGATCAGACCGGATAAATATCGTCTTGGCTAGGTGCTCCAGGCGGTGATACGAATAACAAAATTTTAATTATAATAATAATTTTTAATGTAATAAAGTAAAGTCAATACTATTATTAAAGTTAACACCAGTGTTTTGAGTACCTTATTGTATATTGAATCGGTCAAACGAAGAATACGAGATGTTTCCGTAAGTCGAATGATCGTCACAAGCATTGTGATAAAAAAATCTTTATAAATAATTAAATAAATATATATTTCATTCATTACATATTTTCAACGTAGAAATGACTACAATTCAAAATAGCCACTATGCAGTTTGAAACGTCCCCTTTTAAAAAACTATTTGACTCTTATGAGAACTTACATACTAAATAAAAGTATAACTCACAGTAACAAATGCATAATTTTATTCTCCATTTTTCTTATGATTTTACTATCGTAGATGTTTTGAAAGGATTGATCTTAATTTTTGCTAAAACAAGTCTTGAATAGTCGAGTTTTGAAGGGCCAGGTGCGGCCTAATTTGGTCTTATGCTTCGAATATAGTGACTATTAGATCATGATTAAACGGTGGAGATTAAATATCTTGAAGTAGTAGAAAAACTTAAGACCTAAAAGAATTAGATTTTCAAATGGTCGGTCTCTTTCTCAAAAAACCCTTATCATATACTCTTATGCTCTATCTCAACCCAATCACCCTTTGTCAAATCTGTTAAATTGGGTCCTTTAAAATCCAGTCCCGCTCTTATAAATTTCTTATTTTTTAAGTGGAAAAAATAATAAATGTCTCCCGTCAATTTCGTATTTGAAATCTATGATTTTTGTATAAAGAATAATGAAAAAAAAATGTTCGATCTGATTTTCTTCCAGCAAAAAAAAAAAAGAAAAGAAAATAAAGTCCGTCGATAGAAAATTTTTATTTTTATTCTTTTTTTACAGTTCATATAACATTCGATTTTAAACTCTTTACTTAATCTTGTCCATTTAAATTTTGTATCCGATTGACAGGTTCCTAATAAGAACGTTATTAAAGTGAGACTGAAACACAAATATTATTCTACCTACGACACAGACAATCCTTCCAACAACGTCAGCGATAACAAGTGGGACCGCTCTCCCTTTTCTTTTTTTCACTTTTCGTCCGTCGTTTTTTCTTGTAAAACCTCCCCCGCCTCCGAGTCGCCACTCCTCATCCTCCCCTTGGCTTGGCTGCGTCTCTGGTTACTCGGACGGAGATCTGAGAGATACTGACAGTCGTCTTCTTCTTCTTCTAGCTGACAAAGTTTATTCTGGATATTGTCTAAGCTAAAATTTTTCCAGGTACACCCCCAACCCCCTCTTCAAACTTTTATTTACCAGTTTGATACTTCTCAGAATGGTTTTACCTCTTTAGATTTTGAGAAAAGCCCTCAACTTGTTAGGTGAAATTACGAGTTTTTACTGACCATTTTGTAGGTGTTTGTTGAGGGTGGGTTTCTGAAAGATATTTGGACAGCGGAATAGAAAATGGAATGTGTTGTGCAAGGGATCATTGAGACTCTGGTATAGAATTGTTACCTCATCTGAACATCTTACTCGCTCGAAATTATCCTAATATGTTTTCATATATGTTATATTACAATAATTAATGTAGTTAATAATGTTGGCGATTTTAGTTCTGCCGGTTATGTAATGTTTTCAGATAACCTTAAGAGCAATCATCATAATTTAAAATTAAAAAATTTAAATGGATAATGTCCTGGCAAAGTATATCCTTTACTATTATGCTTGGTCTAATTTCTCTCATTATGTATTTGCAACGATGAACTGATCTCTTTTCTTTTTCTCTCTTTAATTTATAGCATGTCGAAGCACTAGAGATACTTCTAGTAGGGTTATGTGGTGCACCAAAACAGCGTGTCAGAGTTCACGAGTTATGCCTCAAAAATGGGCCTAATTTAGGTCTGCCTTCCATGTTAATATTTCATAATTTTTTCATGCTTATTTCTGTAAAATTTCATTATTTGCAGATGCTGTGAAAAATTTCTAATTGCTATCTATATGAAAAATATTACATACTGTGAATGTGGTTATGACATTTTTGGAAAGAAAATTTCTCTGAGCACGCTTGCAGCATTCAAATTATATCATGTTTTGCTTTCTGTTTTACAAAATCATAATCTATTCTAGTTTTTTTCTTTTTTTTGGGTGAATTTACAGTGTCATCTGAGGTCAGACTCCTTTGTGACCTGGCACAACCAACTCCATCTTGGTACTGCAACTTTTAATCTTCACAAGTCTCTTGAAAGTACTGACTTTCTTATATAAATGTTAGTACTTAATACAACATACCAGCAGGTCTCCCATAGGAATGACTCGTGATCTACCTGTTTATCCTATCATTCATGCTAAAACAATTCCATGTTATGTAAAGCCTAGCATTGTAGTCAATGAATTTTCGTTTTCTTTATACTGAATCAAGCTGGTATGCCTAGACTTATGGATGAAATTCCTCATGTGCAACCATTTTCAAATAGATACCCTGTAGTTTTTCTCATTTTTGAGTTACTTGCATAATAATAGTTTGTCTGAGGTATAAAAAGACATTTTTTAAATCTTAACAATTTTGGTGACACCTGTGATGAGCTTCTCACTATGATTTTAAGTAATGAATTATTATTTGGCATCTTCGTTCTGTTAATATGGAAAATGAAGCGACAATGTCGCATTATTCTGCTCGTCATCAGATAGCAATAATTGCACTGGTATGTTGAGAGTACTACTGAACAGGGTTAGGTTTTCATTTCAGATTCTTGTAATTTGCTCTGGCTACTTTTAATGGAAGTGGCAGGGCCGCAGGGTATTACCTCTGCTTGTTTCAAAAAAAGAACAAAAAATAAAAAAATATTCTGCTCGACTTATTCACAAAATTAATATCTTGATCTTTTATCTAACCCAAGAGCTATTACTAGTTTATGGTGCATAATGGAAACACATATTGAGTGTTGTCGCAGCATTAATCTGTCATCCCTGTATCTAGGACTATAAGACATGTTGGTGGAGCCATGCGTGGAGCTGGGGCTGATCAGCTATCAGTACTGGTACGACCCATTGCAGAATCCAAGGCGAGCAGCACTGCACTTCGCTTTTTCTATGCCATTGGTTACAAGCTAGATCACGAGGTGTTGAAAACTGGCTTTGCATTCCAGTTCCAGAATCGTGGTGCTAACTTGACAGTGAGTGTGACCTCAACCAATAGGATGCCACGACTGCATGCAACTGATGATGCTGTACCCATCACACCTGGCATACATATGGTTGAAATTACCGCACCAGCTGCTCCTGAGAATTATACTGAGGTGGCATCGGCAATTGCGTCCTTTTGCGAATATCTCTCTCCGTAAGTACTTTACCTCACTAGTTATGGCTTGCCTATGAATACTGGTACCATTTTCAAGTGGTATGATGCAGTACAATATCAGAATCAACCTCTTTGAGTTTATAGGTTCTTCTCAAGATTAGACATTGATAGGACAATTTCACTTATGACGTATTTTACAGAAATAACAAAAAATAAGAAAGGTTATTTGACCTGTATGTTGTTCTAAATGATACTGAAATAAGAAGTTCAAATCCTTAGTACTGGATATATGTTTGAGATAGAAAAATGGAATATTTGATCAATATATTATTCTAAATGGCACTGAAATATGAAGTTCAAATCTATGGTTGCAAGTTTGCAAACAATTTACTTTGGTTTCTATAATTTAGGTTGCTACATCTATCAAAACCTAGCAACTCGACTGGTATAGTGCCAACTGCAGCAGCAGCAGCTGCATCTCTCATGTCAAGTGGCGGGGGAATCAAAACCTTATAACTTTAGGCTTCATTTCTACTATCATGATTCTTTAGATTAGTTTTTTTCTTCTTAAAATTTTGCTATAGTTAAATGGTATAGCCGAGAATTGTATCAGTGCTCAGTATATGAGACTGAATACTGCTGTATCAAAACATGTGTTCTTTCTCTATGAGTATTAACAGTGTTAAGATGTATTTGATGTGCCATGCAACACTAGGGTACCACTGCAGTGTGAAGAAAGCAAGATTGGGTTAGGTCCTTGTGCAACTTAGGAACAGTTTTAAGTTCTTTGTTAGTATTTTCAAAATATTAAATTATCGGACATGGGTACCAGTGCTTTGTCAATGGCCCCATTATCATTCTTAATTATTATTATTATTTTCCATTTGATGCATTCAGGTCATATATATTGTGTTTTTTTTGCTGTTCAGGGCATCTTGACATCATTCAATTTCAATTTTATGATTTCTCAACATTTTGAAACAAAGAACCCGTTTACATAGAGAGACATATTTATCAGCTCTAGCTAGCTTGAATCCGTTCTCTCTAAAAGACTAAAACTAATGGCGAAGTTGCAAGTATTTATAATTGACATGGGCTCCACGTTTTAGTATATTTCAACCCTATTATTTCGTTTCTATACCCATCCTTATTTTGCTCCCTTTTTTTGGATTTTATTTCTCCTTTCTGGCTAAACCATAGTGAGGGCGTCAATCTTCCTTATTTTAACAAAACATGACTTTAGTTAAACCTTTTTAACGTTTAATTTCGCTGTACTTAATTATATAAGTATCAAACTATTTAATTTTGACTAAATATATTCATACCATACGTAGTGAGTTATGGAAATTGCGTGCTTTTCAAAATTCAATGTTTCACTACCCTACTCCCTCCCTCCCCCACCCACAAAAGACTTGCAGTCAGGCCCTTGGATCATGTATCAGATTGAGCAGAGCCGATTAACATCAGGTATCACAGCCTGGAACCTATTTGTGGTTAAGGATGCAGATTTTGAGGATGATCAGGTAGTAACCAGCAAGCTGTGACAATTCAAGGTGTGCATGGTTCATTTGACTGGATCTGTAATCATGAGAGGTTTGATCTCAGAGGAACCCATTGTGGAAATATGATTCTTATAGAAGAGAACTATGGCTGTGTCAGGCTGGAGCTGTAATCAGGATACAGGAGAGGCTGATTTCAAAAGAACCCATTTTCAGAAAACTCAATTCTAATAAAGGAGCTGTAGCTGCATCAGGCTCATTTGCAATTAAAATAGAGATTTAATATATAACCTCACATCATATGTTGATGACAACAAAATTACAAAGTTAAATACTAGATAATTTGACAATGAAAGAACTTCAAAAAGAGAGTACTAGATATTAAACTTCACAACACAACTCCAACTTCATCAGTCACAATCCTAACAGACAACCTCTAGACCAGTATATACTCCCAATGTACCAGGCTTTGTTCGCGATCTTAACCCTTTGTAACACTGCCGCAGAAGAAACAACTCCTCTGATCTATATCTCAGATCAATCTCCCTTTCTGGATTTTTTAAGACGGCTACCGCCTTTGGTACTGGCGCAGGTCCTCTTCTTGGACTTGTCAGAGTCCTTGGAGGAGCTTGATGCAGTACCAGGAGGGATAATAAGAGGCACCATACAATGCTGACTAGCCAATGCAGGGAACCCAACTGCCGGGATTCTGTTAAATAAAACAAAGTGGAAAATTCAGTCTCAGAATACATTGCAATACTTGCAGGGGTTCTAGCTTTCTGCAATAGCCAGTATAAAGAATTTAAACCACAATATTTTATAGTTTCACAAGGATTACAAAAACAACCATATTACAACAGTAAGAGCATTACAGCATTAGGTTGGATTCATGTTTCGTTATTGCAAACTCAGGATTTCCATTCAGGCAATTATACCAGAGTCAAATGGCATAGCAAAAGTATATGAATTAAATTTTTATGTTTGTATGCATACCCGAGAAGAGTACTGCTGACTCCCGCATTGCCACATCAGCATGGGGCTTCTTGCCCTTTCCTGCTGCAATTTCCTTAGAGTGCAAGGTCTGACGAAGGGCCATATTCTCAGACATGAAACACTGAAGAGTGTAGTTGAGGCGCTTGCACTCTGATTCAAGGAACCTATTTTTCATCTCCAGATCCTTTATGTACTCTTTCTTTCTCTCCCTCGACGACCTTGCAGAGTCTCTATTCCTTATTTGTCTGGTTATAAACAGGACAAATAATGTTATAAAAAAGGTCTTACATCATGTATATGATCTATTTCAACTTAGTTCTGTTAATGTAGGAATTAATTGATTCTGAACTCACTTAGAAGACATGGTACAGTTTAAACCAGTCCGGAATTACCTGTACTGATATCCCTATATTTAGGATTCTTACTTGAGAGGTTATATTCTCGACTTATATTAAATAATAAATAATAAATAACTATTCTAATGTGTTTTCGTTTCAAAGAAGACAACACCACCACCATGAATTACACGTAAATTGATTAAATTTCAAACATTATAATACTCATTGCAATTAACCTTCAGACATAATAATACTTAAAATTAACATAAAGGTTGCGTTACAATATTCACTTAAGGCACACCACAAATAACTAAAACCATACAATAATCTAAATCCCACATCAAACATACCAATTCGGAGGCCTAATTTCTTACAATATATACAGAAAGGGGTAAATTTCCTAAAAATACAAATAAATTACCTTTTAATTTTCTTGGCGACGGGATCATTATTATCATCAGAATCTCGCTCCTTGTCTTGATCCTTCTCGACTGAATCATCACCGTCGCTTTTCTCCTCCTGATTGCTGCCACCACTCTCCGCGAACAATTCGTTCACGAAAACCCCATCCAAGAACCTCTCTTCGATTCCTTCAGCGGCTTCGTGATTCTCAAACTCATCCGACATTAAATGCCGCTCCAAGTCGTCCATGGACACTATCGGATCCGATTCGGGTGTCGGGTCGGAGGTGACCGACACCGGAGAATCCGAGTCCGTTATCGGAGCCGGCGGTTCGAAATCGAAGCAAGATAGAAGGTGGTCAATATCATATTCTTCGAATGGGATAATCAATCCTTCTTCCTCCATTAGAGAGCGAATAATTTTGTTTCTAAAGAAAAAAGAAAAAAAAAAAAACAAAAAAAAACAGTTTTCTGAAATTTTGGATTTTGGAAGAGAGATATTTATAGAGGAAGGAAGGAAGGGGTCAAAAGATGTTTCTTCCTTGCGAAGGATGTATTGGAAAAGTTGGAGTCTGATGACACTTAATTTTTCACGTCTATTTACATTTATTGACGTGGTGAATTTCTATTGGATAATATTTCTGTTTGGGTCTTCTTATGGTCGTTACGTCAGCACTTGTAAATTGTCGTGAACTATTTTTTTTGCGCATAATGCGACGGTATTTACTAGCGACGGAGAACGTTCGGTCCAGGAGATAAAAAACGCGTTTAGAGAAAAAACCGCGAAGGGGACCACATTTCAGTGAGAGTGAAATATAATCCAGGAATTATGAGATAATTATTTAGTCGGATGGGAATTTCGTCGTCACTCGACCAATAGGAATGCTTGGATCAAGGAATCGAGGAACAACAGGGACAAACAAAACTAGTATTAGGTGGTGGAACTGTGGAACATGGCCCCATTTGTCAGTCAAAAATTTTCTCATCCCTCCAAGGGCCTATATAACAAAAAGTAAAATAAAAAACTAAAAAACAACTAAAAATGTAGAAGGATCAGATCCTGATTATTGTGTCTTAAATGCTTAGCTTAGAAAATAAAAGTGAATAAAAGGTTAACAACGCTTAGCAATAACATTAGAAAATATAATTCTATTTATTAATTGTTTGAGAAGACAATCTTCATGTTTGTTTTTAAAGTACAATGGTTTTGATATCACCTACACTTGTAACAATCAATGTAAATTCGACTGTTTAAATTATCTATAATTATGTATTTTTTTTTTTTTTTGACCATTGCCACAATTAATACATATATTTTTTACTACGCCCATGTTTAGTTTAATGTAACTCCAATTATAAATTATAAGCTAAAAGTTAGGCATCTGAAAAATAACACAATCGTGTGAAATATAATAGAATAACATGATTAATTTTCTATAATTTTATCTGATATGTATTTATTTTTTTTTTCCCTTTTTGAAGTGGAAGACGTTGTAAATAAAATGAAAGAGCCAGATTTAATAATTAAGTCCAACTTCTCAAATGAGAAATTCAAATTATTCAAATAATATAATACATATATCTAGATATTATATTGATTTATATCATAAAGAAGCCAGTAAATAAAAGGAAACTAGCTTTTGATACGCGCGTGAAGCATTGTTCTTGTAGTTAAACAGTAAATGTTGGGTAATTTAAAGTTGGGGGTAGGGTATCAATGGTAATTATTTTAAGACCGACATACATTATAATAAGTGCTAGAATTATAATTGTAGTTATTTGAATAAATGCCAAACTATTTTACAATCGATCTCATGTTATAATTAATCGAATATTTTGGTATGTGTGTCATTTTTCCTATATTTGCCATTTATGTTATTACTATTTTTTTGGCGTTAATTTATTTTTAGGGGATCTTAATTGTCTCTGACATTTTTAGTATATGGAAAGTGAAGGACTAACTTAAGGTTAGGATGTAATCATTAAACTTTTTAATAAAAAATATTAGAATTATGAGAACAAAACAAACTGTGTGCACCTTGGGCAAAACCAATTGCCTTAAGATTTTCTAAGTTTTAAAAATGTGATCAACTTTTAATTTTTTCAATTGCCAATAATCTATGATCGAATACCAAAAAAACTGAATATAATCTCACAAATAATATAAAATACTTGGCATCAATGGATTTATCATAATATGTTACCATTCATATAAAATTTGATGAAAAAGTAATTTAACAAACTGTAAAATAATTTAAAAATTATAATGCAATGATACAGAATTCGTAAAAATCTAAAAAGCATGAAAACTATTGTAAACATTGGAAAAAAAATTAATATCATTGGATAATGTATAATTTGAAAGCATACAAATAAAATTAAATAAAAAAAATTAAATCTAGGAAGCTCTGTCAGAAACCCAATATTTAAAATATTGTTCGGAAAATTTATAGAAGTAAGAAATTATGTAAAATATTTTGAAAGCATAAAATAAAAAATTTTGTATCATTATTTTTTTATAATTTTGTTATTACTTATATAAAATTTTATACATTATCAAATTCCTAAAAGACTTGGAAACAATTAATAATAGAATTATATTTCTGAAATAATAGAATTAAATCATCAGATTTAAAAATTCTAAAATAATATTTTATAACTCTATAATTATTAAAGTTTATATTGTCGGGTATTTCATATTTTTGAAATTAAAATATAAAATATTTATACCCAATTGAAGTAATAAATATCCTCAAATAATTTCTAAAGTAATACATATTTCATATTTCACAAAATTATATGGTTAGATTAAAAAAAATTGTGTTGCATGATTAGATTTGTTATAATTTTGGAAGAATTTATATAATATTTCATACAAAAATAAAATTGTAAATTACTTTGCAGAAATAAAACCTAATGATATTTATGAAAGTATAGATATTCAATTTTATGAGATTCAGAAAATTATATCACCAAATTATTCATGTATCTTTGAGTATCCACATAAATTGTCATAGCCAAATGATTTTTTCAAGTCTTCAAAATAATTTAAAAACAAAACTCTCATGTAAATTTAAATTTATGAGATTTAGAAAATTATTTAAAACATTTTATAAGTCTATAATTTAATAAAAAAATTATATCACTAAATCCTAGAAATTTTTATGAGCATGCACATAATTTTTCATAGACAAATGAATTTCTAAAAGCATATTAACAATTTAAAAACAAAACTATATTTATCTGAAATTTAGAAATGGAGGATCCATTAATCTGAAAAATGGTAATTGTTATTTTCAAGTCTTTAAGATGATTTATTATAATGCTAATTTTTTTTTAAAAAAAAAGTAGGCTAAAAGTTAGAAGTTACCATTCCATTATATGAAACTTAGGTGTTACAAAACAACAAAAAAAGGAAAAAAATTGCCGACTCGTGCAACAAAAAAATTTAGAAAGCCATCAAACATCTTAAAATTAATAAATTTCTTAAATTATAGAAATGAAATACATTTCTTAAAATATTGTTAAAATATTCTCAAATCTTGTTTTTTTTTTAAAAAAAAAAAGCTTTCTGGTTGATGGTGTCATGGATGCTTATACAATTTTTCTTAAATTAATTTAAATAAATACTGACAAAATATTCAGTATATTATAATGTTTAATCAAATATTGTATGAGAATAAATTAAGCAAATAAATGATTATTGAACAGTACATCCACCAGAGACAACAATCTTTTTATTGTAGTTACTTTACTTGATATTAATCATTTATTACGTAAATACCATTTTTTCTTTGATATTGGTTTGGTTCGTTATTGTTGAACAAAATATACCCAACGATTAATCATTTACTTTACGCATAATCAATCTTTTTATCAAAGATTATTTTAAAAATTAATAATTATTAAAACATCGTGTTTCAATATTTTTATCAAACATTTTTATATTTTTCAATTTGTGGAGTACTACCAGTTTAAATTGTATATTATAAAAAAAAAATTGGATATTTATGTTTAAACCCTTGCAAACTAAGCAAATCCTTTTATTTTATTTATAGTAATATAAATGATATTTTAATTCTCAAAATTCAGATTTTTTATTTCAAGTCTAAAATACCCTTTCTTTTATTTCTCAACTTTCCTCACAGATTCGCTGGAAAAAGATTAGTTTGTTACCATGATTTACATTTACATATGCAATTCAAGGAAATTTCAATTTACAACGCCGAGATGGAAATAAAACGATGGAAGGAAATAAACGAATATATTTAAATTAATGCCTAAAAGAAATCTTTCTAGCCAATAGATGTATAAACTCAAAGTAATCTGAATTTGCCACTTTTTAAATATGACCATGCGAATGAGTGCTGATAACTTTATGCAATATTCAGCGTAATAATATAAATGAATAAATTATGGACATTAAAATTTTGATAAATTTATGTAATTTTCAATTACGTGAAAAGTTTATTTTGTTTCTGTCAACTGATTGGAGCAGATGGTCTAGATGCAAGTAATTACTGAAATGAATTTGAACTTGTAATAATACATATATAGCAAATTAATACATGAAAAATCCAGATATACATAATTGAATTTGAAAAGCTTCAAGAGCATACCAACAAAAGATTATTTTAAATGAAAGTTTAATATACTTAAACCAACTTATCAACACAATTTATGCCATAATTAATTGTTTTTTATTTGAACATATCTCATGTGCCTACGGGCCTCAAAGCCCAAAAAAAAAAAATGAAATGATGACATCATGCTGATATCAGCAGTTTGATGTAGAAAATGTACTCTAACATTGGAGTATTATTATTTGATGATGATTACACACTCACTTTTTCCTACATAATTTAGCCAGAAGAAGAGCTATCGTAACGTTAAACCTACCAAACAAGTTATCTGTCATGTTGAAGTAGGCATACCTCCAAGATCTATTTAGCAATAAAGAACCACAAACCACCCAAAATCCAATAACAAAACCCAATAGCAAACCAATGTACATCCACAGCCACTCAACAGAAAGAAGACCACCTTCATTTTCATTGTCACTATGATAAGAATGGGTACTATTGCTAAAGCAAGCAATGGGAAGTGGTGGCCCACAAAGGTACGGATTACCAATATATATAGTTGGATCATTGAGGGTTTGCAATTGATCGCCTGTCGGAATCTTACCCGAGAAATTATTATATGACATGTTCAAATAGCTCAGTGAGGTTAATTTAGACAGAGTTTGGGGAATTTCACCAAAGAGATCATTCATGGACAAGTCAAGGGACTCCAGTGACTTCATATTGCCCAAATTGCTTGGAATTTTTCCCGTAAAATGGTTTTCTGATAAGTTCAAATTTTGCAACTTAAACAATTTCCCAAAAAACTCCGGGATCTCTCCCATGAAATTGTTGGCTGAAAGATCAATACTCTCAACTAAGAGTGAAGTTTTAGAAAATTGAAGCTCCTCTGACTTGGTAACTAAAACCATATAGTACATATAGTAACCAGACATTTCATATGACAGAAAATCATCATTGAATTCCAACTCCTTTGAAGATAATTTACTAAAGTTGGCTAGTAATGGGATGGACCCTGACAAGTTATTGTGAGAAAGATCCAACACTTGAAGATATTGAAGTTGCCCCAATTGGGTTAGAATTGAACCTGAAAACATGTTGTTCCTCAAGTTGAGAATAGTTATATTGGTTAAACTTTCTCCTATCCAATCTGGCAATATTCCTAGGAACTTGTTTTGTCTGAGATCAAGAATCATTAATGTCGTGCATTGTTTTAGGAAAGAAGGAAAAGGTCCATCAAAATGGTTGTTACTCGTTCGAATCACAAGAGGCATTCCTGTAGAGCACAATGAATCTGGGATGTGACCCAACAAGTTATTACTTCCCAAATCAAGAATTTGTAAAGCTTGTGATCTCCCTAAACAAGCAGGTACCTCCCCGGATATGTTGTTGTTTGACAAATCAAGAAGAGAAAGGTATGGTGATTTGCATATAGAGATAGGTATGGTGCCAACAATATTATTATTCGAAAGACGTAGTGTGTATATGTTAAGCAAAGGATTTGGTATTTGTAGTGATCCTGAAAAAAAATTGTTTGCAAGATCTAGTGATGTCAGACTTTCAGGTAATGGTGCCAAAGGTCCTTCAAATTGATTGAAACTCAAGTTAAGATTGGATAGAGCCATAAATTGAAGCAATACGGGGAGTCTTCCTTGAATTTGATTGTTGGACAAATCTAAGTTTTGTAAATTATGAAATGTGTTCCAAAACCAAGAGGGGAGTTTATCTGATATTGCATTGTTAGACAAATCAAGATATGTGAGTTCAGTAAAACTTTTAATCCAAGATGGAAATTCTCGTCTTAATCGACATGAACCAAGTTTGATTACTAGAAGATTAAAAGTTGGGGTCCAATCTTTAGGAACTCGCACAGTTAGGTTATTAGCTGAGAGGCCCAATTCTTTAAGTTTTTTCATATATGAAAGTTCAACTTCAGATATCACACCTTCAAATAAATTATTGCTGAGATCTAATTTTGTTAGCATAGGAAGCTTCCACACCCCAATTGGCACAACACCTGTAAGGGAATTGTAACTAACATCTACAGAAACTAGTTCAGTCATCTTTTCGAGCCACCCAAATAGGCTCCCATTTAGGTTATTTCCCGATAATTTTAACACATTTAAGATATTTCTGTTACACGAAGGTAATTCCTTTGTCCACATTGCTACCTCTCCAGAAAAACCAATGTATGACAGATCAAGATTTGTCAAGTTGCAGAGTGGATTCAGTGCTTTTGGAAAAATGCCTTTAAAATCATTGTCTCGTAATAAAACTGTATTAAGGGACCTCAAATTACCAAGTTCATGAGGAATTAAACCTTTAAAGGAGCAGTATGAAAGGTCTAGATGTGCGAGGTCAGTAAGATTCCATAACCATAAGGGTAAAGTATTCAAAGCTATGCCGGAATTAAGATCAAGAACTTTAAGTGAGGTAAAATTGATATGCGGCAAAGAATTTGAGCGGATTGTAATACCCGAAACACCCAAAAGTAATTGTTCTAATGAAGGTAGCTTATTAACAGCAGCTAGCCAATTTGAAACATCCATGAGGTCAACAAAGCTCATATCCAAGTACTTCAAAGACTTGAGATGCATTAGCCAATTTAGATTGTCTGCATAAATAGCTTCCGACTTCATATTTCCCAAATCTAAATACTTTAGGTTGGAAAGATTACCAAGGTGTTGTGGTATTGTCCCAAAAATATATGTACGAGATAGATTTAAATATTGTAAATTTTTCAAAGATCCAAGAAATGAAGGTACAGAGGTAGCAAAATCATTAGAGCTAAGATCTAAGTACATCAAATCTCTTAATTGGAGCAAAGATGGACTGATCTCACCATTCAAGGCCGAGTCATCATCATTGGTGTTCCTGAGGTTGAGTTTGACAACACGGCCCGTTATGTTATGGCATTCAACACCCTGCCATTTGCAACAGTTTCTTCCCTCCCAAGATGACAGACGATTTGCGGGATCGATTATGCGCCCTTTGAAGGAGATTAGTGCTCTTCGCTCACCATCAATGCAGCCATTTATTGGTAGGGTTTGTGCCCAAAGTACGATTAGCAATGTAGATAGGAGCAAGTGACACATGGTTGTCTTTTTGTTGTTTACCTCTTTTTTATGGAGTTATATGTTCAGTTTGAAAAAAGAGGCGAGCTACTTGAATGGCATAGACATACCATCCTTTATATATACTAATTAGTAGTAACATATGATGCTATTGGAACGAAAATATCAGTACCCCTCATTCCGTAAAAATCTGGCCTGGCAATGTGAACAAATGATCAAATCTTATATCAGCCATATGCGGTTTCGCACCAAACACATGATTTTTGAAGCGAAACAACATACCTGAGATTCTATTCCTTCAGGAGTCATGATTTCTCATCTGACTCCGAAGTCTCCCACCACTTTTGAAGTCTCCCACCACTTCAGGAGCCATGATTTCTCAGCTGACTCCGAAGTCTTCCACCACTTTTGAAGTCTCCCACCACTTCAGGAGCCATGATTTCTCATCTGATTCTATTATTTAAATAGACGACAATTTTAATTGACCGACTTAGAGTCACGGTCCAAAAGAGACAATTTTATTATTTTAATTGACGTCGACTCTACTTGCCCGGTAAATCGGTAATTTCGGAGAAACGAGCATTGTACTTAGTACTAACTGAACTGTAATGCTGAAATGTTTAGAATCCGTATAGCTACAAAATTTCTTCTTTGAGAGAACCTTTTTCCTATATTTTCGTTTCTCATAATAATGAATAGCAAAAGAATCCTTTAATAAACACAGAGCGAGATTATAACTTGGAAACTGAAAGCTTATATGAAGAAAATACAAACTACTGGATCAATAAGCACCAAATTTAATTGACACAATAAATATTAACTAATCATTTATATTGCTCCTCTGATGAGTAGTGCTACATTTATCTGGGGTTCAGCAGGTGATGGCTTTAGTACTATTTAATATAAAAAAAAAATAAAATAAAATAAGACTGCCATCCAACAGAGCAGATAATGTTAAAGAGTTCGAGCTTGAAGCCCAGCAAAGAAGAGTAGAGAAATACCGCTGCTTTTCAGAAATTTGTCTTTCTTTGAAAATGATGGTGCACTCCTGTCCTGAAAATTAGAATAACACACGTTATTGTATTTGCAAATGTAATCTCCAGAATTGTGAAATGAATTATCTGATACCAAACAGCTTTGGCTGATTTGCGAATAACATTCAGAACTTCAGACCATTAAAAGTGATTTGCTAGAGGTAAAATTGACTGCTAAAATTTATTAATCTAAAGTCTTTAGATTAGCATCTTAATTGTGGTTTTATCTGGGTCAAAGCAAAAAAAAAAAAAAAAAAAAAAAAAAAAAGAAAGACTGTTCATTAGGAACTGTGTGATACCCAGTAATTTTAATGTAAAGAAATATTTTCTAATTAATTCCTAAGAAGAATTTTTAATGAAAATAGGTAGATATGCATCAAGTAAAATTGAAACTTAATCGTCTAAATAAAATTTGGAAATAACAGAGAGCATATTTGTTAAACAAAAAACACATAAGGATAAATATATTTTGGGTTATATAAAAATTTAATTCATTAATAGGAGTGGTTAAACTTGTTTTCGGTCAAAAGTTTAATATAACACACACACACACACACACACACATATATATATATATATATATATACACATATAAAACGAACCTTTATCCAATTAAAGTTTCAGATTCGGTCAAAAGTTTAATAACATATATATATATATAAAAAAAACGAACCTTTATCCAATTAAAGTTTCAGATCCTTAATCAACTATCTAATTTAGTACAATTGGAAAATTCTGACGGAAGTTTAGTTTAAAAGATTTTCACATCTTTATATAAATTGCCAAAGTTAATATTTGCATCTACATTAGTTAACCACAAAATGTTGGAATATAAACAAGATAAAGCTCGGAACCTCAATCAAATATAAAAAGAAAAGATATAAATTTAATTGGCCTTCGATTTATTTATTATAATTTTAAACAACAAATTCTAATCAAAGAATCATATAAGTTGGTTCAACAACGTGTTAATCAACTTAGAAAAGTAAAGACTTGTGAAAACTGAAATTTAGAAGTATAAAATTAACTTCTCCGTTCCCATAACACTTGGAAAGTTACTAAATTACAGTACGCCAAAATTTACTGTCTGCAACGTTCAAAAATGAGAGCCTGTAACGTTCACGCGCACGTTACTATAGACCCCGTTGCAAATCTATAGAAACGTTACAGATCTTAAAAATAGAAGTTACAGGATATCAAATCTGTAACGCTCAATAGCTTTTAAGGGTTACAGAATGGGGGTATCTGTAACGTTCATTACCTATGAAGCGTTACAGAATGGATATATTAATTTTTTTTATTGTCCCAATCTGTAACGCTTCATAGCTAATGAGCGTTACAGAGTAACGCTTAAAAGCTATTGAGCGTTACATATTTGATATTTTAAATCTTTTTTTGTTTCGTATTTCTGCTTAGTTCTGTAACGCTTTTTATTTAATGAATGTTACAGATGTTAATTAAATTTTTTTTATATACTATTCTGTGGCTAGCCCAAGTTGCTAGCCGTACCAACTGGTACATTGATTTTCAATGTACCAAAACAGAATAGAAATTCAACAAACATGCATCACATAAACATTATACACACATAACATACCAAAAATTTCAGCATTATCAACAAAATTTATCTTCTTCACGTAACATACAAAAAATTTCAGCATTATCAACAAAATCTGCATCCACATTGTTCACAATTTCATCTAAATCAGCATTCAATTCTGCATTATCTACATTTTCATCATCATAAACATTTTCATCATCAAACACATCATTTTCATCATCAAACACACAATTTTCATTATTAAATACATTTTCATCATCCAATAATAAATTTTCTTCCTCATCTTGTGAATCCAATACATTGTTACTAGTCCCAACATTAGATGATTCTCTCCGAGTCTCTCCATGAAGTGTCCACCGAGTATAATCCGGTACAAATTCATCTTTAAGCAAATGAACTCTCACTTCTTTTAAAATAGTCCATTTCACTAAATTCTGACATAAACGACAAGGGCAACACATTTGGTCATCTTCCCTCATTTTTAAATCCGCTTCAGCACAAACCATAAATTCTTCGAGCCCTTTCAGAAACTCGGCAGAAAATCTGTTACTTGAGTACATCCACGTCCGATCCATCTAAACAAGAAAAATGTATACAAAATGTCAGGGTATGAGTCAATTTAGTCACATTAAGTTTTCTGGCCGGTCACCATCCTAACCCACTCTTTGGATACTCTGTCTCATTAGCGAGCGTACGCTAGATGCAATCTAGTGTTTGAGAAAAATTCGGCAGCATTTTCCCTTATGTTCCCTGGATACATCAACACACGATTGCTCGTGTGGACGCATCCGTGGGAACATAAGAGGAAATGTCGTCAAATTTTTCTCAAACACCAGATTGCATCCAGCGTACCACTCGCTATCCTAAATGAGACAAAATATCCAAAGAGCAGTCCCAAAAAATGGGGACTATCCGAGATTAATCCCTAATGGATTAATTTCGGACGGGCAACGACCTAAATTCGGTATTGTTCCGGTATTTTGGTCCTATATGACAATATCATTAAATAATTAAATGCATATGCAAATTATTAATGCAGGCATGAATAATTTGGTAATTAATTAAATGAAATAAATAAGAAAATTTTATGAAAACATACCTTCAATCCGATGGAATTATTCTCCTCTTGAATGAAATCTAAAAATATGCCATGAAAAATCAACTAAACATTAATTTAACCATAAATCAAAATAATTTAAAAAAAATAAGGACAAAATTGAAAAATATAAAATATAGCTCAAATTAAACTTCTTTTACATATTTTTTATTTTCTATCCAATTATAATTTTTTCTGATTTTTTTAGAATTATTTTCTATTTTTCAATAAAAACCGAAATAAATGAAGAGAAAAAAAAATATGAGATATTGTTCAAATTAATTTTTTTACCTTCAAACTGCTCTCCTTGTCCTTCTCTTCCAAATTCTAATTTTTTCAGAATTTTTAGAAATTTTTATCTATATTTTTGGAGTGGAAAAAAATATGAAAAATTGAGTTAATGCATGAAATGACTTCAGCTGGTTGGTGGTTAATGCGGCGCTGTAGAATTGATTGGAGGAAGAGAAAAGACGAAAGGAATTAGCCTTAAAACCAAAAATTCCAAAACTTCTGTAACGCTTATTAACTAACAAGCGTTACAGATTATGACTATTTGTAACGCTTATTACTTAATAAATGTTACAGATTCTTAATTCTGTAACGCTTATTAGGTTTGAAACGTTACAGATTTTTTACGCTCGTAATGGAGCAAGCGTTACAGAATCGTCCACAGTTAAATTTTTTTTTCAGATGGAACAATTCGTAACGCTTGGTTAATAGGAAGCGTTACAGATTACTCCCGTCTTTTTTCAGCGTCATTTTTTCGACGAATCTGTAACGGGTTTCTACTTAAGCGTTACAAGGACCCGTTAAAAAAACCTGTTTTTTTGGTAGTGTTAGTTTAGACCAATCCGAACCATCTGATCGGGAATTAATTCCTTGGTATTTGGGCCGTTTGATTAAAACAAGGGATAAACGCATTCATTCTGATCTCCTCGTGACCCGTTGGATGACCCGCTTTCTTTCTTTCCTTCTTCTCTGTTTACTCCGGTGGAACCTCTTCTGATCCCTTTACTTATCTCTTCCGTTGTTCCTATCTTTTCTTCACCGCCTTACCATGTAGTCTGCCACGTGAATTTGTTCTTATCTCCTGCCTCTTCTCTCAGCCTATTAACGTGCCATATAGCCTCCTTCAAATACCTTCTCAAAAAAATGAAAAATGGTACAAAGTAATCAGGAAAAACATTCAAATACCTTCTCATAAAAACCCCGAAATGTCCAGGTGACAGTTGTGCATGTCCTAAAATTGCAACAGAAAGAAAAACCATATTAAGGACCAAAATCATAGTACTAAGGCGTTTTATGTAAAAAAAATATTAAATGCTTTTACAGAAATAAAGGGAGGATTTTATTGTCAAAAGAGGAACTGAACAATGTACTTTGTGGGATTGAAGGCTTCTCCAACTTGACGCCAACGCTTTTGAGATGTAACCTGTAACATTCATGAATTATAAAAGTCATAATAAATAAACTCATTAATCATTATCTGTTATGAATTACATGAGAGTAATTAATTACTCAAACTTTGTAAAATAGAAAAGAAAGTTCAGTGTAATAGAATAAACATCTCTAAGTCTACAACTCTACACAATGACTGGTACATTTGTTACAACTTAAAACAATTATATTGAACCATAGCTCAGTCAGAAGCTTCATCTGTTAGTGGACAATATGTACTTGGAGACGCTACTCAGTAAAGGAATGTAGAAAAAGGAAGTGAAACAAAAAAACTGCACCTTTTCATAACAACCATATCTTGTGGTTTGTCTCCATAGCCTGAAAATAAGAGATTAAGCATAAGTTGTAAAATACTAGCAAAAGGCCCACCCACCGTGTGGGCATTTTTTTTAAAATCTTTTTGCTACTAATTTGGCACCGTCGATATTATCATTCAAACCATCTCCATGCGATCGCAAGCAGTCTAGGATTTTGTTTGTATTAAACTTGAAAGGAAATGTTCTAAATGCAAAGTTATTAAGATATAAAGAAAATTAATTCTTTCTGGTTAGTCCTACAGGACACAAACAAAGCAACAAAGTCAAGTATACATTTCTCGATAATGCACCAGAACATTTTTTTTGTCGTGCCAAAAGAACTATTCCGAGTAAATTTCTATTCTCGTGTTTCAGAATTAATTTTCCACAAGTTGTGCGCTTCATTTCTGCTATCAATTTACCATGGACTTTAAATTAAGTAATTACTTAGTCTGTGGACCGTGAAATTGGTGGTGCCAGTACTTCAGAGCTTATGTACTTTGAGAAATTATATTTATGACAATTGGCCAAAAAAGCCATATCAAGAAGAACTACATCCATCTCATCCTTACTTTCGAGTGATTCATATCAGCAACATCACCATAAACACAATTAGTGATTAGTTTTATTACAACAAGAAGAGAAAAATCATCAAAACCTAATTCTTACGATCTGGACTTATTAATAGAAATAGAATACTATTTGCTTCATTTCTACAAAACCTCATTGAGATACATCACAAGTTCATTCTTCGATGTTTTGAAAGATGATGATGCCAGTATGACATCCACAACTCGCATGCATACCATTATCTTTTCCTGTACAAATCAAGGTTATACTCTCTTCTCTTATCTGCAAATAAGATTTTTTTTTTTTTTGTTCATAATCTCACTACTTTGTTAATATGCCAAAGAACCAAGCATTCATCAAAAATCAGTTTACTTTCATAACCATGAAACAAAATAAAGAACAGTTAGAACAGGTGGAGCTGCTTTACTTTCTTAATCTCACTACTTTGTTAATATGCCAAAGAACCAAGCATTCATCAAAGAACAGTTTACTTTCTCACTACTTTACCATTTAGTCCTTACTTTCTTCAATTATACTTCCTTAATGTCTTTGCTACAAAATAAGACATAACTGTTTCATTTTTAGACTTTCGAAGTAACGACACAACTGATATTTACAAATGAAATAAAAACCCAAATGTAGTTGTATGTGTAACTTCACTCTTGTAACTCAGGAAAGGGTATACAGTTATACACACAGCAAGGAGAGAGCAGCAGCAGCAAATAGCAGAACAATTATAAAGAAAAATATTATACTCAATTAAAAAGCAGAATAATTTTATTAGTCTGTGCATACTGCTGCAACTTGCGAACATAATACATGAACCAGGCATGACAAATCTCGGGTAGTTTACATGCTTGATGGATGCAAACATAATGATTTTATGCTGCTCTCTTACTGGAAAGAGATATAATATGTGCAAGTATTTAACCAGGCATGACAATTCTTCATAGCCTATAGACTTATCAAATACAATAATTTAGAAATAGATATCTTTCTTATACCTTGTAAAGGAATGTCCTAGCGAGCTGTTCAACTTCCTTTGGCAAAGTGGCACTCCAATATAGCGTCTGACGATCAGGACCGTAAATTTCAAGAACATGTTCTTGTAAACATACATATGCTTTGAAGAGACGAAAATCGACAATCTTTCTGTGAAAATTTTCATTTTACAAAATGCTTCTAATCTTCTTGTCTCTACGGATTAGTGGTGGATTACATGCTTCATTCAACATAATGCATCTCTTGAAGGTCCTTTGACCAAGCCTAAAATTTCAGCAAAACAATTGAGGATTTAAAAACAATGGACTCATCGGAAAACACCAATAGAAACAGATAGGGCAAATAAGATGAACTAAGAAATGCCTCTTTAAGTTTATTTCTTTTCCTTTTTTTTTTTCCCTCAGGGACCTCTTCGAAATTCTCCCCAGAACCAAATCAGGGACCTCATCATCGTCCTTCTCTGGAATTGTTGGAGGTACACCAGCTGCCATTACCAGCTACAACTGCAAGTTTTTGGAACTGCTCAGCTAATCGTCTCAGGTTGTCTAGTTTATCTGGACCTGAAAAAATTATGACAGCAGAAGAAAAACATTTTTTAGCTATGATCTAAGCATTTCTTGGTTATCTGATGTTTCAACTGGTACATGCTGACCACAATTAGTTTTTTATCAGTTGCTTAGCAAGACCAATGAAATGCTCGACTTGAGTAGGTAGAGAGAACCTGAGAAGCAACAAAGGAGCCCTGGTCCAATTGAAATTGAAATTTTAGGAGAAGACAAATGCTCGACTCAATTTGTAGGAGAAGACGCAAACAAATATGCTAACCTTGTATCTTCTCTTCTTCTTTGTGCCAAACTCTTTTGCTGCCCCCTTTGAGACCTGGTCCAATAGAAATGAAATTTAAACAAACTTGAACGAAGAAGAGAATAGCAAAGATACGAAAATGAAAATGAAATTTAAACAAACGTACAATTAATCAGAAAAGGTGAACCTGGTGACCGGAGGAATGGTTCGGATTATCCTATCTATACAGTTTTAATTGAAATCAATCATGGCGATAGGGAAGAGAAGGAAAAAGCCACGATGCTAGTGAAGGGAGATCATCACCGCCAGGGGAGTTAGGATCAAGCGATGGGATCGGACCGTGAGCGAGATCAAGCATTGGGAACGCAGCGGGCGAGATCAAAGCATTGGGAACGAAGGGATATCCTGTCGAAAGTGACATTTGGACCGACCGAACTCCCTCTCCCAATTTTCATCGTCATTCTTAGAATTTTTGTGAAGAAATACGGAAAAAAAATTTCCGAGCAGCTTCTTAGATAGATGGAATGGTAATGAAACTTTGAATTAAATTAAAATTTCAAACGCGAGGCAGAGAAGAGGGGGAGAGAGAGAGAGAGGAGGGTTTTGCTCCATAGACCGTAAAGAGAGGAAGGAGGGACGCTCTCGCCACTTTTCATTCGGATTTCAAAATAAAGAGAAGAGACCGTGTAAAGATGCGAAGGGACAGAGAAAAAACATTCCGAAAAACATTTCCGCTCTCGCGTTTGTTGGGAACGAGATCCTCTGGATGGCCATCCAGTGGACGTTTTTGGATCTGGACCGTCTGATTTAATCTCAACGGCTAAAAAGAGCTCCGTGAATTCTAACACTCCCGAAAAAATATTGGCCTGAAAAAATGAACCGTCGAGATTAAATCGGACGGCTCCGATCAAAAACTACCACTGGACGTTTTAAAAAAACGTCTAGAGGATCCGCACCCGTTTGTTGCGTGTTCTGTTGTGATCTAGCGAAAGTTCAAAACGTAAAAACGTGTTCAGTCGAAAATAATATCTGATGCACTCATCAATCTAATGTTTTACAATCAATGGTTCAGATTATGAAATAAAAGATGATGAGCGGTGCAAATTGTCAGACCAAGGTTGTATCCTTAGTTCTCACGCTCCTTCATTGATGCATTTATATGTAGTAATGATAACTTTCTTTTTGCTAACTGCATAAAATAGTTTTCTTTTTGCTAACTGCATGAGCGGTGCAAATAGTTTTCTTATCAATTGATTTTATGTTGAAGTATTTTCTTGTTTTCTTATTTCAGGTAGCAAGGACCTAACTGCATGAAACACAAGGAGGGAGCAAACACAACAATATGACACTTTCAACCTATTTCACCTAAAATTCACCAAAATAAAGATAAGTAGATTAATAACCAAATTCAGAAATGAAAAACTCACTTCAGCAAATTCAGACCTTCTCCATAGAATTTAGGCGGCTTAAATTCCAAATTGTTTTCCATATGGAATTTCTCCAATTCGTTCATAAAAGCATTTTGCTCTTCTTCAGTCCCCGAATCATCTCCATCTGACCAATAAACAAAATCAAAATTCTCCATTTTTCCTTCCTTTTCCCCTTCCCTGGCTCCATTTTCACAAATACCATTTTCATTACTCAACTCCGAATCCACTGGGTCGACTCTGTTCAAGCTACTGATTTCCTTTTCCAATTGGGGTTTCTCTGCTTCTTCTTCTTCTACCAATTCTCCCTGAGTTTCTTCTGACTCAGCGGTGTTTCTGTTTCCATTCTCATCTTTGTTTTCAATTTCTGTACCATTTTCCAACTGGGTTTTCTCGACATTTACATTCTCTCCAGATTCCACTAAATTATCCCCAAACTACGGGTTTTTTAACTTTCCAAAAAAAGTAAACAACCAAAATGTAGAAGAATCTGATCCTGATTATTGTATCTTAAGTTCTTAGCTTAGAAAATAAAAGTGAAATTAAGGTTAACAAGCTTAGTAATAAACATTAGAAAATATTATTGTATTAATTGTTTGAGAAGACAATCTTCATGGTTTTTTTTTTTTTTTTTTGAATGTGATGTTTGTTTTTAAAGTACAATGGTTTTGATATCACCTACACTTGTAACAATGTAAATTTGACTGGTTAAATTATCTATAATTATGTATATTCTTTTTTTTTACCATTGCCACAATTAATACATATATTTTTACTACGGCCACGTGTATTTGAAGATCAAAAATTACAAATTTACAATGGGCTAGATCATCCATAGTTTAGTTTACTGTAACTCCATTTATAAATTATAAGCTATAAGTTAGGAGAATTTTTATTGTGAACCATGGTGCATAGAGGGTTCTGTGTACAGTTATTTTACAAATTGACAAATCTAAATTAACCAATCCAATATATATATTGAAATCTCATAGAAAATAAACTTTTACATTTTTTTTTTTTACTATTTTCGCATTTTTTTTTAAAGCTTGTCATTTTTTGAATATATTTACCACTAATTTGTAGCAAAAAATAGAAAGTTTTAAAAAATTCAAAAAAATTGAAAAAATTTAAAAAATTGTAGAATGTTGTATGCTATGAGATTTTAATATATAGATTGTATTGGTTAATTTAGATTTGTTAATTTGTAAAATCACCGATCAAAACGATCACAGTGCACGGAACACTCTATGCACGATGGTTCACAATAGAAATTCTCATAAGTTCGGCATCTGAAAAATAACATAATCGTGTGAAATATAATAGAATAACATGATTAATTTTCTATAATGTTATCTGATATGTATTTTGTTATTTTTTTCTTTTCAAAGTGGCATACAAGTCTCCTTTGTAGTTAAAATGAAAGAACTCAATATAAACCTTATTTATTGATTAGGTCCAATTTCTCTATGAATACAGATGTAAATAAAAATTCAAATTATTCAAATAATATAATACAATATATATAGATATTATATAAATTTACATCATAAATAAGCCAGCAAATAAAAGAAAAATTACAGACTCACTTTTTCCTAAATAATTTGGCTAGAAAAAGTGCTACTGTAATGTTAAACCTACCAAGCAAGTTATCCGTCATGCCAAAGTAGACGTACCTCCAAGATCTATTTAGCAATAGAGAACCACATACCGCCCAGAATCCAATAACAAAACCCAATAGCAAACCAATGTACAACCACAGCCATTCGACGGAAAGAAGGCCACCTTCATTTTCATTGTCACTATGATGAGTATAGGTACTATTGCTAAAGCAAGCAATGGGAAGTGGTGGCCCACAAAGGTATGGATTACCAATATACACAGTTGGATTATTGAGGGTTTGTAATTGACTGCCTGTCGGAATCTTACCCGAGAAATTGTTATATGACATATTCAAGTAGCTTAGAAAGGTTAATTTAGATAGAGCTTGGGGAATTTTACCAAAGAGATCATTAATGGACAAGTCAAGTGACTCCAGTGACTTCATATTGCCCAAATTGTTTGGAATTTTTCCTATAAAATGATTTCCTGATAAGTTCAAATTTTGCAACTTAAACAAATTTCCAAAAAACTCCGGGATCTCTCCGACGAAATTGTTGGCTGAAAGATCAATGCTCTTAACTAAGAGTGAAGTTTTAGAAAATTGAAGCTCCTCTGACTTGGTAACTAAAACCATATAGTACATATACATACCAGACATTTCATATGACATAACTTCTTTTTCGTAATATAACTCTGGAGATAAGTTGCTAAAGTTGGCTAGTGATGGGATGGACCCTGACAAGTTATTGTGAGAAAGATCCAGCACTTGAAGATATTGAAGTTGCCCCAATTGGGTTGGAATTGGACCTGAAAACATGTTGTTGCTCAAGTTGAGAATAGTTACATTGTTTAAACTTTCTCCTATCCAATCTGGCAATCTTCCTTTGAAATTATTCTGTTTGAGATCAAGAATCACTAATGTTCTGCATTGCTTCAAGAAAGAAGGGAAAGTTCCATCAAAATGGTTGTTACTCATTCGAATCACACGAGTCAATTCTGTATCGCACAGTGAATCTGGGATGTGACCCGATAAGTTATTACTTCCCAAATCAAGAATTCGTATAATTTGTGATCTCCCTAAACAAGAAGGAACTTCCCCGGATATGTTGTTGTTTGCCAAATCAAGGAGAAAAAGGTTTTGTGATTTGCATATCGAGACAGGTATGGTGCCAACAATACTATTATTTGAAAGACGTAGTGTGTGTATGTTAAGCAAAGGATTTGGTATTTGTATTGATCCTGAAAAAAAATTGTTTGCAAGATCTAGTGTGCCAAGACTTTCAGGCAATGGTGCCAGAGGTCCTTCAAATTGATTGAAACTCAAGTTAAGATAAGATAGAGCCATAAATTCAAGCGATACGGGGAGTCTTCCTTGAATTTGATTGTTGGACAAATCTAAGTTTTGTAAGTTACGAAATGTGTTCCAAAACCAAGAGGGGACTTTATCTGATATTTCATTGTTAGACAAATCAAGATATGTGAGTTCAGTAAAACCTTTAATCCAAGATGGAAATTCTCGGCTTAATCGACATGAACCAAGTTTGATTACTAGAAGATTAAAAGTTGGGGTCCACTCTTTAGGAACTCGCACAGTTAGGTTATTAGCTGAGAGGTCCAATTCTTTGAGTTTTTTCATATATGAAAGTTCAATTTCAGATATCACACCTTCAAATAAATTATTGCTGAGATCTAATTTTGTTAGCACAGGAAGCGTCCAAACTCCAACTGGCACAACATCTGTAAAATTATTGTCTTCTAACAGAACTGTATTAAGGGACCTTAAATTACTAAGTTCATGAGGAATTGAACCTTTGAAGGAGCAGTACGAAAGGTCTAGATGTGTGAGCTTAGTAAGATTCCATAACCATAAGGGTAAAGTATTCAAAGCGTTGTTAAAACTAAGATCAAGAACTTTAAGCGAGGTAAAATTGATATGTGGCAAAGAATTAGAGCGGATTGTAATACCCGAACCACACAAAAGTAATTGTTCTAATGAAGGTAGCTTATTAACTGCATCTAGCCAATTCGAACCATCGTTGATGTCAACTAAACTCATATCCAAGTACTTCAAAGACTTGAGATGCATTAGCCAATTTAAACTGTCCGCATAAACAGTGTATGGATTCATATAACCCAAATCTAAATACTCTAGGTTGGAAAGATTTCCAAGGTGCTGTGGTATTGCCCCGGTAAGATATGTATGGGATAGATTTAAATATTGTAAATTTTTCAAAGATCCAAGAAATGAAGGTAGAGAGGTATGAAAATCATTAGAGCTAAGATCTAAGTACATCAAATCTCTTAATTGGAGCAAAGACGGACTGATCTCACCAAACAAGGCCGAGTCAAAATTGTTGGGGCTCCTGAGGTTGAGTTTGACAACACGGCCCGTTATGTTATGGCATTCGACACCCTGCCATTTGCAGCAGTTTCTTCCCTTCCAAGATGACAGACGATTTGCGGGATCGAATATGTGCCTTTTGAGGGAGATTAGTGCTCTTCGCTCACCATCAATACAGCCATTTGTTGGTACGGTTTGTGCGCAAAGTATGATTAGAAATGTCGATAGGAGCAAGTGACGCATGGTTGTCTTTTTCTTGTTTACCTCTTTTTTATGGAGTTATATATATTCAGTATGAAAAAAGAGGCGATCTACTTGAATGGCATAGACATACCATCCCTTATTATATATACTAATTAGTAGTAACATATGATGCTATTGGAACGAAAATATCAGTACCTCTCATTCCGTAAAAATGTGGCCAGGCAATGTGAACAAGTGATCAAACACGTGACTTTTGAAGCGAAACAACATACCTGAGATTCTATTCATTCAGGAGCCATGATTTCTCGTTTGACTCCGAAGTCTCCCACCACTTTTGAAGTCTCCCACCACTTCAGGAGCCATGATTTCTCATCTGACTCTGAAGTTTCCCACCACTTTTGAAGTCTCCCGACTCCCACCACTTTAGTAGCCATGATTTCTCATCTGATTCTATTCTTTAAATAGACGATAATTTTAATTGACCGACTTAGAATCAAGGTCCAAAGAAGACAATTTTTAATTTCGGGGAAACAAGCATTGTACTTTGTACTAACTGAACTGTAATGCTGAAAATGTCTAGAATCCGTATAGCTACAAAATTTCTTCTTTGAGAGAACCTTTTCCAATATTTTCGCTTCTCATAATAATGAATAGCAAAATAATCCTTTAATAAACACAGAGCGAGATTATAACTTGGAAACTCAAAGCTTATGTGAAGAAAATATAAATTACTGGATCAAAGCACCAAATTTAATCGACACAATAAATCTAATCATATATATTGCTCCTCTAATGAGATAGTGCTACATTTATCTGGGGTTCAGCAGGAGATGGCTTTAGTACTATTTAATATAAAAAATAAAATAAAATATTAACTAATCATTTATATTGCTCCTCTGATGAGATAGTGCTACATTTATCTGGGGTTCAGCAGGAGATGGCTTTAGTACTATTTAAAGAGTTCGAGCTTGAAGCCCAGCAATGAAGAGTAGAGAAATACTGCTGCATTTCAGAAATTTGTCCTTCTTTGAAAATGATGGTGCACTCCTGTCCTGAAAATTAGAATAACACATGTTATTGTATTTGCAAATGTAAACTCCAGAATTGTGAAATGAATTATCGATACCAAACAACTTTGGCTGATTTGCGAATAACATTCAGAACTTCAGACCATTAAAAGTGTTTTGCTAGAGGTAAAAATTGACTGCTAAATTTTATTAATGTAAAGTCTTTAGATTAGCATCTTAATTGTGGTTTTATCTGGGTCAAAAAAAAAAAAAGACTGTTCATTAGGAACTGTGTGATACCCAGTAATTTTAATGCAAATAAATATTTTCTAATTAATTCCTAAGAAGAATTTTTAATGAAAAAAGGTAGATATGCATCAAGTAAAATTGAAACTTAATCGGCTAAATAAAATTTGGAAATAACAGACAGCATATTTGTTAAACAAAATAAACATAAGGATAATATATTTTGGGTTATATAAAAATTTAATTCATTAATAGGAGTGGTTAAACTTGTTTTCGGTCAAAAGTTTAACATATAAAAATAAAAACGAACCTTTATCCAATTAAAGTTTCAGATTCTTAATCAACTATCTAATTGAGTACAATTGGAAAATTCTGACGAAAGTTTAGTTTTCAAGATTTTCACATCTTTATATAAATTGCTAAAGTTAATATTTGCATCTACATTAGTTAACCACAAAATGTTGGAATATAAACAAGATAAAGCTTGGAACCTCAATCAAATATAAAAAGAAGAAATATAAATTTCATAGGCCTTCGATTTATTTATTATAATTTTAAACAACAAATTCTAATCAAAGAATCATATAAGTTGGTTCAATACTTCAATAACGTGTTAATCAACCAAATTCAAAAAAAAAAAAAAAAAACGTGTTAATCAACTTAGAAATGTAAAGACTTGTGAAAACTGAAATTTAGAAGTATAAAATTAACTTCTCCGTTCCCATAACACTTGGAAAGCTACTAAATTAGTTTAGACTAATCTGAACCATCTGATCGGGAATTAATTCCTTGGTATTTTGGGCCGTTTGATTAAAACAAGGGATAAACTCATTCATTCTCATCTCCTCGTGACCCGTTGGATGACCCGCTTTCTTCTTTCCTTCTTCTCTGTGTACTCCGGTGGAACCTCTTCCGAGGGCGTTGCTTTTCTCACGGTTCTAATTTGTCATTCACGCTAAACCTTATATCAAAGACCAAAATACTGTATGATCTTCTCCAAAAGCCTATCATTTTCTTTCTTTTTTTGCTAAAAATGAAAGATCAGATTTTCGGGTCTTTTACCACGTTTCTTAGACACAACCATAATAATAAGAACAAATTCTATCATTTTAATTCATCGAAAGCCAGAAAATTGAAAAGAACCGTCGCAATAGTGCAAAATTTGCACATCGCTAGAAGAAGTCTAGTTGAATATCAGGTCATAAGAATTATATATTTTGTCTTAGTGTTTATCCATTAGAATGAAATAAATTTGAAAGTTCATCATTATATTCACAATTAAGAAAATTTTAAAGATTTCTGGTCCATATTTATGCAAAACAGAGACAGAATGTAAAACTGATAAAGGAGTGAGAAAGAAAGGTAATCATGAAAGGTACTAATGAACAGTGACGAAGCATGAAAAAATGTGAGAAAAATAAAACGGAAAGAGGAAAAAAGTATCTACGCCATGGCTAATTTCATAGTGGTCTTGCTTCAAACGCTGGACTGAAGAAGTTTCCATTTGATCAAGGAGATATGAAGAGATAAAAGATGACGCATCTGCTGGTGAAAAAATCGATTATTTTTTGTGCATAAATTAGGAATTTTTTCATTGGAAATAACCATGAATGGAGGAGAGAAATAAGAAGAGATAAATGAAATCGAGTGGGAACTGGATAGCAATTTGTGGAGACAGAGAGTTCTAGGCAGAGTCAGGGTAATTTAGTCTTCAATATAAAATTTAGCGTGAATGACAAATTATGACCGTGGGAAAGCAACGGCCCTCTTCCGATCCCTTTACTTATCTCTTCCATTGTTCCTATCTTTTCTTCACCACCTTATCTGCCACTTGGATTGTTCTTTATCTCCCGCCTCTTCTCTCAGCTTATTTACGTGCCATATAGCCTCCTTCAAATACCTTCTCAAAAAAAATGAAAAATGGTATAAAGTAAACAGGAAAAACATTCAAATACCTTCTCATAAAACCCCCGAAATGTCCATGTGACAGTTGTGCATGTCCTATAATTGCAACAGAAAGAAAAACCATATTAAGGACCAAAATCATAGTACTAAGACATTTTATGTAGAAAAATATTAAATGCTTTTACAGAAATAATGGGAGGATTTTATTGTCAAAAGAGGAACTGAACAATGTACTTTGTGGGATTGAAGGCTTCACCAACTTGACGCCAAAAGCTGTTGGGATGTAACCTATAACATTCATGCATTATAAAAGTCGTAATAAATAAACTCATTATCAGTTATGAATTAAATGAGAGTAATTAATTTCTGAAAACTTTGTAAAATGAGAAAGAAAGCTCAGTGTAATAGAATGAACATCTCTAAGTCGACACAATGACTGGTACATTTGTTACAACTTAAAACAATTATATTGAACCATAGCACACCAGAAGCTTCATCTGTTAGTGGACAATATGTACTTGGAGACGCTAATCAGTAAAGAAATGTAGAAAAAGGATGCGAAACAAAAAAAAAAAAACATTACTTTTTCATAACAACCAAATCTTGTGGTTTGTCTCTATAGCCTGAAAATAAGAAATCAAGCACAAGTTGTCATATAAAACTTTATTTTTGCTAATACTATGTGTGCTTGTAACCATCTGTTATGTTGTTCTTTTAGTCCAGTAGTCTTCTTATCAATTGATTTTATGTTTTTCAAGTATTTTCTTGTTTGCTTATTTCAGGTAGCAAGGAGTACTTAACTGCATGAAACACAAAGAGGGAGCAAACACAACAATATGACATTTTCAACCCCAATTTCACCTAAAAATCACCAAAATAAAGATAACTAGATTAATAAGCAAATTCAGAAATGAAAAACTCACTTCAGCAAATTCAGACCTTCCCCAAGAATTTAGGCGGCTTAAATTCCAAATTGTTTTCCACTAGATTCTTCTGTCGCGGCGGAGCCGTGACATGTAATTTTATTGTTTTACATGTCAATATTTTAATTGTATGTTAATTATGTACGGTGTAAGTATATATAGATTGTAAGTATTTTACTACATATTTTAAAGCATGAATCTGTTGAATCACACAAATGTTAAGATCAGTTAAAAATTATATATTTGGCTAAAAGTGTTGTACATCAAGAATTTGAGCTAAAAGAAAAACACTAAAATTATTTGGAAATATGTATACAGAAAAACATATTTTTTTTAGTGGCCTAATTAATAATTCAATAAAAATACGACGACAACCTCTCTTTAGTCACCTAATTAATAATTTGTTTAAAAAAACAAAAAATATTGTTAAACCTTGCGATTATTTTGTTTGGGTCTCAAGTATGCTGAAATTTAACTTACAGAAATATAAAGACTTAATTTTGATGCATCTCTTTATCTATGTAAAGCATGAACAAATAGCATATATTTGAGGTTTACTAATATTTTGAATTTATTCGTATGAAGTTGAAATTTCACGTAGAAATATCATGTACTTCTACAAAGAAATATCATGGTGAACTATATGTGTACCATAAATTACAAGCCCAGGGGGTTTTTTGGGCTTACCTCACCAAAGAAATGAGGAAATGACAAGGTCAAGCGACCCTTCGAAATTAGTGACATCCTAGAATGGGCGCACAGCATTGTTATAAACTTTGGTGTCGTTTGGATGCACGAGAATTGGCCAATTTCAGAAATTGGCAATTTCATTCTCTAATTTTTCATCCAAACGATTTTGGAATAGCCAATTCCATTCCTAATACAATTTTCAATAACACTTTTTTCAATAACACTTTTCTCTCTACTTTTTCACACTTTCCAACACTATTCATAAATTCACCATCCAAGCAACATTTCCAATTTCCGGAATAACCAATTCTCATAATTCATGTAAATAGTGTTTTTCCCTAAATTTATGCTATTCTTACCCTATTCTTAACTAATCCAAACGACACCCTTTGTTATGGAAGGTCTCGGGTGGAGTTAGTCTAAGAATAAGTGCGACATAACAGAAGACACAGGAAATAATGTGAACAACGACCACATGCGTGAAAGAATAGTGCCAGCTAACCATGCATGTAATCCCATGTGGTATAATATGTAACGGATCAGAAAAGCAACTAAAACTGACTTGTTGTCTATGGAATGCCTACATTTAATTCGTCCACAAAAGATCCCTCCAACACCACCAGAACATGCATTTGCAGAGGTGCATCTAACATTGCATACACCATTACCGGAGTAGGCCCATCGCATAGCTCAAAAAAAAATTGAATAAGGAGTGCATGCAAAAACAGGTTCGCCAAAATCAAAACATAAGACCTGCCCCTACTAATAAATGCCATATGATACAGAGATCTTGGTAGACACCATGAAACAACCCATTCAGAGCTTTAAGGGATAGAAGGATAACCCACCACATCAACTATCACACAGAAAAATTAACAAAAAAACAATGCCACGCACTGTTTATTCCTCATTGAGGATATATAATGGTTTTTTCAATATGGAATTTCTCCAATCGTTCATAGAAGCATTTTGCTCTTCTTCAGTCCCCGAATCATCTCCATTAGACCAATAATCAAAATCAAAATTCCCCATTTGTTCTTCCCTTTCCCCTTCCCTTTCCCTGGCTCCATTTTTCACAAATACCCTTTTCAATGCTCAACTCCAAATCCACTGGGTCGACACTATTTAAGCTACTGATTTCCTTTTGCAATTGGGGTTTCTCTGCTTCTGCTTCTTCTTCCATTTCTTCCTGAGTTTCTTCTGACTCAGCGGTGCTTCTGTTTCCATTCTCATTTTTGTTTTCAATTTCTGTACCATTTTCCAACTGGGTTTTCTCGACATTTAAATTCCCTCCAGATTCCACTAAATTATCCCCAAACTCCGAGCTCTTTCTTCCTTGACAACTTCGGTCAAGCTTTTAAAAAAAAACTCCGATCTCTTTCTCGGATTTCCCTCTCCACTTGCGTCTCTCTCAAGCTGATGTCTATTTACATTTGTTGACGTGGTTAAGTATTATTGGACAATATTGCTATCCGGGTATTCGTCTGGTCGTTACGTCAGCACTTTTAAATCGTCGTGAACTTTTTCTGTGCGCATAAATGAGGCCGTATTTACTGGCGACAGGTAGCGTTCGGTTCGGTCCAGGCCACAAAAAACGAGTTTAGAAAAAAAAAAAAAAAAAACGTCAATGGGACCACATTTCAGGGACCGTGAAATATAATCCAGGAGTTAGAAAAAAAAAAAAACGAGTTTTGATATCACCTACAGTCCTACACTTGAAACAAACTAACAATCAATGTAAATTCGACTGTTTAAATTATCTATAATTATGTATGTTCTTTTTTCTTTACCATTGCCACAATTAATACATATATTTTTTACTAAGCCCATGTTTAGTTTAATGTAACTCCATTTATCAATTATAAGCTAAAAGTTAGGCATCTGAAAAATAACATAATCGTGTGAAATATAATAGAATAACATGATTAATTTTCTATAATGCTATCTGATATGTATTTTATTATTTTTTTCCTTTTGAAGTGGGAGACATTGTAAATGAAATGAAAGAGCCTCATTTAATAATTAAGTCCAACTTCTCAAATGAGAAATTCAAATTATTCAAATAATATAATACATATATCTAGATATTATATTGATTTATATCATAAAGAAGCCAGCAAATAAAATGAAAATTACACACTCACTTTTTCCTACATAATTTAGCTAGAAGAAGAGCTATTGTAACATTTAGAGCTGTCAACGAAAACCGTTTCGCCGTGACGTGAAACGGTAACGAAACGGTTAGTGGCAGAGAAATTCATGGCGTTTCGATAACGGAACGGCAAACGGAATGAATAGTGAAACGAAATACCACATGCCGTTTTCTGAAATCTCAAATTTTGTACATGCCGTTTAGCGAAACGGTAAACGAAACGGTTAACGGAATGCCGAAATTGTGTCGTTTCGTTAGTAGCACGATAAACGAATCGCCTCTTCACCCACGTGAAGACCACGTTAGGCAGCCCTAGTAACATTAAACCTACCAATCAAGTTATCCGTCATGTTGAAGTAGGCATACCTCCAAAATCTATTTATCAACAAAGAACCACAAACCACCCAAAATCCAATAACAATACCCAATAGCAAACCAATGTACGACCACCACCACTCAACAGAAAGAATGCCACCTTCATTTTCATTCTCGCTATGATAAGAATAGGTACTATTGCTAAAGCAAGCAATGGGAAGTGGTGGCCCACAAAGGTATGGATTACCAATATACATAGTTGGATCATTGAGGGTTTGCAATTTATTGCCCGTCGGAATCTTACCCGAGAAATTGTTATATGAAAGGTTCAAATAGCTTAGTGAAGTTAAATTAGACAGAGTTTGAGGAATTTCACCAAAGAGATCATTCATGGACAAGTCAAGTGACTCCAGTGACTTCATATTACCCAAATTGCTTGGGATTTTTCCCGTAAATGGTTTTCTGATAAGTTCAAATTTTGCAACTCAAACAAATTCCAAAAAACTCCGGGATCTCTCCCATGAAATTGTTGGCCTCCTGTGACTTGGTAACTAAAATCATATAGTACATATAGTAACCAGACATTTCAAAATCCATAACATCATCATTGAATTCCAACTCTTTTAAAGATAATTTGCTAAAGTTGGCTAGTGATAGGATGGACCCTGACAAGTTATTGTGAGAAAGATCCAGCACTTGAAGATATTGAAGTTGCCCCAATTGGGTTGGAATTGAACCTGAAAACATGTTGTTACTCAAGTTGAGAATAGTTACATCGCATAAACTTTCTATCCAATCCGGCAACATTCCTAGAAAATTGTTCTGTCTGAGATCAAGAATTACTAATGTCGTGCATAGTTTTAAGAAAGAAGGAAATGGTCCATTAAAATGGTTGTTACTCAAGCGAATCACAAGATTCACTCCTATAGAGCACAGTGAGTCTGGGATGTGACCCAACAAGTTATTACTTCCCAAATCAAGAATTTCTATAGATTGTGATCTCCATAAACAGGCAAGAACCTCACCGGATATGTTGTTGTTTGACAAATCAAGCAGATAAAGAGATGGTGATTTGCATATAGAGATAGGTATGGTCCCAACAATATTATTATTCGAAAGACGCAATATGTATATGTTAAGTAAAGGATTTGGTATTTGTATTGATCATGAAAAAAAGTTGTTTGCAAGATCTAGTGCGCCAAGACTTTCAGGTAAGGGTGCCAAAGGTCCTTCAAATTGATTGAAACTCAAGTTAAGATAAGATAGAGCCATAAATTGTGCGGGCAGTCTTCCTTGAATTTGATTGTTGGACAAATCTAAGTTTTGTAAGTTACGAAATGTGTTCCAAAACCAAGAGTCCAGTTTATCTGATATTGCATTGTTAGACAAATCAAGATTTGTGAGTTCAGTAAATTCTTTGATCCAAGATGGAAATTCCTGGCTTAATCGACATGAACCAAGTTTGAGTACTAGAAGATCAAAAGTTGGGTTCCAATCTTTAGAAACTCGCACAGTTAGGTTATTAGCTGAGAGGCCCAATTCTTCGAGTTTTCTCATATATGAAAGTTCAATTTCGGATATCACACCTTCAAATAAATTATTGCTGAGATCTAATTTTGTTAGCTTAGGAAGCTTCCAAACTCCAACTGGCACAACACCTGTGAGGGAATTGTAACTAAAATCTACAAAAACTAGTTCAGTCATCTTTTCGAGCCACCCAAATAGGCTCCCATTTAGGCTATTTCCCGACAGATCAAGATATGTCAAGTTGCATAGTTGATTCAGTGCTTTCAGAACAATGCCTTCTAAATCATTCTTTTGTAATAGAACTGTATTAAGGGACCTCAAGTTACCAAGTTCATGAGGAATTAAACCTTTGAAGGAGCGGTATGAAAGGTCTAGATGTGTGAGCTTAGTAAGATTCCATAACCATAAGGGAAAAGTATTCAAAGCGTTGTTAAAACTGTGATCAAGAACTTTAAGTGAGGTAAAATTGATATGTGGCAAAGAATTGAAACGGATTGTAATACCCGAATCACTCAAATGCAATTGCTCTAATGAAGGTAGCTTATTAACTGCATCTAGCCAATTTGAAACATCCTTGAGGTCAGCATAGCTCATATCCAAGTACTTCAAAGACTTGAGATGCATTAGCCAATTTAGATTGTCTACATAAACAGCTCTCGACTCCATATTTCCCAAATCTAAATACTTTAGGTTGGAAAGATTACCAAGGTGTTGTGGTATTGTCCCAATAATATATGTACTGGATAGATTTAAATATTTTAATTTTTTCAAAGATCCAAGAAATGAAGGTAGAGAGGTACCAAAATCATTAGAGCTAAGATCTAAGTACATCAAATCTCTTAATTGGAGCAAAGACGGACTGATCTCACCATTCAAGGCCAAGTCATCATCATTGGTGTTCCTGAGGTTGAGTTTGACAACACGGCCCGTTATGTTATGGCATTGGACACCCTGCCATTTGCAACAATTAATTCCCTCCCAAGATGACAGACGATTTGCGGGATCGATTATGCGCAAAAATACTACTTACCATCCTCTTAAGATTGATGTCTCTGACGTCCTACAGGCCCTCACACATCCAGCCCAATATCCTCTTTATATTCACGTGCACCACACGTGATCTCTCATTCAAATCTCTCTTTCATTCATATCTCTTGACAGACCAAACATCTCTCCATTTCTCTCCCTCCTTTTAGATCTGATCTCTCTCCTCTTAGCATCGCCATGGCAGTGCCGGACCTTCCTCGCGTCGAAGATGGATTTTCGTTAGAGTCACCGACGACGAAGTATAGCGTTGTCTCCTCCCTCACGCCAAAGATAGGTATTCTCAGTGAAGATTTGGGAAGATATAGCTAAGAAGATAGCTAAAATGGGAGGGATTGTGCTTCACTTTCAAGCTCTTTTCAGAATCATCAAACTACTAAGGTACTCTCTCTTATTTAGATCTGAAGAAATCGAGCTTCTCACCACGGTTATATGTGTTATTTGATCATTTTTTTTGACTTTGTTGTTCGATCGGTCTTTATCAGAATGGTGACGTCGGCGAGATTGCTAATTTAAATGTCATTGCCATCGATCTTCTTCATATTCATGGGAGCATTTAATTTTTAAAATGTGCTCACTTATTTAGATAGAAGGGAGTATTTAAATGTCTATTCTAATTACTGGAATTTGTTAGGATCATATTTTACCAGTATAGGTATCAGTGTAAGTATTTTACAATAAGGAAGTAAATATATTGTGGAATGGAGTATATAATACAAAAGAATAGGTATTAGTCATTCGAGTAGTGATTATAAATCAAATTTTCTGTTCCGAATCAAAGATTGTTAATGTTTGAAATAGATCAATTTTATAAATCATGAATTATTTTCAATGTTTGAAGCAGATTACGATGAAGCACCACTAGTTTGAAGCGTATGAGATTTTTAGGAGGTTTTTGTATTGCTTGAAGTCAGGTTGAAGAAGATCTGATTACGGCACCAGATCAGGTTTGAAATCAGATCTTGAATGCTTATTTGAACCCTTTATGAAAAGGTTTATACTCCTTTATTTAGAAGTATATACTCCCTTAGTATATTGAATGCTTATTTGAAGAATTTTGGTTGTTTCTTGAATGCTGAATCATTTATGAAGAAGTATATGCTTTCTTAGTATCTTGAACGCTTATTTGAGGAATTTTGACTGCAATTTGTATCTTGAATATATGAACCTTTTATGAAGAAGTATATAATCCCTTATAAAGAAGTATATAATCCTTATACAAAAGTAAATATATTGATTAAGAGAGTATATATTCTAAAATTGTATATTTTTTCTTTTGCAGATTGATGCAGGCGCTGATAAGCGCGTTGTTGCTTACTGTTTGTTATTATACCTTATAAATCAAGTGAAGGCTAAATTCTAGATGTGAGCGAATGTGTTCTCCTTAATTTTGACTAAGATGACTAAAGCTTTGTTGTTGCAATGTCTATTAAGTTTGTTAGCTTGTTTGAACTTGGTTGTAATGAAATTATGTCTAGTTTGAATGAATAGTAATTTGAACTTGATTTTGCTGTTATTATTGATATACAAATAAACGTGGTAAAATTTGTATCTTGAATGTCTATTTGAACCTCTTATGAACAAATATGCACTCCTATGAAGAAGTATATACTTCTTTAGTGTCTTGAATGTTTTTTTAGAAATATTGGCTAAAGTTTATATCTTGAATTAATATTCAACTCCTTATGAAGAAGTATATACTCGCTTAGTATCTTCAATGCTCATTTGAACAATCTTGGATGAAATATATACTCCCTATGAAGAATCATAAACTCCTTTGTTTAATATATTTGCCACCTAATAAACGTTTAAACACTTTTTAAGACTAAATATTTAAAAAAATAATTACTATATTATTATGTATAATTAAATTCTTTGTGTACAAATATATACTTCCTCGTGTATAAATACTCACTTTTTGATGTATTTAGGGAGTATCAAATATGTTTTCAGTTATCCTTTTACTTTAAAGGAGTATTTAACTTGTCTCACGAGAATAGTTATATCTACATAAGGGAATATCTTATTATATTATAACATAAGTGAGTATATTATTTTACTTAAGGGAGTATATATATATAATTAAGGGTGTAAATATTTATAAGGGATGCGAAGGTGGCATCAGCAATTTAAAAGCACGTGATGACGTCAGAAATGTGCGTAATGACATCATCATTTCGCTGAACATTGCAGAACGCAGCACGTAGATCCACTATCCAACCTATAATTGTGCGCCTAGTGGATTGGGATGGCAGGATGTCCCAAATCCTAGGATGTCCCATATCAGGACTGGATTATGCGCCCTTTGAAGGAAATTAGTGCTCTTCGCTCAGCATCAATGCAACCATTTGTTGGTAGGGTTTGTGCCCAAAGTATGATCAGAAATGTCGATAGGAGCAAGCAACGCATGGTTGCCCTTTTATTGTATACCTCTGTTTTTTATTAAGTTGCTTAGAGCAAAATATATTCAGTTCGAAATAGAAGGCAATTTTAATTGACCGACTTAGAGTCAAGGTCCACCACTTTTGGACCTTCTGACTCTCAAGTCTCCCACAGTCCACCAATTTTGGTGTTTTGTTCGCCTTAGAGAGTCAAGATCCAACTTTAAATAGAAGACAAATTTAATTGACCGACTTAGAGTCGAGGTCCAAAGAAGACAATTTAATTGACCTCGACTCTACTTTCCCGGTAATTTCGTAGAAACAAGCGTTGTACTAACTACTAAGTACTAAATGAACTGTAATGCTGACATGTCTAGAAATATTAACTAATCATTTATATTGCTCCTCTGATGAGATAGTGCTACATTTATCTGGGATTCAGTACGTGATGGCTTTAGTACTATTTAATAAAAATAAAATATAATAAAATAAGACTGCCATCCAACGGAGCAGATAATGTTAAAGAGTTCGAGGCTTGAAACCCAGCAAAGATGAGTAGAGACCAAGTCCCTGAACCTACAAATGAAAGACAGAATGAAAAAGAATTTGAGCAAGTAAATGAAAAGCTGAGTTTTGAAATTTATCAAAATAAAGGCAAATTTATATGGAATTTAGTAACATCGCCATACTATTGTTAGATAATTAAGAAAGGAAGTTTATTTGCGCCTAGCATTAGCGGAAGGGAATGGGGCCCGCACAAATAGCTGCCCATGAAGGGTTACAACGGCTGATGTATTTTGGGGGTCAATGCAAGATGGCAGTGTTATCACCTACAATGACAAAATAAATAAATCTAATAAATGTGCCATTATCACTTCTATAATTTTTTACTATATCAGAAGAAAAAACTATTAACTTATAACCCTACATATAATTACAGGCACAAAATATCAAGCAAGCATTTTCCAAAGGAAAACAATGAAATTTTGCACCCTAAGATCTACCCAAAAATCCAGGACAGCCTGCTCCAGCGCATTCTTCTGCGGCACCAAAACCTCCCTGAACCTGTCCCAACAGTCTCAGAGACGGGCGCAACTATCTAAACAAATTGAAATTTTGTTGTTCGGTGTTCTTTATTCACTTCACTTTTGATCTGGTATGTGGTATTTAATACTTATACTCGAGTCAAATAATTGAAAATAGAAAATCGCCAACCCCAGATGTAGTATAGAAAATATCAATTTGGTTTATCTTTTCATTAAAGCTTGTTGGGGGTGGAGGGTCAGAAGATTTATCAGTTGCAGGGCTTACTTTGGGGGTTTAAACAGCATTTTGAGGGCACTTTACAAAGAAAATGAAATTTCATTTAAAAAAAATGATATATTTGCCATTATTGAACCTTCTTGAAGGGGGTAACACCCCAAGGATTGTCAGGTTGCTCTGGCTCTCCTGATACTACTAGTCGCCCTGAAGGATCTGATTTCACTTGTACCTTCATTGTGAATAATTTATACCTAAATTAGTTATGTAAGTCTCACTCATTCCCCTGAAATAAAACATGCTCTTGCAATGTAAAAACAACCAACATACTCACTGGCTCACTGCTATGATATACAAACATTTTTGCCACAGCCACAACAAAAAAATATTGTTCATACTGTCCTTGCTCATTTTAGACATTCTCAAACTACCTTTTCTTAATATGTAACTGCATAAAAATGGGGAATCTAAAGAAGGCTCATGATCTTTGCTTGTTAGAGAAAGTCCAGGGAAGCAATACAGTTCATTCCCATTGTTGTACTGTAATGTTCATGCTCTGGAAGAGCACGTTAGAAAATTCTCCATTTGCAGTGACATTTGATTTTTTTGCATTACAAATAAATGTGCAGCTTTGAAAAATGTTAGAAACTCCAAATTTTACCTCTTCTCGTAGAAGCCCTGGAACCAAGGCATAGACTTCATAGCAGTCTTTCTACACAAGGGAGTTGAAAAAAAAATATTACAGATGGCTTGAGTAGAACTAAATTACAGAAGAATTGAAACTTGAAAAGCCAAAAAAAAAAAAAAAAAAGACAGTACTTACAGTTTTCTTGACATTAATTTTGACCCAATCAGCTGGTGGTCCCTCATCAACTATGCTTATATCCAATCTGTTAAACATCATTTAACATCATCAAATCAATCGAGTTGGTAGAAGTAACAGTATAAGGACAGGACTGGCATGGAGAAGTCCAGTGATTATATAGATGGAATAACAACAATTAAGATCATTCATAAAGGAGAACAAGGAACTATACTATTATTTCTGCACGTTTAAGAGAGGAAAATTTTCTGTTCACCAGAAACATCTAAAACTTTTAAATTTAAGCACTTGAGTGTGCGTGTGGGGAGGGAGAGGGAGAGAGAGAGAAACTGAACTGGGGTTTCTCAAATTTGACAAGAGCCAGCTTGTTATCATTTCGATCCGGGGTGCAAGGTTTCTTCCTCTTCACAGAACCTAAGCAACATTTCAAAAATATCTTAAGATATAAAATCGAATTGAGCAATATCTGGTAGAGTGGTAGTACATATTGCATGCAAATGATTAGAGAAATACTGCTGCTTTTCAAAAATTTGTCCTTCTTTGAAAATGATGGTGCACTCCTGTCCTGAAAATTAGAATAACACATGTTATTGTATTTGCAAATGCAAACTCCAGAATTGTGAAATGAATTATCTGATACCAAACAACTTTGGCTGGTTTGCAAATAACATTCAGAACTTCAGACCATTAAACATGTTTTGCTAGAGGTAAAAAATTGGCTGCTCAATTTTATTAATGTAAAGTCTTTAGATTAGCATCTTAATTATGGTTTTATCTGGTTCAAAGCAAAAAAAAAAAAAAAAAAAAAAAAAAAAACCGACTGTCCATTAGGAACTAGCAAGGTGCAAAGTGCTTTTCCTTGCATAACAATGTAAAAGTCAATTAGGCTGGTGGAAATTATAAAATTCAAGCAACATCATTTGCAACCTATTGTACAATTGATTACACGTATCGTCATAAAATCATCAATAGCACAAACATAATGTTCACTCAAGACCAACCAAAAGTTCACCTTCACCTTCATTAACATAAACATAACCTTCTGAATAACAGAAAGTCAGCCGTAAAAATATGTTATATTTTTGTGGTTTCCAACATCTATAACATGAGAAACGCATACATAAGTGCCATCCCTGAAGCCAAAGGGCCTGTTCTAACAGGACTTGAATTAAGACAAGCCATATGGATTCAATTTTTTTGAGTTTAAATGGTGATAAAAAATGCTGTCAACTTCAAAATGACAACTTGAGAAGCAATATAAATATTTGTGCTACAGTTAAGTCTTGATTTGAACTGGGGTGTTATAAATAGAAAATAATTGATATTACTCATCAACACAAAAAAATATTGCGTTTATTTGGAAAATCGAGAAAAATAAAAGAGAGAAATATAATTAAACAATGTGCTAACAGACCTTAATGATAGCATCAGCAATCTCACCATTGCCAAGCACCCTCTGAGAGTGCCATCCTTCCATTGCGCGAGCAGCTGCATCACGTCTTGCCCTACCAGATCCAGGTCCTTCATTTCCGACCTACAAGTAATTCAAAACAAACAGCTTGAGTATAAGAAATTCAGAACTTTTAAAAAAATTAAACAAAATTTTGTGGGTTCGTAAGCACTGAAATTTGGAGGAATTAGAAAAAGTTAATTAAATGCCAAATACAAGTAATTTATTTACAAGGAGGTGGGGTCAACTGATCCCATGCCCACACCACTTGAAGACATTGTAGAAGTCATTACATAGGGCAATTTAATCTAGATTTCTTAAGAAAACTTAAAAATTAGAATAAACAGCATTTCTGCTGCAGCTACATAACCAGGGGCGGAGCCAGGGCAGGGGCCTTGGCCTCCCCACATTTTTTTATTTTACTAATTATCACAAGCTAAATTTAATGAATGTATTAACAAATATGTAGAATGGCAGATAGAGGTAGAGAGAGAGAAAAACCGGAGGCATTGGAAGTTCAGGCATTGCAGCCTGGAGCTGTCCAGTCTTTATTTTGTGCTTCTCATACTCCAAAAGGGCCTACAACAAAACAAAAAGGGATTAAACATAAATGTCCTTCTTTTTGAAGTAATACCCATTAACATATTGGTAATTTACATGGTCCAAAAGATCTCAGTATGTTGAATTACAGGAATAAACTTGAAGTTCCAAGCAAAAAAAAGAAAAGAAAATGAAAAATAGTCAAGCAAGTAATCAGGTAAAACGTTCAAATACCTTCTCATAAAAACCCCGAAATGTCCATGAGACAGTTGTGCATGTCCTAAAATTGCAACAGAAAGAAAAGCATATTAAGGATCAAAATCATAGTACTCAGGCATTTTATGTAAAAGTAAATAAATGCTTTTACAGAAATAAAGGGAGGACTTTATTGTGAAAAGAGGAGCTGATCAATGTACTTTGGGGGATTGAAGGCTTCTCCAACTTGACGCCAAAGCTTTTGAGATGTAACCTGTAACATTCATGAATTATAAAAGTCATAATAAATAAACTCATTATCTGTTATGAATTACATGAGAGTAATTAATTACATAAACTTTGTAAAATGGAAAAGAAAGTTCAGTGTAAAGAATAAGCATCTCTAAGTCTACACAATGACTGGTACATTTGTCACAACTTAAAAAAATTATATTGAACCATAGCACACCAGAAGCTTCATCTGTTTGCAGACAATATGTACTTGAAGACGTTACTCAGTAAAGAATGTAGAAAAAAGGATGTGAAACAAAAAAGCTCCACCTTTTCATAACAACCATATCTTGTGGTTTGTCTCCATAGCCTGAAAATAAGAGATTAAGCATAAGTTGTAAAATGTAGCTTTCTTTTTGCTAACTTTATGCGTGCTTGTGAGCATCTGTTATGTTGTTCTTTTAGTCCAGTAGTTTTCTTATCAATTGATTTTATGTTTTTAAGTTTTTTCCTGTTTTCTTATTTCAGATAGCAAGGATCTAAATGCATGAAACACAAAAGAGGGAGAAAATATAACAATATGGCACTTTCAACCCTCAATTTCACCTAAAATTCACCAAACTAAAGAAAACTAGATTAATAAGAAAATTCAGAAATGAAAAACTCACTTCAGCAAATTCAGACCTTCCCCATAGAATTTAGGCGGCTTAAAATCCAAATTGTTTTCCATGTGGAATTTCTCCAATTCGTTCATAAAAGCATTTTGTTCTTCTTCAGTCCCCGAATCATCTCCCTCAGACCAATAATCAAAATCAAAATTCCCAATTTGCCCTTCCCTTTCTCCTTCCCCTTCCCCTTCCCTGGCTCCATTTTCACGAACACCCTTTTCATTGCTCAACTCTGAATCCACTGGGTCGACTCTGTTTAAGCTACTGATTTCCTTTACCAATTGGGGTTTCTCTGCTTCTTCTTCGTCTTCCATTTCTCCCTGAGTTTCTTCTGACTCAGCGGTGCTTCTGTTGCCATTCTCATCTTCGTTTTGAATTTCTCTACCATTTTCCAACTGGGTTTTCTCGATATTAACATTCTCTCCAGATTCCACTAAATTATCCCCAAACTCCAAGCTCTTCCTCGGATTTTCCTCTCCGCTTTCGTCTCTCTCAAGCTCGCTATCCTCGATTTGAGCTTCTTCCTCGGATTTTGCTTCATTCTCAGAACAATCAGAGACTTTGTTTTGGATGTCCGTATGCATCTCTTCTCCTTCGGATTCGGCAGGTTGTTGCGTTTCTCCCATGGAAAAAGGGAAAAAGGGAAAAAGAGAAGGAAATAGGAAGAGAGATTAAACCCTAGTTGAGGGAGAAAGAGAATCGATAGGGTTTTGAGAGAGAGAGAGAGACGAGTGAAGAGTGGATCGTGGTGGGGTTTAGGGTTTACAACTGGCGCTGATTGGGGTTCGGTGGGCCCGTATCTCCTGTTATTATTGTATACAAATTTTTATGAATGTATTCAATCTCTGTATCAAATGAATCAGAATCATAATCATAATCAAAATTAGACGACTGACTGACTGAGAATCCATATGAGACCTTAAAAGGACAGATGCTTGATCCGAACTGTCTGATCGATGATGGATGTCTGTGATTAATATCAAAGATTCGTACGGTCCATACAAATCTATCCGCCGAGATTAACTCGGACATCAAAAGCGGACCAAGAGGATGCTGGTCCGACTGACTGGTACCCTCAGTCCTCTAATTTTACTTTTTTTTTTCAATATAGTATATGAGATGAAGTTTAAATAAACCCACTATTTATTTTAAGGCGCAAAATGTAGACAAATAACAGAAACTATTAAGTTACGATAACAAAACTTTTAAGAAGGCATAATGTATGTCGTAAGCAAGTTTTAACTGCTGCATAAATTTTTGCACTTGCAATTTTACTTCGTTGTTACAAAATTTTATAACACCTTTTTTTTAATGATAAATTTTGTACTTGCAATTTTATCCTTACGTAATTATTAAATTGGTTATCAGACAAATACCGGCTTTTATTTCCACAATTTGTACACATTAAACTAGCACATGAATTTCTTCTGAATAATATTTCTCATTAAAAATAATATTTTTGACAAATTAAAATCTCACAATCTCTTGACATAGATTAAGTCCGACGTAATTTATTAATTTGTACAAGTTAAACATCTCACAATCCCAATCCCACGGTATTTCGACATAAATTAAGTCTAGAGCTTAAGATTATTTAAAAGAAAAAATACATCATGTTCAAATAGAATGACAAAAAAGAAGTGGGTTTTATTATTATTATTGGCTCTGTTTGGATCATTAAAGAATAAGCCTACGATTAATTATTCATGATTAAATATTTAATCTTAAGCTGTTAAGAATAAGCTTATTCGGTGAATAAGAATTTTTGTTTGGATAGAGCCAGGAAGGAGAAAAGAGGAGGAGAGAGAAAGGATTGTCAGTTTTTAAATCAGAGCGGTTATTTTTTTCTTCCGGATTTTAATCCTGACTCTTAATCCAGCTTCTAGTAGGATTAGTTAATCTGTCCCATAAATAGAATAAATCACTACTCCCAGTCTGTTTGGATTCTGTTTTAATCTGAATAGCATTTAATCGAGAATAGAAGCTTATTCCGTTTGATCCAAACGCCTCCATTATTATTAGAATTGTGCGCAGGTAGCTCGGACACCCAGGAGTAAACAAAAAAACTCGTAACTTAGGGTGTGTTTGGAAGGAGCTTGAATAAGCTTGTTCACGAATAAGTCCTAATTCGCGTGAACCAAACACAACTTCGAATAAGCTGAATTGCTAATTCGCGTCCTTGTTCTAATTCGAGCAAACAGATGGAATTAGCTCGCGAATAAGCTAATGGCTCCGTTGGAAATATTAAAAAAAGGGAAATATGAGTAGTGCGCACGCGCAGGCCCCACCATGTTGCGTAACATGCTTCTTTTACCCCCTTCTCTGCCATAAATGTTACGCCATTTCCAAAAAAAAAATAAAGTAATAAATTGCTAATTATTTACCCTATATAATTATTATGATTGTGACAATTATAGTAATTATTATGATAAATATTATAATTATTATTATGATACATATTATAATTATTTATGTTAATTATTATTTTAATAATTAATTAATTATTATTATTAATGATTTATTAAATAAAATATTTATTATTATTATGATTTATGAATATAATTTGTTATTATATTATTTTCATCCATTCTTTTAATGAAAAATAGTTTAAAAACAAAATCAAATCATTATTATATTGTTTCTTCTCTATTCTTATTCACAACACACCATCCAAACAACAACTCCTTATTTATAAATAGACCATTCTATCTAATTCTTATTCACATCTCTTATCCACGAATAGACTATTCATTCTTATTCACTTTCACTTCCAAACACACCCTTAGTAAATTACTCGAACTCGACTCGAGAAAAATTTAGTTGTAACTCGAGTCGAACCAACACGGTTAGCTTATGAGTCTAGTTCAAGTTTAGCTCAACTCAATTCATCAATAAGTGAGGCGACTAGCCACATAATAGATTTATCTTTCAAGTATTATTATCAACATGTTTTAAGAGTATTAAAAATTTATAAACTAATTATAATTTTAAATTATTTATATTTTTAATTTCAGCATATTTTGCTCCTAATTAATAAAGAAAATAAAAAATGACCACAATTTCATCTTTACAATGTTGTATATATCAATTAGTTATAATAATAAAATAATATATATATATATATATATATATATATATATATAGAGAAAATCTATTGTGCATACTAATGTATTGAGCATTCAGTGCATACTTATTTGCAATGTTCCCTACCAATTTTGCATTTAATTTTCCGTAGCAATTTTCCCGACCATTGTTTGGTCAGTCCAGTGGAGATGTATGAAATTAATTTGTTTCCCAAATAAGAAATGCAAGTTTGTTTCACATACTTCTTTTTAAGCACGTGTGCATTGCAAACCAGAACTCGAAGGTTAGTTCCATGAAAGGTGCATAGCTCCATGTATGTCCTCCAGGGACATTTTTGGAAAGTAAAAGATAATATAATTGGAGCCTATTCTTGCATAATCATTGTACTGTTAAACTTATCATCGCATCATACTAGATATGGTTTGTTGGACGCATTTCCTGTAGTCAACAAAAATTGCTGGCAAAAAGTGATACTTGAGAAAGTTCTCTGAGAAAGCCAACAAACCATCGTTTCTTCACATGTTTAATATTTCAGATTAAAAATTGCACAAATACTCTATAATAAAATTCAATTGAAGAAGAGAAGTGTTACCCGATTTGTGAATACTTCTCAAGTAGCAATGACCTGATCTTATCTATAAACTGAAACCAAAAAGAGGAAAATCACTGTGAATGTTTTCTTGCTCACCATAAATTTTTGCATGTCCTCTTATATATTATTCCAAATTTTAACTCACGAATTCTTTTTTTTCTTTTTTTCTTTTACTTGTATCAGGTACTAGAGAATTAAATGCAGCGGGTAGCAGCAGATGAAAATGATGATATTGGCTGTACACGGGCCAAGGTAATTATCTAATCTGTTTATGCAGATTTTTTATTTTTTATTATTCTGTTATGATATATCAGTACTTAATTGATCTTTACTCTTATTTTGTTGTGTTGTGACAGATCAATGATCCTTATGTTGATGTGGATACTGTGTTTGCGGAAGAGAATAATGAAGAAGAAAATATTGAGATATATGTTGGCAAGGAGTTCAAATCACCCGAGGAGGCATATAATTTCTACAATTTGTTTGCTTTGATAAGAGGATTCAATATACGTAAGAATCATAAAGGTTCATTAAGGAAGGGAGTTTCTCGAGTGCAATTTGTTTGCTCTAAACAGGGATTATCTGATAGACAAAAGAGTGAAGGGAAGCCCGTGGGTAGTTCAAGTAAGCCTAAAACACCAAAGAAGAAGAGGTCATGGAGAGGATTCTAGTGGAGAAGAAGATAGTGGAGAAGATTTCAGTGGGGAAGATTTTATGGAGAGTGACTAAGTATTATTTTGTGAATAAGCAAGTGTAGAACTAACAACCAGCAAAAATTTGTCTTTTGTGATTAGAAAATTTTTTGGGGTGATTTAGCAAAATGGTACAAACAATGCTATAGAGTTGACTAAAATTGACAATGTTATAGAGTTGTCTTTCTTGTATAAATTGACAATACTGAACATGAATATTTTACTCATTATATAAGTTTATCTTGTATGCGATGCATGAACTAGTATTTCTGACAATGTTTATTTGGTAAGAGAATGTTTAGAAATTTGAATATGTAGTGTATTTGTACAACGGTACAGAGACTAGTGTGGTACAGGGACTAGTGTGTTAGGAGACCACATGTATTGACTAGGAGACAACAGGTATTGACTTTGCATTTTAATTTCTAGAGTATAAGAACAAGTATTGACTAGTTTTTACAGTACCACTTCCTTTGCATTTAATTTATAGAGTATAACAACATGTATTTCTTTTGCATCCATTCATGTATAGAAACAGAAGAAAAATAAAATAACACTAAATTGCATCCATTCATTTAGCATTTATAGTACAGAACAAGCTACTTTCTAATCATCCTAGAAGTCATACAAGCTTCAAACTCCATTCTAATCACACAAGAAGTCATCCTGAAAACAAATTAATATTCCTTTCTACATTCAGACCATACAGAAAGCTTCAATTTCCTAACCAAACAACAAGAAGAACACTAAAACAAGTAAACTAATTAACCGATTAATGAGAATTTTTTCCTTCCGTTCATGAGCGTTCTTCTCCTTTTCGAGTTTATTTAACCGATTAAGAAGTCCATTAATTACTTCCTTAGCTCGGTCTTGAACGGGTGGATCATACCAGCCAAAAAATCTACAACCGCTCGATTTCTGCAAATTTAAAAGTCAGAAAATCATTAGTTCTAAGAAATTCATAGCTCACAAGATTTAAAATACTGAAAAATGTTCAAAATTACTTTATAGAATTTGCATCCGAAGAACCGTTTACCAGGATTAGAAGTCGTCCATGAAGTTTTCAGAACAGCCACCTCGTTACAGTTACAAGCTGGAAAACCATAACTCACATTTGGTGAACCTTCCATGTCAAAAAGTGGAGCTACTTTGTTCAAGTATCTAGACTGTAGCAGTAACAAAAAAAGTACACGTTTAATACCAGCAATTAGGAACCTTAAGATACCAGTAGCAAAAAAAAAAAAAGACAACATCTTTTAGTACATATTTTACTGTACTAAATACCAGCAACACGTTTAAAAGAACTAGCAATTAAATAAGCAACAAACCAATTCTTTTATTGTACATATTTTAACCAAATTGGACCAATTAAATAAGTAACTAACCAATTGTTTTAAACCCCATTGCACAAAATCCTAATTTCGGCCTAATTTTGCAACCCATGAACCAACACTTTTTTGAAGAAAAAAATTCAGAACCAAATGTTTCACAGGATCAATCATGTCGTTACTTTTTTATGAAATTAGGTATTCCTGTTTGAAATCAAAACTAATTTTCAGACTAAAATCAGGTGTATTGTCCTATTTGCCAACCCCACAATCCGAAATAAACACAAACTACTGTCCAATTAACCAAGAACAATTTAATTAATTTTTGTTGTGCACGACAGAGAGTGAAAGTGGGAAGGAGACGAAGGGAGAGGGTCAGTACCTTTTTGAAGCTCGGATCAGGTACAGTCAGAGTCGGAGAAGAAGAGAGGTGCGACTAGGTTTCATTTGTCGGAAATGAAGAGGAGTCGGAGTAGGAAATGAGAAGTGGACTCGGAGTCGGAGTCGTAATCGGAGTCGTGAGAGAGAGAGAGAGCGAAGAGGGGGAACAGTTTAGTCGCGAGAGAGAGAGGAGCGGAACAAAGTAAAAGAGAAGGCACATCTTAATTTTCTAATCCAGCGACCTGATCTGCACGGATCTTGAAGCAGATCCAACAATCTGGATTAGTATGCACTAAAAGCTCAATACATTAGTATGCACAATAGATTTTATATATATATATATTTAAAAAAAATTAAGTATATAGTTATTTTGAGCTATCTTGTGACATGAGTCAAACAAGTTGAGTTTTGTGCTAGTTAAAAAAACTTGGAAAGATTTTCCAACTCGATTTGAACAAACTCGAATTATAGTTTTATCAAATTCAAGTTGTTCCCAAAGTCCCAACTCGCTCCAATTTGACTCGAATGCAGCTTACTCCCAGCATATTGTTGGATCCGATACTGCATCTGGCTACTCTATGCTAGTGTTCTCCAAAATGACACGACACGATCGTGTTGGCACGACACGGTGTGCGTGTTGACACGACACGACACGACACGAATACAAAATTGACACGACACGATCGTGTTATCGTGTCGTGTCATAATCGTGTCGTGTTGGGATATTAGAAAGTTTAACACGAACCAACACGACACGATTTGACATGCAACACGACACGAACACGACACGAACACGAATTAACACGACACATTAACACAAATTTAATTATTAATGTTAATTAATTAAACAAAATTAATAATTTAAATTCAATTTATAATACTATATCATATTATTTACCATCATTTGACTCATATTGTTCTAATTTAATTATTATTTAGTAATTTTTTTCCTTTACTTTAATTTTTTAATATTTTTTTAATTTTAAAAATAATAAATAATATGACACGATGTGACACGACTAACACGACGTGTCAACACGACACGACACGATCGTGTTAGTCGTGTCGTGTCAGAATGCGTGTCGTGTTGCCTATCCTCACCATTTAACACGACACGACACGACACGATTAAAAAAGTAGTTCGTGTCAACACGACACGACACGAGACTCTAACACGATCGTGTTTGACACGACACGACACGACACGCACGATTGGAGAACCCTACTCTATGCGGCGATAGACCTGAAAAATTGAAATAGCCAAAGGGAGTGTACTAAATTGAAAGATTTTATTGCCAATTTATATCGCCCAACCTTGCATTCTTAATCTCTAAAAAGAAAGGCTCAAAAGACACAAATATTCAACTAAATTTGGAATTGAGGCTATTCTATTCAAGTGTTAATAGTATAAATAATAGTTAAATATTTTAATTTTTTGTCATACTATAAATAATAGTTTAATAACAACAATATAGTCAAACTTGAACTTTAATATATAATTTTTTAAGTAAAAAATTGTTTTCAACGTATAATCATATTAACATTTATAAATATCAACATAATTTATGTATTTTATAAATTATATAATAATGTATGCAACATTCAAATTAATTTCTATTTTTTTTATTCGACTAGTATTTATATTCAATTTTATCTAGTTTAGTTATCCAAAAATTCAGAAAATTGGAAATTCATTTTTATAATTCTTAATATTCAATTTGTATCTACATGCAAAATTATGTGAAAATTAAAAACGACACAAGGTTTTTTTTTTTTTTTTGGGGGGGAGGGGGTGTGGGTACTTGCTGGGCCAGCCATCAATCATCAATCATCAATGAGACTAATCAAATCACACTCAATTGCATCATTGCATGTAGAAGCCAATTCTTCATTCTTCAGTTCCCAACCCGGCGAGGTCCATGCTCGATGCTCATCCTCATGCTCTCAATCGGCGATGAAAAGATCCCACCTTTCTCTCCACTCCCACAACCTCCTCTCTCTTAAAACCCTCTCGACCACCTCTCATTCCCTTTCCTCAGTCGCTCTTTTCTGGGACCTCAAATCCAAACCCCCAACAACCTCTTATCGCCACCTGTCACTGTACGACGTGGCCGTGCGCCTCCGCCTCACCACGGCCTCCTTCGGCCATCTCCTTTCTCCTTCCATCGCCTTCTCTTCCTTTCGTCGCACTTCCCCTTCGCCACCTCTCCAGCCCCCTTTCCCTTGTCGCCTCTGCGGCCGCACCTTTCCCTCCTCCCAAATTCTGATTCATCATTTCACCTCTGTGCACTCGCCTGAGCACGAGAGACGATTGCGACGACTTGAATCTGCCACTGGCCGTCGATGGTCGGTTCTCTCCGGTCAATTATCGGTGAATCTGTCTAGATATGAGAAGGCACACAAAGAGCTATTGGGTCGGTGCGAAAACTCTACTGATGAGGTTCAGAGGGCTGGGTTTAGGGTTTTAGAGGGTGGGGATAAGACTTTGCATGTTTGTGAGGAATTGGAGAATCGGCGGGTTAATTGTGCCGTTATTGTATCGGATGATTTGGAATTTGTTTGTGTTTTAAGGGAAATGAAGCAGAAGGATGTGAAGAGTGTGGTGATCGGAGAATTGAAAGGAGATGATGGTATAAAGAGGCATGCAAATGTGGGGTTTTGTTGGAGAGAGGTGTTGGCTGGGAAGGTGAAAGAGGAGGGGCCGAAGGTGGTTTCGAAATGGAGAGAAAAGGAGTTACTGGAGAGGTTGGAATGGAGATATAAGCCGAGCCAAGATGATGCAGAAGAAGGTTTGACCTGGGATACTGGAGAGGAGATGGCAAAGCAAAAGCCTTGGTGGAAACTTGACAATAATGGTAGTAATCAGGAATGCTTGTAAGGTGTTTGATGAAAATCCTGTAGAAATATACCCACAAAATTTTGTGCAAGCTCCTTTTTGTCTGGTATAATATAAAATATATAAACTTTGATAGTTCATTTTGGGCAGTGTAATTAATTGAAAATGCCGGAGCTACAAAAAGCAGGTGGAAAAAAATATTTATTTCATTGTTCGTTTCCTGCTTTTTGACCTGGGATACTGGAGAGGAGAAGGAAAAGCACAAGCCTTGGTGGAAGCTTGATAATAAGGTTTGTAATCAGGAATGCTTGTAATGTATTTGGTGACAATCCTGGAGAATTATACCCACTAAATTTTGTGCAAGTTCCTTTTTTCTTTTTTCTGGTATAAAATATGTAAACTTTAATACTTAATAGTTCATTTTAGTCAGTGTAATTAGTTGACAAAGCTGGAACCACAAAGAGCAGTTTTGGAAACTCTTTCTATTTGATTTATTTTTTCCTCCCTACAGTTTGCAGTTTTCTTCTTAGTACACAGTTAAGCTTTATCATTGCGCATTTTTATCCAGATAACTCAATAGATGGTACTTAAAGTTCGATAAATATACGAAATTATCAATACTAAAGATTAATCTGATATACTGCCACCGGTAAAATTGCAGACCTATGATTCTAAACAATGTATTGAAAGTGCTTGGAGGATTATATGTACGGTTGCCCCACTCTAGTGTTATTTGGTAATTTTGTCCAAACTGAGAAGACCCTAACGCTATTTTTTTTTTTTAAGAGTAGGTAGAACTCAAATTATTTTTCCAGTTCATGGCGCACTAAAATAATGACCCAAAACCGTTGATGATGGAGAGTGGTGGGCTACTTGTTTTTTGTTTTTTGTGGGCTACTTGGGATGTCGGGTTTAGCGAGTTTAGCGAGTTTAGTTGGATTCCCTCGAAAATCTCATTCCCTCACTATTCTACCTCGAAATTTCAAAAAGTATCTCGAAAATTTCAAAAAATACTAACCTTACACCACTAACCCTACTAACCTCATGCGTGCTAAACACACCATTAATATTGTCCTTGGAAAAAGAATGTGCCATTTACAATATAATTTCATCATTTTAAAAAACCAAGGCAACTGTGTTTCCCTATTCCTACTTTCCGTAAAGAAGACTATAAGAAAAATGAAAAAAAAAAATTTAAAACGTACTTTATAGCAATATCAATTGTGTTTGCAACAAGGTCATTGTCGTTTATTTTGTTTCTAATTACTAAATGTGCTTTTATTAGAACTATCTACTCTAACAAGCACAACTATATAATAGTGTATTCTTTTTTTTTTCGATAATAAACTTGCCCGTGGGCATATAAAAGTGTATTCTAGGCTTCTAGCTATAGTCCAAACTGCCAGATCTAGCAATAGCCACTACAACATAAATTATTTTTAGAGACGCTCCCTTTAGAGGCGGTTTTCCATAAACCCGTTTCTAAAAATCACTAGTGGCATTTTAGAAATTTTTGTCGATTATTTTTAGAGGCGGTTTTTAACAAAAACCGTTTCTAAACTTTTTTGCCAAAAATAAAAAAAAAAAAACAAAAAATGGCTGTTTATATTTAGAGGCGGTTTTTTTTTAAAAACCGCCTCTAAAATTGAAGGTCAGAAATTTTTCTCATTTTTAGAGGCGGTTTTTAACAAAACCCGCCTCTAAAAATATGTATTTTTAAAGGCGGTTTTTTATAAAAAACAGCCTCTAAAAATACATATTTTTAGAGGCTGTTTTTTGTTAAAAACCGCCTCTAAAAATATGTATTTTTCTCTAAAAATATGTATTTTTAGAGGCTCTTTTTTATAAAAAACCGACTCTAAAAATGCTGAATTTGATTTTTAATTTATTATTTTAAAAAATAAATTAAAAATCAGAAATTGATTTTTAGAGGCGGTTTTTAACTAAAAACCGCCTCTAATAATCATAATCCGATTTTTAAAAAATTTTTGATGATAAAAAATATTCAATTATGTAAAATAGTAATAATATAAAATGTTAAAAATTATTTAACTATTATAAATAGTGAAAATATTTGATGTTCAAAAATATTTGACGTTAAAAATAGTTCAAATATAAATTATTTAAGTAATTAAAAAAACAGTAAATAAATTAAAAATCAGAAATTGATTTTTAGAGGCGGTTTTTAACTAAAAACCGCCTCTAATAATCATAATCCGATTTTTAAAAAATTTTTGATGATAAAAAATATTCAATTATGTAAAATAGTAATAATATAAAATGTTAAAAAATAATTTAACTATTATAAATAGTGAAAATATTGAACTAAAAATATTCAAGTATTAATAATACTAAAAATATACAATGTTAAAAAAATATTGAACTATTAAAAACACTAATATATTTGATGTTTAATAATTTTTTACCATTAAAAATAGTTAAAAAGTCCTTATGTGGAAAATAAAAGAACTCTAGTGTTATGTCATTAATATTTTTCAAATTATAGATGTGCCACTCTAGTTAGATAAATGCCACTCTATTTTCTTTTTCAAAAGTCCAAATTTCTCTCATTAGATCAAATCATTACAAAAATGAAAAGGAACTTATCGATAAGAAATGAATTTTAAAAATTTTTAAATAAAAAAATTAAAATTATTATAGTTAATAGAACTCTTTCTAAATGAGACAACATCATATGACATTATAAATAGTGTATTCTTATTTATAAAATTATTATGATTTTAGTTCTACATGTAAGGTTAGCTAGTCAAATTAATTACTATATATGCATGCATAATGAAGCAAGCTAGCAATAATTAATTTTGATTTAAAAAACTAATAAAAATCTAAATTGTTAAACAATCATGGCCCTCAATATACTTGTAGGAGTCATGTATGAACTTTGCTCGACGTGTTGTACTTTGCTTGATATGTTGTATAAATCTTTTTAAGGTAATCTCAATATATCATTTTCCATAAAAGATATAAAATAAAATAATTAACCAATCATTATAAATACATAGTCCAAAATTTAGATACCATTTAATTATTTATTTCCACAAATGACTAAACATTTGACCTTTTCAAATGGGTCATTCGTATATGTTTCCAAAATGATACAATTTCATAATATACTTACATTATTAAACACATCTCTGGTAATAATAATAATAAAATGAATATTTCATGTTCATATGTTATATATATTAAAACCAATAAAATCATCTTATATATTATGATTAATTCTGCAAAAAATAATTTAAGATTTTTTTCCTTTTTAAGATATGTAATAGATTGTTAGAATTATATGACATATTTTATGAAAACTTTATGTGATGTTTAGGTTTGAAAACTTTATGAAAAATTCTAAGTAGTTTTATGTGATGTTTAGGTTTGAAAACTTTCAAAGTAGATTTTGGAGGTTCAGACAGCGTTTTTTGGCCCCGAAAATGGTCGTTACGGGGTAGTGGTCATATGCCCAAAACGGACGTTCCTATCAAAAGTTAAGCCTCCTTGAAGTCATAGTGTTCCAAAATATCGATTTTTTAAATGTTTTCTTTCATCTCTCTTATATGTATATATAATATATTGAGCTACTCGTCGTGAATCATAAAAAATATTTAACTATGTAAAATAATAATAATATAAAATGTTAAAAAATATTTAACTATTATAAATAGTGAAAATATTTGATGTTCAAAAATATTTGATGTTAAAAATAGTTCAAATATAAATTATTTAACTAATTAAAAAAACAGTAAATAAAAAAATTAATTAAAAATCAGAAATTGATCTTTAGAGGCGGTTTTTAACTAAAAAACCGCCTCTAATAATCATATCCGATTTTTAAAAAAAATTTCATGATAAAAAATATTCAACTATGTAAAATAGTAATAATATAAAATGTAAAAAAATATTTAACTATTATAAATAGTGAAAATATTTGATGTTGAAAAATATTTGATGTTAAAAATAGTTCAAATATAAATTATTTAACTAATTAAAAAAACAGTAAATAAAAAAATTAATTAAAAATCAGAAATTGATCTTTAGAGGCTGTTTTTTAACTAAAAAACCGCCTCTAATAATCATATCCGATTTTGAAAAAAAATTTCATGACAAAAAATATTCAACTATGTAAAATAGTAATAATATAAAATGTAGAAAAATATTTAACTATTATAAATAGTGAAAATATTTGATGTTCAAAAATATTTGATGTTAAAAATAGTTCAAATATAAATTATTTAACTAATTAAAAAAACAGTAAATAAAAAAATTAATTAAAAATCAGAAATTGATCTTTAGAGGTGGTTTTTAACTAAAAAACCGCCTCTAATAATCGGAAAATAAAAAAATAGTTAAAAATAGTTAAAATATAAAATATTTAACTAATTAAAAAATAGAAAATAAAAAAATATATATTAAAAATCGGAATGGAATTGATCTTTAGAGGCGGTTTTTAACTTAAAAACGGCCTCTAAAGGTCAAACAAAAAAAACACCGATGTTATCTTTAGAGGCGGTTGTTAGCTTAAAAACCGCCTCTATAAATAGATTCCGGTTTTTTTTTAAACGTTCAAAGCTATGCTTTCCTATTTGAGCTCCATTCTCTACTGATGCCCCATCTATCTATCTACACATATCTTCCATTCCTCTCTGACCTCTACTTCCTTTCACAAATAAGTATCAAACTGCGTTTCATTTTCATTTGCATTGTTATACTTGGCGTGCTCCTACCATAGAGAATTGTTATGATATGTTTCGGCTAAGCTTGAAACAAAGACTGTCAAGTACTTCTTTTTAGTACTCCTTAGTACTCCTTTTTAGTACTCTTTTTAGTACTCTTTGATTGCTTACATTTTTTCTTTTTCTTTTTTCAAATTTCTTAGAATATTCATTTATTTGTAATAAAAGCATCATAAATAATTAATAATCAGTTATTATAAAATTTTGTATGCATTTGGTAGGAATGGCAGGATTTTCCTTGGATAATTTTCCAACCAATGTGAGTCTTCTCTATGCTGTGTTGTTCTTCTTTTGGTCACTTTACTTTTATTGTTTGGGCAAATGACAGAACTATGAATTGATAAATTATTAAATATTATATGTGATCAGGTAAAGAGCTGGAGTTTGGCAAGATATGCTGAATTTGTTTTGTGCGTGTGAGTACAACGAGAAATAACCTACAATTTGAGGTTAGCATTGATATTTGAATTGGCTCCTATCATGGTCTATTGTGAGGTTAGCATTGATATTCCATGGCTATTTGACAAATGAGCTGTTCCAGAAAAATGTCTTTGGAGGCCATATATAAGTGAATCACCTATAAGTTAATAACACAGTACGAAAATGTGGGACAAGTTCTGTGCTTATTAAATTGTTATGTTGATATTACAACATACAAGCTTCTTAGTGCATTCCTTTTATATGCCGACTATCCAAGTTTGTACCTCTGACATGATTTGATTGTCAAAATTATTAATGGCATATTTGTAAAAAAGATGCTAATTATTCATTTATATATATGTAACAGATGATGATGAGAAAAATGGTCGGATGTGCCAAATCCATGATTGAAGTATGGGAGAATCAGATAGCACAAGAGAAGAGCAAGCAAATTGAGCACAGTCGCTGCTTTTCCCTTTTCCCCTTTTGATTTCTGTTTTTTTTGTTTGTTTAATTGTGTCCAGGTTTTGGATCTGTTGAGGCAAAATCGATTTAGGCAAATTAATTGAACGACTTTTATGCATGTATTACTTTCAATGACTTTTGTTTGTATGATTGTTAATTATGAATTGTTTGTGCTGGTACCAATTGGTACAAAATGCTACTATTTCTAGCTAGCAAAAAATGGGGCTAGCCCCAAAATTTAAAATTAATTTTTTTAATTCTGATCTATTATTAGAGGCGGTTTTTTGTTAAAAACCGCCTCTAAAGATCATGAATTTTTTTTTTCAAATCTGTGCTATCTTTAGAGGCTATTTTTTATTAAAAACCGCCTCTAAAGATACATCTGATTAAATATTTAATCTAATTCATTTAATCTGATTCGAATATTTAATCTGATTCGAATATTTAATGTGAAATGTGATATTTTTAGAGGCGGTTTCTAATAAAAAACAGCCTCTAAAGATGTATCTTTAGAGGCTGTTTTTTTATTAAAAACCGCCTCTAAAGATACACAAATTTTCTAAAATCTGGGGATCTTTAGAGGCGGTTTTTTATTAAAAACCGTCTCTAAAGATGCAGAATTTTTTTTCCGAAACTGTCTTATTTTTAGCCACGCCATTTTTAGAGACGGTTTATTAGCCATTTTTAACGCCTCCTATTTTTAGTGACGGTGGAAAACCGGCTCTAAAAATGCTTAAAAAATCGCCTCTAAAAATGTTATGTGGTGTAGTGAGCAGATGTTTGATAGCACAAGGAAACCTTGCTTATTTTGGAGTTGCTGTGCCAACAGAGGCCTTAGATCAAATAGTCGGTTTCAACCCCGTGTAAATTCGGCCATAATAATAGAAACATTGGATCCAGTTGCATTGTTGCAATATTTGTTACTTTCAAATGCTTTTCATGAATTTTTTTTTTTAAAAAAAAACTGAAAATTCTAAAACTAAAAGGAATCAGGATCAGTTTTTGTACTTTTGTGAATATAATTCGAATTCTATAGTGTGCAGAAAATAAAAATAATAAGAATCAAACAACTTTTCATATTAAAGAAACTATTTAACAATCAGACAATGTAAATTCAGAAAAATTAACTCATCTAGTTTTGGATCCGTATCTACCTAGGTAGACCAAGGAAAGAGACGATCTTCGGCTTAAAACTGTGGATGCTGTTTGAGATTATAGAAGTTGACTAACAGAAAAATATTGCTCGAACCTTACGTGCCATCCCGGCAATCACATGATAACATGTTTCATGCTATACTAAAATAATAACGTTGTTATCCTTGCTGCGTCATCTAAATAAATCATCTCTTCTTCAAAGATTAGCTTCTTTCTCTACGGCTTCATTCAAACAATGGCCTCATCAAATGATACCCTGGCCAATTCAAATAATGTTAACTTGAAGAAATGGCGTGTGTTCTTGATCCCATATTTTGCAAGAGGCCACCTTATCCCGATGAGAGACTTCGCTGGCCTCCTTTCGGCAAACCATCCTGACATAGAACCAACCATGGTCGTTACCCCAGGCAACACCAAGTTCATCACCTCTTCACTTGGCCAATCTAATAGATCTACGCAGCATCCAGTGCAGATCCTTACTTACCCATTCCCCTTGATAGGTCTCAAGCCTGATATCGAGACAGTGGGGATCGGTAAATCGACAGATTCATCAGCCATTGATAAGGCAGTCCATATGGCCCGTCCAGGGCAGGAACAAGTTCTCCAAAAATACAAGCCTGATGCTGTGATAGCAGATGTTATGTTTCCTTGGATTGCTGCTATTGCTGCCGATCTTGGAATCCCATGCCTTTTTTTTTCGAGTTCCGGTGCCTTCCCAATCCTCATAATCAGATTCCTTCTCAAGATGAGAACATATCTAGGCATCCATGACCATGTAACTGTGTCGGGACTACCAGGCCCAGAAATACGGATGCCGGTTTTGGAGTTGCCGACATTTGTGTTTGAGAATAATAATATGCAAAAGCCAGAACGTGCTATCAAATCATGGACTGATGTCTTCGGCTTTGTAGTCAATACATGTCATGGGCTTGAACTAGAGTATTGCAATGAATTCAAAAAGACCCAAGCAAGGCGGGCCTACTTCGTGGGCCCAGTCTCGGTTTCCTGTTCCATGAATCAGCACAATGTCATAGAACGAGGAGGTGAAGGTGAAACTAACTGTTTGAGGTGGCTTGATAACAAAGAGGAGCAGTCAGTGATTTTTGTCGGCTTTGGGAGCCAGTGCTACTTCAAATCTGCACAGCTTCATGAGCTGGCTATGGGTTTAGAAGAAAGCGGACAAAATTTCCTTTGGGTTGTTAGAGGTGTCGATCAGTCGGACGAGTGGATACCCGAAGGATGGGAGGAGAGGATAGCCAACAAGGGATTAGTTGTAAGGGGGTGGGCCCCACAGTTGGCAATCCTTGCGCATGCAGCAATTGGGGCATTCATGACACACTGTGGGTGGAATTCGATTCTAGAAGGCACTGCTGCGGGGGTGCCAATGCTGACATGGCCTCTTGCATTTGAGCAGTTCATCAATGAGAAACTGCTCGTTGATGTTGTAGGTTGTGCGGCAAGACTATGGGAAGGTGGGAAGAGAAGCACAAGAGAAACAGAGAACGAGCTTGTGCCGAGTATGGTAATAGCTCATGCGGTGTCCCGTTTCATGGAGCCTGAAGGTGAACATTCTAGTGTGCATTGTAAAGCACGAGAACTTGGAGCTGTGGTCAGGTCAGCAATGGCAGATGGAGGGAGCTCTATGAGTGATTTGAGTCGTTTAATTAGTGATTTGATTAATGCAATGGAAAACAAGACATGCCAATAGTGTGCTCAACATAGATTATGCATTTTCTTTATCATTTATGGTCCAATCCATGTTTTCTATTTTTCTCCTGTTGATTAGTTTAAAAGGAGAAAATATATTGTGTCTGAAAAGAAAAAAAAAAAAAAACAGTGATTTAATTGATTTGAACTGATCTTAAGAATATGTGTGCTTGCGAGCACCCTTCATGTTGTTCTTTTAGTCCATTTGTCTTACTATATCTATTGATTTTCTTTTTTGAATTAATTTCTTTTTTTTGTATAATTTTCATGTAGCAAGAACCTAATTGCTTGAAACACAAAAAGGAAGCAAACTCAACAATATGGCACTTTCAACCCTCAATTTCACAAAAAATTCACCTAATTAAGGATAAGTAGATGAATACGCAAATTCAGGAAGAAAAACTAACTTCAGCAAAATAAGACCTTCCCCATATAATTTAGGCGGCTCATGTTCCAATTTTTTTTTTTTTTTCTGTATGGAATTTCTCCAATTCGTTCATAAAAACATTTTGTTCTTCTTCTGTTCCCGAATTATCTCCACCAGACTAGTGTTTACCAAAAACCCCCCGGTCAGACCCGACCCGCGATAAACCCGTACCGTGGACCGGACCGACCATGGATCGTGATGGATCGAGAGGTTAGCCCGGACCGGGTTTACGAAGGGTTTAGGCCAGCCTTCTTGACAAAACCCGCGTTAAACCCGTCCCGTCTTTACCCGTGGACCGACCCGGTCCGGACCATTAACCCGTTCTAAACCCGGCTTACCTGCGGCTAACCCCCACTAACCCCTAAAACCCGGGCGAAACCCGCTAAAATCCGCATTTTTCTCCCCACTAACCCCCTGACCCGTTCCCCCTTCTGGCCACGCGCCAGCCACTCCCATCCCGCCACGTGTTCTCCCTTTCTCTCTCCTCTCCGCCCAATCCCTGCCCGACACCTGTCCTCTCTCACTCCCCTCTCTCCTCCCAACGTCTCTTCTCTTCTCCCAATGACCCAATCGGCCAATCCCAGCCCGACAACGTCTACCGTCTCCTCCCATTTTTTATTTTTAAAAAGAGAAGGAATAAATGTACATTGAATGTCGAGTATCAAATTACCGTTGTATACTCTGACAAGAGAGAGAGAAAGAGAGAAATTAAATATTTCAGTTTAAAGGTCAAGCATAGTAAATTCTCCTAGAAGTACATATTATAATTTTCACCCAAAAAAATACATGATTTCGTCCACTTAATTAAAACGATAAACAACTTGGTTTTGCTTCCGTCTAGCTTCTTTATAAAGAGTGATAATATTATACCGAAAATTGTCAACTAAAATAGTGAAATTTAGATAGATTGTAAATAAATATTCGTTGTGTTATTCTTTCACCACAACTAGCTATCCATCTTCCATGTACAAATAGCGACATAGATTATTCCAACACAGTGTTCCACATGACTGTTTCGTACTTAAAACATCATTTTCTTTCAATATACAGTGTAGTGTTGATATTTAATTTAAAATAGTGCTAATAGGTGGAACATTCAGAATAATTAAATAATTTGACGATTTTTTTAAAGCAAATCATAAAAATTTATGTTAAAATAAAAAGTCGAAATGGTGATGCACATTATATAAGAAGCATTGATCCATCATAATTATAACATTCTTAGTTCGCAAGCAGATTAATTATACGCAAATTATGTGCTGCATATGATTGATGATAGCAAAAATAGATCGGATTCCAACTTCTTACACGAGAACCGTTTTAGAAAATAAGTAAATTCCAATTTGTCAATATGATAGCATGTGAGAATCAAAAAAAATTTATGACAATAATTTTTCAAAGCATTTAATGAAAAATTTTGCACATTGTCTCCTTATATTTTTCTAATTTTTTGTTCTTCGCATTAATTCAGATTGACTAAAAAAAGAAATTTTATATACGATGAAAATAATTGCATTAATGTTATTTCCATTCTAATATCCAGTTCTCTTTTCATTCTAAGCGAAGAGCTTAACTTTTTTAATTTTGAAATTCAATTGTATTCTTGATTAAATTAGATTATAATAATCAATGAACCATATTGTTTGTAAACAAGGATTGGACATATTTTTGGACTCCAAATTGGATAAACCTTTTAATTGGTGTTTTAATAAGTAGTAGGGATAATCACCTTGTCAAGACAATGGTTCATTAACGGCTGATCTGACCATTCTATTTTGTATAGGTCTTTAATTATAGATGTGTCTTAAATATCTTCTTTCATAACTTCTGTTTTCTTTATTTCAATTATTTTGCAATTATAATTTTGTTTAAATTTTTTAATAAAATTCTGTTGGTTGGATCTCGGCCTTAAAAAAATTATTATTGTTCCTTTATTTCAGGAATATTACCCTTGATTTTTCAAGACAACGTAGTAACTCTATTATATTTATATTATCTTATAATCCTTCTTTATCTTAGAATGTCAAGGAATCTATAAATTTATACCGACGCACAAACAAACTAATTTCATGAGTATGGCCTAAATTTTATTTTAGACTCACATGTTTTTTTTTTCTTATTTTTGCCGTTGAATTTAAAACAAAATTTTAAATATTTTTGGAATTAGGACCGGACCGGACCGTCCTTACCCGTGGGGGTTAGGACCGGACGGGTCTAGCAAGGGTTTGGGTTGAGATTTCTAAGATGGACTGTGATAACCCGTCCCGCGATAACCCATCGACTCGTGGAGGGCCGGACCGTCATAACCCGTGGACCGTGGCGGGTTGGACCGGACCAGCCCGGACCGGACCGTTTGGTAAACACTACACCAGACCAATCATCAACATAAATAATGCAAATTTTTTTTTCTTTTGAATTGATTCGATCCCGCATCTCTACAGTGCCGGATGATTATATTTTTATGCAATATTCAAAATAATGTATACTTATTATATTCAATTGAATGTATATTTAAAATTATCTGAAAATTCGTATCTATAATTTATGATTTATAATGTTCAATCTGTATATATTTAAAAATTATCCGGAAATTCAAAACGATACGAATACAATTTTACCATACGCAACTGTCTGCGCTCGAAACAAGCTTTTTGTTTTTCTTGGTCAATTACTTTTTGGTATTATTTTTCCGGGACGAATGACGATCACTTGACTGAATATAGAATCTAGTAACCAACTCTTCAATCTTCGACAACCGCCACCTTTATTATCAAATATTTAAAATTTCCAAGCCGGCGATGCTTCCCGTCGGCAATGAAAGTATCCCACCTTCCTCTTTATTCCTGTAACCTCCTTTGTCACAAAACCCTTTTTACCTGTCCTTCTGCTTCATCATTTCACCTCAGTGCACTCACCTGAGCAAGAGAGGCGATTTGACGCCTTGAATCTGCCACTGGCCGTCGATGGTCCATTCTCTCCTGGTCAATTGTTGGCGAATCTATCTAGATATGAGAAGGCACACAATGAGCTATTTGGTCGGTGCGAAAGCTCTACTGATGAGATTCAGAGGGCCGGGTTTAGAATTTTAGAGTGAGGGGATAAGACTTTGCATGTTTGTGATGAATTGAAGAATCGGTGGGTTAATTGTGTCGTTATTGTATCGGATGATTTGGAATTTGTTGGTGTTTTAAGGGAAATGAGGCAAAAGGATGTGAACAGTGTGGTGATCGGAGAATTGAAAGGAGATGATGGTATAAAGAGGCATGCAAATGTGAGGTTTTGTTGGAGAGAGGTGTTGGCTGGGAAGGTGAAAGAGGAGGGGCCGAAGGTGGTTTCGAAATGGAGAGAAAGGGAGTTACTGGAGAGGTTGGAATGGAGATATAAGCCGAGCCAAGATGATGCAGAAGAAGGTTTGACCTGGGATACTGGAGAGGAGATGGCAAAGCAAAAGCCTTGGTGGAAACTTGACAATAATGGTAGTAATCAGGAATGCTTGTAAGGTGTTTGATGAAAATCCTGTAGAAATATACCCACAAAATTTTGTGCAAGCTCCTTTTTGTCTGGTATAATATAAAATATATAAACTTTGATAGTTCATTTTGGGCAGTGTAATTAACTGAAAATGCCGGAGCTACAAAAAGCAGGTGGAAAAAAATATTTATTTCATTGTTCGTTTCCTGCTTTTTGACCTGGGATACTGGAGAGGAGAAGGAAAAGCACAAACCTTGGTGGAAGCTTGATAATAAGGTTTGTAATCAGGAATGCTTGTAATGTATTTGATGACAATCCTGGAGAATTATACCCACTAAAGTTTGTGTAAGTTCCTTTTTTCTTTTTTTCTGGTATAAAATTTGTAAACTTTAATAATACTTAATAGTTCATTTTAGTCAGTGTAATTAGTTGACAAAGCTAAAACCACAAAGAGCAGTTTTGGAAACTTTTCTATTTGATTTATTTTTTCCTCCCTACAGTTTGCAGTTTTCTTCTGAGTACACAGTTAAGCTTTATCATTGCGCATTTTTATCCAGATAACTCAATAGATTGTACTCAAAGTTCGATACATATACGAAATTATCAATACTAAAGATTAATCTGATATACTGCCACTGGTAAAATTGTAGACCTATCATTCTAAACAATGTATTGAAAGTGCTTGGAGGATTATATGTACGGTTGCCCCACTCTAGTGTTATTCGGTAATTTTGTCCAAACTGAGAAGACCCTAATGCTATTTTTTTTTAAGAGTAGGTAGAACTCAAATTATTTTTCCAGTTCATGGCGCACTAAAATAATGACCCAAAACCGTTCATGATGGAGAGTGGTGGGCTACTTGTTTTTTTTTTTTTTATTTTTTTTTAAGGGTACGTTTGGGATGTCGAGTTTAGCGAGTTTAGTTGGATTCCTTCGAAAATTCCATTCCCTCACTATTCTACCTCGAAATTCTAAAAAGTATATCGAAAATTCCAAAAAGTACTAACCTTACACCACTAACCCTACTAACCTCATGCGTGCTAAACACACCCTTAATATTGTCCTTGGAAAAAGAATGTGCCATTTACAATATAATTTCATCATTTCAAAAAACCAAGGCAACTGTGTTTCCCTATTCCTACTTTCCGTAAAGAAGACTATAAGAAAATGAAAAAAAAAGAATTTAAAACGTACTTTAATAGCAATATCAATTGTGTTTGCAACTCAGGTCATTGTCGTTTATTTTGTTTCTAATTACTAAATGTGCTTTTATTAGAACTATCTACTCTAACAAGCACAACTATATAATAGTGTATTCTTTTTTTTTTTCGATAATAAACTTGCCCGTGGGCATATAATAGTGTATTCTAGGCTTCTAGCTATAGTCCAAACGGCCTGATCTAGCAATAGCAGATGTTTGATAGCACAAGGAAACCTTGCTTATTTTGGAGTTGCTGTGCCAACAGAGGCCTTAGATCAAATAGTCGGTTTCAACCCCGTGTAAATTCGGCCATAATAATAGAAACATTGGATCCAGTTGCATTGTTGCAATATTTGTTACTTTCAAATGCTTTTCATGAATTTTTTTTTTTAAAAAAAACTGAAAAATCTAAAACTAAAAGGAATCAGGATCAGTTTTTGTACTTTTGTGAATATAATTCGAATTCTATAGTGTGCAGAAAATAAAAATAATAAGAATCAAACAACTTTTCATATTAAAGAAACTATTTAACAATCAGACAATGTAAATTCAGAAAAATTAACTCATCTAGTTTTGGATCCGTATGTACCTAGGTAGACCAAGGAAAGAGACGATCTTCAACTTAAAACTGTGGATGCTGTTTGAGATTATAGAAGTTTTTTTTTTTTTTTTTTTTTTTTTGAAACAAGTAGGGAGAACAATCCCTACCACTTTCCATTAAACAGAAAGCAAGAATTTGCATTACATTTTATTATATCCGAGATTATAGAAGTTGACTAACAGAAAAATATTGCTCGAACCTTACGTGCCATCCCGGCAATCACATGATAACATGATAACATGTTTCATGCTATACTAAAATAATAACGTTATTATCCTTGCTGCGTCATCTAAATAAATCATCTCTTCTTCAAAGATTAGCTTCTTTCTCTACGTCTTCATTGAAACAATGGCCTCATCAAATGATACCCTGGCCAATTCAAATAATGTAAACTTGAAGAAATGGCGTGTGTTCTTGATCCCATATTTTGCAAGAGGCCACCTTATCCCGATGAGAGACTTCGCTGGCCTCCTTTCGGCAAACCATCCTGACATAGAACCAACCATGGTCGTTACCCCAACACCAAGTTCATCACCTCTTCACTTGGCCAATCTAATAGATCTACGCAGCATCCAGTGCAGATCCTTACTTATCCATTCCCCTTGATAGGTCTCAAGCCTGATATCGAGACCGTGGGGATCGGTAAATCGACAGATTCATCAGCCATTGATAAGGCAGCCCATATGGCCCGTCCAGGGCAGGAACAAGTTCTCCAAAAATACAAGCCTGATGCTGTGGTAGCAGATGTTATGTTTCCTTGGATTGCTGCTATTGCTGCCGATCTTGGAATTCCATGCATTTTTTTTTCGGGTACCGGTGCCTTCCCAATCCTTATAATCAGATTCCTTCTCAAGATGGGAACATATCTAGGCATCCATGACCATGTAACTGTGTCGGGACTACCAGGCCCAGAAATACGGATGCCGGTTTTGGAGTTGCCAACATTTGTGTTTGAGAATAATAATATGCAAAAGCCAGAACGTGTTATCAAATCATGGAATGATGTCTTCGGCTATGTGGTCAATACATGTCATGGGCTTGAACTAGAGTACTGCAATGAATTAAAAAAAAACCCAAGCAAGTCGAGCCTACTTCGTGGGCTCAGTCTCGGTTTCCTGTTCCATGAATCAGCACAATGTCATAGAACAAGGAGGTGAAGGTGAAACTAATTGTTTGAGGTGGCTTGATAACAAAGAGCAGCAGTCAGTGATTTTTGTCAGCTTTGGGAGTCAGTGCTACTTCAAATCTGCACAGCTTCATGAGCTGGCTATGGGTTTAGAAGAAAGCGGACAAAGTTTCCTTTGGGTTGTTAGAGGTGTCGATCAGTCGGACAAGTGGATACCCGAAGGATGGGAGGAGAGGATAGCCAACAGGGGATTAGTTGTAAGGGGGTGGGCCCCACAATTGGCAATCCTCGTGCATGCAGCAATTGGGGCATTCATGACACATTGTGGGTGGAATTCAATTCTAGAAGGCACTGCTGCGGGGGTGCCAATGCTGACATGGCCTCTCGCATTTGAGCAGTTCATCAATGAGAAACTGCTCGTTGATGTTGTAGGTTGTGCGGCAAGACTATGGGAAGGATGGAAAAGAAGCACAAAAGAAACAGAGAGCGAGCTTGTGCCGAGTATGGTAATAGCTCATGCGGTGTCCCGTTTCATGGAGCCTGAAGGTGAACATTCTAGTGTGCATTGTAAAGCACGAGAACTTGGAGCTGTGGTCAGGTCAGCAATGGCAGATGGAGGGAGCTCTATGAGTGATTTGAGTCGTTTAATTAGTGATTTGATTAATGCAATGGAAAACAAGACATGCCAATAGTGTGCTCAACATAGATTATGCATTTTCTTTATCATTTATGGTCCAATCCATGTTTTCAATTTTTCTCCTGTTGATTTAGTTTTAGAAGGGAGAAAAGATATTGTGTCTGAATAGAGAAAATCAGTGATTTAATTGATATGAACTGATCTTAAGAATTTGTGTGCTTGCGAGCACCTTCATGTTGTTCTTTTAGTCCATTTGACATATTATCTATTGATTTTCTTTTTGAATTAATTTCATTTTTTTTTGTATAATTTTCATGTAGCAAGAACCTAATTGCTTGAAACACAAAATAGAAGCAAACTCAACAATATGGCACTTTCAACCCTCAATTTCACAAAAAATTCACCTAAATAAGGATTAGTAGATGAATACGCAAATTCAGGAAGAAAAACTCACTTCAGCAAAATAAGACCTTCCCCATAGAATTTAGGCGGCTCATGTTCCAATTTTTTTATTTTATTATTATTTTTTTTTCTGTATGGAATTTCTCCAATTCGTTCATAAAAACATTTTGTTCTTCTTCTGTTCCCGAATTATCTCCACCAGACCAATCATCAACATAAATAACGCAATTTTTTTTTTTTTTTGAATTGATTCGATCCCGCATCTCTACAGAGCCGGATGTATTATATTTTTATGCAATATTCAAAATAATGTATACTTATTATATTCAATTTAATGTATATTTAAAATTATCTGAAAATTCGTATTTATAATTTATGATTTATAATATTGAATCTGTATATATTGGAAAATTATCCGGAAATTCAAAACGATACAAATACAATTTTACCATACACAACTGTCTGCGCTCGACACAAGCTTTTTGTTTTTCTGGGTCAATTACTTTTTGGTATTATTTTTCCTGGACGAATGAGACGATCACTTGACTGAATATAGAATCTAGAAACCAACTCTTCAATGTTCGACAACCGCCAGCTTTATTATCAGATATGTAAAATTTCCAAGCCGGTGATGAAAATATCCCACCTTCCTCTTTATTCCTGTAAGTTAACCTCCTTTGTCTCAAAACCCTTTTTACCTGTCCTTCCCCTTCCTCTGTCACTCTCTTCTGGACCTCAAATCCAAATCCTGATTCACCATTTCACCTCACTGCACTAGCCGGGGCACAAGTGACGATTGTAACGCCTCGACTCAGCTACCAGCCATCGTCATTCCATTCTTTCTGGTCAACTATCCATAAATCTTTCCAGATATGAGAAGGCGCATAGAGAGCTTTTCGGTCGGTGCGGAAACTCTAATGATGAGGTTCAGAGGGCCGGTTTAACGTTTTAGAGGGAGGGGATAAGACTTTGCATGTTTGTTATGAATTGGAGAACTAGTGGGTTACTTATGCTGTTATTGTTGTACCAGATGATTTAGAATTTGCTAGTAGGGAAATGAGACAGAAGAATGTGAAGAACGTGGTGATCAAATAATTGAAAGGGGATAATGGTATAAAGAGGCATGCAAATGTGGGGTTTTGTTGGAGAGAGGTGTTGGCTGGGAAGGTGAAAGAGGATGGGCCAAAGGTGGTTTCACAATGGAGGGAAAAGGAGTTACTGGAGAGGTTGGAATGGAGATACAAGCCAAGCCAAGATGATGCAGAAGGAGGTTTGACCTGGGATACTGGAGAGGAGAATGAAAAGCACAAGCCTTGGTGGAAACTTGACAATAATGGTAGTAATCAGGAATGCCTCTAAGGTGTTTGATGAAAATCCTGGAGAAAAATACCCACAAAATTTTGTGTAAGTTCCTTTTTTTTTTTCTGGTATAAAAGATGTAAACTTTAATAGTTCATTTTAGTTAGTGCAATTAATTGAAAATGCTTGAGCCACAACAAGGTGGAAACAATCAAACAAGATCTATTTCATTGTTCTTTTCCTGCTTTTTGCAGTTTTCTTATTAATGCTCAGTTAAGTTTTATTTTGGGGATTTTTTATGACCATAGATGGTTTAATGTTTGATACATATACTAGATTATTGATAGTTTGGTACTAATCTGATATACTGCCACTGGTAAAATTGTAGACCTATCATTTGCTAAATAATGTAATGAAGTGCTCGGAGTGTTATAACACTGTAGCACCATTCTACTGTTATTTTGTATCTTGTCCAAACAGGAAAGACCCTAATGCAAATATATACATAGTGACAACTGTATCATTTTGGTTCATTTTAGTTACTGTAATTAGCTGGCGGAGCTAGAAACCTGGAACCATAAAAAGCATGTGGAAACTATTTTTAGTTTGATGTTGTTTTTTTAATTTCCTGCTCTTTTGCACTTTTGTTATTAGAGCTCAGTTAAGCTTTAGTATTGAGCAGTACTTATGGCCGAATAAATCAAAAGATGGCACTTAAAATTTGATACATCTGCTAGGTTATTGGTACTAATTTGATATACTTCCTCTGGTAAAAAATACAGCAGACCCTAATGCATTTTGTCAAAAGTCAAAACAGACCAGACCCTTAATGCTAAAATTAAACAAAAAAATGGAAAAAATGTATGACAGGACTCAGCTTGTTTTTCCAGTTTACCGGACGATAAGATAATAATCCAAAACCAAGTAAACTGTGTTTCTGAATTCCCATTTTACATAAAACCAATACAATCTCCATGTCCATAGACATAACAAAAGAAAGAGGGAAAAAAAAATTAAAAGAACTTTCATGCAATACCACGTGTGTTTGCAACTCAGGTCAGTTTCTTTTATTGAACAAGAAGCTTTATTTTGTTTCTAATTAAACATACTTTCATTAGATCTACTCTAACAAGGCACAACTATATAATAGTTCTAAGTGTATTATATTATTACAATAAATTTTTAGTCGTTATAAATAAGCCCAAACGGCCTGATCTAGAAATAACAGATATTTGATGCCTCTGCAGATATAAAAAAAATAATAAATCATGCTAGATTAAGAAATACACGTTTTTCTGCAGAAAACCATGGTTGCTATTTGAGGTAGAAGTTGACTAACAAAAAAAATATTACTTGACATCCTGGCAATCACATGACAACATATTTTATTATACTATAAGTATATAAAATAATAACCTACTTATCCTTACTTAAGTAACTAAGTTCTTCAATTCTTACCGTCTTTCTCTACAGCACATTGAAATCAATGGCTTCATCAAATGATATCCTGATCAATTCAAATAATGCAAGCACCAAGAAGTGGCGTGTGTTTTTGTTCCCATATTTTTCAAGAGGGCACCTCATTCCAATGACAGATTTTGCTGGCCTCCTTTCAGCATCCCATCCTGACATAGAACTGACCATGGTCGTTACCCCAGGCAACACTAAGTTCATCACCTCTTCACTTGGAAAATCCGATAACTCTACTCAGCAACAAGTGCAAATCCTCACCTACACATTCCCCTCGATAGGTCTCAAGCCTGATGTGGAGACTGTTGGGATTGATAAATTGGTAGAGTCATCGGCCATTGACCAGGCAGTCTATATGGCCCGTCCAAGTCAGGAACAAGTTCTCCAACAATACAAGCCTGATGCTGTTATCGCAGATATAAAGCTCCCGTGGATTGCTGTTATTGCTGCCACACTTAGAATCCCATGCCTTTTTTTGGCAACTAGCGGCGCATTCCCTAGTCTCGCATACAAATGTCTTTCCAGGATGCCTGCAAATATAGGCCTCTATGACCATGTAACTGTATTGGGACCACCAGGTCCAGAAATACGGATGCCGGTTTTGGAGTTGCCGCCACTTGTGTTTCAGGATTATGCACAATATGTTGAACGTATGCAGAAAATTTTGGATGATGCTTTTGGTATTGTGGTCAATACATTTCGTGATCTTGAATTAGAGTACTGCAATGAAATGGAAAAGGGCTTAGCAGGACGGGCCTACTTTGTGGGTCCAGTCTCGATTTCTTGTGCCAGGGATCAGCGTAGCACCTTAGAACGTGGAGGCCAAGGTGAAACCGGTTGTTTGAGGTGGCTTGATAACAAAGAGGAGCGGTCGGTTATTTTTGTCAGCTTTGGGAGCCAGTCCTACTTTAATTCTGCACAACTTCATGAACTTGCTATGGGTTTAGAAGAAAGTGGACAAAATTTCCTTTGGGTTGTTAGAGGTGTCGATAATTCGGAGGAGTGGATACCAGAAGGATGGGAGAAAAGGATAGCTGAAAGGGGATTTGTTTTAAGGGGTTGGGCCCCTCAAGTGGCAATTCTTGCACACACGGCAATCGGGGCATTTGTGACACACTGCGGGTGGAATTCAATTCTAGAAGGCACTGCTGCAGGAGTGCCAATGCTAACATGGCCCCTTGCATCTGAGCAGTTCATCAATGAGAAACTGCTGGTGGATGTGGTTGGTTGTGCTGTGAGGCTGTGGGAAGGAGGGAAGAGAAGCACAAGAGAAACGGAGAGTGAGCTCGTGCCAAGAACTGTAATAGCTCATGCTGTATCCCGATTTATGGAGCCTGAAGGTGAGTATGCTAGTGTGCATTGTAAAGCACGAGAACTTGGAGCAGAGGCCAGGTCTGCAATGGCTGAGGGAGGGAGCTCTATGAGTGATTTGAGTCGCTTAATTAATGATTTGATTAATGCAATGCAAAGCAAAACATGCCAATAGAAGTTCCCATGGAGAACGCATTTTCCTGTAGGTTAGTTTCAGTTGGGGAAATTTTGTGTTTGTAAAGAAAAATTTATGGAGTTACTGGAGTGGTTGGAATGGTCCGAATTGAGTTATGAGCTGGGCCAAGATGATCCAGAAGAATTATTTATACTGGAGAGGAGAAGGCAAAGCGCATGCCTTGTTGGAAGTAATCAGGAATGCCTTGTGTAAGTTTGTTTTCTATTCTGGTTGTAAAATATGTAATTTTATTAGCATCTGTTGTATTATTTAGGTTCAGTTTAATCACTTTGGTTAATTGGTGAAGCTGGAACCACAGAAAACTGGTAGAAACTATTTTTAATTGATTTTTTTTTTAAGAATAAAATTAGAATTAGTTATTTGGAGTATAAAATATTATTCCTAAACGATGAAAAATAAACTTTTTGGGATTTATAGTGTTATTTTTAAGTGCTCCCACAAAAAATGAGCGGTCGGTTATTTTGGTCTGACATCTCTCGCTGAGCAGCAGACCTTGCTAATTTTAAAGTTGCTACTCTTTGCGCGACCAATAGGCAATAGAGCCCTCAGATCAAGTTGTCGGTAGATAAGAAAGAAAACAAAAAACTTTCAGCCCATGTAAATAATTTCAATAAAATTGTGCGAACAAAGAATAAAAAAAATGACGAACCCAAGAACTATTAACATTAAATGAAAAAGTTTGACAGTCCGAAAATTCAAATTTTGAAAAATTACTATTTTTTTCATTTCTCTCTCAATACATAAAACAGCTCTAAGACTATTTTTTATTGGATCCGCATCTACCTAAATAGATGTTGTTTGAGCCAGAAGTTTACTAACAAAAATATATCACTCGAACCTTACAAACCATCCTGGCAATCACATGATAATATATTTAATAATGCTAATATATTATAACGTAGTTATCCTTGTCGCGTCATCTTTGAATTAAATACATCTTCACTTCTTCAATCTTTACCTTATTTCTCTACTGACTCACATCAATGGCCTCATCAAATGATTTCTTGATCAATTCAAATATTGTAAACACAAATAAATGGCGTGTGTTCTTGTTCCCATTTTTTGCAAGAGGCCACCTCATCCCAATGACAGATTTCGCTAACCTCCTTTCGACATCCCATCCCGACATTGAACCAACCATGGTTGTTACCCCAGGCAATACTAAGTTTATCACCTCGTCACTTGGCAAATCCAATAGCTCTACTCAGCAACCAGTAGTGCAAATCGTCACCTACCCATTTCCCTCGATAGGTCTCAAGCCTGATGTCGAGACTATTGGGATCGGTAAATTAGCGGAGTCATCAGCCATTGACGGGGCATTCCATATGGCCCGTCCAGGTCAGGAACAAGTTATTCAACATTACAAGCCTGATGCTGTAATAGCAGATATGAAGTTCCCGTGGATTGCTGCTATTGCTGCCGAACTTAGAATCCCATGCCTTTTTTTCACATGTAGCGGCTCCTTCAGTATTCTCTTGTATAGATGTCTTTCAAGAATGCGTGCTAATGTAGTAGGCCTCCATGATCATGTAACTGTGTTGGGATTACCAGGCCGAGAAATACGAATGCCGGTTTTGGAGTTACCGCCATTTGTGCTTGCAGAAGAGAACAATTATGCACAATATGTCGAACGTATGATGAAAACATTGGGTGATGCTTTTGGTGTTGTGGTCAATACATATCGCGGGCTTGAATCAGAGTACTGCAAAGAATTAGAAAAGACCCTAGCAAGACGGGCCTACTTTGTTGGTCCAGTCTCAGTTTCTTGTGCTACGGATCAGCATAGCGTCTTAGGCCGTGGAGGCGAAGGTGAAACTGGTTGTTTGAGGTGGCTTGATAAAAAAGAGGAGCGGTCGGTTGTTCTGGTAAGCTTCGGGAGCCAGTCCTACTTCAGATCTATGCAGCTCCATGAGTTGGCTATGGGTCTAGAAGAAAGTGGACAAAATTTCCTTTGGGTTGTTAGAGGTGTTGATCAGTCGGAGCAGTGGATGCCTGAAGGATGGGAGGAGAGGATAGGGGACAGGGGATTAGTTGTAAGAGGGTGGGCCCCACAAGTAGCAATCCTTGCTCATGCTGCAATTGGGGCATTTGTGACGCACTGCGGGTGGAATTCAATTCTAGAAGGAACTGCTGCTGGATTGCCAATGCTGACATGGCCCCTTGCACACGATCAGTTCATCAATGAGAAATTGCTGGTGGATGTAGTTGGTTGTGCTGCAAGGCTATGGGAAGGAGGGGAGAGAAGCACAACTGATATGAAGAGTGAGCTTGTTCCGAGAACGGTGATAGCTCAAGCGGTGTCCCGATTCATGGAGCCTAAAGGTGAGTATTCTAGTGTGCATTGTAAAGCACGAGAACTTGGAGCAGTTGCCAGGTCAGTAATGGCAGAGGGAGGGAACTCTGTGAGTGATTTGAGTCGTTTAATCAGTGATTTGATTGATGCAATGCAAAGCAATACGTGCCAATAGAAGTTTCCAGTAGCGTGCTCAACACAGAGACTGCATTTCGTAATCCATTCTTGTTGGTTTAATACTTGAAAGGCTATATGCTAGGTTTTCTGCGTACCGGGCCAATCTGAGGACGTGGCATTTTGGGTTCAGTTAGATATTAGGCTTTAGATTTTGGAAACGGATTTATGGACTTGTTGGTTCTCTATTTTTTTTTTTTCAATTATGTACTTCTATTATGAAAAAAAAAAAAAGAGAGTGCCTTTTCTTTATGATTTTTGGTACCTGCTTTCTATTTTGCTCCTCTAGGTTAGTTTCAGTTGGGGAAACCGGAAACTTTTGTATATGAAAAGAAAAAACAAAAATCCAGTGAGTTAATAAAGAGTAACATCAAATTGAAGAATTTAACATACAAATTTTGACAGTAATTTCTAAAATTACACTAAGAGATCCGAATTTGACTTCTTGACTGAAATTCCGAAGCGAAGGCTTTACAAATTTTGCAAAATTTATTCGAGATTTGAAACTTCCTCCTATTCAATTATCAAATTTCATAATTTTGACTTCTCTATTGCTAATGACAAGGCTTTATCTTGGCTTGAATGTTTCTTTTAAGTTCACAACCCTGCAAAATTATGCTGATGCTGAATGATTTTCATAGTACTTCTTAACAGCGCATAGCGCTGATTTGCTGCTCCGGTGACACAGTAAGGTTAAGGTATATGCGCACAAAAAGTTAGGAAAAGTTTAAAGCAATTTGGGCTGGCTGCTAGTGAATTTCAAAAAGAAATAAGAGTATCCGACAAGCCTATTCATGGAACACTGCAAAAGGGTCAATATGCTTTTTGCATATTTGATTAAAAATAAATTGGCAGCAATAGCACGGTAGCAGTAATGCAGTATTATACAACAACATCAACCTTGTCAAAAATTCGTTCAATAATATTTAGGCCCACAGAAAATTTGCATTAGAAATTATTGTGCTTCATCCAAGAGTGTAAAATGGCCCATAATTGTTTAGCACTAAATTTGGGCTTAGTGATATGTACGCAAGTTCATTACTTCTCTTGCCTTTCTATCAGTTAAGATCCTCAACAGATGTGAAATAGCATCATGTTATTAATAATCATGTTTGTACAATAAATTCGATCGTCGATAGTTATATATATTCCTTTTGGTGCTTATTAAATATATGTGGTGTAATGTTCTAGTACAATTTAGAGCTTATATATACTATTTCTTTTTCTGACACAAATTAGAAATTTACAATTATTTGAAGAAGGCTAATGCCATATCTAATTATTCACTACTGGCTATTGATACCGCCACTCGTCATTGGTATGACAGTATGAAATCTTCTTTTTCTGTCACGATTTCGGTGCAAGCCTAATGACAATGAACATTTTTTTGATGAACATTGTCAATGAACATTTTAAATGTGATTTACATTTACTGATTGGCAGAATTAATTACAAACCATATAAATTAGTAAACACAATATATTTGACCCTCTAAATGGTGTGTCGTGGAATTAGGGGAGAAGTTGGAGGGAAGAAAAAGAAAAATATAGAAATCGGAGGAGACAGATCACATGTCACAATGAGGATTTAGGAGAAATAAAGCATGAATTCATTATTTAAATTTTATAATTTTTTTGAGGGTCTAAAATTTTATAATTTAAAGTGACCATATTTTACATACAATATTTTCACTGATATTTTTTTTGTTATGTAGCAAAATCATGCTCAAAAATATTGTCGATATGGTGATAAAATTCGTGCTTAATAAAAATTTACTATTGTGACTATCAATTAGTAAATTAATTTCTGCCCATTCCATCAAACCAGTACAGAACCGTAGCAGTTAATTTATATCAGAAAACAAGGGGCTGGTCACAAGAGAATACTAGCATATATATCTTTTTTTTTCCTTTTTTTTAATATAATTATTTTATTTTTGGAAAGGTTCCGTTAGGCACTACCAACATCACTACATCAGCATATCACTGTGAACAAGCTAGCTTATGCCTGTATATAATGTCCCCGTTCACAAGGGACATGGCATCTCACAGCAATGCATGCCATTTAAACAGTAGGCTCTATATCAAATACAAAAAACAGTCACTTAATTTACCTTCTCATTCAACCATCTAAATATTTCAATTAGTCGCTTTCGCTTACAAAGCCCATGACGCGCAATCCCACGGCCTTGGCCGAGTACAATTTTTCACATACCAGTTCTCATCCAATATTCAAAGACCAGCATTGAGACTAATTAAAGGCATTAGTCCAGAGGCAGAGTCGTACTGATTGAGGAAAAGCTTAGGTTGTCTCATTCTCCTTGCGAGGAGCTTCTGATCTGCAACTACAAGCTTTTCCCATTTCTAGTACCTCTGAACTTGGATTTTTCTTCATGCTTTTCATTTTTTGAGGAGTTTTTCCTCTTATTGTTTATAGGTATAGGCGTATTCGACAGATGCCTGTAATGGGGGTTGATGACCAGATAATAATCTCAGGTCTGAAACTGCATCGAAGGGAAAATAGTAGTATAGAATAATTAAGACCGTTAGTTCATGAAAATATTAAAAATGTGTGCAACTTTGCGTATGTAATTAAGAGTTATTTATAAAATCTTCTTCTTACAATAAAAATTTTTCGTTTAATCCTAAAATCAGATGTCAGGCCTGAAAATTCTTGGCTGGCTTCAGGAGATATGGATGGGTATTAATCCGATTAACTCATTATACTTATATTTTACTTAAAAAAAAAATCAATTTGAAAGTTCAACTCTCTTTTCATTTTTTCCCCGAACAGTCTGACAAGTGGCAAATCAGTATTTCTTAAATAAAATTATATATATAGACCATATATTTCAGACTGCTAAAAATAATAAAATATCCTTACCATATACTGAGAACATGTATTATGGTTTATGGATTTCATGTTAAAAAATAAATGGAGATAGCGGCTGCCAAACAAATAATCTTGAATATTGAAAAATTATGTGCTAGAAAGAGAACAGTTATGCATCCCTCGTGACAATTTTAAAATATAACTGTGCAAACAAACATAGGTTTACCTGATTTGACATTGTATTGGAAAATTCAGCTGTACTGCAATTGAAATGGCACGAATCAGTAGTTAAAGTGCTCAATTTCTTTAACTAATTTACTCTACTAGTTTTAGCGAATTGTCTACAAGAAGGGAATTTCTGATGCCCAAAAATCGTGAAAATTTAAAAACCTCAACAACATGATTCCGAATAATATTATTTGATCCTTGATTTCTTTCAAATGTCAAATTAATATTTTTGGCAAAAATTAAGGCAAATATGCAAGACAGAAATGAAAAAAGACACCTAATAAGGAAAAATCAACATATGCTTAACACTTCTCTTAACACAACCACATGAATAATAAAGACTTCAGAAATAATACATGTTGAATGTTTTCCCATATCCTCCATTCCTTCAACTGGTTGCTTTCTTGAGGTGAAGTACCATAAAAGTGAAAATCTATATCTTCTTTATTCATACAACAAAGGACCAGCATCAATAACCGATGTTTAAACAAAATTTGAAATGCCTAAAAAGAAAATTTCTTATAGGAAAACTCAAAACCTTCTTAATACTTGTAACTAGACCTCGGCCAAAAACTAAGAAGAGCTAAATACCAAGAGAAAACAGAAAGAAAGGCACAAAAACCCAACCTATCGTCTCCTGTATGAACAAACACAATTTTATTGGCCTAAAAAAAATAACAGGAGCAATGCTTCAGAAATTTTTGGTCTTCTTTAGTGTCTTAGTTGAATTTCTCTTAAATTTGGTAGGTTTAGTCGACCTTAACGATTTCTTATTCTTCCTCCCTGTATTGTGAGAACTCATATGTCCTCCTAGAGCTTGGGGATTGACAAACTCCACATTGCAGACAACACAGCGATAAACTCGAGTCACGTCAGCACCAGGAAGCACATGGCCTGCCAAAAATGCATTAATTGCCTCCCAATTTGGCTCTAGCGGGTTGACACCACTGGCACAAGAATAGTTTGTAAGATCTTGTAATGATAAATGTGAGTTTATGTTATTTGTGTCCATATAGTATGGCAAGCGGAGAGGTTCAGGAGGCATCAAAATAGGGTAATTATTTCGGAAGGTAGGACTCATAGAAATATTGTTCATTGGAGCAACTGGATGAAGAAATTGTTGGTCACGAGCTAACATGTCGCTCATCAGACCATTGTTGGTGGTGGTGATATTGAAATTGTGTAAAGGACAATGATGTGTTTGTTGCTGATGGTTGCATTGGTTAGGGAGGAACCCGTTGAATTGATTTGAATAATTATCATTCAAATCCATTGATTAATCAATCTGCCGGTTCAAGAAAAATATAAAGAAAAGAGAGAGGGAAATAAGATTGTAAGAGAGGGAACTTGATATGGACGAGATCAATGTGAAGAAGCCGGACTGATTTTATAGACAAGTAGATGAAATCTTTGTGGATCTTGAAATGTAATTTCATAGAGAATGAAGTCAAAGGGAAAACTGTGGTCGGGAATAACATGAGATTTTTCTTGCTGTTTTTGCATGCCGAAACTCCGAATTCAATGCACACAATATATAATAATACATTTTGTATGCCGGGTACTGCAAATGATTTTCTTAAGCATTCTAGGGGTGAAGAAGGAAACGCGTGAAATCTATTAAGCTGCTGCACCCATTTTAGTTTTATTTTCCTTGAGTCAGGCTATATGACTATCAATGCATACTAAATTTATATGGTAAGATCACAGATTTAATGCAGTCCTGCAACTAGATTGTGAACCCAAAAAAAAAAAGTTGATATAAAAATCTTCTCAAAGATTATATACATTTCATATATATTCCTGCAACATTATCTTTTGTCGATCTCATACAATGATATATGTCCTGATGCTTCTAATCAGATAGATTCATCCAATATTGAAAACAACACATCATTCTTTGAATATATGTGTTTATACTTTTACTTACGCCTACTGATATTCTATAGTGAATATGGATCCACTAAATCGCTACTATCACCAAGTAGTTAGTCTCTCTTTTTCTTTTTTCTTTTTTTTTAATTTTGATTACACTCATATCAGGTTTCGGCTTGTTTAATGCAATTTTGCAAAAGATACACACAGATTTTGTCAAGCAACCTATTAAATCAGTAACAGTGTGCGAAATAGGAGTTGAGCAAGACGATTGCACAAGTCCAAATTGGAGTTGGTAAATTCCTAGCACCTCCTAAAGTGTTGTTTTAACTAGCATAGTTCTATAAATTAACTTATATTCGTAATGTCGTAAAAGATCAAAAGGGGCTGTTGGAAGTTATCAACGTACCCTTCTTTCTTTGACCAGCTACGTGATGTTAAATGATGCTACTATCACATATTGTGCAAATTACATAAAATGGCAACAGCAACAATTAATCTAAATTGATATTGTAATTTTCTTTCAACACCTTCAACTTTCCAACAGGTCTTCGTCCGCTGAGAGTCATAATTTTTTTTCATATTTGCACATGCGAACTAATATAAGCTGTCATAGAATTTTGCAATTGTATTATAATATCGAGAGAATATAAATTTAAGAAATATAAAGTTTAATTGTATCATTTTATTCAGTGGGCCGAGCTACTAGCGTTTCTGCAACCCAAGTTCAAAGTGGGCCATTGAATTAAATGTATTGTGAACTATTAAAACTCTTTCTTTTCTATCTAAATTACTATTGAAACTTGTAAACAAACACATTATTAGAGAGAATAGAAAAAACTCTTTCTATTCTCCAATTAGAGAGAAACTATGTAAAGGACAATGATGTTTTTATCTCTGCGGAGAAAATTGCTGCATTATTAGTAGTGAAATTGGAGAATAGACAAAACAAAAAAGAGAGAAATCGAAGATAAGAAGGGAGTAGAGAGAACAAACACATACCTCGATTTAAGGAGAAATAAAGCCGGAATTGATTTAATTTTTTTAAAGAAAAGCTTGACAAATCAGGGATTTGATTGAGTTAAAAATTTAAAATAAGCATATTGTATAAGAGAGGCCGAAGTGGTTGTTTCACTCGACCAATTCCTTTTCATTTGACAATACTAGCAAGACTCATGAGTTGGTCCAGAAGAAGAGTCGGTACTAATTGAGGAAATTTTCCTCAGGTTATTTCATTATGCTCATGAAGAGCTTCTTTGTTAAGTAAAACTGTAAGAAAATCGATAAATCATACCGAATGCGGAAACGTGTTAGGATCTCCTCTTTATTTGGGTTTCCTCTGCACCAAGCCATCGCCGCTTGCTCTCGCTGCGCCATAGCCCCGTCTTCTACTATCGCCAGTGGAGATTGACAACAATCTCACACTATTCACAGTACAAGTGCCAGACTCGACTTCTTCTCAACATCGGAATCCTTAATCCGACTAGATGAGAAGATCTCTCTCTCTAATGGTGTTTGATCCTCAAGGAAAAGAACAAATCTTGGAGTATATGGTCTCTCTATGTCTTACACTTCTGTCTCTCTTCTGAGTTCTACTGAATTGTCTTATTAAAAGATCAGAGATTAGTGTATATATAGAGCCACATGCATCTATTCATCAGGAGATGCAAATAGAGGCTGTCAGTCTGTGGTACACGACAGAATCTCTGCGGTCCACAACAGATTCTCTGTGGTCCACAGAAACGTCTCCATTCTCCAATTTCCAACATCTCCCTCTTGGAGACGTTGATCAACATACAGTCAAGTCTTCATACTGGCAAATGGACCGTGCGACTAGCGATACCTGCAAACCTGTATCCTAGAGGAAGCCGGTTAAAGCTATCTAGGACATTTAACAAACTGTTAATTAAAGCAGTATCTCATACCCTAGGTCAATTAGATATACACCTGACTAAGCATTTCACACTCCCTCTTGGACAATGCTTAGTCCACATTACTCACATGTATTCCCAATCAATGTCCCAAATGACATAATTGGCCGCGGCGAATCACAAGTAAGTCAAATGGTGTAATCACAATTACCTTCCTTTTGCACTCATGTCACTCGATAAGAAACTGATTGCTTTCTGACAAATGTCCCGACAGACGGTATCAATGCTTCGCCATTGGTAACATAAGGAAGTAGCATACATCAGCTCCCTTTCTCATGACATAGTCAAGAGTGATAAGGGTACGTAGTTGTGAGTCTCACACAATGAGAAGGCAGGGATGACCATCTAAGTCACTTAACTCATTTCCCACGTGTCGCTAAGCACATGCAGTATGAAACGCATGCTACAGTGTTATTCTGCCATGAGCAGACGCATGTCAAACAATTTAAAAACACTGTACGAGTCTAGGTCTAGTCACAAACTATGCATCTATGGTCTAGATCGCATTCATTGTAACTAACCCTGAGTGCCTTCGCAACTACACTCCCGGAGTGTCTTGCAAGGCCACTCACCTCGGCTAATAATAGGCTACATGCATTGTGGGGAAACAATTCATGCCGACCACCACATCGTGGTCTCATCTTAGTCCTTGACTAAGGCGACATCAAGCTCTATTTGCCCCAAATGGCATCTTAGTCCCAGACTAAGCATAATTAGCTTGATAAGTCTTATCTCTGCCCGCCCCAGACGTCAGAGACCATTGCTCGTGTGAGAGAGTCAATCTCAGCCTATTGACATGCTACCATAAGTACCAGCCTCAACTCGAACAACAGTAAAATACAATTTTACTATATCCATCTTTCATGTTCAAGTTAACCAAAGAGTATCACTCTCAAGTACAATCACAACCTATGCACACTAGGTATGTACTTGATCCACGATCAACTCTAACTGTGTTATCATAAATTCATGTCTCTAATTTCATATCTGAATATGTTTGGTTCTTCTCATAATCCATAGTATGCTTCAATAGCCATACAATTACAATGAGTTGTTATCGACTCCCTCTATGTCATAACAATCTCCAATTGTATATAGAATTATACTCAACCAAACTCCTTGTAGCCATGATATCCAATCATGCTATATGCTCCACTCTCACATGAGTGGGCCGGTACTACTAAACATGCTGAATTCTCATATCCAAAATGAGAATGACTCTACATTTACTCCAACTCTACAACGAGTGAGTAAAATCTGTATTTCTTGCTACATCAAGAAATAGTATTATCAAGCAATTTACATCTCAAATGTAAACTTGGGTTTATCAAGATTTCCTCTCAATAGGCAAACCAAACACAAGTATATTGCCTTGATAAGATAGCATGTATGTACCATTCAGATATCTCAAGTCCCTCGAACTTTTCTCAAATAAGTATAGAATTGGCTTACATCTGTCATAGGGTACTGTTGTGGTCCACAACCATCTTGCTGCGATCCACAACTACCTTGTTGTGGTCCACAGTATACTCATGTTACAATCTGCAATCATACTGAAAGATGCTGTCATCCACAGAAACTTACTGTGGTCTGCAACACAATCATGTTGCGATCTATAACATGCTGAAAAAATGTTTGCAAAATACTCAAATATATTACAACACATTTTTCATAATATCTGCACTACATCCTGGATATTCTGTCACAATAGACTACATCCATCTACAGACCATAACAGATCGATGTTACTTACAAAGAACTGTTATTCCTATGGTCCATAGCAGATCATTGCCACTCGCAACAATCTGGAATTTCCAGTAGCACTTCATGAACCCTCTTACATAACAGATCTTATGGACTTAGAACATGTATCAAGACTCACACTTATGTTCTTCACACGTGTCATTTGGATTGCGTACCATGCAACCAAATATCATACAGATATGTCCTAGTCTCTCGTATAATAACAAGAAACATGCCGGAACAATCTCTCAAGTGTTGACACAAAAACATATTTAAGGCTTAACAACTACATTAGACAAAGAGTCACATAGACTTATTCTATTCAGCAAATAGTGTACCATATAATTAGCAACATATTCTTAGACAGTTTAACATTCATGCTCAAAAGAATCTCCAAATTCTATTGACATGATTTAATTTTAGACTTACTGAATCGGCTAAGTTTGCATACACAGCATACTTTACCATAATTCCGCCACAAACTAGGCAGAAGATTCAACATCACATTGTCTAAAATCTGTTAATACTTCATAAAGAATAGTTCTAATCTATATTGGTCGATATTGCTCAAATAAGACTATTTTATAAGACTCTCTCTATTCTAATATATAGCCTATCACAACCGAGTCTTATACTTTCAATAAATCAATTTTAAAAGTCCATATCTCATTGTTTCTTCATTTACTTATCTCATTTTGCATCTAGCAAATAAGTTTGAGTTACTTCTCTGGCTTGTTGAACCTGTTCTTATTCTATGTTACATGTCCTATGAGGTTGAGGAATACCATTTTATTCCCCTCCTGTTCCTCAATACTCAAACAAGTACATGTCAAACACAAGAACGATTCCAAACAACTCTAAGTTACTCAAATAAAATAACTCCCTCTCAACAGGAAATTAATTTAGTATTGTGATCTAATCATATGGCATTTCTACTATTTCTTCTCCAATAAAGTTCCTCGAACATTATGAGAAGGTGCACTCCAAATGCAACTGAACTTATGACTACTTAAACATCCACACTTGGATCTATAATAGTCTATAGTTCACAAAATAGTAGAACTTAGAGATTAGAGGCGCAAGGCTTAGAACATAGACCGCATCTATATTGTTCTAACCATATCTTACAATGTCTAATTCATCACAATTTGCTGCGGTCCGCAGCCAATATGCCACAGTCCACAATAACTCTATGTTGCAATCCTCAACAAGAATTGCAATGTCTCCATAATCACATAATCAACTCTGTGATTTATCATAGAGATTTCATTATAAATTGACTTCACTCATATTCAGAAAATTATTGATCTACAATCAACTTTTTCTCGAATTATGGCTATCATTTATAATGAGACTATTTCCGATATAGTCTTAATGTGATGAATCATAAGACACCAAGTTCAGCCCTCATATTGGAATACAACATCCAAATATATCTCTAAAACTTGAACAGTATATCCACAAAACTTTCAAGTAATAAACTTCAGCTAACTATATTCACAAGTTGACAAATAAGCTTGGTACAAGTCCTCGGATGCCAACTTATGTCAATGTCCAACTCTAATAGTCTAGCATGCCATAACAATCACAAACTAAGAGACTAAGTAACATGCAAGAAAAATAACCATATATCAATTCAATTTAGCAATCCATCACCAAAGAATTAATGACAAGTACTAGATTTTATCAATTAAAGAGACACAAAATATCATGGAGCGATCAATTCTATTACGGTTCGCAGCCGAATGCTGTGGGTCGTAACAGAAACATGTGCCAGTCCCTAAGACTGCACATTTCACTTGACATCCTCCATCTAGATAATTTGTTTCTTATGAAATTGACAATAATCATAGATATAATCTGATTTCTTAAGCAAATGTTATGTTTCTTAACCACAAGCAAGAACACATACATACATATGCAAAATCAGATTTCTAGTACTTTCAATATGCTTAGAATCAGATATCATTTCATACATTTGAATCAAGACTACAATCTCTTCAGTATATACTAATACTTGACAATAATCATGAATTTCAACATAACAAGCAACATTCGTTTAAAAACGAATTATCCCAAAACAGTGAATTTCACAAAGAAACCATTTCTCACATAGAAAGTGAGAAATATTCACTTGTTGCTTATTAGTTCATACATGACATACTTCATGCAACTCCAAATCACTTTGACATGGTTATAAGATGCCACCCTACGGTGCTTCTTGAACCCATAAAATTGATTGAGTTTGCATAAGTTTATTGTCAATTAGTTTTACTGAACTTTGAGATATACCCTCATGGTATTAGTGTTACCGAAACTCAAATTATAACAAGAATAATCTAACTTATACCATTCAGCAACACAATGCTAACAGTATAGTATTTCTTTTCTAAGCATGTCAACTAATTCACCAAGAATTCTAAATCTGAATTATTACGGTCACAAGTACATCCTAATGCTCTATAAGACATTGAGATATTGTAATTTCACACATCACACATATCCATCAATTTCTATTTCAATAGAGATCAGCGATGACTTATAAATCAAGCCAAATCCAATTAACAATAGAGACACACACAGTATGGGATGGTACTACCACTAATTTTGCCATCCAATCTAGAATTAATCTGAAATCAATACTATCTTTGCAGCAAGTGAGAAAGAACCTAGGGAAACAAACATCGCTTGCAAACAAAGAAATATTGATTTCAATTAATTCAATTGATGCAAAATTTCCAGAATATGGATGAGACAAACTCTTGTCTACTAATCCAAATTCACCCAACATGTACACTCACATGTAATTGGCAAGACGGTACCTACTTGCACCATCAAACCGATGACAACACCACATGTGCTATCATTTACACAATTTGGCAAACCAATTACCAAACTATCGGAGATTATCATCAAGATAACCTCTTTAACCATTGGTTATGTAAACAATCTAATGTTACTAATTTTGGCCGAATTCTATCTTTAATTGTGACTTCCTTGTATGTCTGTGTGGCATTATGCAGTCCACAAAACCTTGTCTGCGGTTCATAACCCACTATCATGGTCTGCAACCAAATGTTGCGATCCATAGTTACAAAGAACTCAGTCTCTGTTTCCCACACAAAACTGATGCGATCCACAACCAACATGTTATGGTTCACAACTAGTCTATCACGTTGGGAATTTAATTTTGGCAATTTGACAAACCTCACAATCAGACCATACAAGTATTTATTTCTACCAAATACCACCACGGCATATGGTATATTTTGCAACTTTTCCATTCACACGTTGAAGAGAAATCACAACCCGAAACTAATCTACATAGTATCTAGGGTTCTATATTGCAAATAGTCACAAAACAAAGCATAAGAACCCTCTAAACCGGAACTAATGGTTAATTGGGGCTTACTGGTATTACCTATAGCATTTGGTTGAGGTTACTAACCATAACAAGTCAGTATGTGTCTTTATTTCGTGAAAAACTACATTTCAGACCTTTTCTGCGGTCCACAGAAGAATCTCTGCGGTCCACAGACTATACTGCGGACTGCCTCTTTGGACCCCAGACAATCTTGTCCGAAATACACATGTTCTGTCGTGGACCACAGAAGAACCTCTGCGGTCCACAGACAATATGTCCGAAATTCACATGTTCTGTCGTGGTCCACAGAAGAACTTCTGCGGTCCACAGACAATCTATCCTGTGAACACCTGTTCTGTCGTGGTCCACAGAAGCGTCTCTGCGGTCCACAGACAATACAGTGACGAGAATTCTGACTCGCACCCTTTCGGTAAAACGGCGATAACTTTCTGCACACTTATCCGTTTTTCGAGTTTTTGGACATTCCAGAAAGTAGACTCGAAGCACTTTCCAATGGAATAGATCTCACTCGAAACGGAGTAGCAGATCTCAAGCTATGCTCTCGTGAAGTCAGACTATCTCACAGGGAATTTCTGGACTGAACCAGATTCGAGTTTTCATGGAGTTTCTTCACAAAAACCACGAGATAAAGCACACAAATCACAGAGAAAACAACCAGATACTAATCTCAAGGCTTTAATGGTGCATTAAAACTGAAAAAGAGGAATAAGGCTCTGATACCAATGTAAGAAAATCGATAAATCATACCGAATGCGGAAACGTGTTAGGATCTCCTCTTTATTTGGGTTTCCTCTGCACCAAGCCATCGCCGCTTGCTCTCGCTGCGCCATAGCCCCGTCTTCTACTATCGCCAGTGGAGATTGACAACAATCTCACACTATTCACAGTACAAGTGCCAGACTCGACTTCTTCTCAACATCGGAATCCTTAATCCGACTAGATGAGAAGATCTCTCTCTCTAATGGTGTTTGATCCTCAAGGAAAAGAACAAATCTTGGAGTATATGGTCTCTCTATGTCTTACACTTCTGTCTCTCTTCTGAGTTCTACTGAATTGTCTTATTAAAAGATCAGAGATTAGTGTATATATAGAGCCACATGCATCTATTCATCAGGAGATGCAAATAGAGGCTGTCAGTCTGTGGTACACGACAGAATCTCTGCGGTCCACAACAGATTCTCTGTGGTCCACAGAAACGTCTCCATTCTCCAATTTCCAACAAAAACTGTAAAAGCCAGATGCTGTGGTGGTAGATATTGTATTTTCGTGGCTTCCTGGTATTGCTGCTAAACTTGGAATATCTTGCCTGCTTTTCATTTGTTGTAGCATTTTTCCTGTTCTTGTTTATAGGCGTGCATGCTTGTCAAATGCAGTTTGAAATGGGGTTGAGTGATGACCACCAGATAACAATCTCAGGTCTTCCAAGTCCAAAAATTGTGATGCCAGTCCATGAGTAACCGGGACATGAGATAAGATGACAAACAAAATTCTTGACAGCCTATTTGCATCGTGGCCTGATGTTTTATGTTTTTGGCTAAGTATTCAATACCTCTCATGCACTTAAGGAGAGTAATGCAAGGAGTATGAAGGGGTGCAACCGTGCAAACCAAAAAAAAAAAGCCTACTTCATACTTATAGGGCCCGTTCTCCTTTTCCACCCATTGCGACAAAGATGGAGCTATCAATCGTGGGGAAACAGAGATATTTCTTGCTTGAGGTGGTTCGATGGCAAGGACTGATGCGTGGTTTTTGTCAGCTTCAGCAGCCAATGCTTCTTCAAATCTGATCAGATTCATGAGCTGGCTAACATTTTGGAGGAATCTGGGAAGAACTTTCTTTCGGATACCAGAGGAGATAATATTGAACGGTGGATGCCAGATCAATCGGAATTCAGATCAACTGTCGCGCGGCACAGCATGTAGCGCAGGCTGTGGGCCGTCTGATCTGAATCTGATGGATAAGGGAGCCCGTGAATCTAATAGGCCCAAAAAAAATGAACCGCCCGATCAAAATCGAACGGCTCGTGAGGTGCGCTCCATACGTGCCGCGCGACACAGGATCCGGATCCGATCAATCGGAGAATCGTGTAGCCAAAAGGGGATTTCTCGTGAAAGGATGCGTCGCTCAAGAGGCAATCCTTGCACATCTGGCAATTCGGGCCTTCATTACTCAATGTGATTGCAATCCGAGTCTCCAGAGCATGTTTTGCATGTATGACAGAATGAGTAACAAACTATTAAAATCTGACAAGACTTTTTATGAAAGTTCAACACTATTTATGTTTAATTTGCTATGATCTGACAAGATTTTGGTGAAGGAATTTTTAAAATAAAATTGACCATCAGATAGATTGATCGGATAATATTTAAGAACGAAACATAACTAGCTATAATTAAAAAAAAAAAAAAAAATCTTGTGAATATAATGTAAAAAAAATTGTTCTCTATTTTGTCAGTTTTAATTCTCGCCACACATCAATAAATATAAGCATATAATATTTGTCATGAAACTGAACTTTTTATTATATATAAACTATGAGAAATGCTAGTGTCCAATACATTGAATGGATAAGTCCGTCCAATTTAAACCGTTCAATATATTTTTCATATTGAAAACTTATAAGAAACAAATTTTTATATTTTTTTAAAAAAAATTTACTATATTTTTTTTAATATTTTAGAAATTTCATGATATATAAATTATGGATCGTCCAATAACAACTATTTTCTAAAATACCAAAAAAAATGTAAAAAATGATTTCTTTTAGTTTTTTTTTTTTTTTTTTTTTGAAACAGGTAGGGAGAACAATCCCTACCACTTTCCATTAAACAGAAAGCAAGAATTTGCATTTTTCTTGTAGATTTTCAATATGGAGATTATATATGTTGAACGGTTTGAATCGGTCGTTTCAAATTAAATGTGAGAATGATCGTATGAAATGGACACCATCCGTCCAATATATTGCACTCTAGTATTTTTCATAAACTATTGATAATGATTCTTCATGTTTTCTTATTATGTACTAAAGTCCGTAGCCCATCGAATAAACTTGGGTATTAGTTCCATAAGGTCTTAATTTACCGAGTTATGTTCGTAGCTAGGCCTCCATGGTATGGTGGCCCACGAAAGCTAATTATTGGTGGAACGGAATGTTGCATCGTAAGTTTCGCTCTCAATCTATGCTTCCAAACTTCCGTGCAAATAAACATTATTAACATAAACATAAACAAATAATATGATGATACAAATATATTTGTACTACCACAATTAATTCTTCAACTCAAAACTATTTTTTTGTGAATCTAATAAAGATTTCAATCCAAATTATTAATTAAAAGTTTAAGTAAAAAAATTATTAGATTTAGTTAATGATTTTTGTCAGCATGCATATAATCAATTAGCAAATTTGCTCCTCGATAATGAAATTTAGAATTCCAGATACATCTACTCTTAGTCTTAGTAGTATATTATATACGATGATTCAAATTCCTTTTTATGTACTGCACCACCATCAATATGAAACCATTAAACCAACAGAATCAAATCTTTTGAATTACCCACTAAATCATTGGAAACATGTATACAGTCTATATAAATTTGTTTCCCGTCCTATAATTCACATTAACTTACTCTCCCCGTTGGCTTTAATTTCCTTGTTCATAATCCATTTTTAATATGCAAGACAACACAAATAACACCGATAGTCTCAAACTAAGAGATGTGATGCAGCCATCAATTCAAACTAAAAATTTAAAGTTATACTCTTGCTCACTCTGTGGAAAATCATTCAGCAGCCCTCAAGCATTAGGAGGTCACAAGAGAGCACACAGGAAGGAGATCGAGGAGATGCGAAAAAACCAACTGGTAAAACCATCTGGACATTGCATTATTGATTATATGAAGAAAAATGGTGGCGATCAAGTTTCAATAACTAATGTCCAAGGGAACGAGGGAGAATCGGTTGACTTAGAGTTGCGCTTGAGGCCTTGTGGTGCAGATCACCAATAGCTTAAGACTTATATATATAAGGTCTATTAATATATAAATAGTAGCATCAATTTTACTTTATTTATTTTAAGAAAGATGAATTGTACTTGCGTGTATAAATGCCTTTAATATAGTATATAATGAAATTGTCTTCCAGTTTAGAGGCTTAAAACTGAATAAAAATGAAAGTTCTTGTTACAGTAGAATCTTGCAAGTTTTCATTTTCTTTTTCATTTTTTTTTTTTTTATAAAACATAATTTCCAGGTTAGCCTATGTTATATATGATGTATTTAAGGTCAATAATCAATATCCAGTAAGAAGTGTTTTTCACAGTTTTGAAAAAGGTTCCTTTCGTGCACAAATATAGTGCAGATAAGTTTCATTATATATATAGCTCAGTTACCATTGCAGATATACATTTAGCGCATTGTAGAAAACGGTTAAGGAGGCAGCAATAATTAATCTTGACCAATGTTCTGAAGAGACAATATAGACTGAAAGATTGCAAGAGGAAAGCTATACCGAAAATTAAACTATTATGGCAAACTACACTTAAATGCCAATATAAAAAATAGTAAAACACTTAACATTTGAGCATGGAAGGGTACTGTAAGAAAATTATACTAACTCACTTATATGAATAGCCTGGAAGGTGATTATACTAAGTATTACTAACTAAATGAACTTAATTAGAAAAGTGATTTCCATACCAATTTAGTATCTTGAGAAAAGCTTCCAAAAAACTTTGTAAAAAAGAACAAAGAATCCCCTAAACGAATTGAGATCACCCCCTGCCAATCTCATCAATGTAAGTACCAGCTTATAATGAAACAAGGATTGTTATTAAAGAAATTCGCAGCATCTATAACCATCTGGTTGAAGATATAATTTACATCAAATCTCCTGACATTATATATTTAATATGTAGATTATATCCAATATATGTGCAAGTTGGGTTTTGAATTTAAAGTTTATTTATGGAAATAAATTTTCAATTTAATATATTCGTTATGAATTATGATTAGTTTTCTTTCCACATATTACAAACATTATAGAAAGAATCAGATGAAATGCCCGTAACAAGTTGCATGGGCTTTGAAATATGAATGTGCATATACTAAAGTTCGTGTGACGATTTATGGGGATGTTATATTGGTATGTGAGAATGATTCTAGATCTGTTTAGGGACTGTGTTCTTGTACAGACTAGTCCTGGTTGATGCCGTCAGCATTTTCAATTTAAAATTGAAAAAAGGTTGTCTTTGACATGATCAGTGCATGCATGGTTTCACTGAGGGAAAATATATCTCTTAGGTTATGTATGTGAATTCTTATCATCATTCTATACGTTTTGATAAAATTAAGCTGTATAAAAAGTTAATTAATGTGGAAAGGAAAGGGGGATTTGAGAATAGTAGGATAGATGCACATTGCAGTATGTCATGAGGATCTCACAGGCTTACTTGACACGTAGGTATATCACTAAATCTAATTAATGATTTTATAGGTAAATGAGGACACACAACAACCAGCAAAAAATTCACAAGATTTAGTTCACCCTGCAGTCATCTATAGTTCTATACCTTCACCAGAAGAATGGATCCTATTTGATTTACTGAGTAGATATAACTGAGGGGTTAAGATGGATATGCTATAAAATAAATTAAATTGTGTGCTTCAGTTAAATGTTAGCCTGAAAGTTAGTTTTTAAATGCCAGTTATTGTGTGCAAATCTTTCAATATCTTGAGGATAGAATTGAACTTCAAAATATTTTTACTTAGAAATATTTCTTTAACAAATTCTCATGTCATAGGTTGTTATCAAATTTCTATCACTATTAATGCAGTGAAGTCATATTTTTATAGAAATGCAAAGACTTTTACGTAATCGAGTGAATCTAGTTTTAGATTTTAATGTTAGATAGATTTAGTTCATGCTCTTCAACCACACTGTTAAGGAAAGTCATTATAAAAGCTCATCAGAACTGCTGCAATTCACAACAACCTCAACACTTTCACCTCTCATATATTCTCGTCCCCATCTCACTTGTAATTCTCCTTCTCCTCTTTTATTAGGAAGTGGTTCAATATCGGATGGATGACGATGAAGAGTTCAGTTTTCAATTGGAGCTCCTCAGCCAATCAGCAGATCCTGATGAAAATAACCTTTCGAGCATATTCAATTCTGATAGCACAAGCGCTGTTACTGCCGCCAACACCAACAACCTGGCCAATGATGAGTTTTCTTTAGATCACGCATCGCAATTTTCTTCTGCGGCAGTAAACATACCCACCAATCCTAGAACCAGCAATAACCCACCAGCCATGCCTACAGCTGTTACTACCGCCACATCCAGTGCAACATACAACAATGTTGTCTCATTTCCACCATCACAAAGTCCTACAGCCTCCTTAGGTAACCTGAGCATGGAAGATCCATCGAATATGAACTGGCCAGCAATTGCTGCATTTCTGAATGGTCAAGTGCGGCCTGGTGCTGATGTGCGGCATGTCTATCGATGTCATGTGTGTGGTGCTGAGTATGTGAACCCGCAAGCACTAGGAGGGCACATGGGCATGCATAGAAGGAACAAGAATAACAGGGGTGAAGGGACTTCATCCAAAACTGGACACTCCAAGAAGCGCAGGCATCAGTGAATTAATCATCTTTCAGCTAATAACTATAGTGAATGTAGCATCATTTTAGTATTATAGCAAGTGTGGTTGTAGAAGCAAAATAAATGACATGGATACTCATTATAATTGTCCGTATCAAATATTAATAAATAAAGACTTATTAATGTTTGATGTTTTTTAATTAATTAATAATAAATTATACATATATTATGTACTTGCAACATATATAGATGCCATCGGGGATTTAATTTTTCTATTTCTTTAACTGGTTATATATAAAGAAATGACCAAATTTGGTAAAATAAATTGAAAATTTAAAGGGATGAACTGATCTTTAAAAATTTTAGAAATCAAAAGCTAACAGAATGATATATACAGCAAGGACCATTTCTTTAACATAGCAACTAGCAAGCAAAAGACCTAGCTACTATCAAGTATCAACTTCGGTATGAAACAGAGGAGTTGGTGTACACGTGTCTTATCATGATGTATTTTCGAAGATAGTTACTTATTCACTGAAAAGGTGATTTGATTTAGTGAGAAGACCGGACAAAAATTTTCACAAAGATCATCTTTCTTTACCAATATCCGTATCCTACCATTCCACAGAACATACATGTACATCGTAAAAAACTTATCAAATTCTCAAATTACATGCCTCTCAAAACGAACAACTTAACAATTCAATGAGCGCCATAAATTTGTAAAGAGGAAATCCATGTTTAACTTTGCTTAAATCTTAGAGACATGCATTAATAATGATCAATCTTCCAGACAAAGATGAAACGCAACGCTGAGATATTGAAACACATCGATATCTAGTGTCTGCATGCATGTTCGCACAAAATCGAGAAAATCCATTCAATACGAAAAATGAAAGTGCTTAGACTCACCCTAACAAAATCGGTACTTACATCTTTGCCTTTACCCTTCATGCAAGTGCTTAGACTACCGCTCTGGCTAATTAAGCACTTAAAGGATATTAGAAGAAGATTCTTTTGGAAAGGTAAAGATAAATGTCTTGGTGGCCACTGTCTAATAAATTGATAAATGTTGTCTCCCAAAATCAAATGGTGGATTGGGTATACTTGATCTTCAACGGCAGAATCAGGCCTTATTGTTGAGGTGGTCTGGAAGCTAAAGCATGAGCATGCTTCAGTTTGGACTTCTTCAGTACAACTTCTTTACGGAACAACAGAGATTGACGATCTAGTTCCAACAAAAGTCTCGTATGGCCTCACAGACATCCTTCAACAAGGCGCTTTCTTCAATTTCTCCACTATTAATTCTGACGTAAGTCCTTTCATTTCGTGAAAATAAACGGCTAATGGAATTTTCTCCTCTTCAAGCGCTTATCTCTTTCTCTCAAACACCGGCGTTATTTCAAGATTTAACCCTTTCCTTTGGAAAGTAATGTCAGAGGCTGGCCTTCTTCTGATTCGTGTGCTAACTGTAGTGATTTCGAAACTACTACTCACCTCTTCCTGCGTTGTAATTTTGCAACTGCAGTTTGGTCCTTAGTATAGTTACACTTCAGGCTTCCATTCCCCAATCTTTCTCTTGACATAGCAGACTTTTGGCTATCTTTTAGAACACATTCTTCTAAATCTTGGGACATCATTTGGGCGACAACAACTTGGAATATTTGGAAGGCTCGTAATAAGCGGATCTTCTCAAACTCTAGCACTCATCCGACTTTTTTATTCAAGGAAATTTGTGCTTGTGTAGAATCCTGGAAGACATTTGTTTAGTTTTAGACTTTAGTATCTTCTTGTATAGGATTTTAGTCTTTTCTTTCTCTCTTTTCTTTTTTCTTTTGTAATTTTCTTTTCCTTTTTTCTATAGTTTTGTAAATATTTTTTTATTTAATAAAATTTGTCGTTGTGGTACTTGCCACTTGGCCTTCAAAAAAAAAAAGAAAAATGAAAGAAAGCCACCTAAGAATACCTGGGTTATGGAAACCAAAAGTAGCGGAAAATATGATTAAAAGAGAGTTGCTATAGTTTAATACCATTGTAATGCATATATATTTTTAGGATGCGTTTGACATGCATGAAGTTCGTCTTAACTTCTAATTAGTGAACTAATTTGTTGACTTACAATTGTCTAGGGTGTGTTTGGAAGTGGGGTGAATAAGGAATAAGCACCTTATTCCTTATTCCGGTGAAAACCAAACAACACAAGAATAAGGAATTTGGGCTTATTCGGGCCCTTATTCATTCCAACAAAATCTTAGTATTAGAATAAGAAATAAAGAATACACTCATCCCTATTCAAATATTAACTACACTCATTGCAGTGGTGTTGCCAACCGCCGCCTCAAAAGACAGATTCAGAGAGTAATACTCTATTAAAAGCCCCTTCAGCCCTGCCGGAGTCCAATATCAACAACGTCTCAACGCTTGCCTCTGTTCTCTTCTAAAAGCATCATGGGCCTAGGCCCACATAACAATATCAGGCCTGCTGAAGGCCAGGAGTTCCTTTCTAGAAGAAGGCATGCTGGGTTAAGAGTGACAGAGGTTGAACCTGGGTTGGGACTAATTGGATGTATTTTCCTAGTCTATTTTTAATCGGACTTGGTTCTAGCTATGACTCAATGTTGCCTCAACAAGTAAAAGCGTCTCAAAAGGTGCTCTCCCCTATGCAAACTGGAGTAGATTCCTAATTGTAGCTTGCTGTAAGGCCCCTGTAAATCAACTTCTCAGATAATGTAAATGCATTTAATTACATGCCCAATTTGAATTGCATTGTTCATCTCGATCTGTTTGGAAATGACTAGAGCTATATTTAATTAATAAATTGAAAGTTTTGCAGAGAAAGGAAGGCTGAAGGGAAAAGGTGTGTATATACAGGCTGTAATGACAAATATTGATCATTGTATGTGTTCTTGTAGCGTAGCTAGTACGATGATTATGAAATCTATTCAGATATGCTCATATTACAATCAAATTACTCGGATCATTGGATCAATCATGTTCATGCATCAAAATCAAATAGGAAACAATATTATAACTTGCTTCAATTCAGATGTAATTCTTCTAGATGAATTGCCTTTATTCCAGCATATAAGCATATAATTAACACTCTCCTAACGTAGCATATAGAATGAACATTGAATCTACTTCACGTGTGAACTATACACTGCACATTTGTAAAAATACACTGAAACGATGCTAAAGATATTGTCAATTTTTTAACTATATATATGCCATCCTAATTCACAATAGACACCAAACACACCATTAAATCTACCTTACATCAGAATTTTGGTTGCTGTCATGGCAGAGAAGGGATATTATGCACATGATCTCCGACTAAGACTCGGGTCCACACCATCACCAACTGGACTTACGAGTACAAAGTCCTATGCTTGTTCTCTCTGCAAAAGAACATTTGTTAGCCTTCAAGCATTAGGAGGACACCAGACAGCACACCGAAAGGAGATGGAAGAACTAAGAAAGAGTTACGACATGCCTGAAGGTGCAGAGAGAAATTGTGATGGACGAGTTGCCTCTAGCAGCAATGTGAAAGCAAATGATGATATGTCAATTGACTTGGAGCTGAGCCTGCGGCCTGGTGGTGTAGACCTCAACTTGAAGCTCTAATAAGTAGTTCTCTGGTTTGTTGATGAAAGAGGAGTTCGGTAAATGAACACTCAATTCCAACAATTGTGGTGTTTACCACTAGATTATTAAGGAAGTTTGTTCAGGAAGTTGCGTTTCTATTTGTTGACAATCAATCTATTTCAGCTGTTCACGAAAATATCCATCTAGTAAGAGATGTTTTGTTTCCTTTCAAAAAAAAAAAAAAAAATGAAGTGTTTTTTCCTTCTCGTTAATATTGATTGTGCATGGAATTTGATTCGTTGAATTTTTTTTTTTTTTTTCACTTGTTGCGTTACAAACAAATGAAGAGTTTGAGGGATTAAGAAAAGGACGACATTTCTGAAACTGAAACACGTCCAGCTCTTTCACACAGAATCATAAAATGCTGTACTTAGTTATAATCACCGATGTTTTGAAGTGGTGTGAAAGTGAGAAACACACGAGGTGACAGCAATGCATAACAAAACAGGTAAATCAGCCACGATCACTAGAATTCATTATTTAATTCAATCAAATGCTACCCTACAAGTTTATGTGAAAGGAGCTCCCGGCACTCTTTACTATTGCTCCGTCAAAAATGGAATAAGTAACAAAGCAGACATGAAAAAAGATTTAAAAAAAAAAGCGACTCATCAGTAACATGCACTTATTACAAAATTGCCATGTGCAATCAAACATTTGAGATACCCTCCAAAACTTTAAACAAGAAGAAAGAGGAAGAAAAATCTGTCAGTGGAAGGAGAATCAAGCAGATTTCGCACAGTGCTTCTCGAGCCAATCCATGGTCACACTCTTCGGCCTCTCCAATGGCAGGCCAAGAGCCCGATCCCACACCAGCTGTAGAAGTAGACACATTATTGGGGGCGAAAAGATAGATATGTTGAAAGAAATACAAAAATCCAATTTATTCCTACTTCATACTATTCAATTCCTAGTTATAAGAAGTGCTATGACCATTGTGTAAATAGGTATGAATTAGGGGTATGGAGGAAAAATCACCTGAGATCCAATCCCAATACTTCGTGAAACTCCAAAGAGAACCGTGTAATACCTGAAGATAGAATGGCATGAAATGTTGCATTAAACATATAATGGATCTTTACTGTATCGAGTGCATCAGGTTAAAGTTCAATTCAAAACTTCAACCATAGGCCACAGTTACTAAAACAAATGACAAATAATAATCATAGACAAAACAAAAACAATTGATTGATCGGCATCAACTGATAACTTTGATCTAAAATAGTGACCTGGCTTCAGAGAGGCCGAAGTGGTTCAAGAGAACCCCACTGTGGGCATCTACATTGGGCCATGGGTTCTTAACCTGAATAAAAAAGAACGAACATGCATTAATTTATTTGATCAGGGAAAATCTAATTTATAATTCATTGCTTCACGATTGCTTAATAGAAATAAGTGTTTGCACTAAAAATAGTAAACTAACTGAATTCTTATTCAAGTAATGATTTTATTAACAATGCTATTTGATTTATTTTCTGAACAAAAAAAATGCTTGATTTCTAATTATTATCATATGAAAAAGAGTACGAAGTTTGTTTGTATATTTGATGAAATTAAATTGAATATTTTATTAAAGTGTTAAATAAATGCAACTCTCTGCAATATGATTTACAAAAATCATTTATTCTTTAATCACTATAACTGCATTGGTTTGCCATCTGACAAAAAGAATGATAGAAAGAGAGTACAGAAATAGATCCACGCCATTTATCATGATAAAATAAAGTTACACAGACAGAATTAATTCTTATCAACATTAAATAAGATAATAAGAGGGTAAATTAATCAACATATTATTGCATTTACCTTGCCAAGCTCGGTGAGAACAGGCGGAACAACTTCATACAACTTTGATACCTGCAAAAAAAATACAATAATATTGAGGATAAGACCTATTTTGAATCCCAAAAGTAAGTGAATTTCTAAATCCAAACTATATAGTTGATTGGATATATATATATATATATAAGAATACCAGTTGGAACAAGGGGTCTTCTGGTAAATGCTTCAAGGCAAACTCCCTTTGACATGTGTACCGTGGGTCAGTTTTGCGTAGCACTCCATGCCCAAATCCTGGTACCACCTGCAAAAATCAATAAACCATAAATACCAATTTTTCAGAGGATTTTTTTAAATTATTTCAAATATTAATAATCTTCTTTGCAGCTAAATTCCCGTATTTTAAACATTACCATTTGAATAACACTACATGGCAGGATCTTTCCATTTATTTATATATATATATATATATATTTTTTTTACCAATTCATTCCTACCTTATAGGCTTCCTTTCGATTAAAGCAGAGAATGCACAAAAGTAGATAACCACGGGTAAACCATGTTTAAACTAGTTAGACACAATTTAGTTAGAATGATATGAATTGTTCAAGGATAATACAGCATAGTTTTTCTGTCTGTGCCTTGGTTCAGCAAGTTAAGGTCACAATTGCAAGTAATCAAAAGTACTATGTTAGATGTTACCAACAAGAACAGAAGATTGAATAAGTTGCACAAGGAAAAGATTTGTGTTGAAGGGAAAAAAAAAAGTTTCGTAGAAAAGAAAAGTAACAACCTTGCCACTATTAAGGGTCTTCCATACATAATCCTTGAGTTGGTCCTTGCTTATATTTTCACCACATTCTTCTACTACTGATTTTATCCACAGCAACACTTCCTACACAATCACCACAAATGCACACACCCATACAAATTAAAAAAATATTAGTCAAAAAAAGATAACAGCAAAAGCTATTCAAACTTTTAAGTTCTAACATGCAGCTAATTTTTGAACTTGGTAGAAACTAAATACCTGGTTGGCAAGGCCATGGAGGGGCCCGGCTAGGCCATTGAGTGCGGCTGCAAAAGAAAGGTATGGATCTGATAATGCACTTCCAACCTGAAACACATATTGACACATTCATATTTTTTTTTTGTACTTCTCAGAATTTACACCAAAAGATACACAAGATGCTTATTGCCAATATTCATAAACAATAATGTTCTTTATGTTAATAAATACATCTCTTATAAAATGAAGAGCAACTATGATGACAACTGGGATGTCTGATGCAAAAAATATATATGATGCCAAATCTTTATTTTTTAAGCATCACCATGGAGATTGACATCTGACGCATGCAGTAAACTACACCCAGTAAGTCACAAATCGAACCTGACCAAACTATTCATTGGCAAATTATTGTTACTCCAGAAGAAGCATGGAGGCTATAATATTGTAAAAATATATATTCCAAATGGAAATATTGGGAACAAAGGAGTTTATAATATAAATTACCAGATGAGCTGTATGAGCACTGACATTTCCACCTTCATGATCACTACATAGATTGTTCAAAACCAAAATTAATAAATATAAATACAGAGCTTTAAAATATCCATCGATAAGTGCCTCTACAAAATCTCAACAGTAAATAATTATTAAAATCCTTTGAATCCCTATTTTTCCCAAAAGAGCCAACCTAATTACCACCTGTGTGAGTCAATGGCCATGCATAGGAGGGTAATACTTTCAAAGTATAGTATTTGGGAGTTTTTCTGGTAGACAAGAAATAACATTCAACTAAAATAGTAAACAAATTCAAATTTGAACCAAAGTTGCAGAAAAGGATTACGTATGAATAGTGACATAAAGCCTCATTAATTCAAGCATTTTGGGATCATCAAAACCGAGCATGTGAGAGAAATTTGCGCCGTAGTCTAGAGATTTGTCTGATGGAATAACTTTCCCGTCCTTAAATATCCTATAACAATAAAAAAAAATAAGGGTCATTATTGCATATATAACAAAACGATATTTGAATTATGCAACAATCATAGTCACCCTCATTTCTAAAACTAAGATTAAAGAAATCTGTATGTCAAAATAACAAAAGTGTAGCCAGATACCAGTAACAGCTCTGTTATCACCTCAATAATGCATATAATTGGAAAAGTGTACTTCATGAGTTAAGGCCAAAATTAACAAAATTTTAAAGAACAAATCAAAACAAACAAAAAATAACGATTCTCGCTCATAAAGTAGGTTCCAGTACTAACAAAAACATATAGATTAGAGCCAACACTCGGGTTATATTTAATTAGTACCTTCTATAAACATATGCAGCCACAACTGGAAGGCGAGCAATCAAATTCATGACATCTTCATATGTTGGTTCCCAATACCTAGTTACATATATAAAATTTAAAATAATTTATCAATTTATTTTACATAGTAATGAAAATAGTAAAGATATTCAATAATATTACTTGGATTTGGGCGTCCCCTTTTCATATGCCTTCTGGAATTCACTCTCAACCTATAAAAAGCAAAACAAGATCATAAAAAAGATATAACCATATAAGTGAAGTAACTTCATTACAAAAAGGTATTTCACATTCATATCACAGAAATCTAAAGTTTTGAATACAACTAACAAACAGAATATATTAAATGGCAAGGACCTACCCCTTACATATCTAACAGCAAGTGTGGGTATTTTCTTTACCAAGGATCTCCCCCCACCCCCCCATAAAAACATCAACCAACAAAATGAAGAAAAAAAAAAAAAACAATATGATGAAAATGACGATTATTTTCCAATTACCTGAAGGGCCATTACACCAGTGGCGAATTGTGTCATGGGATGAGCACCAACTGGGAGGGCGTCTATTGCATTGAACACATGATCTGATGCATCACATGGTTAAAATGCTTTCATTGTTAGTATCTGATGAATTAAAACAAACAGAACTCAGCAAAGAAACAAACCAAGAGAAAAATGTATAACCTGGCACTCTGCAACGACTATGTAGTTCACTGGTAAGAGCACTTGTTTGCTCCTTGCTTGGCACCTTTATTGTAAATGTTGTAAACATATACTTATAACGCAATTGATTAACTCATATAGAGGAGGTATGTTAATAAAAACAATTTAGGTAGAAAATTCAGATCCAGTAGTCTAGTGGTTCATTCTATGCTAAAATCTGTTCTACAGCCTGTGCTTATCTAAAGTTATTCTGGATAATATACATAATTAACTTAAGCAGTAAACCAATTATCAAAGTGTACCTTTCCAGTCAAGAGAAGCCACAGGAGACCTTCAGGCAATGGTTCTCCTCCCTCAACAGCTGCAGGCAACACCTTCTGACATTCAGGAATTGACAATCCCCTAAACCTAATACCCTTTTCCATAACAAAAGATAATTAGAGAGTCTCTTCTGTAAACAGGCCAACATAAATCTAACCAAAAAAAAAAAAACGTATGGAAAAGATACCTCCTCAGGGTCAAGCAAAGATGTCTCCCAAAGCAATCCAATCATTCCCCTCATTCCACCTATCACCTTCGAGAATAAAAACATAACTCAAACTTAATTTAATATTTTTTACTAGGAAATCACAATACCTACTTCTTTGAAAGTAGAAAGAATAAAAATGTTAATTTTAGACTTACCATGTCAGTAGTGATGTTGCCAAGTTGAACCTTGCCATATTCTGATTTTATTTTCTTCAACCGATCCTAGAACAAAAAAAGGTGGAAAACTTTATGTCAATCATTGAATAGAAACACTCTGGGGTGGACATGCATGTGCATGCCTCTGTGTGCATGTGTGTGCGTGTTTGTGGGTGGGTGGGTGGGTGAGAGAAAGAAGGGGGGAGGTAGAAAAGGAATACCTGTTGCTCAGGAATGAGTTCCTTCAACTGAGACTTCAAATCCTGTATCGTATCATTTATGAACCAGTGAGGCACTTAGCAATGTACAAGCTAGTATGTCCCTTATAAAACAAATGATTTAAACACAAACCTGCTCTGACGAGCTCTGCATTTGCAACCATCTGACCGAGCCTAATGATGTGGTTTGCTCAGCCTATATCGAAGAGAAAAATTAAAAATATATATACATAAGGCAGGGGCGTAGCTAGGATTTGATGCTAGCAGGGTCCACAAATTTTTTTTTAAAACGTACGTGCGAGATAATATCTAATTAAGCTTTTAAAAAGTTTCATTTTATTCGTTTTATCACCATTTATCCAGATTTTCATTCATACTGCACAAACATTTTATTCGATTTATCACCGATAAACGCTAAATCACCACCTAACTACTAAACCATACAAATCACATTTTAAAATCTTGCGTCTAATATAGACATACTATAATAATAGTTTTTAAATAAACAACTCTAAAATAATGTCACATTAAAAAAATATGAGAAATCAAATATATATTATATAACAAAAGAAGATCCAAAATAATATATCTAATATACAAAATAATAATTCAAGAGTCAAGAATCATTCATCCAAGCATCTCCTATTCTATTATAAGTTTTATCTTAATAAGATTCATTGCGGAGGAAGGAAGAAGATTATTCTTCGGAAACAAATGCGACATGGGTCCATATGCGATATTTTATGAGTCGTTATGCAATTCAAATCAGACGCGACATGTCCAGCTGGGTCCTTCATAATTTTGAGATGGGTCCTTGACTTCTTGAGTGTTTTTTTTTTTTTTTTTTTACAAATAAGTAAAGTGTCGAGTAAATTTTTTTTAAGGTGGGTCCATGGACCCACCAATCATAATGTGGCTTCGCCCCTGACATAAGGTATGATCAACAAAAATCAAGTCACAGATATATAGCAACGACACTAATAAAGTTCCTACATATTTTAATGTAACTTGGCACTTACTCCTACTCCTGTTCGAAGAAATTGGCTCAGAGCTTTTACTTTGAAACATTTATCACAGTTTTCTTAAGTGATGACACTTGAGTTTCTTTTATTTTAACTTATATTATAAGATTTATATATGATTAAATCACATGTTACACACATGAGCAGAATTAAGACCAGATGATTATCTCATGAACAACACAATAGTAAAGATGGCTTCTCTTTATTATACAGGATGCAGCTAAAGTACATAAAGGTGCAACATTTTCTACCATTTTTATCTTCCTTTTATCCATATTTTCATAATTTAATTTTATGGAAAGTGGATCTCTAAAAATTCTATTCAGCCAAAGTACACTTGCATTTGGACAGTTGTCCTCCAACTTCCAACTAATCACACAAAAAATTTTGCATACTAATCTACAACTTTTTTTTCTGAGTAAACAAACAATTTTCTAGCATACAGCACTTGTTTTGATTCTCTCTCATTTGAGAAATTGATTATCATAGTAAATTCAGCTTAATAGATCCATAAATTTTCAGCATGAAAACCCATTAATAGTACAAACTTAAGCAGATATATCACTTAATTATTTTCATCACCCACAATTTCAAAAAATTCTTCTAAAAAGGATCACTTACAAGGCGCGAGCGAAACTTGGAGATAGTTGACAACCCACGAAAGAACGCCATTTTTGCTCAATCAAGACCTTAAACAAAACCCAAAAAAAGGGGATCAAAACAAACAACAAAATCAAACGAAAGTTCAAAAGGAAAAGTCAGAATTTCAAATCTGAGCAAACATTTGGGGTTTCTACCAATATCTTACTCCGAAATCTTCCGACCAAACCCAACTTCTCCAAACCAATGAAATATTTCTTGCAAAATTAAGTTTAATTTAGCATTTCTCACCTGGTTTTGAGAGAGAGAGAGAAGCTCAGAAAAGCTTTGCTGAAATTAGAGATGCCAACGATGTTTGCCTGAATTACTGAAATTTTATTAATTGGAAGAAGAAGAAGAAGTGAAAGAAAATGCAAAATTCGCCTCTGACTTTTAGCTATTATTATTTTGACCTTTGGACTATTTTCTCCAAAAGGTTTTTGAAAAGACCCCCCGAATAATGGGGAATTTATTCGGTGGCTTGGCCTTTCACCTACCAGCTAAGCTACGCCGGAAACTTCTGAATTAATAAAGAGGGCACTCATGTATGAATCTGGACCGTCGGATTGAGAGCCAGCAAAGAGGGAGCGAATATTTTAAAATTTGTGATTTATGGTTCAAATATTATCTACAGAGTTTTCAATAATAAATAAAGTATTTAATGAATAAAATACGATATCTAATTTTCTGTTCTCGCTGTCATATTTATCATGGTGTACGTGGAGAAGCGGAATATGAAGATGTTTTATGAAGAAAGGATGTGTTGGTTGATGGGACGACGTGGGAAAAAAATTGTTTACATAGAAATGGCATTAACTTAAAATAATATAGTAGTATTATTTTCATTAAAATCTAATTTAAATATCTTTTTCCCTTCAAAATAGTGTTCAATTGACATTATTTAACTAATCTATCGTTTTATCAAACTAGCAAACGTATCCTTCCAATGGGTGATTAAATAAAAATTTGAAAAAAAAAATATACTTCAACAAAAATAAAAATCGATATCTCAATATAAAATAATTTAATAGAACTATCTATTTCTTAATGAATGAAATTATTTGAAAAATGATAGTTGAGAAAATTTTATACATGTGCTCTATTTCTAAAATGAAAGAAAATTATTATTTTAAGAAAGTTTTCAAACGCAACGCATAACCAATCCAGTGATAAATTTCCTTCTATTTGAAGTGAAGAGTCAATAGTATCTGTCAATAACATTCGGTCATTGATTTAAATGATCAATGGTTAAGAATGTATAGAGTAAACTATTGTTTGCACATTTGGTCTAATTGTTTTGCCCTTGAATAGTTGATTTTATATTTCATAAAATTAGTAAGATTAACGCTCTTTAAATTAGTACTAGTGGGTTTTCGCGCGTTGCGCGATCTATATTTTTTAATCGACTACTTATTTGTGCAAAATATTTGTGACAATATATAAATATTATAAAACAATAATATCGGGTTAAAAGAAAATTAATGAATGGCTAAAAGTTATTGTGGTAAAAATAAATTTCTTTTTTAGAAAACAAAAAATTTAGCCTTTCATTAGATTTTTTTATATAGTCTATACATGAATTTTATTTTTTCATGCAAAAACAAATATGGGAAGCAATCAAAATAATTGAAAGGCCAAAAGATATTTTTACGTAAATAAAATTAATATGAATAAAAAACACCATAATTATTTTAAATAAAAAATTTGGTACCACTGAATTTAATTTGATGAAAAAATATCACCTAGAAAATTCTTCAAGAACAAAAAAAAAGTATTAACTTCTTAAAAATTTTAAAATTATTTTGGAAGTGGAAAGTAAAAAAAAATGAAAGACCATTAAATTTTATGTAATTTTGTGAGCATGCACAGAAAACCGATTGTAGAAATATAATTGGAAAGGCCTCAAAATATTTTAAAATTTAATATAATTTTGTAAATCACAAACATAAAATATCATGAGGTTAGAAAAAAATATTTAAATTATTTGAGAAGTCTATAATTGAAAATATTTATGGCACAAAATTATGCATATTTTTGTGAGCATCCATATAAAATTTGATGAGAAAAAAAATAAATATAGGAAGGCATTCAAACAACAAAACATAAAATGTATACAATTTTAAAATTTTGTAAAAGGGAAAAAATTCACAGAATAATAGAAAATTTTGATATGATTAGATTTTCTATGAGTGCGCACAGAAAATTTCCTAGAACTTTTAAAAAAGGAAATATATTTTTTCAAATTGTAGAAATAAAATATAATAAAGTTTAGAGAAATTAAAAAATATTAAAAATACGGAATCTTGTATCACCAGTTTTTTTTATATTTGTGCAAGATTTCGTATTGATATCTTGTATAAAATATTTTTACAAAAAATAGAGGGGCAAAAAAAATTCTTTTTATATTTTAAACAATAGTTTCTATTATTTAATAAAAAAATACATAAGTATTGTACTAAATTTTAAAAAAAATAGAGGGGCAAACAACCAAAAATGCCTCATCTTCTTATTTCATCTAATTGTATGTTTATTCTATATTTGTGCAAGATTTCGTATTTATATTCTGTATAAAATATTTTTACAAAAAAATAGAGGGGAAAAATTCTTTTTATATTTAAACAATTAATTTCTATTTTTTTTAATAAAACAATACATAAGTACTGTACGTAATAAAACAAAAAGAGGTGCAAACAGCCGAAAACTCCTCACCTTCTTATTTCATTTAATTCTATGTTTATCCTATGCACTTGGACGAAGACGTGAATCTCATAGACAAAATGCTTGTGGGGCCTAATGCATAGTTGTAGAATTGTAGTCATTTGTTGGTACAATGGTACCATTTTCATGAACGCATAAATGTAATAGTTTGTTATAATATTTTGGTACTTGGTACAAATGTAGTCATATACGTATCAATTACTTCTAAGTTCTCATAAAATATCAAGTTTAAGTAAGCATACTCCTATATAAATTTAAAATCATAACACAGATATATAGAGCGACAATTTTATCAACCGCATGCACACCGCATTATCGTCGTTTTATCACCGATAAAACTCCGCATCGATAATTCAAGACCGAACCGCTAAACCGCATAAATCGCATTTTAGAACCTTGCATATAATATAATATCGAGTTTGCCACAAACAATCATCATCGATTGCACATGGGCAGCCTTGACTTTTTATATATATATATATTTTTTGCTTTAAAGTCCGGTGCGTGAGCTTCCGTATAAGGGATCCAACCAGAATGTTTCTCCTCTATATATAATTGAAGCGGACCCCACCTGTCAGCCTTACTGGTCACCCACAGTGAGGAATAGTGTTCGGATCTGGATCCAATAGACGCCCTTTCATATATGTTCTGACTATTTAAAACATGCAGTAATGTTTATATTATTTTGAACAACACAAATTTATCTCTTTTTGTATATATAATTACAGAAAATTGATCCAAAAAATTGGCGATCCAAATTTAAGAAACGACTGGCGAGAGATTAAATCCTATTATCCAAATTTTAGTAATTGTTGGAGTTTAATACCAGATCTCTCATAAGCCCATCAAATCGCATTTTAGGGATTATTGTATTTGCATGTTTCCAAACAGTTAGAGCGAACTTATCACGAATGGAATATCCCGAAAATGTTCAAGTTTGATCTTCGAGACCCCAAGCATCGATTATAAACAACATTAGAACTTCTACATTAATATTTGGTTTTTTTATTTAATACAATTCAGAAAGTATAGAGGCGTTGACCCACCGAAGTCAATGAAACCTCCCCTTATTATTTCTTTATTTCATACTTATATAGATTAAAGCTTACAGCCAAGTAACCAACCATCTTAATCTGTCCTCTAGCTATGATACATTGTTACATTATAATTAATAAGGGTACATTGTCAACCTAAGGTACACATTTCTGACCTCAACCCTTCATTACTCATAATATCCAACAAACGAAATTCGTTATATATATTTTTTGAATCATTTTGTCCTCGCTTACAGAGCATGTTTTAACCACAAACAAGTTGATCTAATTTATTTTCCATTTCCAACCATATATACCACGGCTTAAATTAATTAATGAGAAAACAATTTAGACAAAATTTAAAAGTACCTATTAGAAACATTTTACAAAATAATTAAGGATTATGACTTTGTTTTTCTGTAACTTTTCCTTCTAATTGAAGAAATTAAATTTGCAATAAGATCTTAGAAGAAACAAGTTGACCTTGAATGATGTTTTTGAAGACAGCAAGTACGGGGAGATCTTTGAAAACATCCATATAACGAAGACTTTGGGAAATTAATATCTTCAGCCGGGAAGGTTAAATTTATAAGTAAATAACTAAAAATGCACAATGATGCCAACCATATGACATCATAATCAAAGTGCATGACAGCTAAAAAACTGCACACATTGCTAGATGCCATTTAGTTGATTACTATTATTGTAACGTGACTTCACATATATATAATTAAAATATGTCCAGTCGTGCTATAAAAAATTGTCTGGATTATTGGTATCGTTATTATTGTTGTAATGAGACAGATATCTAGATTAAAAGAATAATTGTCAAACAATACAAGGGTAAATTATATAAAAGCATGTACATAGAGGACATCCAGATTCCAGAGTACCTGATTTTGGATTAAAATTGAAAACCTTTGTTGATAAAGAACGTTAAGTTTTAAAACTTTTAATAACATTACATTATTTTATGTCTTTATCTGTCAGATTATTTTTTTTACCACTTAATTTATGTTTATCAGATGGATCATAAGTTTTTTACTTATTTAAAAGAATAGACGTTTCATACTAAGGCCAATGCTTAATTTGAAGGAGTTGCAGATATATAAATTTGCCTAAAAATATATATTTTTTCTTATTAATTTACTTCGGGAAGTCCACTTAATTTGGAGTTGCAGATGAAGTCTTTTACTCGAAGCTGCAACTGCCGGTCTCCCTTCTTTTTTTTTTTTCTTTTTTTTTCTTAGCAATGTTTGGTTTTTCCTCATCCTTTCTTTTTTGCTCCTCTCTTTTGTAACATATTTTATTTGTGTAATGAAAATAGCATTTTTGCGTGCTACTTCGAAAGAAAATTACTTTAATTTTTTTATGTCACAAATTACAAAAAGATTACTATAAAGTATATTTAATATTCGACTTATTTTACACGTAATGATGGCACAAATCTAATGAAAAGAAAATTGATTTATCAAAAAAGGATTTGTAAAAGCAAATGTATATGTTTAAATAATTTTAAAAAAAAACATTCCGCTAAGATATGTGGAGAGATTTTAAATGGAGTTGCAAAATAAATTTAGAAATTAATGTGCTTTTTATCGTGACCTCCATATAAATGTTCATGATACAATTGATAACCGTTGGATATTGATTGGATGTCTAATGTTGTAAGATACATAAACTCAAAGCTTTTATTATTTCATAGGAATCCAGATACTTTTAACATCGCATTAATTTTATAATCAATATATATTGACCAATTAAGCGCTCTGAAAAATAAGGGCTCAAAAGAATTATTACATATATACTGAACTTTATACAGAGGATCGTAGATAACATATTAGAAGTAGCATAATGTTTGATATTTCTTTTTACTCAAAAAAAAAATAAAAATTGTTTGGTATTTCTTTGTTCACTCTTTTAAATCTGAGAATAACGCAACTTCAACCTACTATGACGAACCATTTTAATTGGTTTATTGGTTCTATATATGTGTATCATAAAATTGACTCGAAAAAATATTTAATAAAAGAGGGAAGGGAGAGATTGATGATATGGCATAATAATGAAGTCGTAATTTTTCTCTCCTAAATAGGAGAAGGGATTCCTACATGGCCATGCTTAAGATATAAGTAATTAAGCATTAATTGAGAAGACTTTTATTGTATTTTAACCAATAATAAATTTACTTCTACCTTGCTTGACGGACGCATTAATTAAACATCATTATTAATCACATAGGAAGGACAAACCAATAAAAAAATAGCATAGCTTTTGTATATAATATGCCCAATTGCTCTTATAATACGTGCATTTTATGTAGGGCAAACCTGGTTAGATCTAGTTGATCACTTAATTTTATTTTAATAATACTTTAATCTATCTCTTTCAGATTATCAGGTCGATCGATCGGAAGGTGTAGGAGTGTACAAATAAAACGCAACTGACCTAACTTTATCTGCCCTGTCCGATTCAAATTAAAAACCTCAGTTTCAAACTTTGTGTTTCGTAACTTACAGATAGAGCTTGATTAATTTAACAATATTATCATTATTATAAACTCAATGAAATTGTTGGATAAAAACCAATCTCGTCCCTCGAATATCTACTTGAGTTAAACCTCTTCCGAACATAATAAACCCAATCAATTTATGTATCCGCCTCTAGACTCGTATATATATAGTTTATTATATATATATATATATAATTTCTCTGTCTTCCGGCAAGTATTTTTGTTAATTGTTGTTATAGTATATTTCATATCTAATCATTCTTCTTATCGTTGAGTATGGGTACAGGTAATATGTATGGTCATTTTCCCAAATTCAAAATAAAAAAAAACTTGAAAATAATTATATTTAGTACACTGTGAGCTTTAATATGCATATCTCATTGATTTGCCCATGTAAGCTTTTTGGGATTTGAAAATCAAAATAAGGAATCGAAGTAACGGTGTCTCTTTACTTCTCGAAATATCGTAACATAATGGTTGCAATGCTAATGGAAGCACAGTAGCATAACTCATTTGCGTATGTGTGTGTAAAAGAGGGAAAAAAGATGCATTTTTGTAACAAAATTGTTTCAATAAAACAATTTGTGTTCTACAATTCGAATTCTGTCTATAATTAAATCATTTTTTACAAAAAAAATAAATACCAAAGACATGTACAATAGTAAAGAACACATTTAATCATCCATTAAATGTGACAAAAAAACATTAGGACGTAAAAACTACCAGGCAAGTTAAATAAGAAAAAAAAAAAAAGATGATCCTGGATGAGGATATAAAAAAAAAAAAATGATATGCTTTGGGAATATAGATATTTTAAAGTTAGTTATTCTGAAACAAATTTTTACATATATGGAATGTAAAAAAAAAAAAAGGGAAACAAACAATGTTCGCTTTTCGTCTTTCTAGAATTACTAAATTAAATCCGAATTGGTTTTTTGGGGGCGCGTTTGACATGCTGCCGACTATAATTAAATGTGACAATGAACACTCCAAAGGTTTAAAAAAAAAAAAAAAAAGGACTAGGATCTGTATATCTTGGTAAGGCTACAACAATATATTATCAGAATCCAAAAGAAACACAAAATATGGCACGATATCTCAAGAAAGTTAAAGGAAAAGATTAGCGTGACGATTATGATATATAGTATGGACATCTTTTTGTTGTGAATTTTTTTTTTATCGGGAATCATTTAGAATATGATATTTGAAGTAACGGAACTCCGAAAAAGATTTGATTGATGCTTCTCTGTCAAAGATTGATTTTGTAGACAATATATTCAACAAGGATATTATGTTATCGTTTATCTCGAAATAAAGATACGTACTGCCAATAGTTTAGATTATAATCGAGAGGAATAGGTTTATTACCTTCTGTTGTTATAACACTTATAGCTATAAATAATTTGGCTTAACAAACAAGCTCAATCTGTAGTGCTTTGGACACTCTAAATTTCTCTGGGAGCATTCTAATAAATTCTTCTGGACAAATATGCCCATGTAAAATAAGTAAGAAGCTGGAATTAAATTTTGTCTTTTTTTTTTCCTTGTAATTATATCACATAAAGTTTCTTTAATTAATTGAATTCTCTCTTAATCTTTCTTAAACAAGTAGTAAAAAAATTGTCTATTTGTGTATAAGAATACTGAAAATATTATGCGATGTCTCCAAGTGATGCACTTATAATATTTGTATTAAAAAAATGAACATATTTAGACCCTTAAAAAAATTTCTCTAAATTATAAATAAATGATATATCAGAATTCTGTCATTTCCTTCCCGTAATGTAGCAAGAATTTGCCATAAATTTTATAATATCCTTCCCATAATTATTTTTCCTTAATTGAATTATCATTGACATAATAATAAAATATTTTTTTACCTACCTCTGCCACTTTGTATAGCCCAATCTCAATCTTGTCGAGAATTTTAAAAATTCATTTGCACTCTTAATAAGTTATTTCATTTGATTGATTTAAATATAAAATTTTCAAGTTTATGTTTTCATAAAGTCATCAATTAGACCAGCGACGATAAATAATTATCATGTATAAAATTTTTAAATATCTTATTGAGCAGATTTTTTTTTTAGCAGGTATAAGTGCATAAGAAAAGTTGGACTTGGACAGCTATGGAGGCAATACTAGACAAAATATTGTTTTGTTGATTCAAAATTCCAAATTAGTAAGAAGGGAATAAAGGCGTGAGATTAGGATAACAATGGATAGTTATGAAGTTTCCAAATGAGATTGCCGGTGCTCTGGATAAATTTGTCATTTACAAATTATGAGAATGACCCCAGTGAAAATTTGCGTGCCCAAAGCAATTCCCCAATCTGTCATGTGGGTATCAACCAAAATTAGGCAATGTAGTTGACTTGAAAACCAACAAATATGGGGATTTAAGGTGACAGCTCGTTCTCATATAATTAAATTCTATGTTTATTAATTTGTACGGAGGCATGCGAGCCAACAACGCCTCTATCAAAAGGAAAACTCTTTAATTTGGTATAATTTAGTTAATATATGTTAGTGTGCGCCATGTCCATAGAGTAGCTGCTCATAATTCATACGTCTTTTAATTATTGCATATTTTATGGGTTTAATAATAATTTGCTAAAAATAGCAGGCCTAATAGTATTATATTGTTTCATTTGCATCACGACCTTGAATCTGTTTGATACATTATCTCCTAGTTCATTCAATGAATCATGGATTAATTAAATTATGAGGTATACTAAGATAATTCGTTTTAATTAGATGTCTCCAGATTTCCGTGGTAATTGTCAATTAATTATTCTTATGATTGCAATAAATGATGTTTTATCATATAAGTAACTTGAAATAAAAAATAATAATATGTTGTATATGCGTCTCATAATAGACATTCCCACTCACCCACAACACTCCCATCCTCTTGTCACTCTCAAACTTTCATTTCTCCTAATTAAGAGAGTTCACGCCGATGTTCAACCAATATATAGGATACAATTTGTGGTTCAAAAATTATTCGGTGCGTACCATGTATACAGATATATAAATCAAAATTTTATTTGTTGTTTATAATATATATTTAATAATACCAAATTTTATTTTTTTAAAAAAAATTAAGTTTGTCAATTTTATTAATATATTCGATAACTAGCATTGTTTGTATAGTTTGTGAAGTACAAAACTATAATTCGAAAAAAACTTTTAGGTAGGTTGCCAATTAATTGTCCTAATAACATATACGCTCCAAGTCTTTGACAACCCATTACCCAAGAGAAACGATGACATGCACAATCCCTGTCTAGGAAAAGGACTTGCTGATCTCCAGAGAAATGCAGGAAGAGACAAAGGATGTAAGATTGTAGGTAGAGCCAAATTATAATTTTCACGTCTGGGACATCACTTTCACCAAACAGTGCATTTATATTAACAAATTTTTGAATTGGAAATAGCATATTTAATTTTTACATACAGTAGCAAGTTGAAAAGTGGAAATTACTTGTAATGACAGTTTCTAAATTTTTCTATTAACCGTTTAATCAAGCGAAGAGTATCCATCATTCCATACAATAAAAAAGGAAAGAAAAATAAACATACACTTGGTTACAAACTTACACATGGTGATATTTGGGGACACAAACACCATTTTAATTCCATAGAGGAAAGAATGAAGTAATTAGTTACAGTTAAAAAAAAAAAAAAAAAGCAGAAAGTTAAACAACCCAACACCATTAGTAATATTGTATTTTAGTTGAAAATCATCATTAACCAATATGTTAATTGATCATTCTAGGTTAAAACAACAATTATTAATGATCGATCTGTGGGAAATATTCTTGTTATATATGTACCAGAGAGCGACATAAATTTATTTTCTCCAAATCCATTTTATATTGCGTCAGTAGCACATCATAGCGTTTCTAAATTCTAACAGTATAATTTTTTTCTGAACTAATGGATAAGGTACACAGAGATATACCACGTGCTAATCCGCAAAAGGCTCTCGTTTTAACCCCCTTAACTATCGTTTAAGCCCCTATATAATCTCATTTCTCAATAGTTCCCCCCACGTAACTATACATAGACCACCATCTCTCTCTCCAATCTTCATCCAGTCATACCTCCAAACCGACCCATCTCGCCTAAAAAAAAGGAAACGAAGAGAAAGAAAGAAAGAAAGAAAGGGGAAAAACACGATAAAAAATAGAAAGAAGAACATGGAGGAAGCCATCTTGAATCATGAAAACCGGAACCAACGGAGCTCCATCCCGTTGCACCACAGTTCTCACTCAATATCAAAGCTAAAACCAAAGATACGAGTCGTCCACCTAATCGCACCGGAGGTCATAAAAACTGACGTCACGAACTTTCGTGATCTTGTGCAAAAGCTCACCGGCAAACCGACCACCAACAAGAAGAGATCAAAGAGTTTCGCAAACTCAAACCCTAAAGCAAAGGTGCATCAAGAAGAAGAGAGCCATGAAAAAGTAATTAAGGAGGAGGAGCAATTTGTTAAGTGTGAGGATCCATGGATGAATATGGAGGGGAGTTCAAGTGGAGGATATTTGAGTTATTTAGAAGAAGAAGAAGGGGAGGTCGAGGGCTTCTTTCAATCGTCGTTTATCGGTGATTTATCTTCATTATTTCATGTTACTTCTTAGCAAATTTGTCCTTTTTTTCAGTGATTTATTATGCAGTACCACGATAAAATATAATTATAACTTGCCACCGCTGATAAATTTTCTACGACTTCAAAAAATCAAGAATTTGAAGTTTGGGTGGCTAATTAAGGGCCAGAATACGGATAGTTCCATGATGTTGCTGTAATTAATCCTATTTTTGGGTGATCTGGTTTAGTAAGGAGTATTGGATTTGTAGAATAGATTAGTTTGCAGACGGGTTTGTTTGATTATTTTTATGTAAGTTCTTTTTTTTTTAATTCTTCCTTTTTGTTACAGCTTTCTAATTTGTTCATGTGTATAGATTGTGATTCATTTGTGAGTAAAAATTGTGTATATGTTAGGCGGATTTCATATTTGTTATTATTGTCTCTTACAATGTTCTGAAAAAAGCTGTTAGGAAGCTTAATTAAGATATATTCGTTGCTTTTGATTTATATTTCATCCTTACATGACTTCCCTAATTTTTGGTGCTATTGCAGTATTATTATCTAGTTAATTTTCTCACGGAGAATATTTTATTGAGGTTTCAAAGATGAATATGTTCCTATTTGTTTCTTTGGCTCTAGTGCTTTGTGATTTCAATTCACGAACATGAGAAATTCACCTTTTCTTCCAAATGAATTTGGGTTCATATTTGTTAAATTTCATTAATATAGAACATTGTATTCATTGGATATCACCCTCTCTTTCTATGTTTTTTCTTTAATTAAAAAAAATTATACACATTTATTGGAGCATGAAAGCATAAGATTATTATGTTAAATTGGCACTTTAAAAGAAAGATTTGAGTGGAAACATTGGCCCTATGGCCTAGTATCATAAATTATGTTGATATGAACTTAATTAGGCCATGATCAAAATGATTTTTACTTGGGATTTCATTTCATTTGAATTGATTTCGTTAGATTTAATTACATGAAATTCCAACCAAATGACACTAAATCCGCTCATTTTGATCAAAAATTCACTTTTCTCCATTTAAACGGAAAGCACCTCCATAAAAAAAAATTAAATAGGTAAATCACTAGTAGTTCAGAAACATATGGTTCGCAACATAGCTCTTCAAATTTGAGAATTCATAAGAAAATTAACCGGAAATATTCATAAAAGCTTTTTCTGAGCTCATGCAGCACATGATTACTTTTTTTAATAAAAAAATGCAGGTTGTATATATCAAGTTATTGCAACAGAAGGATATTTATAACTATATCAGGATATTAATATTTGCGTTCCTTTGGAAGAAAAGACTCTGAATAAACAATAAATAGTTGAGAATGATTGATGGCAACAAGTTATATAATCTCTTTTCTATCTAATAAAGACGTGGGATGGTAACCATATTTGGGCTTATTATCGATCCGACTTTCAAATGCGAATTCAATTTAGTCGTTATAGTATTAGAATATCTTAGTTTTACTCTACCTCAAGAATTATAAAATCTGCAATATTCAGAAGCAAAGTTATTGCAATTTTGATATAATTTTTGCATCATGTAAATTTCATGTGTCCTTTGGGGCGGATCATAATGGACCGATGGCAAAGCTTGAACAATAATCTAAATTAATGAGACCAAGCAATTATACTCGTCCATTTCAGTGAGGTCTATTAACAAATTAAATTTATTATTAATAGAGATGTATGTTAATTAATGGTCCAGGAATTGTTCACTTTTATTAAGCCCGTCCACCACTCATCTGGTGTGGCATATTACACTAAAAAAAGTAATTCAGATTTTTTTTGTGGTAATTATTGCTTTGTTAATTTCTTTAATATATTTTGTTATCGCCATCAGAGAGAACTTCTAACATCACAATCATCAAATTCATATGGATGCATTTTTATACACTATTTTCGAAGTTAGAGTTTTAATGCTTTATTTTTTAATTATTGATATGTTTAATTTGTAGCTTAAAATTTTATAATTTTTATTTAAATAGTTACTTAAACAAGTGTATCGCAAATTAATTTTAAGGGCAAACAAAGGTATGATCTGAACTATTAATTTCAGTTGAAACGCTACTTCACTCTACGTACATTTACTGAACTTTCTCTTTCACACGATTATCTTGAGCGATAAGTACTCTATTAACTGATATGACATATATATAAGTATTACAAACTTTCGATTCTGATTCATCTCATGAAGTCATATTTGACATGTGTACTTTGCATTTTAATTATTTCATATTGTATAGTCGATTTTGAGGCATTTGTATAATGTTCAATTTCATGTCCTACCCTTTTGTACAATATTACACTGTAAATTATTCTGGCATAAACATATAATTACCTAGTTTGAGTAGCAGATATATAGCGCTTGTTATTGTTACTGTTTTTTTTTTTAAATATCATAGTTTATATAATTATCAATTTTGTTATATTCAACCTAGTTCCATTAATAGTTTCAAGCATTGAGTAATAATTTATATGAATAGACATTTGCTAAGAGAGTCAAGAGGACAAGTTGAAATTACGACTCCTTATTAGGACGATGAAGTCAACTTCATGCCGAATTAATCTAATTTTTATAACAATTTTAGACGGTTCCAAATTCCAACAACCAGAACATGAAAATGCTGGGGGGGGGGGGGGGGGGGGGGGGAGGGGGATGTAGAACAAAATTTCACCACCAATTAAATCTGTTCTGCAAAAGAATGGTATTTCCTGCATTATTTTTAATCGAAGCTTAAAATTTAATGGGAAGCAGCCATCCAACTTACAACAACCCAAAAATTTTATCAAATAATTAAGCTGGCACTCACAAAATTTTGAAAATTTTTGTTAGTAAAATCATTGTTATTGAGACAGCCAGCAATTAGCAAAATTCCATGGTATAGCTTATCAAAACCATCACTCTATAATAATAAAAAATGAATATACCATATTTTACTAAAAATAATATTCAAAAGAAAAACAATATAATATAATATTTGGGTAAAATTGAACTAAGCTTGCATAGTCCAATTCGATTTACTTAAGAAAAGAAATGATAGGTTAGTAAAGCATTCTTTTATATCTAATTACAAATAAAATTTGCTGACTAGAAGCAACTTCCTCATTCGCAAACAGTTGCAAACTAAACAAAAAGATGTTCTAGAACTTAGCCATGTGCCCGATGATTCTGCGAGCATCTACAACTCGTGCCAGAGTTGTTATTGAGGTCAGGAGGTGAACATTTGGAGACGATTAGCAAAACTATTTAATAATTTACATTTCTTGTTTAAGAAAAAAAAGAAATAAGCAATTTTCCAATTGAATGCTTATATAATTTTGTACTTGGAAGCATTTTTTTTCTCAATATTCAAATTGTTAAACCCCGCTTGAGGAATACGACGTCACCATGCTGATGTCAGCATGCAAGTGGATACATAAAATAATTTTTTTTTGTCTTTGCGGAAAAAATTAAAATATTAATCAAATTGTCATGGCTAGGACCCTAGGACAAGATATTTAGACTTTTAGTTTTACACATGTTTGATTAAATATCTCGATGATGTGCTAAGATATTTTCAAATGAAAAGGAAACGAAAAGAAAAAGGAAAATAATTGTTTTCACACATGAAATGAACAATTCTCAACTTTTCTAAGATTATAGTATGTTTTCGTTTGAATAGAAAAGTTCAACTGTCCTTTTTCCACCGCATCTTCTAATTACTTTAATTAGAAAGACCCCACGGTCCCACCTAACAAATTACTAATTGATATGCTATTGGTTTTTTTTTTTTTTTGATAAAAATTGATATGGTATTGTCGATAAGACGATAACAAACAACACAAGAAAGCATCAATTGGTATTATTTCCTAATAATCCTCTTCTTTACAAAAATTCACAAGTGCGAGTACTTGGGCGTTATAAATAAATAAAAAACACAATACAAACTATAACAAACATGTAGTAATAATGCATGTGTTTAGCGTTACAAACATATTTCACATATATCTAAAAAATATCTTGAATAATTGCGTAAAGCAAGGTTCATGATGCAAGCAAATGAAGAAAAATCTGAAATAAAAAGGGCAAAGAGCCAAAGATTGTTTACAACATATAAAATGTGTCAAATATCTATAGTTGCCTCAACATATTAGTATCAAATACTTCCCTGAGAAATGAACAATGACAAAACAACCCATTGAAATTTAAAAATAAAAAGATACCTTGCTGACTTCCTGCAAACGGTTGATGTTGCATCCTTATCTTACCTTTGTATCTATTATATATATATATATATATTTGAATCATGAAATGAAGAGATTATCCAAGAGACGAAGGTTTGTCGTTTCTTGACTGTACTGCTTTGCCTCCTCAAAGAAGGGGCATGAACAGTAATGGGACCCCCTATGGCCCTGGATCCGGATCCTGTGTCGCACGGCACGCGTGTAGCGCACCCTACGAGCCGTTCGATTTTGATCGGGCAGTTCATTTTTTTCGGGCCTATTAAATTCACGGGGCTCCGTTATACATCAAATTCAGATCAGACGGCCCACAGACTGCGCTGCACGTTGTGCCGCGCGACAGCAGATCTGAATTCCTATGGCCCTATCCTCTCTTTCTGTCCCCTCGCTGCAAGTACAGGGTGCTCATACGTCATACCTGCCAACTCATCAAGAAAAAGTCAAAAGTATCAAAATAGCAAAGTATTAAATTCCTTGTAAATTGTAAATTAATTGTGGAACATATTGACAAGAAAAGAAAAGAGAAAAACAAAGGTTAACCTTTAAATTTGAGGTGAACATATTGAAAATATTTATGAGTACATTTCTATGGGGTCGTTTGGATGGGTGGGGAATAGGTAGGAATAGCAAATCCTGGGACTAAATTTAAGGAAAAAGTGAGATTTCGGGAAGCGTGGGAAGAGTGCTATTCCGGAACTAAAAATGTTGTTTGGATGGTGAGTTTAGGAATAGCGTTGGGAAGTGTGAAAGTAGAGAGAAAAGTGTTGTTGGGAAGAGTGCTGTTGGAAATAGTGCTATTCCTGAAATTGATAATTGCGTTTGGATGAAAAATTTAATCCTGGAATTAGCTATTCTGGGGAATAGGCTATTCCTAAGGGATCCAAACGACCCCATAAAGTCTAAATTTAAATCATTCATTTGGAATGATAAGTGATTATGATTGTTTAAAACTTGAATGAAAAATTTAGATTCGAGGTCATATAAAAAAAATTCTATAAGAAAATTATTCTTATTTATATATATTATTGCTTTTAGGATGAACAGTAACGAATATATATATATATATTTTTTTTTCGATTTGCTGTGATCGAGCTTCTGTCATGCGTCCTATGTTTGTCCATTACTTACAGCTCATTAACAATGTCCCTGTGCCTGTCCGAATGTGAAACCAGGCCTAAATCTACCGCACCGAATGTTTAATTTCATAGACATGATCATCGGCATGCATCTTAGTCTTAAATTTGAATTAATCATCCCAAACAAAATATTAGCGCCATGACTCATGAGTCCTTAATTAACGTCTCCTCTTTCTGCTCCCTCTTCCTTAGTTTCATTAATTCCACCAACCTCCTCGTCTCAACACTCAAAACCACTTCCAGCTGTCAAACTCTCCCTAGTCGACAATCCTCCCATCTCTATTCTCTCTTCTCTCTTCTCAGAACTTGGTCGAAAAAAGTTGGATGCGACAACGTATCTGAAGATTACTCTTCGATATCCTAGCTGCCATTTTCTTTCAATGGTTCTCTCTTCCGCTGCATTTTGGGCCTTCTCTGATCAAATGCACGGTGCGTAAATCGTAGAATTTTGTTGCAATTTTATCCTTGCCCTTTTCAAATTATCGCACAAAATACCCTCCTGATAATTTATTGTTTACCGAGCTTTCTCTGTACCTAAGTAGTAAGTACAACTATCTACTTTTTGTGCACAACTCTTAAATAATAATTTTAGTTTTAGATATATTTAAGAAGTAGCTTTTTTAGAGCTACCTGTTTCATTAGAGAAACAAAGTACAAAGTATTACATAAGTTGTACCCGGTACCTAACTATACCATCCATACCAAATTACTAGTACTACTCACCCTGTCCCTCATCATGTCCAAAATTATTACATCATACCATTAACAACTCCAAAGAAAATTAGGTCTTTAATGCTAGAACAAAATAATAATAATAATAATAATAAAAAATAAACAAAAAGACTATTTAACAATGTAGCTAAACAAGCTACCACTCAAACTTGTCCTTCACTGCCTCCTGAAACCAGCATTGGCACCATAGCAGGTTGACTTGTTTGAATGGGTATCATCTCCCAGTCAAGCTAGCACCCTCCATTCCACCATTTCTCTTCTGCAACACTCCTTAGCTACTCCTGTCCAGGTTTGTATCCTTCCATCAATAAAGAGCAAAATATTTTTAATAGATTTTATAGGCGTATATTAAAAGATCACATCATTTCTGTGTTTCCAGAGACACCAACAGATAGCACTGTAAACTGTTAGAAAAGCTGTTTTGTCATTAATTGACAAGTGCAAAGCAAAATCCACTGTATCCTGCAAACAAGTCCATTTAACAAAGAGATAAAAAAAATATGTGAGGTAGTTCCAATTGGTCACACATGTATATACTACGTGATTGTATATTTGTATTTTTGCTTCTACTGGGGTTGTCGCTGCTAGTAGCACCATCATGAAAATACTTCTTCCTATTTAATGCTTGATATATTGGTGTTAGCACTGTTTGTGTAAAGGTGTTTGAGTAAATCCTTATCTGAACATTGAACCATGAATGAGGCTGTAGAAAGGTTAGTTTAAGACGCAACCTTTCTGTGTCTATGGAGTGTCAAGACAAAATGGAAGTTATGTGGTGTAGGGGGGACATATGAAATTGCCCCACTAGATGAAGCAAAATGTAAAAACATGTATATTACATATAGAAATGGAGAAAAATAAAATAGTTGTTACCTAGAGATATCCAAAACCACAGAGGTGGTACAGAAATTCAAATTTAAGATGCCATTGTACAGAGACTTTATGGGTTGGAATGGACCCATTATGTGGGGGGAAAAAACAAGAAAGGGAAAAAATGTCTGATGAATATCAGTCACCATCTGATGATGTTCACTATGTACCTAAATCCTATACTATATTATATGAGAGAGAAAGGTGTTTCCAGAAGCTGGTAACTGCAAAGCAAATCCAAGACAGTACATATTAGTTTCGATTTGGTACACATGTAGCTCTTATAGTTTGTACTATATTGCTGCTCCAACCAAGACAGTCAAGGCTGGTACTGTTCACAAAGATAGGAACAATTATTTTGTAATTACTTGTAGTGCAGTAGGTTCTTGTATGTATGTGCTATTGCTTATTCATTCTGATGTCTCCAATGTAACAGAAACCTTCAGAAGTTTTTAAAGAACTAAAATTTTTAAAAGATTTTTTTATTTTTCAAATAAAATAAACAGAGGAACAAGATATATCAAAGATAACTGTGTTTCTCTGTTTACTTGATATACCTGAAGGCAATGCTGGGTTGCATCTTCATCAAAAGATGTAGGTGTCCCCTAGTATGCAAATCTTCCATATACCTCAACAATTTAACGGTTATACTGGCATTGATGTAAATAAAGATGCTGTGCCGAGAAGCTGCCATTTTAGCACTTGAGGTGATTCATGACCAATTGTTATTGGAATGATGTAAAAACTTTTAATTTGTTCAAGTAATGCATGTGAATTATGTTTCTGATTACTGGATTGCCTAATTGTTATTCGGTTGTCCAATTTGGGAGGTAAATTATGCCACTGTAATGGAGTAGCATCTGAGTTGCTATCAGTTTAGAGTACTAAGTTCCTTGTCGAACTACCACTGTAAGACCAACATTGTTGTCATCAGTTACATGCAATATCTGGGGTCCTAGGAGTTTCCTCCAGAACATGGTGAGAGCAATGTTTTGCACAACAAGTTTTATGCTGAGCAAGGTGGACAGTTATCGATTCCTCTTTTGTTTGAAAACAATGTGTAATGTGTACAAAAAGAATAGACTAAGCATTTTTTTTTAACAGATCGATTCTGGGTCAATTGAAGGGCCTTTTGGATGATTTACTGTGACGAGGTGACTGATGTTCAGGTCTATTCTGGCTATGTTGTTTGCATTGATTCAGTTAGCCAAATTGGCTCGTCTTTTGTCGGTTGAGACAAAGTCACATGTAAGATTTTTATTCGTGAATGGTTCTCACATATAGTTATTTTGGCTGTCTCGGAATTGATATTTGAATGTTCTTAAGCAAAATCAGGACATGCCCCCCAAATCTTCTTAAATTGAATACTTACTTCTCTAAACTATAAATTTGAATATTAACCCTCAAATCCTTTATTATAGAGGACATTAACCCTTATTAATAATTCTACTAATAGTTTAAATATTAAAAGTCAATTTATAAAATATGGATCAAATTGCCCTTATCTGACTGACTGACATAATTTTTGGAACCCATTTGATGGTAACTTACAGTAGAAATTTGAATCAGAACGTTTGGATTCCACACACGCATATTATATTATTATCTTAAATACTTGTCAAATTAGAAAATTTTGGGTTAAAATAGTATATAGTGAAATTGACATATAAGATCGTCCATGTGGACAGGTATTGATTCCATGTCAGGTTCCTTATATACTTGTTATTTGGTAAAGATGTTTTTTTTTTTTTGATTTATCCCCGTAGGGTCACACTCACACACACAATCACCACCCACCTTTTGGGGTTCGAACTTGAGCAACTCCCGTAGGAGGCTCTGTGCCTATCCAGCTGAACTAGGCAGCGGAGGCATTTGGTAAAAGATGTTTTGATTATGCCGTTAAGCGGCAGATCCAAGTGAAGGTAAGCCCAGGCACTTGCCTGGGCTTGTTTTCCAAAATTTGAAACCCAATGAATAGTTCTGTAAACTGTGCCTAGGCTTGAATATATCATGTGCCTGGGCTTTATTGTTTGGGATAAAGAACTGTTCGTCTGTGCCCGGGACATGTGTTTATGGGCCAGCGCCTCTCCAAATTTTCGCTTAGCATTTGCCCACTTGTTTCTGATGGGCGACCATAACGTGAATTAGGTTTTGCTTTTTCGTTTTGTTTTTTTTTTTGTTCGTTCACAGGTTCCAAGCATGGTTGCTGGCTTGTCATAATTTGATTGGTCTGGCATGAAAATCAGCATAGCACACAAATTTATTTTTGTCAATCCCTGGTTTATGCAATAAAAAATTTACTCTTGTATTAGTTAGTGAAGAATAAAATTTAATCTGCCTCAAATTAACATATTGAAGGATAATTAACTTTATCATTTTAGTATTGAAATATTAGAAATAATAGTACAGTTATGTATGCCAAAAATTATTTTTTAACTTATTATTTATTTTAGTTTTTTATATTGAATATTTAAATTTAATTATTTTATTTTTAACTATTATTTATTTTAATTTTTTATATTATATTTAATTACATTATTATTCTGCCGGGCTTAAAAAAAGTCTAAATCCGCCATATTGTCTCTCTTTGTAGGCTGCAGCGCATCAACCAACAACTTCTTTGTGTATGCGCAGGAGTATGGATGGCATCAGGGGCGGATTTAAGGGGGGGCGAGCATAGGCGAGACATACGCCAAAATTTGAGAATTTAATTAACCGTTATTAGTTATTGAAGTTGAGCATACTTTAAAAAAAAATAAAAGCCCATTAAGGTACAAATTTTCGTTCATCAAAAGGAGTGTGAGGAATGAATGGTATATGATGTGATCTTATGAGTTGCATAAATGTGATAAAGTGGTGCACATGATATGTTTGATGAAATGCCCGAATGAAGATAAGCACAATTTTTTTAACATAAGATGGGAGTCAAGATTGTTTATGTGGGTTCTCATTTAGATGAAGTTGAACATATTCTAAATTTTTATGAGGTCACTAAACATATAAGTATTAATATTTTTTTATCATGAATGGATAACAGATATGCATGATAATGATTAGCTCTTTACAATTTCCAAATACAATTAGCAAATTAGTATACTTGTTTAATTGTAATTTTTTTTATCATAAATAAATCATTGCTCAAATATGAAAAATCTTTACTTGTTAGTGTATTTGATACAATTCATGTTTAAAAAATTTACTACTATAAAATAATAAAATATTATTTTTTGTTATCAATTTTGTATAATTTTAAACTTTCAATTTTAGTCTGTTTAAGTTGAAATTCGCCCCCCCTAAGTTGCAATCCTGGCTCCGCCCCTGGATGGCATGGTTGATTTATTTTATTCGGATGTCAAAAGCTGATGTAAATTCTATTTTGGATGAAGACTTCTTTTGTATGAATAAGTTCAACTTGTATTTGATGAACAATGTATGAATTATAGTCATAGTATAGTAGTTTTCTTGTATCAATGTAAGAATTATTAGTGTAAGAATTAAAGTCATAGTTTAGTAGCTTTCTTTGCAATTGATTTGCTGTGAAGTGTGAGCAGAAAAATTTCCTTTGTCTCTCTTATTATTACGATCCTATCCAATTATGGATTTGTAAGGGAGAGAGAATCCTTTTATTAGTTACTGCATTAGTTAAATCATTGTACTCAAGTTGTGAAAAGTTGTTATATTCTGACTTATGCAAAGTACCATAGCCATTTCCGCTTTGATAACCTTTAATCCTTTTGATGTAGAAATCTGTCTAGACATTTGACAGTAACCAATAAAGCAGAATTAGAAGGGCTTTAATGTGATTATTCCTTTACCATATGTTATCTGGCATGCTTAACTCATTTATATTTACTTTTTTATGTAGGAATTTAGTTAAAAAATGAAAGTCTTTGTACAGCTGGTAAGCATATCAACAGATCCTGGATGTATTCTGCTGGCGTTCATTGTCAAAAGCATAGATACCATAGATATAATAGAGAATTCAAAAGTGAAATCAGTGTTCTTTCCTATGGTGAATATGTTACTATAATCTCAATTTTCTAAAAGTTGGTCAAGAAAAGGAAACGGAAATATGAGACGTTGCAGCCTTGCAGAATTTTGGTCAAGGGCACTTCAGATTTTTTTAGATTAATATTAATATTAATGGTCTAAAAATCAAATTAATTATAAAGAAGGGTAAATTTCCGAATTAACATAATTTTTTTCGAAGGCTGGAAATTAGACACTAGATGGTAATTCGATTTTAAAGAATTGGGGTAAATATTTCAAAATAGCAAAGATTACATTTAGCTGATTTTGCCATGAAAAAACACATTCAATTGATCTGTAAAGATGCAACCTTAATCCCCAAACTACTATGAAGTTATTGTTTTTAATAAAGTGAGAAATATAACTCGATTTAAACTAAAGAGGTTTTCAATTCAGATTTCTAGTTTGTTTGTTTAAATCCGATTTATTTAATAAAAAGAAAATTTCATGAGGTCTCGTCAAAATACTCTGTGAAGTTTAGGGTGTTATATGCAAGTTATCCTCTTTCCTCTTCAAAAAGGACTTGCGCGAAGTCTCCTCTTTAGTATTTTCTTTGCATAAAAAGACCGAGCATTGTTCACTCGGTTGGTGAGTGGTGGCAACTGAGGGAGAGAGAAAAATCAAACGAGAAGACAAAGAAAAGGGAAAAAAAATGATATTGGTCGATAATCAACCCATCTCCTTTCCCGATTCCTCTTCGCAGTCTCAGGTTCTCTTCTGAAGTTCTGATCTTTGTTAATTTCTGTAAATATTATCTCGAATCAAGCTGGAAAACAAAGCATAGCGAAAAAGAGTTTGAATGTAATTTATTTTGTTTAGCATAAAATCATACTATTAGACATAAAGTAGATATGCAATTGATGGGTCAGTTGAGAAGCTTGTTTCAGAAAAATCTTGAATAGAACAATGCTGATGTTATAGTACTTTTGTCTTTGTCATTTTCTCAACTTCATCCAGGGAAGAGATATATTGGACATATTATTAGAGAACCCAACACTAGTATCAGCCGCAAATCAGTTCAAATCTCAACCAGAGAGAATCATCTCTGACAGTGGAGCCCACATGAAGCATGTTTATGTCTTTCAGAGGGAGTTTGCCACTGTGGATCCTGCAGTAGCCCAGGTGAAGTTTTTGCAACCCCACTGACCAAAAAATAAGTAAATAAAAAGATAATTAGAAATGCAAAAGGGTTATCTAACTTTATCAAATCCTTCATATATTGCAGATAGTGGGGACAGATGAGGCAACGACATGTGTTGGCCTAGTAATTCGCAACAGAAATAATGGACTGTTAGTCATCAAACCTATTATTCCTTGCATTTTATATAATTCAAACAATTTGAATTCTGATCGGAAATGATGATATTTTCCTTGAAAAATTATAATTTGTTGATAGAAAGAAAGAGAGCGAATTAACACAGTGTACTTCTGATATAATTCTTGCACACTTTTGCTGATTAAGTGATTTGATAAAAATACTTAAATTATGATATTATTTTATTGATATAGAACAAGTGTAAGCCATATGGATTTTCCAGAAGTTGTAGATCAAGGACTCAATCAAATGGTTCAATCAATAACTGGCCCTGAAGCAATTTTAGATGTATGTTTTTCCTCTACTATCACTCTCACTCTCTCTCACTCTCTCTCTCTCTCTTTCTCTCATGTGGGTACTAATATGTTTCAGGTCTTCCTTGTTGGTGGTTTTGATGATTCTCCACATAAGGTATGGGCACTTGCTTTCAGCTTATTAACCATTAAATTTGTATTCATTGTTTTCTTACTGTCCTCTCCTAGCTGGAAGTACTTAAAATTATTTTTGAGTTGGTCAATTTTGCATGTGTACCAGTGTCCACACGTCCCGAAATTATCTGTAAATATGTAACAAAACACAATTTAAAAATGTTTTCAATCCCTAGAATGGTTTATTGGAAAACAAAGTAAACAAATTAACAATAAACGAAGAGAGATTTCTCTATTTATTGCAGAATAAGCATGGAAGTAAAATCAGTAAAGAGGGGTATTCGCTTGCCTTATGCCACAAGATAATAATGTCCCTTTTAAATAGGCCTGAAACATTCCATCTCCGTTTGCTATTTGTTTTGGGGCATAACACCAAGAGTGATTCAAATGGCCATCAAATTCCAATTTTTGGTGGACTTCTGGTAAGTTCAGTGTTATTCTTTTTTCTTTCTTTATTTTTTTTTTTTGGGGGTACCAGTCATGACCAGTGTAAAGTTCCAAAGTATGTTGTACTTTGATGATACATATCTCAATCAAACCCATATGAATCAGTTATTTTATAATATGACCGTTACTATAATTATGATTCAAATTGCATGCTCATAACCATTCCAACCATGACTGTTGGCCCATACTGGTACATCTCATACTCATAATGCAATGCTACTGTTACTGCACTTGTCGATACTTGTTAATTTTGCTTCGCCTTTTATTATTGTTCCAAACTTCCAACCACCAAAGATGTAGTACTCAGGAGCTGTTTCAAATCAAAGCAGATGGTATCATACAGTGGGTATCCTTACCAGTGCTGATAACTCATCTTTCTTTGTTACCTACTTTTATCGTCATGACTGTAGGTGGAGACTAGCACAGGTCGGGTATTGCCAGCATGCTTTGAAAACCATGCCAGATCTCCTGATGAGATAGTAAGAAGGATACTTGTCAATGTCTCTTATGACGATTTGAACTTAAGAGGAAAGCTACTGGACATATATGATACGAAGCGTGACATTTTCATCATCCCTTGTGTCCAATGGTACAAGTTTTCCTATTAATCGTTAATAAAATTTCGACCAATTCTTATATTGTACTTCCACAATGAGACAGATTTCTGTCTCATCAAATGAATGTCACATAAGGTTTTTTCAATTCAAATTGGATGATCTATGCAAATAATTTTTCGGTTTAGTTTTCCAAAGGAACAGTGAAACATTAATGTGATCCATCCGACACATTATAAGACAATATTACAGTTTTGAACTTATTGGCACCAGCATCTCGCTTAGTTGCATGTCATTCTTGGACACCAAAATGTTTGTATTGGAGTTGCAATTATTAGGTAAAAATTATAGGTTTTATGAGAGACTGCATTACCAGAAAGTTTGCTCGACTGCTTATATCTTAAAACACCATTTTTGAGACTTCTTTGCTTAATAGGAGTTTCTTTTGGAGTGAGCTTGAATCGGCAAAAGCCCAACTGTCTGATGAAGAATTTCTCTCAGAATGCTCTACATCTCCTTTTGCTGAGCCACCTCACTTTGTGCAATGCCAAAGAAGGTTGTTAGTTGTCATGTGTATTTCAAGATTTTTCATTAATGGACCTTACACATGGTCCAATGATGAAATCATATTAATTTTTTTAATGCAGGATTGCTGTAGAAAGATAAATTTTTGGTTTTGCATTTAATTCAGAGCTGATTTTTTTTCCACTTTTTGCATTGTTGGTGTGGCAGGACGGGAAGATATTTAGTTGAGCATCCACACTGGAGATATACGTTCCCTGAAGGAAAGCCACGTGTGTTCCAAAGAAATGATGATGGTACATGGGTTAAATGTGACTAATCACACAGCATTTTTCCCCTTTGTTTACTTTGCGCCAGTGTGCTATGCATGAGAAGAGAAGGAGAGCGCATCACCTACAATTTTTTTTCAGCTTTGATTTGGAAATATGGATAAAACAAAAATATGATATTTGGGATCACGCAACCTATGCTTGAAAAAAAAAGATCTTTTTTTTTTCTGATATATAAGATGAATTAAGTCACCCATTTTGATATTCACATCATATGTTTCATAAACGTTTATTTTTAGCTATCAAAATATCTGAAAGAATGGATCCCCGTCGGGAGCCTAATTAATTAAAGATCAAACAAAGTTCATTAGCTTTTTAGTTATAACTGGTTCTCCTAGTTGTTTCTAAACCTTTGCGGTGTAACTTTATCTTCACTTATCGTTTCCAATTATACCCCAAAATACTGTAAGAAAGCAATGATTTAAATAGTAAATTGTGTCTAGCATTTAGGACGCAATACAGCTACAAACTGTGGGATAGACGAAAACGTGTTGTACTTTATATCCTTACAGTGGTGTGGAGGTTATGATATAGATGTTAATACTTTATCTAACCCACAGGCAATCTGTATCTTATGATCTTATCTAATTTGGTTTTCTCAAAATCGCTAATAAACGCAATACATTACACGCTGACGGCTAAAAGTATGGCTAGATTCGCTTATAAACGCCATACATTACACGCAATATTTGACGGCTAAATTCGCTTATAAACGCCATACGCTACACGCTTATTCAAGATTTAACAGTCCTGCAATAAGTATGGCGCATAAATCCTAATTAGTTAGAATTATGCAATAGTAGAACGTATCGGCTATCAGAATCAGAACATATATGAAAGGGCGTTGGGTTGACCAACTATTCATTACTGTTGGTCGACAGTAATCAAATCCAAGCCGTTCAATCTCCGCACGAAATCCTCACCGTCCGATTTAAGTGTTCTCCTCCGTTCGATCTGTTCTTCTCGACAGTTTTCAGAAAAATCGCCTCGCTTATCCCCCCACTCTCTCATCTTTCTCGCAGATGCACTCTACGGACCAGACAATTGGTATCATCTACGGAACCTCTTTAATGTCTTCTCTCTTCTCCATTTTGATTCATTCGTCAGACTGGACAATAGATGGTCCCAGAAGGATATTCGTTCCTCTCACGCGTGCGTGCGATAAATGCTCCAGAATCTTCCCCAGTTCCACTATTGTCTCTCTCATTCGCCTCTTCCCTCTCTCTCTATTAGGCTCTCACCAGATTCCTAGCCTCTGGCGACGACGATCTGGTCAGCGCCGAGTGCCTGCTCAATCGTCCGTATCTCATCTTCAAGGGTTCTCTCTCTCTCTCTTATTTTCTCCTAATTTTGTTTTATTTTCTCTCTATTTTGGAATGGAAATTTCAATTTGGGTTCTACGCTGATTAGATTTTTCTTCTCATCCTTTGCTTCAGAATTTTGGTTGTGCTCTCTATGACAAGGAGCACAGGATGCTCCTTTCTCTTGGAAGGAAGAGCTTGAAAGTTTGCTCCATGGCAGTACAGGATGCTTTTTCTCCCCTTCCTTCTCCCAGGTTCTTATATGTCTATGTATGCTTTGTTTGTTTTGATTTTTCTGTCTTATTTTGGTGAGTGAAGAATATGAGAAACAAATGTAAAAAAAAAAAACGATGGATTATCAAAAATAAAGAAGAGAAGAGACATACGATAGCAATTTCTGGCTTATTCGTTCTTTTTTTCTGGTGAATAGAGGTTTATTTCTCTTCCTTTGCTTCCGATTGATAGTAATTTATTTTCCTTCCTCTTGATTTTTTTTTCCCTTTTGTGGCGCCATGAAGGGCTTAAATTTCATGTTGCTTACTTTTCAGGGAGCTCAAGAAATATTGCTGACTTGCTCTTCGACCCTTGGTTTGTTGTCTTTTTTGTTTGGCATATTTCTTTTTCCATTTTTTAGTGATGGTTTACTTTTTAATACATATTAAAAAGTTATCGTAGAAAACTAAAAGTGACAAATATTTAGACCAACTAAGCTTTAGTATGAATACTGATTTTTCTTTTTTCAAAAGCATTTTCTACCAGCTAAATTGTTCTTTTTAAATTGGTGCAGTAGGTCTTAGGCATATAGAATAATTCACAGAGCTAATAGTTTGACAATAAAAATCATAGCTCAGTTATTAGGTAATTCTTTTAGCTGTAATGAAAAAATTTTAGAAGATAACTATTTTTCACAAAGCCATAAAAGGCGCAGTGATATTTTTCAATGAAATTTCTGATTTGCATTCGGTCTTCAGCTAATTGGCTTTGTTTCTATATAATTTTCAGGTTGCTTGCTTGGAATTTGAGGATTGTCGTCAGGTAGCTATTGTAGAGGCTATTGTGCTGCACCATTGCTCTCTTCACTTTGCTCTCCTTCAAGATAATTTTATTTTTTCCTTTTCTTATTCTTATATACTGAGTACTGACTCTGTTATATGTTTCTCCTTTTGGCACTATAAATTCCTCCTTTTCAATTACCCAATTTTCTTATTTTCCTTCGATAAATTGTGAGGGTATCTCTTTGTTTCATATATGTTTGTTGCATAAGTCTTTCAGTGCCATTTGGTTCCTATATGTTCATCTTAATTTTTCTCTTTGTTCTGTTTTGCTCAGGTGGTTATTGATGTTCTTATTTTGCTTCTCTTACAGTTCGACGATGGCACTTGCAAGGCTCAGCTTTGAACCTCACACCAAGAATGTAATTAATCCTTTAACTTTAGCCACTAAGCTCACTATAGTGGAACAGTGTTCTTACTTTCTCTCTTTGTTCTATTTTACTCATTTATTCACTATACCACTCATTATTCTGAGCATTTTATCTATCCAATTAATAGTAGCTAGGTTCTTTAGTTTTAGCCAATTTACAATCATTACATGTTGTCCGATCATTTTGTTTCTTTTCTCATAAGCTTGCAGCCACAGGCCCACAGCTACATATGATGGGCAAGATTATCTATGAAAGTTGCAGCGCCTTGCTAGAGTAGATTAAGCTGAATTTATAAAAACTTGAACAAAATTCATAGCAGTGGAAAAGTTGTTAGATTTCTTTTCATATCTAACTTGAACAAAATAATTCACAATAAACTTTTAGGAATTTCTGATTTATCATAACTTATCCAAAAAAAATTTGGCAAGTTGTTAGATCCTTGCCTGAATTACTGGGTATAAGTAAAATTCAAGATTTAAAACAGCTGATTGTTTTTTTTTTTAGTTTTTAAAATTAGATGGAGGCGCTGAATTTCTTAAATCGATAAGCAAGCAAGCTTTCTTGGACATTGATGTTGTGAAAAATAGATTAGTTGTTTGAACTATAGAACAAAATGCACATTAATATATTTTATCTCATTATTTGCAGTGACTCCTGGATCATCTCAGAAAATTGAAAATGGAACCCAAGGCTATTCATGCCTCTCTTGCACAACCGTCCTTCAGGTTCTTCAATTGTGGTCAATGCCATTATAGTGGGAATTTTACCTTTCTTTCAATTTTCATGAGGGTTATACTATTGGATATAAATAGATAAATAATATATGCATAATCTGTGAAATTAAGCCTTTTTCTTTCTGAAAATTTCAATTATGCTTTACCTTTTTATTTGTGATTTATGTTGACTTTGTGTTCTTTATAATTGCAATTGATGAATGATTTCTTAAGATGTGAACTGGGAGGTTGTTCTTGAACAGTACCTGAATAGATTTGCTTATTATCATTTAGTTGAATAATGAGGTTTCTAGATGGCACAAAAGAAAAATGCAAAAAAAAAAAAATGGACACAGCCACATTTGTCATTGCCTTCAGCGGCTCAAATAAAACTCAGTAAATGGCTTCAAGAGATTGGAGTTCTTGAACAATCGGATTGCAGCATTACATAGAACTTAGCAACATAATTGAGGGGCAAAATAGGGATCTTTTAAATTTTTTTATCACAGGTAAATAGAATCAATGGCTATGGTTTGTATATCAACATATGATATTTATGTTGGCAACATGATTGAATTTCAAAATGTTTGTTTTTAAAATTGATTTCGTGACTAATCTTTTTATGTGATTGCATAGATTAAATAAGAGTAATGATAGCACTTATAAAAGATGGAGTGCAGGGTGCAACTTCATAATATTGCGCATGCTGCTCACCTCATTTTAGATATTGTCATCTCATATTTTCATGTCCATGGTAAATTTTCTCTTCTAATATTTGATTGAGAAGATCATTATATAATTATTACAGGTGCCATAAACTCATTTCATCCTATTCCTTTTCTGGAAACTAGCAAGGGCCACAAAAATGCAACAATAAAATGCAGTTCAAAATTAGGCCTTAAATATTGATATTTGATAATGTACATTTTGGATCGATATGCTTGGTGTTTCGATATCAACTAATGCTATTTATCGTCTTTAACAACAGAAAACATCCAATGGTATTTTTCTATATTGCTTTTATAAAATATTTGCACCTTTGCATAAGACTTCAGTTTCCTTTTTTTTTTCTTTTTTTTTCTCTCTCAGTATCAACTAAGGTGCATTTAAAAGGTTTCAAACTTGAGGCCCTAAATGAGTTCAGGTACTGCTTCATCTTTAATTACACAATACACGTCGTCTGTCATGGCTGGTCATAAAATAAAAGATTTCTTGGTCATCTAATAAAAGTAAATCAAAATAATTCCTCCTGAACTATATTAATTTGTTACAGTTCCAAACTTCTTTGCAGTTTTGAGCTATCCTGTGAATAAGGACAGCGCATTTTTGGAACATTCTATGCATTTTCAGTGAAGGTGCAAAGAAAACTTTTCATATCCCTTATATATATATATATATTTTTCATTCTTCTAAGTCTCCTACAATTGGTATGTTCAAGATTTAAATTTCTGATGATGATTGTTAACTTCTTATTTCCCTCCTTAATGTGTTATCTTCTTTCTAAGCGCTTTCATTCTTATTTGAGACAGTTTGAACATTTTTTTTTTCCTTTTCTTTCCTTGATTTTGTTTTATGTTCAAAGATTTTGGCCATTTCCTGTTATTCATTTGTGGTTCTCCTTTTCAATTTCTTCTGCTCATACAATTCATTCTTTGTTATTTTTGCATCTTTGCAGGTTTCATGGTGTAGAGGTTCAGTTACTTACTATTTTGCTCTTTGGAATAACATATTTTCCTCTCCGTGTGATGCTCTCTAAGGTGATTTCTCAACCATTCGAGTCTTATTAAATTTTTTTTTTTTGTTTCTATTCTCATGACGTGTTGTTTGTTCTTCTTAATCAGTCAACATTGCAGTTAGAAGTTCATGGAAGTTTTCTCTTATTTTCAAGATCATGAGGATTGATATTTAGAGTATGGATTCAATATGGAGGACCATTTAGTGTTAATTTTGTTTGTTTTAATGTTCAGACACAAAAAAAAATTGTGTCGATATCAAAGGATTTGGTGTTAATTAAGATTGTCCTTTTATATATAAAATTTTGAATAAGAACATACCACATGTTTTTTCCATGTACAAAGAACGAAAATTAAGCCTTGGTTGAATAGATTAAAAAAGTGTACTGACTGTCAGTTTTGAGTGTCAGTATATGGAGAATAGATTTAAAAGCTTCTCTTATTATCAATATGTTGATATTTACTTTTTCTTTGCATACTCCGGAGTTCAAAGATATCGGAATTTGAGTTTATTTTACAAATGAAATTACTCTGTTGACATGTATATAGACTCACAGACGCTCACTGTGTCTTCTTATTACAGATATGCATTAACTGTGACATTAGCCAGATCGTATACGTTAGCTCCTACGAGATGCTTTGATACATTTAGTACTTGACACTTATTGGATCGCAAGTTTGCAGTTTATTAATTTGTTTCTCAAAGCTTCAATTGACGTTATTATTTTAGTAATTCACAATTCGATGCACCATTTTCATAATGCCATGTCATATTCACAATGTACAATTTTAATATTTTTAATGAGATATTGTATTACAAATTTATTAACCAACCAATTAAAATGAAAAAATAGATCGCGCAACGCGCGAATGCCCACTAGTTTTAGAAAGAGAGAACAAAATGCGTCTCAGTCCACAGCATAGAATTTCTGAAGCCGAAAATTTTGAATAAGAGTATAAGACTTGAGCTGTATCCTAAGATTAAAAATTCGGATCCAACTAAAAACCCAGCTGAAAACAATAGCAAAGATATTTATTTGGTTCAACGTACCATACAATAATTCTTACAACTACAGGGCAGAAACAAAAACTAACCCCTACGGTGCCAGAACTTGTAAAACAAACTGTCACAAAGTAGCCCAAAAAAAAGAAACACAAGTTTCTACCTAGCATTCCAAATTGCATCAAGTACAATTAGACAAACCTACCAGAATAGTTCCTCTCCTCTCCCTTGTTTTTCTCAGACTATACCAGCACCACTTTGACGCAGCTCACTTGTCCCATGAGCAAAATTACACTTCTCCCCAAACGTACAAACACCCTTTGCAAAGTTGTCGCACAATTTTGTCTTATAATTGCTTCCACCACCTGCTGTGTGGGCTCCACCTGTCCCTTTCATCTTCTGACCACCCATGGACCCGCTAACATTGAAAATCAATTCTCTAACCATCACACTCGCATGGTTTATCTGATCAAATGTCCCCTCCAGTTCAATATTTTTCAAATTGGGGTCTGACTCATGATCACGGATTGCCAGCTTGGCACCTGTTACTCTACAAATTTGCTTTGTGTTGGTCCCTCCTTTTCCAATGATTGCACCAGCCAAGGAGGCCTCAACACTTATCTTGGCTGTGGCTGACATGCCAAAGCTTCCAGGAGCTGGGGGCCCACCACCAGCCGGCATTGGTGCAGGAGCCATTTGGGGAACCATTGGTGGACCACCAGGATAGTCATGAGAGGTGGCAATGGGCTTGCCAAGGTCTCTCTCTCCATGGGCGAAACGACACTTGTCTCCAAATTTGCACCCCTCAGCAGTATTGTACCTGTATTTTGAATATAAAAAAAAATGGAGTCAGACAAACAACACAACTAGTACTAGTATAATGCCCTTAGAATAAACAGGTTATTTCTGCTTCAGTGTGGTGGTTCAGCTAAGTTTTCATCAAAGATTTACAATGGTCAGACTCAGATACAATAAAAAAACATAAGAAACATGAAACATGATACCTGCTACACAGTTTTGATTTCACAGCTGATGAATTTGGAACTCCAGGGCCTGCTTGGAACCTCCCTGATGGAGCTGCCTGTGGTGGCACATAGTGCTGAGCTGGTGCAGTATGACTCGTCATCTGCAGTACTGCATTGTATCCACCAGGAACGTGGTGCAGGAAATGACAACCGTCTCCAAATGGGCACCCAGCCATGCTACATTTATCACATTGTGACAATGTCAATTTAAAGTTCTAATGGGGAAAATAATACCAGATTTTTAAAGTATGCAGATATAGTGATAACCAGCGTCCAGGGTTCTAGTTATTAGACTAGATACTGATTTGGTCAACTTTGGTAAAAGTACATATACGACCATACAGTATCTACACCACATCCTAAACAACATTAGTTTGGTTTCATTGGTCTTTTTCCACCTTAGTTTCTTGGTTGGTCAAAATGCTGAGTTGGAACTCTTTGATAACATGACTACATACTTTAAATCATATAATTAAAATGCATAAAAGGTCAGAATCAGAAAATTAGAAGCAGCATCTCCATCTCAGCTTCAAGATTTTCTTTATTAATATCTCGGCTTGAGTTATTATTGCTCTAAGGAGTATATTTCTTGCAACTTTTTGATAAATTAATTGAACCTGGAACCACAATCTTTAAGTCATTAATTAGTAGCACTCCACTTAATCCTCTAGAGTTAACTCGTGAGAAATTTAATCTTAAATAATTAGACTGTAATTGACCAATTTTAATAGGTTAAAACTTTGAACCTGAAAAATTTAGTGCAAGGCTTCGATTTGCTTCCCACATCAGTTGCTGTTCCATCAAATTTACTTTTTAATATCAATCAATTTGTTCTTCTCCAAATTAGAATGATTTTCAGAATTTTACTCATTTAAAAATTGGATAAATGGATATTACCTGTCAAAGGAAAACAAAATATTACACTTTTAATACTATGTCAGAATTTTTTATAGCATTAAATAAGACCTTAGTGCTCAAGATGAAATAACCTGATATTTGTTTTGATGAATTATGCCATTACATATAAGTCACCGTACTTGGATGTCGAACAAGTTCCGGTTAAAATTCAGCGACCACGAATTAGAAATTAATTTTCTATAAGTATTGTTCCAGTACAAATAGTTAAAAATTTTAAACTGCCTATGCTGGAACTTTTGTTTGGGATAAATAAAAATCACTCACAGTTAACAGAAATATACAAAATGTGCAACCTCTTCATGTTACAAAACCCAAGACATGCATTTCTGTTAACTTATATTAACTAGATAATCTTCACAATTTCTCAGAATCAATTTCACCAAACGAATACAACTTTCAAGCCACCAAAATAGTATATTTACCATGCCAAAAAAACCCTATACACATTACAAAGGATTTCAAATTTGCAAAAAGTCCATATTTTGGGACTTCTAATATGAATAAGTGCATAAAATCGATTAAACTTCTTTGTCTAGTAATAGAACTTTTTTTACTTGGTTCGATTAACATTGTCAAGATTGTAAAAGATTGCCATTGCCAAGCAATTTCTCCCGAATAATAAAACAACCATGACTCAAGCTTTGCAAAAAGTTGTACACTTGATGAAAAACTCGCTCAAATACGAACTAATCCAAACTTCGGCGCACGAGGATCTAATATTAGTCGAGGCGCCTAAAATAAAACAAAAATAAACGCCGCAAATCTAGATCTAAGAAGCGAAATAGCAAACCTTTAGTCCGCTTGGCACCGCCGTTCGTCGTCATTGGCCTCGTCCTCTTGCGGCTGTCCATGGTTTCTCGGAGAAGCGAAAACAAAACCCTAAATCGATACTAGGGTTTCGACCGACAGGGGAGAGCGAGAGAGAGAGAGGGGAGAGAAACTTTGACTCTATCCGCTTATAAAAGCTGACGACAGATGTGACGAATTGTAATTTCGAATTGTCGCCTTGTCGGTATTGCGCTTCGGCCCTTTAAGTTATTGTAAATTAGACAACACCCTGAATTCACTCGAGTTATATGGGGCCGAGAAATAAATACCGTCAAGCCCAAAAGACAAAAATTGGAGATAATAGTCGCCGCCAAAGCCCAAATTTTATGATGCAATTCTCACCCAGAACTAGGACCAGTATCCTCTGCTCACCTTTTAAGGTGAGCACGGTGCCTACCTTTAATCCGAGCCGTTCGATTTAATCATGACGGTTAGATTTTTTTCGAGCCTATCGATCTGGTATTATTCACGGGGCACCATCATTGATCGGACGGTTCGGATCTAAGGTGAGCACCCTGCTCACCGAGGATTTCATTTCCAGAACTAGGACCGCATCACGTGAAAACGATTACCAAACAAAATTGTTGCGTTATTCGTTTTGTTTATGCCACAAAATAAAATTTTATTTGCATTAATTGTTTTGTTTTTCTATTTCGAACAATTAAAATATGTAACTGTGTTCGATTTGTTGCTTTGACAATTAATTTTTATACATCTTTTCCTATTTCGCATGTATAATTGACTGATTCAATACTGCAATATTTTCGATTCATCAAAATTTTTTCATAAAATACTTTAAAAATACATAAAAATGACATAAAACGATTAAACAAAAATAAACAAAATTAAAAAGGTCAATTCATTAATTGTTTCGTTTAACCAACTAAACAAAAAAAATAATTGTGTTAACCGTTTAAAGGAACGATCAAATGGTTCAAACGGGTTGCTTTTTCACCCCTATCCAGAAACTGATACACACCATCCACTAATTAACCATCCAAATCATCCAACAGGCCCCTGGGGCTGAAATTGGCCATCTGGACGATCTGGGCGCGCATTCACCATTTTTCGTGTGCCGACGTCATCAAAAATTTTGCACGCTAACGTCATCAAATAAACGGATTTTTGTGTTCAGTTAAACACCTCAAGGGATGAATTAACATAAATTATGTTGTCGGTTAGATGTTGTTCTCCTTTGACGTTTTAGTTCTGATATTGTCCATAAAAGATGAGTTAACCTGAATTATGTTCTAGTTATGATTATTGTGAGGAAGTGCTCAATTTTCATTTTAGAACTAATAATTAGTGTTAAACAATCAATTAAACACCATAAATCTAGGCTTAAGGCCATTCAGATCGTTCTTATTTTTCATTACTTCAAATAAATAGAAAGACTTCCATCCAAACCATCAAATTGGTATGGAAGGAATTACTACAAGTCTACTTAATTCCTAGCCAATAAAAAAGGGGTCTCTTTATCAAAATAACACAGATAACACCCACAAACTCAGATATGGTCGCACATGAACCTGTCCTGCGCACCGTCACGAAATAAATCACTAAAAATCCATAAAAAATCGGATTGAAGTGAATCCAGTGGGGAAATGCTCATAACTTGTCCCTCTATCATCTCCATCGAAAGAAAAATCAAATCGAAAGCTTTGCAACAAGAAAAACACAGAAAATCACGGAAAAAACGAGTTCCAGCCAACAAACAAAGTCAGCAACTTTATTAATTCACTAATTACCCATTTCTCATCTAATTAATATGCAAAATAGCTTAAGCACGACCTTGTGCTCTGATACCACTGTGAGGAAGTGCTCAATTTTCATTTTAGAACCAACAATTAGTGCTAAACAATCAATTAAACACCATAGATCTAGACTTAAGACCATTCACACGCAATTCATAAGAAACGGGTAGGAAAAATTATACCTCTCATGAAATCGCATTCATGAGGCTCGAATCCATGGCTTGGGAGTCGATGGCGTGCCTTCTCCACCACCACCACCATGGTTGCGCCGCCGGCCTCGAGTTCACCAAGAAGATTAACCACGTTCTCAAGGTATGTGCTAGCACACCCAAGAACAAGCCTAATCTCATTAGCTTTCTCTCTTCTAGCAATTAAACCTTTCATTTAAATGGAGAAGAAAGCTCAACACATGAGCAAAAGAGGGAGAAAAGAGGAGGTTTGTGGCAGCCACAAGGGGAAGAAAGATAGGAGAGAGAAAGTTAGCTCTTAGAGCCTCAAAAGTGCTCCTTTTATAGAGCTCAAACCCTAGGAAAAACTTCCCCAAAATTACACCTCTTTCCACCCTATGTATGGGCAGCCACGAATTGGGCCCTTGTTGGGCCACTTCTAACACTCATTTGGGTCATTAATTCATATAATTAATGTCCCATTAGTTTGCTCTATAATTGGGCTATATATTTTCCTATTAAATAACGGCCCAATTAATTAATATAATCATTTATATTAAAATATATTGATCTAATATTAATTATTAACTCATTAATAATTATTTTGGGATTAGATAATGCGTTAATTTATTTCTATATGATCTCTTTGAGTTAATTAATTATAACTGTTCATAACGGTATATAATTAATTAATCAACTTATCATATTTCCGCAATACTCACTATTGCGAATAAATAGATAATGCATTGTGTGGTCAAAGTCCTATTTATGTGACTCTTTGAGGATTTGTGCTATGTTGGCCATGGAGAATAAATCACTATTTATTTCCAATAATCATAAGCGGTATCTAGCAACACGTTATGATTCCCAATTCGCATAAATAAATAATGTACTAGTACAATCATTTAATCCTGCATAAGAAATAAGTATCTCATTGTTTTGATTCCTATGTCACATTATATCCTTGTATAATCCAAGATAGGAATGTGTCACTCTTGCAGATTATACGTTTCTTGATCTAGAGATGATTGCACAAGTTGCTAGCAAGCAATCCATCTCCATCAAGGGGCCCAGTAGATATCTGTGTGGACTTTTTCGTCATTTCTCGAAGAATGACTGGGTTTCCTCGAGAATAGGAATAAGCCTTAGATTCACCCCTCACGAGTTTAAATTCAAGTATAAAATGCTTCTTAACAACAAGAAAATATTAACGAGAATCTATTCTCATCAGGGTTTATTAATTTTGTGGATCCTTTCCTTCCAATAGGCGCAAGCCCCTATTGTTAATTACCCCGTGACGAATCACGAGAACATCTGATTAAGGGATTCGAGGAATTATATGTCGTAGGCTAGAAAAGTTGTTATCTCAATTTATTTATATTTTGGCTTGAACTAAACTCAATTGATGTTACCAAACGTAGTTGACGGGGCACAATTGAGAATTTATTTCTTTTGGCTTAAACTGTACTCAATTAACGGTACCAAACCTAATCAACGAGACCTAATTGAGGATATTTAAGCATTTGTTTTATCAGGTAGGTTTTAGACGGTAGCTTGGTTTCGGCGACTTGTAGAAGTTAGTTCTTGATCATTTGGCGACTTGTAAGGACAAAAGACTTTGGATTTTATTCCTGGGACTGTGTGAGTCGTTATAGGAATTGGTTTCTGATCGTTTCATGACTTGTAAGGACAAAGCTTTTGGATTTTATTCCTGGGACTGCGTGAGTCGCTATAGGAATTGGTTCCTGGGACTGTGTGGGTCGCTGTAGGAACAAGGAAGGATTTAATTCCTGGGACTGTGTGGGTCGCTGTAGGAATTGGTTCCTGGGACTGTGTGGGTCGCTATAGGAACAAGGAAGGATTTAATTCCTGGGACTGTGTGGGTCGCTGTAGGAATTGGTTCCTGGGACTGTGTGGGTCGCTATAGGAACAAGGAAGGATTTAATTCCTGGGACTGTGTGGGTCGCTGTAGGAATTGGTTCCTGGGACTATGTGGGTCGCTATAGGAACAAAAGAGATTTAGATTCCAAGGGCTATGTTGGGCCGCTGTAGGAATCGGTTCCCGGGACTGTGTGGGTCGCTGTAGGAACAAGAAAGGATTTAATTCCTGGGACTGTGTGAGTAGCTGTAGGAATTGGTTCCTGGGACTGTGTGGGTCGCTATAGGAACAAGGAAGGATTTAATTCCTGGGACTGCGTGAGTCGCTGTAGGAATTGGTTTCTGAAAGACGATTTTGTCTTTATATCAACTTTGATCTTGATCTTGGGGCGTGACTTTTTCTCAGCTGAAGAGGTCTTAGCTTTGACTTTGGGTGTCGTATTTGGACTTTTAATTTTCTAATATTTCTCTTTGGGCTTTATTGATTTTCTTTTTTATTATTTTCCTTTATCTTGATTTTAGAAATTTAAAGGCTTCAAATTCACTTTACACTTTTGGAAATACTTACTTGAAGGTGTGTAGTTGAAAAATAGTCATTTGAAAATTGTTTTTAGTATTGGAATCATTTAGATTTTATTTTTAAAATTTTATAGAAGATTTATTATGTTTATTATTTTTATAAAATTCATCTTTATAACGAAATACTTCAAGAATATAAAAGGCTAATATTTTGAAAGGTTTTTATATGAAAGTATCAATAAATCTAGATTCTACAGATTTTTAGAATTTTATAGATATTTTATTTGAAATCTTCTGAGTTTCCTACTAATTTTGGTGAATTTACAAAATTTGGCAATTTATAAAATTCAATTTTATTAGAAAATACTTTGAAAATATAAAAGGAGCACATTTTGACATAATTTCATACCAAATAGCAGTGAATCTAGTTTCTATATATTTTTAAGATTTTATGGATATTTTATTTGAATTTTTCTAAGTTTCCTACTATTTTAAATAAAATTTTAAAGTTTTTCGCTGACGTGGAATTTTCTTATTGGGCCACGTATGCAGGGAAGAATGATTTGGCGTTAACTGGGCGCTGAATCAGCACTGACTGGGTGGATGACGTCAGCATAGCGTCTGAAGTCGTTGACAGTTTTCTGGACTCCGTGTAGCGGATGTCTGACAACACCACACGATTTTTAGCCACAGAAAATCCAAAGGAATTTGGATTTGTGTTTTTCGTTTAAGGAGACGGGATTTTACATCGAAACCCCAGAACTTAATTTATTCGCAGAACAGTCCCTGACGGGAACCTTCCCGGCGATCTAGGCCGCCGCTGACGGTGATATTGAGTTCTTTGGACTCGTGGCACGATGGAGATCTCTGTGGTGGTCTTGATTGAGACTGCGTCGTCATCGTTTGGCTGGGAAAAGAAGCTCTTCTTCTGCTGTTTATGCGGTTTAGCCCCTGAGCTGTCGGACGACATTGTCGTCGGCGATCTAGGCCTTCTCAGGTGATCTAAAAGAGGTCACTAGATTCAGGAGAAGTAGGAGAGTGCCTAGGTGCACTCAATTGGCGTCAAATTTTCCTAATTGGGAGGGTAGGTGAAGGTTTTGGCACAGCAAAGGTGAGAGTTTGGTGCTGGAGAAATTGAGTTACAAACAACTCAAATTACCTCAACTGGGTTAACTTTAATCCCATATTTCACCTAAATAACACTCTAAAACCTAACCACAACCTATTCTAGGGACCAATTAACCAATCTGAGATGCAATGTGAGCATCTCAGATCTTGAAGCACTTGGATTCCTCTCGTCCAGCCTCTAATTACATGTACTTTGAGTTGCTCCATGCTCAATGGACGATGAACTACTTACCTGGGCCTTCAAGAAGTCTTCTTCCTACTTGATTTCTTTAAATTCACATTAGCATTTTATGCTACAGTCGAGTAATTAATCAATTAGCCAAGCAAGCGACATAGAATCCTTTCATATGGTCAGGCAGGTCAAACATACATCCATTAACACAAATATATTGCATAAAACGGGTCAGATCAAGTGATTAACTATTTACAGATGGCAAACGAAAATTGGGCAGCATAACCTTTTAATTTATCACTGTCCTTGAATTTTTTCTAACTCTTTGAACATGGATAGGCCAGTGCTGCACTCTGGACCTAAGCCAAGTCAAACCGAGCCATCCATAGGGAAGTTGAGCCATGCTACAAGCTTCTCCCATGGTGGCTAGGACTGATTTTACATCAGTCACGAGAGCACCACATGAAGCGAAGAGCTAGGCTCTAAACCTTCATGTGGCATCTCCAATAAAGGCCTCCAATGACCATGACTGAGCTAAGCTTCAGACCATGGTCAATGGGGTTGTGTTGTATACCACGGCTTGGTGGTCTAGTGAGAGGAGGAGGGAAAAGAAAGAAAGATATGCAATCCAATTCCAGAAGATCAATCAAGACAGTATCAACGTTTAATTAAAGAAACGAAGAACAAAAATCAATTTCTAACATGCTATCAGATCAAGAAACCACTGAAAAGAAAGAAGCTTCATTCCATATTTTAAAGATTGCAATTCATTGATCAATTTCACAGAATCAATTCACACATCCGTCTCTTACCTTTTACTTTACTTATTCCTTGGATTTTACACAGCTACGAAGCTCTAATTTCTTCTAATTTCACTATCCTACTCTAGCACTTCAACTGTTTGTTGAAATGCTTTCTCCCTCTTTTTTTCTTTCTAACCTAAACCCTTTTTTTATGATCTCTAATCTGAAAAAGGGAAGAAACCCCCCTTCCTCTTCGAGTTGCTCTATTCATAGACAGTGAATTTGGGGTCTAGAACCTTCTATCCAGCTGGCGCCAGTGACTAGCCCGGCGGTTATGGTATGTTGTGTCGTCATGATCGCTTCTTAAACTGATCCTCTCATCTGACGGCTTGGATTGAGTGCCCTTGGGGAATTTAGGTGGGGACCAACAGAATTAGTTGAGCGTGATGATTGCGGCAGTTAGAGTGATTACAATGCATCTCTTCTCTTTTCCTTCGCGATTTCTCTCTCCTTCCTCTGTTATTTCTGTTGGAGAAGACGACCCCTTCGTTGGGACCCCACCTGTCGGGTTAAGTGAGAGACAAAGAGATGGGAGCGCCTGGTCCGTCTGAGCCAACGGTAGATCAATAATTTCATTCGCTTTTTGGTTCATGCGCCATGTCCAAGCAGTTTTGAAACGGGAGAAGAGAGTTTAAAATCCAGCGACATGTTTCATTTGCCCGGATCCGCTGCAATGGTATGCACGCGCCATTTTGCGCGGAATTTCCTGGGATTTTCTCCAATTTCCTTAATTCATTTATTAATATTTTGATATTCAATCAAGAATAAATCATTTGGGGGCCTTCCCAAGGGTATATTCGAATAAAATTTTATAGGTAGACTCTGAAAAATATGAGGCATTTAATGGTTCAAAGGGTTTTGTGAAATTCCTCATAGTTTATTTTTTTGGTAATTTTATTGGTTTTGGGGGTTTATTTGCATAAAATGGGCTTTTTGCAGCACCTCTGATCTTTATAAGGGCACCATAATTTTCTCCATGCTCCACTGTATTTTTGGGTAATTTTCCATGATTTTTGGAGTTCGTTTGGTACTTTCCATGATTTTTCTCAGATCCCATGCATTTATTGCCTCATGAATTTATTCAATTATTTTTATGCTTTTGGCGCCATAAAATTGGGTCAAACAATATCATCGCTCATCAGTTGAACTAATGAGGGACATACGGTTGTCTTGATAAATAGTTTTTTCCCGCACAATTCAAGTGAACATAAATAAAGTCCGTATAGCAACCCTTATCAGGAATCAGCGGTAGACGATATTTATAGAACCTATCCTCATGTGAAAAAACTGAACCATCTCAAACTTGGAATCAAACACTGATAAAATAAATAATGACACTTAACACAATCTATATATTTATTTCATCGGGGTCATGTCTTATACTATGTTCAGGTAACATATACATATGCAATTAAGCTAGTAACTCCTTACTTATGATTTGCAGAACTTAATCATCGCTTAACTTGCATGCTAGTCTCATATGATAATTAATGTTCCTTGTTAATTATCAAGACTATGGACAGTTCCGATTTATTATTGTCATTTATTATTAAATGAAACACAGTGATCCACAATTCAGATCTTCCACCTGAATGAACTGTCAATAATGAAATTCAGGAACAAATGATCAAAATATCATCAATCACATAAACTAAATATAAAATCATCAAATAATTGGCTCGAAGGACATAACTCTAACGGTATTCAACAACACATAATAGATCTATATGGCTATAAGCCTCCATCAATCATACTAACAAACCACAAAAATAGAAGCAAATGAGATGGGTTGTCAAAGGGTTTACCAAGTAGAAAGGGGAAGAAGGAAGTAAGGTCGTCGAGCGCACCTCCTCGCCTCACCAGCGCCACCACCTCGCTCCACCTTAGCCACCACTGGCTTTTCGATCCTCCGCCTTACCAAACAGAGAGGGGAAGGAGGTTTTCTCTGATTTTTTTAGTACGCCTCCCTCTGGGGCTGCGGCTAGGGTTTGGAGCGAGAGAGGGGGTTTGGAGCGAAAGAAATAGACAACGAAGAACTTTGGGCCAGTCGTTGCGCCCATAAAGAAGGCGCCAAGCCTGTTGGATGGTTAGACGGTTGGATGGAAAGAAGAAGGATGGTAAATACCGGTTATCATTTTCACCTCCTTTATTCAGCTGATGGTGGTTCAACCACGAACGAGATCCTCTGGACGGGCGTCAAGTGGACTTCTTTAATCTTGTTCGTCCAACTAATAATGAATGTCCCGTGATTAATATCATATTGTTAGGTCCGAAAAAATTTAACCGTTGAGATTAAATCAAACGGCCCTTACTAAAAGGCGTCCATTGGATGCCCGTCCAGAGGATCTGGACTCGTTCGACAGAGGATCTGAGGACCATTATCGTTTGCAGAGGGCAAACCAAATCTTCGGTCTGAATCGTCCGATCTAATCTCGACGGATAAATTTTTACGGATCGCACGAATCTCGACGGGTTTGATATAAATCACGGGGCACCCATCATTGATCGGACGGTTTAGATCAAAGGTCTGCTCTATGCATACCTCAAAAGGTCAGCATAGGATGTGATTTCGAGAATCCTAAGGGATGAAAGTGTAATTACGAAAGAAATTTGAAAAAGAGTGGTCCCACAACAGATTAGTGTCTTTATAATAATGTGTTATTGTTTGCCTCCAAATTTTGCCACTTGAAGAAAATGACGGAATCTCCAAGTACACCTGCAAATGAAGGAAGCGTTACTTTGAGAAATAGAACTCATAACCATGACCCATTCTTCAAACAGCAGGAAACTCACAGACAAGACGATAAAACCACAAATATACAAAATAGTTAATTAATTGACTAATTGATTAAAATTATGTGAAATATGCCAAATGCTCGCATAATTAATTAATTAATTAATTAAATATAGAGGGCCCTAAAAATGAAAATTTGTGTAAAATTTTTAGGGACTCAAACCGAAACCTGCCAAATCACTGAGAAATTGATTAATTAATTAAGTTATGTGAAAAATGCTAAAATCCCACATAATTAATTAATTAATTAATTATATAAAAAGAGAGAAAAAGATGAAAATTGTATAATGGTCGGACATTGTACATTTTCTAAGGATCCACCAAATGAATAATTAATTAGTTAATTTAATTATGTGAAACAGGACAAAATTCATATAATTAATTAATTAATTAATTAAGGGGCTTAAGAATGGAAATGATGTAGAGGGTAAATACCCCTTGCATTTTTTGTAGGGCCTCAAACCAAATTTCATACCAAAACCCGCTAAATAATTTATTGATTAATTAATTAATCATTATGTGAAATATGTTAATGCCTACATAATTAATGGATTAATTAATTAATCAATTGTAACAAGAATTAAATGATGGTTATACACAACGCATTTTTCTAAAGGGGTCCATGCCAAATTCCACATCAAATCCCTGTACTACAACAATACCAGTCAAATTGCTTGAAATTAAGCAATACAAAATTCTGGTATATGGACAGGGCCCAGTACGATGACAAGTGCAGACGGCTCAGCACCAGAGACGACCAAACAAATGCATATATCAAATCTGGGCTTATAATCAAATTATTTGGTACATTGGGCTGTTTAATTCAATCAAAACCGAATTTATTTGGTTAATTAAACAAGGCCTGCTTGGTTTAATTAATTGAGCCCACTGCAAGCCCAACCGAATTCGGCCCAGCCAAAATCAATGCGGAAAAATCTCGTCGCCGACTGAGTCCTGCAATGCAAATACCCGGACCCAACATCACTTAACTGATTTGATCGAATCAGCTTCAGAATAGCCACGTGGCACACAGCCATTGGCCAATTCCCTGGGTCCCTCATCATTTCTGTTAATGAAAAAAAAGAAAGAGAGAGAGGAGGGAAGAAGTACTTACCTATAGGGGCAACGCGACAGAACAGCCAGGAGAACGCCTCTCGCCGGCGTTGCACGCCACCGCTACCCAAACCAAGCACACCACAGTGAAGAGGGTGCCACCACGATTCTGTCGACACCAAAGACGGTCGTCTTCTGACCCTGCAATGTGGCAAATTTAGAATTCTCGTCGACTGAGTCACGATTTGGGAAAGTTGGTTACACAAAATTAGTAAATGAAAGAATGGTTGGACGACCTGAGAAGCTTCTACGTGGCTTGAGGAGGAGGATTATGGTGTCAATTTCACTCAATTTGATGAAGGTGATAACCATTACTATCCGCCATTGACGGAGACATTAAGCTCAGTAAAATTGGCTCACTGGGCTGCTCTAAGCGAAGTAGAGGAGATAAGAATATCCCACAGAGCCTAAAGTAACTTAGAAATGATTCAAAATGAATCACGAGAGCATGAATTGGCAAAAGCCAAAATTTCATCACAAATGGAGGGATCAAGTGAAAGAAATGAGAAGGAAGGAGTCGAATGGAGGCCATTATCGCCTTTTATCCCCAGCCTACTACCTGAAAAAGGGAAGTCTATGCCTGAGGGACGCCTGACGAGTGTACTACATGGCAGGGGGGGTGGAACTCTCCCTTCGCTTCCTAGCCGTTGGAAGTCTGGAAAAGAAAAAAGGCCCAGCTGGTACACTCTGATGACAAAAGAGGATGAGTTGTAACATAGTTAGGAAGTATGCAATGTACACAATAGTGCATCTGTGCCCTTGGTATCCAGAATAATATGATGGCTCAATTGATGAATGGTGAGATGAAGCAGCTATGTGCTTCCCCCATGTACATATGAATACCCCAGCAGGCAGTTAGAGGATAATTCTTCATGCGTGACATTCCTTTTAGCCCAAGGGCAGATCAGTCAATTAGAGAAACAAACACAGGAATGAAAAGAATAATTGAGGGATTTAAAGAAATCAAATGCCAATTTTACCCTCAACCTATCTTTATCCATGACTAAAATGGGATTGTCTGTGATCAAGCTGCTAAGACCCCTCAGGACATGGAAATAAAGAGAAGCACAATCATCTAGCTACACATAAAGCTATAGTGTGTGGTGTTTGACCCTCAGCAGACAACAAATAGGTTGAGTAATTAAACAAAAGAACTCACAGTAAAATGAGGATTAACTGTGAACAAGGAAGAAAACTGAGGGGCAAAAAAAAAAAAAAAGGAAATTAAGCAAAAAAAAATATTGCCTAAGACCCTTCTCAGTTCTGGATTAAACAAATGACATTAATTACAATCTATAAACAGCTCAATTGGTCTCAGTGTAAGCTTAGATGCCATCTGATAGAGTTCACACCTGACTGTGGGGGCCCTCTTACACCCAGTTTCATGGTTAATTGGATGCACATAAGGCTACATATGAGGCTACACTGCCTGCTAATGTGTAAATCAATGACATGATACAAATGGAGAGGATTAAAGACATCCTCATGCGTCTGATGCACCTACACAGCTAGGAACTCAGAGAAGATGCTCATACATTGCATCATCTCCTCCATCCATGACCCTCAAGGATCCAGATGGTGCCACCTGTACATGTAGGCAGCTGGCATTGAGATGATCCCTTCTCCAAGTTTATCCAGAGAAATGAAGGCTAAAATAGGTCCCACATGTCATACGATTAATGTCATAAGGTCCCACATGTCATGGTGGCAAAGGATGAGTCAAGACAAAACAATTGAGGCGGTTTGTCACCACAAATCACCACCCTTAATCAAATTCTGAAGACACCAGAAGATGCCACCTGGCACCAGAGATTGAAGAAACCCTAGCTCACACTGCCTATAAAAGAAGAGGCGCCAGAAGAGAAGACCCCCCCAGTTCTTTGTTGTTTTTTTTATAAGTAATTTGCTGTTTAAAAAAAAGAGAAAGGCATCTTTGTAGAAGGTAAAAAGAAATACATCATGTATCATGAACTTTCTGAGAATAAAATTTCAATACAGAACATGATTTTCATTTCTTTCTTTTGATAAAGGTTTAGAAACCTAGGTCAAATAAATTTATACCTATGATTTACCTCACTAGTCGTTCTGGTAAAGCTTAGGGTCGAACCCACAGGGACGGATTAAATTGAATACCGGACTTTATTTCCTCACGAAAGCTAGACAAGACAATTTTTGGGGTTTTGTAATTTAAAAAGACAAATAAATAAAGTACAAATAAAAGAAATATTTTTGGTTGGTTTTTAAGGTGTTATGGACTCAAACTAATGCAAATGAATGTCTTAGGGTTTCGTGTTCAATTAGTTTAGCTCTAAAGCACCTCTGCCTACAATTTTAACCGAGACAGAGGCTCATTTCGGACCGAAATGCATGGATTTTGGACCGAAATCCATACTGTTCGAGACAGAAACTTGCCTTAGACCTTCTGTTTTGACTTGATATTTTTACAGGACACTATGTGAAGGTTACTTGGCGACCAGACCTAAACCCCAACCTCAGCTGTCGCGTTTTAGTTTTGGTTTGGTATGGAACCGGCTTTTACCACGTAAATAACTAAGCCTCAGCTGTCGCGTTTTGGTTCTTAGAAATTTAAGAATATTTAGTTGGATTTCCAGAGGTATTTAAAGTCTTTTCAGATCAATAAAAGTTACACCTTTCGGTCGTTAAACTAACCTCCTCTTTCGAGCGATTGGCTTACCTCAAATACTTAATCAATTAAAGGTTTGGTCGAGTTTGTGTCTTATTAACGCTGCAGACATTAACAAGTAAACTTTCAAGCAAACAATCAATTAAACTAAGCGTAAATAAGAATTCACAACTAAATAAATCACATAGCATAATATAAATCCATCAAGTCATCACAAAATACTAAACTAATCTACTAACTAGTCCTAAAACACAATAAACTAGCCTAACATGCAAGATAAATAAAATACAAACTCCATCATCAATACAAGCAAAGAGAAAAGAAGAGATACAACCAAGTAATCCCGCTAAACTCCTGTTTGCAAGGCTATGGAATCGTGGTTGGATTAGTTCTGCCGCTGTCGCGTGCCAAGAATCGCTCCAAGTTGCTGCCAAGGTCGTGCTCAATGGAGAATGGTGGAATCCCGCGCCTTTCGGCGCGAGAACGGAGGTGGAAAATGTGGAATTTGGTGTATGGAGGCTTGGATCCCCTTTCTGGAGGCAGAAACGTGCATATAAAATCATCCCAGGTGGCCAAGAGGCGGCTAGGGCAAAGGGGAGGCGGTTTGCACTTTCCTTCTTCGAAAATTACCAAAAATGCACTTTCCAGAAGTGCATTTCGCACCGAAATCCGTACATTTCGGACCGAAATGGCAGCACAGCGCACCGATAGTATTTGGGCCGTAATTTCTTCATCCGGACTCCGATTTAGGTGATTCAAAGTTCGTTGGAAAGCTTAGGATGAGCTCTACATTTCTATGGACCCATTTAGTCATTTTTGTTCTCCAAAATTCTCCTTTTTATGCAATTATTATGTCCGTTCCACCAAGTTCCTACAAAACAAATGAAATGCCATAGCAGTACCAAAATCTAGAAAAACACAACAATTCATGAGAAAATTATAATGGTTTGAGTAATATTTGGGTGCCAAGTATGGTCAAAATACATATATAAATATGAGATATCAAAATTCATGGTGAAAAAATAATAAAATATTTCCCTGCCGAGATATGAGGTTTGTGTAATTTTTAATCGGAATTGCTTTCCATCATCCGGAAGGATTCCATCATCCGAATCATCCTCTCTCATCTCCTCAATTAACGCGTGAATAACTGTCACGCGTTAATGAGCGCATCTCCTCTTTCCTTTTCTGTTCACAGAGCCTACGCTCTTCACCCCATTTTTCCTTTTCTGTTTTCCTCCATCTCTTTGTTCCCTTCCTCTCTCCATCCATCCCTCTGTCCCCCTCCTTCTTACCCAGCAGCTAACCGTTGAAGATGAAACTATTATCGTTAAAGTTACTAAGCTAACTATTGAAGTTAAAACTATTACCTTTGAAGTTAATAGCCTAACTGTTGAAGTTGAAACTATTACTCTTGAATTTAATAAGCTAACTATTGAAGTTACTGAGCTAACTGTTGAAGTTGAAACTATTACCTTTGAAGTTAATAGGCTAACTATTGAAGTTACTGAACTAACTATTGAAATTACTAAACTAACTATTGAAGTTACTAGGCTAACTGTTGAAGTTACTAGACTAACTATTAAAATTACTAGACTAACTATTGAAATTACTAGACTAACTATTGAAAATACTAAACTAACTATTGAAGTTACTAGGCTAACTGTTGAAGTTACTAGACTAACTATTGAAAATACTAAACTAACTATTGAAGTTAATAGGCTAACTGTTGAAGTTAAAACTATTACCCTTGAAGTTACTAAGCTAATTATTGAAATTACTAAGCTAACTGTTGATCTTCAACTTCAATAGTTTAGTATCTTCAACAAAAATAGTTTTAGATTCAATAGCTAAAGGATGACGCTGAGCAGAATGGAAAGGGCGCGAGTAAATAGGGAAAGCGCGGACCAGAATGGAAAGGGCGCTAGGAATCTCCACGCGTTTTTTTGTTATTAATGAGCGGATGATGGAGATGATGGATCTAGCGGATGATCCTTATCAGGCCCGATTTTTAATTTAATTTATACTTCAATAGGAAATTGCAACGTAACTTCATTTTTTCCTTTTCCTTTTCTAGAATCTCATACTTATCCAGTTGCCCTTCCGTTTCTAGAATCTCATCCCCATCCCATTCTTTTCTTTCTATAACTTCTGTCATCCCGCCTACTCCTGCACCTGCTTCCCTTCTACTTTGTTATCCTTCCTTTCTTTTTTGTAACATTTTTTCCAAAATAAAACTAAGACAATTAATTCTGTTAAAAACTACGACGATTAATATTTTCTTCACTAGACAAAACGTTATTTTCAAACAAAAAAAAAAAAGACAATTAGCAAACAAATGAGAACTGTTCTATTAAATTCTTTATTTTTTTGTTCTTTTTATTAACAAAACAGCAATCATGTATTGGGGTGATCAAGACTAAACATTTGTTAAAACTCTAAATCTGAAAGAAACATAGAGATTTTGGACAAATTCAGTCAGATTTAGAAAGTAGAATCGATAATCCACTTTACAAAAAAAAGTAGTACTCCAGATTACAAAATGTAAAATACAAACAAGTCCTTTATTTTTCTTAAAACACAAGTTTACGCTTCCTACTATTTGCTGAACCAGCAAACTCTGGCGACTCATCAACCCTAGATGAGTCATCTTGCATAATCAATCCTCGATTTCTTGTGAACTTCCTGATTGGAGTTCGTTGTGCGGCTGCCTCTATTTCTGTGGGATTTGCAATTGAACGGTTTCTGTGTGGCATAAGTTCTTCACCCACCACAACAATTTCCTTCATTAACTGTGGGAATTCAACAGAGAAAATGTCAGCAACAAACTAATAAAGTTAGGGAAAACATTGTAAATTGATCTTGCCAGAGCAAGTACCTTCCAGTCCTTGAAATCAAAGCGAAACACAAAATGACTATATGACACTTCTCCTGAGGCAACTGCACTTGCTGCTGGTGCATTTCGTGGTGCTGGGAAGCATCATTAACAAAGGAAAAATCACTTCAGCTCATAAAAAAAATATTGCATTTCAGATCTAACTATTAGAGCACCAAAGCACCACAATGCAACTCATGTTCGTTTGGTTACTCTTCCAAAACTCTAAGCTACTACAGAAATTATAAAGGTTATTACTTATTAAAGTAAACTACCAACAGTCCAACACAATATTCTTTCTTTGGCCAAAAAGCAGTTAAAGCACCAACAAATAAAAAAAAGAAAACAAACTAAATCCACCCTGATCCTGTACTAGTTACCTGGTATCCAACTGCTCGACCAATTCTTTAACATATGTATAGCAAAGTTTACTGTCGTAGAGCACCACAGTTATCTAGGGCCAATACAATACCAAAAATAATAAAACCTACCACTTATATACTATATAGCAGTTGTGCTATTTCAAGTTCTGTTGTGGTTGAGTTCCTACTTTTTTTAAAGACAAAGCAAATCTTCAATGTCCAAAGGGGATTAGCAGAAACTTAAGCACTTACAGACTAAATGATGACCACTGCCATTGACTGAAATTTCAACACGGCCATCCTTCACTAGAAAAGACAACGCAAAAATATTCTCTACTGTTTGGGCGAAAGAGTTTCTGTTCAATACCAGATTTTCTAATCTCACACTCTTCTTCTTTCTCAACACTTCAAAAATAGCTAGCATATTGATATCTGTATCAGTTTTAGACTCCTCTTCTCGGTTATCAAGCTGCAAGAAACAAAAATAACAAAGGACTAACTATTTAGCAAACAGGCATTTGATTGTCATTGATATTTCAAACTCAATTTTTAACTTATCATTTACTACTATATCTGACTCGATTACAAAGATTAACCCACACAAGCACAGTTCCATCTAGTGCCATTGACACTAACCGGCTGGTTTGGCAATTCATTTACCATTAGGTAAAACTGCAATGCTAATATAATTTAAAGAAAAGGGACTCCATAGGTTTAGTGAAGAAGTCTCATCTACGATCAACATCAACAGAATACAGATCTGATACTGTCTATAAATAGTAAACTATCAGTACCTCCTCAGGGCAAGTGCTTTCATTTGCTTTCTTTGTTCGCTGCCTTTGATTGACCACCTTTCTTTGTTTCACTTCAGTGTTCATTGGCCCATTCCTTCACAGTGAAGGAAAAATCATAAGAGCAAAAACAGAAACACATATGGCCTCAAGACTTTAATTTGTTTAAGACTTCATATCAACTTTTAGCACACAAGGTGCTTGTTAGAATGCCAACTTGAATTTAGTTTTCAGAAGAAGCTCGCACATAAAGCAGGCTATATTCTCGAAAGGACTACTCAAATAGTGCACAACATTTGCCTTATTACCGACAATTATCCAATATTTTCCAAATTTTTACGACACCCAAAAAGTTTGGATTGCCTGCAAAATTGCAAAGTAAGATACAGAAGTTCATATTATATAATAACACTATCCTGATTTTTGTTATCTTCATGCATTTTTTCATTATTATCTAACAAACATTTACTGAACAGGATGATGACATCTAATGCCAATTGCAAATTGACAGTATTGGGCATATCCAAAATATTGCAATAATTCATGTGTCCATTGCAAAATAAGAATAGAATAAAAAGTTACTACAGAAAAGGCAAATTCCTTACATGGTACAGCAACCAGACCCAGCCATGAAAACATGAGAAACACTATATCCCAAATCGGTCCAATTGAAAGCAATTGGGCAATCAATTTCATCATTTAAGGGGTTATTTTTTTGCCCAAATTTCTCCAGTAAAGCTGTGACAAAGTCAGATGGGGTGATTCCTTCACTTGAGTGCGAACGCACCGAAGTCACAAGAGTACTGGCTATGTCTAATAGCGCCTCAGCATCAGCAACTTGCTCTCGTGGCTTTTGAACTGGAAAATAACCATACAAATTAAAATAACAGGCAAAAATAAAGTTAAATTTCAACATGATTCCGTATAAAATTAAGTTTCATTCCATGTAATCCCCAAAATTCCACAGGATTAAGAAACAGCAATTGTTTTTTTATACATACTTGAAACCTGGGTACATGCACAATTCATAGTCATTTGCAGACAGATGTTAAACATACAAACGATAAGTCACCTAAAAAAGGCAAAAGCTGCTAATTTTTTCACTAAACAATGCTACATAAGGGGGGATGGTGAAAAATTACTGAAATAAACCCTTTTGACCTCACAAAACGAAGTAAAAAGACTTAAAATGTGGAGATGGCGATGCAGAAAATTGGGTGTTTCTAGCTAAACAGGAGCATGATGAACCCAAAATTACAATTGTATACGAAAAAATTTACCGAATTGATGCAAGCTTTCAACTTCAGTAATAATAGCTTGGAACTTTGTTGACTCAGCATTTACCATGTCGTCTTTCTCATCTGAAATAGGACATCAAATAAAATTATGAACTTCATGTGGTAAAAAAAATGAAAATCTCATTTCAAGATGTCAGCAACCCAATATAACAAGACAGGTTTTTATGTCCCTTCTCAAAAATTCAAATTTTGGGTTCAAAAGAAAACAAAGAACAAAAATAAACAGAAATCTAAACAAAAGCGCCGTTTACAACCGCACTAACACAGTTCTCTAACGAGACTAACTTTCCTTCATTACAAATTAGTAAGAAAATTCCCTAGGATTCAAGAAAAAAGGGGAAGCTCAAGCAAGAAAGATACCATTTATCATATTTTTCATCTTGAGATAGCGAGATCGAAGGATGCGTCGATCAGCCATCTTTTGCGTTTCCGACTCGCTCGAATCGGACCCACCAGACTCTCTCTCCTCCGCAACCTCCTCCTCTTCGTCATCCCTCCTCCCTCGTTTCGTCGCTCTCGCCATTGGAAAGGAAGGAAGGTTTTAGAGGAAAGTAGTTTTGAAATTTGAGATTTTGATAGAAAGAGAATGAGAAGCGAGCGCCTCAACTCGAATTTTAATATTTACTGGTGCCTTCAAAATTTTGGGAGGGAATGAAAATTTTTGCGATCGACATTTCAAGGCATTGAGGTGATTTGATGAACCGGATCTGACTTGTGGGTCCCTTTGTGGGATTACCTGTTGCGGTCTAGTAGAAACGGTGCATGTAGAAATTATACGCGGTTAGTTCCAGTCTTCCAGAGAGAAAAAAGATGTGGCTTAGTTCTGTGTAGTCTTTCGTGTCGGAACCAATGACTACAGTCAGAAGAGTCGGAGCTTAGCATTCTTGCAATACAGTGATATACCTAGCTACTTTACGCGTACCATAGGAAAAAACAAACGGGAAAAACTAGGGAGGGAAAAGGCGTAAATATTTTGGGTGGTAAGTTTGAAACTACTATTTCATAGCAATAAGCCAATAAGAGCTTGTTCCGAATAGCTTATTCAAAAGGCTGCCAAACATCTTTCAGAACAAGGAAAATAGCTTATTCAGTGTCTTGTTCTTGTTCCAGCGAAAAGTTGGAACAAGATTGGAACAACGCCTCCGTCTCTTAAGAAAATATTAAAATATTCTGTCACCAACATTAAAAAAAAGGAGAGAGAAATCATTTCATCCCTTCCGTAACTTTTGCTTGGAGCCACGAGTTCGTCGTCGAGACGTCGATCGTCTAGTGCCACCGAGGAGTTCGCCGTCGATCGCCGAGTAACGAAGTCGTTGCCAGCGACGAGTTCGTCGTCGACCGCTGAGTGGTTTGAGTCGCGCCCCTGCTATAGTAGGGCTGGTTTGGGTCGACCGCCGAGTTCATCGTCGACGAGTTCGTCGGCGATTCTCCTTCTCTCGTCAACCCCTCCGATAGTAGGGCTAGTTTGAGTCGCACCCGTGCGATTTGGTGGGAGGACCTCCTGGTTTGTACGGCCATGTCAATGGTTGGTACCGATGCATGTTATAAAGATTGGATTGTACCATAAGATGATCCTTTGGCATCGTGAGAGAGAAAAAAGGATCATAGCCTTGATTTCCCTTGCGTATTGGTTCTGGTGGAATTATTTGATAATCAATTTGGCAAAGGTTTAAGTTGGGCACCAGCTAAGTATGAAGAGAGATGGGGACTGGTCTTTCTTGGTTTCAATTCATGTATGTGTTTTTTTTATTATTATTATTATTTTGCGTTACTAATTAACAACGTCAATACTTGTATGAACTTCAATGCAGTTGTCGCAAGTATTCAAATGCATGCTTCAAATAACATGCTTGTACCGGCTTTTACATATGTGCTTTGTTCCACAAAATAAAAAAGATGTTTTATTAGATGGCGCCAAAAAGAAATATGGAAAGCATTATTTTATTTTTTCCCTCTTGTTCTTATTCTTAACTAACCATCCCAAACAACAACAAAAAATTCATGAATAAGCAATTCTTTAACATTCCTTATTCACCATCCTTATTCTTGAACAAGCTATTCTATTCTTATTCACCACACTTCCAAACACACCAGTGGCTTATTGACAAAGCTATATCTATCTGTACTTCTTTACCTTTTTTTATTTTTGTTCTTTTTATTAGCGAAAAGATTTGGGGCTTTCCGTATAATTACTACGCAATAAAAAATTTTTTCTACTTCTTTCGATTATTTTTGCTTCTTTTATCCTTGCTTGTTATTGACGAAAGAAATTTAAACTTCTCGTTAGTAATATCTAGTCAACGTTATTCACTTACATTTAATCAATTTCGAACGTAGCATTTCATATGTAAAATATTATCACGGCCAACCAACTCGCATAATTAACAAACTTTTTTGAGATAATATGTGATAAACGTTATTCATGGAGGTTAACCAGTTTTTTAGTTAGCAGGAGTGGTGATGATTATATTGATATAAATTTATATATTCTAGTTATTTGTTTTATTAATCCTTATGAGTGTTTTCCTAACCGTGTTCTATAATTTAAGACGATCGTTATAATTGAATTTAAATAATAACTCTAACATTTGACGTGTATTTTTTACGACTTTATGGTATAGTCGTGTATATAGAAAAATAAAAAATAGTAAATTTGATGAAAACTGAAAAGTCGTGTCATTTATATAGTAGTTTATAACTTTCAAAACGGCTCATACTTAATGGTATTTGATAAAATATGAAACGATACAGATTATATTAAATTTAATTAGAGATTAAAATACAATTTTTACTGTGAGTGAAAGGGGTTACGAAATTACGGAGCTGGCGAAACAACCAGAGTAACCTGCTAACTAAGCCGTCTACTGGGCCATTGGCACAAATGGGATTGTTAGAAGGCAAAATTGGGCCTATTGTAAACTTGCGACCCAGTATCGTAATAATTAACTGTAGCTGAAACGGCCGCTCAGGTAGCTTATAAGGTACAGGTATAACATAACAAATCGAACTTGAACGAAGTACTACTTTGAATTCTTTTTAAATTGTATCAAATTGAGATAAATCGAATCAGAGTATAATTTGAACTTATGAACTTAGTTTAACCACGTGGGAATGGTGAGCCACGATTTTTTAACCACCCTTGAATTAAAGTAATTAAAATAATTTGACCGGAAAAGGAGAAGAAAATTAATGTATGTTGTTCTTAGACTAGCCAAAGAGCCCACCCAAATGTGTGGGGTAATTTTATTTTGAATTGAAAAAAACTCAATAAATGTTTGCATACTTTGTTCTATTTAAACTAATTAAGTAGAGAAAAGCGAATACAAACTATTATTCAATCGCACAATCGAGAAAGTCAAAAAGTTAATATATTTTATTTTCTTTTACAATTTAGTTTGTACAGTTAACTTTTTTTTTTGTTAATTCTACTAAAGAAAATGACACATAAAGGTAAGTAAATAATGTGGGCAGATTTCTATTTTTTTAAAAAAATATTGTTTTTATATTTTGGATGATCGAACATCAAGATATTATAACGATATTCATTTGGATCTGCCACTTGGTTCATATATTTTGTGTTAACAAACAAAGGAAAAATTAAATGATCTTCACACACAAGTATAGAACAATATTAAAAATGTTGGATCTGCCACTTGGTTCATGTATTTTGTGTTATACATTAGTTGTTTTAAGAGAGTATTCAAGAACAGTGGCATCAATACTCTCCTGGTCAGAGACTATATCACAAAGTCCAGATTGCAAAATCCTTATTTTACACATTTACCCCTGGAACTCTTAACTTTTTTTCTAGTAATAATTTAACAATTTCAGAGGCCTGGAACGTAATGTTGTCTCGTAAACTACGAATCAAAATTAAGAAGTAATCATCATCTCAAGGCTAAATGAGTAGGATCTTTATGATTCCCCTACCTTTTTGTAAACAAATCAAAATTTGATAAAAATATAAAAGATGTTCAATTCGATCAAAATTTGTCCCACGTGATGCAGTACATGCAAAGATTTTGCAAATCATTAGATGATAATAACATGGGACAATTGATAAACGCAAATAACTACCATATCGGAACAATTAACCACAGAGTTCACAAGAAATTAGGGGGCGACAGCGCGTGAAATAAAAAAAAAAAATTATATGCGCAGGAGGGCAAGTGGAGCATCGAACTCGCGTATAGAGTTGAAAATATTTGCTTAAGATCCATCCCAGCGCCCAGGCATTTTTCAGACAAACAGTCAACCTTTTATTTGATTTTGAACCACAGATCATATTAGATTAACAAAATCAATGATCCACATTTGACATCAGAGGGTGTTAACTCCTATTATCTGGCATGTTAACAATTGTTTATGACCTTTGTATGGCTGCATTTGTGTAACAATAGTGACTGTAGTATGGTAAACCAAGTCCTTATCTCTCTGAAATGACCATTAATTGATAGTATATCAAGAAATTAAACTAAATAAATTATTGCAACAGTAAAAGTTGCGGGATTTTCTGATGTGAGAACATGGAAATGTTCAACTTGATTTATAGAATTTATTGGTATATTTGTCACGATTATCTGACTTCTGAATTAGCTTAACTAAATAATTCAGGGAAATAGCTAATTTACAAAAAGTAATAGCAGAGATTTGCTACATGAAAAGCCACACAGTTTCTGCCACAAAAGATCTAGTTGGTTTTTAATAAAAGTGTCGAGAGACACTCGTCTCTCCTTCCTTTCTTCTCCGACTTGTCTCTCTTCTCTTCGTTATTCCTTCTCGAAGCTCTCCTCCACGAGCTTCCCTCTCTATGTCGATCTCTGGTTGGCTGTGAGTGCGGCTGCCTCCTAGTCGACCTCTGGACAGGCGCCACCTCCTCCTTTCTCTTTCTGTCAGCACGAGGAGTTCATCTCCTCTCTTCTTCTTCCGATGGTGGGCTGTTAGAGGAGTTATGGAGAGGCGACGTGGCTGTCATGCACCCCTCCACTGCACCTCTCCACCTTGTCTCCTTCTTCTCCCTCTGTACAGAGGTAAGCTATTTAATTAAAGGGCCGAGTTAGGGTTTTGAAATTGGGGGAAAAATCGGAGGAGGAGACAGGCGGATAGAGACGGCAGTGAAGGTGGTAATCATCTCCCTCTCTTGCTTTGTAATTTTTTTCAGTATCAATTTATGAAAGAATTGATATATTTCGGTTGATTTAGGTGCATGGAATTAAGCTTGTTTCTGATAAGCTTAACGTTGATCTTAGCTTTGGTTGTGCTTGAGTTTTTGAGGCGATTTGTCAAATCCCACGAGTTAGGTATAATTCCTTGTCTTTGTGCTTGTTCTCCTTTAATTTCTGGTAAACTGGTGTTGGCTATATGCTGACAGTGGCTAAGTAATATGTTAATTAGTGGGTTTAAACGACTGACAAGGTTCACTTTAAGTTTAGTACACGATATACTAATTGTAGTCTGTGATACCATGTGATTGCTTGATGATTTCATGATCTGTGGGTGTCTGTGATGGTATCGAGGCAAACTGAGGTTAACTGAAACTGATTGGTAGACTCTGGAGGGATTAAATTGCATAAATATGTGCATATAAGTATGTACTTGGGTTATAGCAGTAATATGCATGTGCATTATACTATCTTAGATCATTAAATTATAGTTTAATGAAGAAGGCAGTGATAAACCAGGTATAAGATAGTGATAAAGATCATGCATACTGGTGTTATTTATAGGCATATATGGTGCATATTTGTGTTATCTGTCATGGTTATATAGCTTATATAGTCATATCACTAGCTGTATGAATTGTTAGCTTAGTATTCTTCATATTCTGAGTTTAAGATGCATGTAAGCATGCTAGTTGATGGCTGGAATAAGGCAATGATGAATATGAGGTGCATTTGTGCATGTTTGATTGATGGCAGTGAAGGGAAAATCATGAACATGTGTTCTTGTATATATAAATGTGCATTTTCAGGTGCATATAGTGTAAACTGAGGCATATGAGGGTTTACGAGCATATAGCTTGCATGTAGAATGCATAACTAATCTAACCTAACATGATGCAAAAACAAGCAAAAATAAGAAAACAAATTGATACAAATTCCGTGTAAAACCAAAAGGGAAAGAGGAAGGCGAAAGCCCCTTCTCGAGCCTCTTTTATCTTCTGGATCTGCAAAGAGAAAGCTTGGGTGGAAGGATGAGGCGAAGGAGGGTCGAAATGGGGGTTTCCAAGGCTGCAAAAGGGGTGGTGCGGTCGCACGGGACCCCTGTGCGGTCGCATAGGGGCCGCTGGAGGTGGATCGGACTGGTTTCGGGGTGCGGCGCCGCCAAGGAAGAAGGTGGAATCAATGATGCCCTAATTTCAGCGCTTCGGGCGCCTTATATAGTGGTCCGGGTAGGATTTGGAGCTCCGTGCGGTCGCACAAAAGGCCTGTGTGGTCGCACCAAAGTCGTCGGCCCATAATTGAGTCACGTGCGCACCATCCAAGCCCAATATGGGCCTGTGCGGTCGCACACAATCCCTGTGAGGTCGCTCAGGGTCTTCTGAGCCACGCTTCATGCGCCGATTCGTGCCGAATCATGCCGTTTTCATTGTGAATTGACTCCATGTTCCTACAAATCAAAATAAACCCGAGCAGTAAAAAATTTCTACAAATATAAACAAAAAACAAGTAAAAGTAAAAAAAATCAAGGATTGTGAGTTATGATTTAGGTTAATGTCCGGCCTAAAACCATATATAAATACGTGACATCAACTAACCTTAGTCTAATATTAATTTGTGGCTTTTATTAGGGAAATGATGATAATCGTCTGCGAATGAACAGATACAGTGGCAAATAAACCAGACTTTCTGATCCCGCTAAAATAAAATAATTCTGATTTATATTTTATGATTTTATTTTAATTGTGTTTAACTATTTCCTAAAATTCTGTCTGTTAATTCTGTATTCTGTTTCTGATTCTCAATATGAGGAAATAAATGTTAAACATAATTTCAGATGATTGGAGAAGTAACTAAAATAAAATTAATAATTGTTTAAATAAAGGACTTGGAACCAAACTATAACAGTCATGGTTAACGTTAGGAACCAGAATCAGATTTAAGAAAACCCGTTAAATAAACATTAACGGAACTTGATCTGTGGTTTGTCAACAGGCACGGACCCTGAGGTACCTCGGGAGCAGTAAGCTACAAGGTGCGGATTACGCGGTTTCTTTGTTCAAACTCGGATATCGGTATCTTTAAATTCATGCATAGCATGTTGGAAAACATATGGATGCATTTAATTCATGTAGTCGTTAAGAAACCCTAAATAAACAAAACTCATGTTGAATCAAACTGTTCGTTTGATTAGGGAATAATATGAGTCTGACTTGGTCATCCAATTGTCAACTTTTCAGACCGTCAGAATCTCAAAAGACTGGAATGGTTTCCGTAAATTGATTATATTGCATAATCTTATTTGTAATCGAAGAGTCTGACTTTAAATTAAATCGGACCATTCTTATTCAGTCTGTATAACATAAATATGAAATTGAATCGTGTCACTCTCCGGAGTATGGTTTGGCCACCTACCCGGCCAGGATTCTAGCGCTATTATTTCTGGAAATTCCCTCTGAAATCTGTACCTAGGGTTGGACCCATGGTTTGGAAAAAGTTCTTTCTGAATCTGACCGGCCGATAAGAACTTGAGTGAATACGATTATTGTGGAATAATTATGCTTGATTTGTTTCTGTGCATATTCATGATGCAGTATGCTGGTCATCGGACCTTTTCGTCTGGTACCAACGGTACTGAAATTTCTGAAAATGATATTTCTAATTGTTGAAGATTATATATTTTTCTAGTGGGTATAGATTCCGTTACACGGTTCGTACTGAGATCCACGTACTGGAACTAAAACCCGCACTGAGATTGTATCTCACTCTGTACTTTGTTTTGCGTGTGTCCTCAACGATTGGGGGTTCCAGGAGCGACGTAACGGAGTTAGGCGTAGTACTATAGCCACTCTGGAATGTAGTTATCTACAGTTTGTGGTGAGGGTCCCGAGTTTGAATTGTGAAGCTGTTTTGTGTATTTGTTTAGATGAATTGCCCGAGGTACTGGCTTACTTATATTTTGAGATGCCTCCTGCGTCTCTAGCGTCCGAGGCTGAGGTTGAGCCAGAGCCGGAGACTAACTCCCATGAAGAGGAAGCGTTCTGACCGTTAGCTTCCTTTTTGTCGGAGTGTCTGAGTGTGTAGGTTTTGTCTGGTGTTGTCTTGTGTGGTGCTTTCCAGTATGAGCGGTGTCGACTTTGGTAGTTTGTTCTTGGGATTGTGGTTGTTGTCTTACGGTGCGGATGGGTTGGTTTTTCTTCTTTGGTTTGTACTATATGTACTTATGTATATAGTGAGCTTGAGAGAACCAGTCCTTTGAAAATAAATATGCCAGGATTGGTAGCAGTGTGGTGTGGTTTGTTTATTTTCTTGAAACTACTTATGTAAAATTAGCTTGAAATAATGTGAAATACTTTGGTGTGATTATCTGTGATGTTGTGTGAATTATGGGCCGAAATCAAGAAAATGAAAAAAAGAAGAGAAGAAAAAAAAAATTATATATAGTCTGTCTGTCTGTTAGCCTTACAGAAACGGGTAACTGTTCCCGTGGCGGAGGAGACATCACTCCCTCGAGTCGGGGTGTGACAATTTGTAAGTAAGTAGAGATAATAAAGGGAAAGGTTAGTTTAAAAACCTTCTATTCTCATGGTAACGATACAATTACACGAAATTACTATTCATTGTATAATACAAGAAAAGAAAAGCTAGATAAATTGATAATTTACTAAATGAAACGTTTACCTTAATCTGTATTTTTTTTCTTTTTGATAGCTTTTAATATAATACGAGCGATGTTATTTTGGTTTCCGCAAACTAAAGAAATGAAGATCCGGTAAACGAATAAAGTTTGCTCTTTTAACTTTCCAGCGTGGAAAATTCCATTAATACGATATTAATTAATTAAGTATGGTGGTAATACAATTTGGTTGACTTGACTATAAATGTTCTCGCATTATATGAGTTGACTTTTAATCGTATGGTGGATATAAATAGGTCGAGCATCAAGAATTCTTTTAGCTTTTGGCTTTGGCAGAATATATGCTATTTGACATCCTTACAACACTAATAATAGCGAATTGCCTTTATAACATATGAATATCACGGCTAGTGATAAAGTTTTCCTAGCAATAATTTTTCTATATCCCGTAAAATGACAAAGTGCGAATGGAGAAAAATACACAGAAAAAGAAGCGTTCCAACGAAAATAATAGAGAAAAACTGAGATTTTGGTCTATAAACTATTTACAAAATTAAATCAAGTTCTTAACTTTAATTAACACCGGGTTAATTTTTTAAAGTTTTAAAAATTAAGTTAAATCAGTCTTTCAACTTTAAAAAAATAACAAAGTTCCTGTATACTCGTATTAGTTTTTTTCCCTTCAAGTTTGGACAATAAAAAAAACAACTATTTTGATTGACTAGAGAGAAGTTAATTACCAAAAATTGAACCGATTTAGTGCAAACATACTTGCTTTTTTTAAAAAAAAAAACAAAAGAAAAAAAATATAAGAACCTATTCGATGCAAATTAATGAAAGTTCGTGGATCAACTTAGTTTCTTTTTTCTTAAAAAAAAAAATTAAAGAATCAAAATCTAATTTTTTTCCTCCCACGTATTTTATTTACATAATAATTGCATCTGCCCTGTATTGAAAGCACGAATTCAATGCCGTATCCTATGCATATCCTTTTGCAAAAATTCTTTTATCATAAATAGCAAGTTCATAACAATGCAAGATGAAGGAGGTTTCGATTATGACGAACATTGAGTCTGCACGTGTGTCCCGGTTCTCAGTTTCCGATGCTCCGTTTAGCATAGGAAATGTTTATTTGTTTTTCTCACATTTCTTGATCAAAATAACATCAGTATTTTTTTTGTTACAAATTACAACACAACTCGAGTAAAAAAAAAAATATCAAATTCGAAATTTGAGCGAGGATTATTTACAAATATATTATTAAAAAACTAGAAGACTTTGACCCTTTATTTCTTAAAAAAAGCATTAATATTATAGATTATAAAAGTTAGCTAATATTATGTTAAAAATCGAAGCCATACAATTCTTAATGTATGATGCATTACAAAAATTCACCCAAAATGGATGAATCTAAGGAAAAAAAAAAGGATAAATGCCCTTATTGGATACTTTTAATTTTAAAAAATTGAATGCATTTATTTATTTTGTGGTTTTTTGTTAAAGGCCCCTAGCCCCGTAGGCCGTAGCCCTTGTGATCGTCGAACCAGCTTTTCCCCCCCTTATTTTCTCTTTCAATAAATCTTCTTACATGTAGATACAAAGATACATCTTTCGTGTTCAATAGTTCACATTTATGGGTAATCGATTGGAATCAGTTGCTAATTTCTCTTTTCAGATTTGTCACGTTTTTAAATATCGTCAGCATCGGAATTCGGAAATAATTGTGGTGTCTCCCTCCACAAAAATCGATGTGTCAAAAACTTTATTATTTTTTTTTGTAAATATATCTTAAAAATAAAAAAACATCCATGGATCAAATTATTTGCAGTAAAAGATTTAAGTGTGTATTTTTTTTTTGCTTTTGCTCTTTGTAAAATTAAACAAAACCAGAAATAAATATAATTTTTACGCATCGTTAAGAATGACAACGTTAATTGCTTCTTTTTTTTTTGTTTCGAAGTAAAAAATATATTTAATCGTGACAATTTTTTTTTACATTTTTTTTAATTGTGACATTTTATACCGCATAACAAACAAAAGACAATGTTTCCTTGCCACCTATCATTTACATTATGTTCTTTTATTTTTGGTGTCCAGATATCATTTTATCATTATAGGGTGTGTTTGGATGCATGAGAATAAGAGGATGGATAGGAATAAGCCTCTTATTTCTTATTCCGGTGTCAAATCAAACACCATGGGATGTTTGGAAGTGGTGTGGAATAAGAACAAGAACAAGTGTTCTTGTTCTTATTCTAGTTCCATGTTTTCATCGGAACAAGAACAATGTTCAAAAGTTCTCATCTTGTTCTAAAGGGTGCCAAACATGTTTTTGCTTGTTTTTATTTCCGTTGTTCTTATTCTACACACTTCCAAACATCCCATAGGAATAAGGAATTTGGACTAATTTCGGGCCTTATTCCTATACCAACAAAACTAAAGAATAAGAATAAGAAATATGAAGTAGGAATAAATAATTGATCATTTGCTTATGTTAGGAGGAAATCACTCTATCCAGTCCTTTATCGTCACATCAGCCTCACCCCAATTTCTATCCAATTTAAATACCTCCTTGGCCTCCTTGGTAAAGTTATTAAATTCGTACGGAAAGGAGATAAATGAAAGAAGAACAAACATACACGAGAAGAGAAGGGTATTATCGTAAACTAGAATAAGGTCAAAATCTTTTTCCCGAAAAGGCAGTCGCCTAGATGCGGACGCGGGGGACCGCAGCAGGTATTAAATGCCACAGCTGTCGTATTCGTCGTATCCTCCTTGCACCAAAGCGTAAGAACACCCAACACCTCTAGTGACTGAAAAATGGGACCCACATTTCTGACAGTCGTGGAGAAGTGACCAATGGCGTGAACGGTCAACTTAAGTAACCTCCTTTTGGACTCTGATTTTACTTTTGATAGACCGGAGACGACTGACGAGGTAGGCGGCTTGACAACGGCGATTGCTCCGGAGCATTTGTTTCTAGCTGCACCGATACCATATTGATAACAAGCACCATACAACTCATTAAATGAGAAATTAATAGAAAGCAAAAAAAGGAAAAAGGAAAAACAAGCACCACACGCTATAACTTTGACTCACAAGTCACAACATTATATTGATTAAATCTTCTTAAACTTCCAAAAAAAAAAAAAAAATCTTCACAGCTATTGAATGATAATCATAAAATTTGCATAAATAATATTTTGGCCAGAACATATGAGTTAGTTGAATTTGAACGATAATCATGAGATGATGGATGTTTGGAAGGTAAAGGCCAGGCCAGCTATTGATGCATTCATTCTTTTTATTTACTTGTGACAATGTGTTAGAATTCAACCGAACTAAATTACAAATATCATAGGAACATGTCCTTTTTAACGTTCTATTTTAAATGCATACGGCAACAAATTATTTGTTGCATCGAGACAGGTGTGTGTTTTTCAAAACTCAACTCTCCTTCAAAGCTTTAAGTTCTACTATTTTTTGTTTTTTGCATTTTTTTCTTTTTAAAAGAATATTTTGTAATTTATAATTTTTTCTGAAGTGGTCTTTTAACCTTGTTAGAGATAAGTTGTCCTAAAATTGATTGAAAAAAAATATGACATACAAGCATAACTTCGTTTTACCACCAAACACATGATGGCTCTCATCATTATTGGTTCTAACTTTCTACAATTAAAATTTTTAGTCAGTTGATATTTTTTATAATCAAAATTTTCTTTCAAAACTCAAAAACCTTATTCTTAAGCCAAGGTACAATAGCATTTTATAGACTTCTTGTTATTATTCTACAAACATCGATAAATTATTAACTTTCATCCAAATTTATTTATTTTAAAATTTTAACATTAAAAAAAATAAGAATAAAACTTTACCTTAATTAGCAGTTTTCATAATACAATTTTCATCTTTCTTCTCATAAAGTTAATAACCGGTGATTCCTCAAATTAGAATATAACCAAAAAAAATGAAACCAAATAATAACTACAAAACAAATATAGTAATAATAATTTGTTCCATTTCATCACCTCTTCTTCCTTCCTCTCATGCTAATTGCTAACCAAAACCAACCAAACCTATAATTGGAGACAAAACGAGGGACACAGTTCGGAGGTGGATAACTAATTTCCACTTGGGATTATGCTGTCGGACCGGGTGTGCTAGGTTCAGCGAAAGAGAATTTCCCGCCGAAAAAGGCAAAGATAAAAGGGAGGTTCAAACACACTCCATGGTCTCTCTCTCGATTCCCGAGCTCTCCAATATTCCTTGAGCCTCTGACCCCTTACCCTTAGTCCCTAACCCTAATTCCAAATCATCATTTTTTAAAATTCTCTCGTAATCGCATGGCGGCGATTGCCTTCTCCTCTCCTTCCTCCTATCCAATCTCCGCTAAAGGTGGCGACGTTTCTTTTAATAAGGAGTCTCGATTCGTGCGCTGTGCCGCTGTTCCTTCTCAATCTCCAGTGAGTTCTCTCCATTTCTCATTTTTGTATTTCTGATCGTACTATGATTCTTATTATTCTTTGTGTATTATTATGGATTCATGTATTGATTTGTTTGCCTTTTTGTTTTGTTGCCATGTAGAGATGTGATATAACAAAATTGTTGCAACTCCCAAGCAATGGGAAAGTTTTGTCGGCTGAGTTGAGTGGCATTGGCCCGTCACCCAATTTGAGAGCTCGGTTGCTGGAGAAGGAGCCGCCTCGAACTCCTGACAATCGGCTGCGAATCTTCTCGGGTACTGCTAACCCGAGTCTTGCAAAGGTTACTCTTTTAAGTGCTATCATTTTACAATTGTTACTTAAGTGCTTGCGTCGGTACAAAAATTGCTTGCTGTCTATTAAATTTCGAATTGGTTATTATTTATTTGTTGGATGCTTCTGAGGCTTTTTGCCCTGAGTAGGACAATTGTTAGGTCAGGAAGTCTCATGGGTTTAATACGGTTGTAATGGTTCTCGGGTTGGGTCAGATATGTCAATTTCCTTGATATTTTACCTGTATATATGACAAATCTTTACTCCATTAATTTAGAAAAAGTAAAAAAAAAAGATCAGAAAGGACGTGAAAACAATTATTGCATTTAAATTCATAAATTGCTAAGTAATCACTTTCCTTTAGAATTGGAACCGTTTCGTTCATATAAATTAATTTATACACACCACTGGGCAGGGTGTTGGGTAGGACTGCATGGGGGTCAGATGTGTGATTCGTTCAACATATTGGTTCTTATGTCAGGTTAAGTCTGTCTTGGATTGGTTTGAGACTGCCCATAGTGAAACTGGATTAGATAATTAAAACTAAAATCCTAAAGTCCTAAATCATAATGGTATGGCTCATATTCGCACATCTCAGCTATACGAATACGATCAACTGAGCAGCTCTGCTGCAAGCATCAGATCTGGTTGAAGACTACCAGATAAGGTGACTCACACTCTGTGGTTGCCTACCACTTTGATTTGCATAATTAGACATAGTAAGCAGATAAAATAAGATACGAAAGAGAGGAAACAGGAAACAAAATGGACCTGGTTTAGTTGACTTGGAAACCTTGTCCTGTGTCAATGGCAATCTCAATTTGTACCTATATCAGGCAACTATCACCGTAGTCCTGGAGCTTTTGGTTTTGAACTCGAATGGCTTGCTTTTTACTGGCGTGGCCTTGTCAAGGATGTTACCTTTTGTCAACCTTGCCTGACTTGGATTTTATTTATCAGGCCTGAGGCAACATATTTATAGCAGCAATTAAACCTGACTGACTCATTGTCAGTCCTAAATCTGCTCTGTTAGATTGACCCTATGGACTGAGCTTAAGTTTCTCCTATCTGAGCCTGGTCTGAAACAAAAATGAAAACTGCTCTGCCTTTTTCCTTTATTTACCCAACCTTAAATTGTATTTGTGTTTTGATTTAAATTTTGGGTTATCAAATTGCCTGAACTGCACTCACGTGTTTGCTACCTTTACTTACAGCTTACATTTACTTATTGTGGGACCTTTTGTAATTTTCATTAACTTCTACACTGATAATAGGAAGTAGCTTGTTACTTGGGAATGGATCTGGGGAAGATAAACATAAAGAGATTTGCTGATGGGGAAGTGTATGTGCAATTGCAAGAGAGTGTTAGGGGATGTGATGTATTTCTGATTCAGCCAACATGCCCTCCGGTGAATGAAAACCTGGTCGAGTTACTTGTCATGATAGATGCATGTAGAAGGGCATCTGCACGATCTATTACAGCTGTCATTCCCTATTTTGGGTATGCTAGAGCTGACAGAAAGGTATGCTACATATTTTATTTTATTATAACTATTTTTTTTTTGAAATTGTAGATGAAGAATCACATCTAACTATGTGCATGATCATAATATTTTGAGGAATGGCACATGCTATGACTAACACTAGTATGGATGAAAAATGCCACTGATAGATTGTCTTTTTTTTATAAAAAAATATTGAACTACCTCTATATCGTCCCTTGTTGGACTAAAAAACACATTGATGGCAGAGTAGTAGTTATGCCAATTGGCAAGGAAAGTGTGATTGATACCTGAAAATTTATTGCTGCATCTACTGTTCTGGTTGTTTTCGGTATTAAGCATGAAAGTTCCCATTTTAAAGGCAACTTATGATGTTTTGCGAGTTTACTGGTGGACATGTGGTGGCCCCTTTAGATTGCTGAATTATATATGTACCATATGAATGATTTATATCTGGGTGGGATCAGCTTGTTATGCTGTTACAACCAAAGCAAAGAAAAATAATTATAGAGGGGTTCTGTCAGTCTCTAGTTTAGTTTCTAACATACTTGTCTATCCTTTGCTCCAAGCTCATCAAATCAATTTATTGTGACCATTCCAATATGTTCATGGTATTGCCACAGTCCATGTTTGGTGTATTGTGGTGTTTTTCACCTTGGGTTTGCTGCACAATGTAGACCTCATGTAGACTCATATATGAACAAAAGTTCATGTTAGAGAAAAGTTGGTTGCAATGGAACTGACAATGGTTCAAGACATGGAAGCAATGACTTTTCCATGCATTTTTTTGTAAGATTGCTTAATGAAACACTGGATAGCAGATGCCAGCAACTGATTTGGGAATTGAATCAGAGAATTGTGGACAATGGATATTTTAAGCATTGGTTCTCATTATCTGACATCTGACTTATAATTTTTCTGTGTCATAGGAATTAGGAAGTACTTATCTTTATATTTCATTTATTTTGACCTTTCTATATTTGATGGTGTAGACGCAAGGAAGAGAATCCATAGCAGCAAAGCTCACTGCAAATCTAATAACTGAGGCAGGAGCTAACAGAGTACTGGTGTGCGACCTTCATTCGGGTCAATCCATGGGTTACTTCGATATTGTTGTCGACCATGTCTATGGCCAGGTATGTCGTGACAAATTTTGTTGTACAAATGTTGCCAAGTGTTTCCACACTCTGCACCCTGATAAAATATAATTCAGGCTATTCTTTTTACAGTGTGCATCCTTTCATAGTCTCTTAGGTTTTCCTACACAATTACAAAAATTATGCATGCTCCCAAACTACCTCACAGATGTTATAGCTAAGGAACTGCACCATAAAACATGACAATGGCAAAATTTTAAAAAAAAAAGATCCGTAAACTCCATTCCATTTTGGTTGAAAATTTTTCAGTATGTTCCTCCATCATCCCTCTCTAGATAACCGAGGGAAATGAGAGGTAATTTCAGCGCCGCCCCCCCCCCCCCCCCCCCCCCCTTTTTTTTTTTTTTTTCTGAATTCTCTTCTTTTGTTGGAACAAATAAGAAAAGGTGTACTGATAATACTTCTCAATTCTCATGCTTTTTAGGTGTGTGTGCATGATAATTTTCTTTTGTAATGGGTTAAAGTGCTGTTTCAAGGTTTCTGACTTGCACACAAAAATGAAAACAAAGTTTCCAAGCAACATGAATCTTCTAAGATTTATTCCAATTTATGTATGGCAATTTAGCCGGTGATATTGGAGTATTTGGAGGGAAAGCAAATAAGCCGAGACATTGTCGTTGTATCACCAGATGTTGGTGGTGTGGCGCGAGCCCGTGGTTTTGCCAAGAAATTATCCGATGCTCCGCTAGCTATTGTTGATAAGAGGCGTCAGGGCCATAATGTGGCTGAGGTATTCATGTTCGCTATATTGAAAGCATTGGTTATCAAATTATTATAATACTCACATCTTTTCCGGAACAAAATGTGTTATGTAGGTTATGAACTTGATTGGAGATGTGAAAGGAAAGGTTGCTGTCTTGGTGGATGACATGATTGATACTGCAGGTAAGTGTAACATTTTTTGTTTTTGTTTTTCTTAATACTTTTGAATATTAAGACGCCAAGATTTAGGGTACATTCCCAATTTTCAGAATAAACTAGTACAGCCATAAGTAACCTTAATGGCAACTTCTTCCCATATTACAGGCACTATAGCAAATGCTGCAGCACTGTTGAAAGAAGAGGGAGCCAGGGCTGTCTATGCATGTTGCACCCATGCTGTTTTTAGGTACTTCAGTAACTTAATTTGCCCTATACTTACTGCGCTGTCTGATAATGGACCCATTTAGTACACTAAAGCATCAGTACCATTACCTTAGATTTGTGGGTTTCTATTTGTTTTTTCACAGTAAGCCTTCTTTTCTTCCAAAAGCCTTAATTTGAGATCATCTCTTTTCCCCTTTTGTGGCTCTTTGCCACCTGACCCTAAAAAAAAAGAGATCATATCTCAGATGTCATTCTTAACAGTGCGTGGTGGGACACCATTAAACAAGAAAAGAAAACAGTTCAGTCTTGCTATGAAGTTTTCTTGAAGAATGTGTTTGACAAGACAATTCCTGTTTCCTTGCAATGTTTTGTTGAATGTGTGCATGGTGGTGTTATTTGAGGGATGAACTTGATATGTCAACATTTTGTGAGGGTAGACCTGATTAATAAAATGCCGTGGTACTTAAATTTGTGTACCATTTTGTGCAGCCCTCCAGCAATTGAAAGGTTGTCGAGTGGTCTATTTGAAGAAGTTATAGTGACAAATACAATCCCACCAGCTATGAAAAATGATTTCCCTCAGTTGACAGTGCTTTCAGTTGCAAATCTACTTGCTGAGACGATCTGGCGTGTTCACGGAGATGTATCTGTTAGCAGTATATTCCAGTAGAAAGTTTATTTTAAACTCATAGTAAATTAATATACTGAAAAGATGGCAATTCCTGAAATAGAGGCTTAGGTGTTGCTTGAATAAGAAAAGGTGGCAGGCCTGGTTACTAACGTCATTATGATTTCTGCTGTAGAATAAATGAGAGCTCTGGTCTAGTGCATAATTGTTTTTGGTTGCTTCTACTGCTTTTGTTTGTGGTTTAGTTTTTTAGTCTCTTGCAAAGTTGCAAGAGCATATTTATTCTTACAGTGAATGCAATTTATGAAAGCGCACTTGTATTTGGAGCAATGGGTTTTTGAAATGAACTGAGACTTCGATCATCTGTTTGCACTTTGCCAGAAAGGTTGGATATAGAAAGGGAGATGAAGTGAGCTAAATTTTCTTGAAGGCTGCTTTGTGAACCCTTTGTATGAGTATTTCTGAAAGGTCGGGTTCATTAGATGGAGTATAAATTATCATTAAGCATCTCCTGGAGTTGAGCTAGAGTGTTATGGACTCTAATCTAAGGCAACAGGATTTTGAGCTTACCATTTTAAACCATATATCGGTCAGAATTCAGATGATGAGTGAATCTTTCATCTTGATCTGCTTTGGCCTGAATGTATGTTCTATTACTTGCAACTCTAAAGTCTGTTTGTATGAAGTTGATAGTTGATGATTTTAATGCTGTTATCTATAAACAATTATTATTTTTTTAAATCTTTTGCAAAACGAGTTAAATAGTTCATAAAAATTGGATGCAGACGTCATTGGTCAAGTAATTCAAGATCAATAATATATCGACTTTGTCATATAATATAAGATTCATTTACGCTGATGTTTATAGTTGAAACTTGAAACACCATGTATAAGATTGCAGATTACGCTGTAAGATCTCTGGTGTCATTTTTATATTTTCCTTGAATAGTAAGAAATATAGACACCCGGAGTTCTATGGAATTCATTTTGTGCTGGCTTTACTGGGACGTTAGAAAAAAAAAAAATGAAAGATAAACAAACAACTAATTGCGTTGCATTCGCTTTGGGATCTTACACAAATAAGCAGATATCATATTATTATTTCTTTTTACAATTTCTTTCTTTAATTATTTTGTTATTTTTTTCTTTTTATAATCGTGCTATGCTATCTTCAGTCCTACAACATGAAGACCGAAAAATTAGTAAAAAAAAATAAAAATTCCCTCGTTCCTTCGGCAAATTACAAAAGCCTGGTCTACAGATCTAAATGTGGTTCAAATGGATAAATAAAGAGCGGTTCGAGGTAATAAGTTCTGGTGTATATGTAGACCGCGAAGATCAAAAGAGGGTAAAAATTACAGCGCCAATCACGGATGAAAGATCCGACGGCCAACAGCGCGCCGTAACTTGTGCAGACAGTAATCCCTCTTGCATTCCAAGAGAGCGCGGATCTATTGTGGACAGACGACAACCAAATTCCATACGGCGACACACAAAGGAACCTTACCTCACTCTATAGACGTGTCTCTTTATAGAGTGCAATTTCCCATCATGAGTCCGTATCCGTACGTATCCAGACCGTGTCAGCTACCAAACCCAGCGACTATTTGTATCGAGTGTGCACGCCGTACTAGTAAGTTCTGGGGCAAGATGGGCCAACAGCGTAACGGCCTCGGCCTCTCTCAGAGCTCCACGCGTCCACTCTGCGTAACGGCCCTCACGTGAGTCGCACGAGCATCCTCCCAATAGCACAAGTAACAAGAAGCAGCTCTCTTCTCTTCTTCAGTCTCTTCACTCCCATTTGAACTTCAAATATCAAAGAAAAAACCCCAAAAATTCGGAAACCAATACAAGCTCGATCTTCTTCTACTCTCTCTCTTCCGATCGGATTTAGACAAGAATTCGAATAGTTTTGGAATTCGATTGCGCGCATAGTGTTGATTCGTTCTCATTTTGTCGTCAACTTTGCTTTTGTTTGAGGTGAGTTCTTGAATCTCTCTCTCTCTCTCTCTCTCTCTCAATTTCTCTCTTTTTTCGCTTCCAATTGTACTGCACTTGATCCAGATACTACTGATTTCTTTCTCTTGATTTCAATCTTTTAGTAATCTTTTAGTTTAAATGGTGAAAACTATTTGAATTTCGATTTGAAGAAGAACAAGGTTTCGATCCTTCTCTGATTATCTAGAATCAATCTTCTAAATAAACAATAAAAGAGTAGTTGATGCCTTCTTCTTTCGCATTTCCTTTGGAAACAGCAATTTTATTGGAAATTTCTTTAGTATTAATGTCAGATAATGTCAGAGAATGTTTACTACCTGAGATGCTTTTGATTGAAACTCCAGTGAATTCACTCGTAGTTCTTAACTTTCTTTAATTTAACCTTTATTTCTAAAATTCAGGATCGAGGAGTGATGTCTACAAGAAAACGAAGTGATCTTGTGTCCCTCTGCTTCTATGGAACCGTGCTTCTTCTTTTCTTTTACAATGCTTCAGCTTTCACGGATCCCTCAGATGGTAATAGTATCTACTGACTACTGCTCATCTTATATTCTAGGGAATTGTAATTTAAGGAGTTGTTGACTGCTTTTTCATTCATTTTCAAACCTTTGAAATCTTGAATTGTCCATTAACGAGCAAGGACGAGATTTGCAAACCTTTTACTTGACCGATCTATAAAGTCACATAAGGGGAAGTAGACAACAATTGAGGTTGAACAATGATAGTATTTTCTCTCCTGATTTTGTATATTGCTGTTGTCTACATGTGTGTTCAAGAACTAGTTATGCTGTGTTACGTTTCAGTTGTCTGTTCATTGCGCTGAGTAGTGTTTATTTAATTTCACTGGGTTTAATTGATAGGTAGTTCAGGCTTTATGGGGGTGTTTGGGTTTCTTTACGTTTCTGGACTTTGTATCGCTCTTGTTTCTATTCAATAGAAATGGGCCCAATGGCCTTTTTCAATTTTTTTTTTTTTTTTTTTTTTTGTATATTGCTGTGTCCAGTGAAAGCAATGGAGGATTTCTATGGATCGTTGGACCAGACAACTCAGTTAACTGGTTGGGCAGCAACTGGAGGGGACCCATGTGGCCGGAACTGGAGAGGTGTCTCTTGCTCTGGTTCTTCTATCGCTTCCATGTAATAATCTCTTCTTGTAACTTAAGTGCAGTGAGATCAAACAACTCAAGATATTTTTGGTTGATATTTTGTGATTTCCTTTCTCATGTGAAACTCGGACAGAAATATAAGCGGGCTGGGACTTGGTGGAACAATGAGTTCTCAGCTCTCCTCTCTTCTTTCACTGACTCAGCTGTAAGTTTACTTCCCTAGTTTCCTGCATTATTATTTTCATTACTTGCGTATTTCCAAAATTTGGCATTGAGTATTCTGTCCAAAACAAGCATGTCTATGTAGTGATTGCAAATTATGATAACATATTTGGAACATAAGGTTGATCTCTTTTATAAATGTAGAAACATTGAAACTTTTGTGATTTGTGAAAATTAAAAATGTAACAACTTTGTCTGTGCTTCTTATATGGGACAGGGACATGAGCTACAATAATATTTCTGGGGATATACCTTCTGATTTGCCCCCAAATGCTATTCTCATGTATGCTTCTTACTCCCTATAATATTTGAAGTTCGAAATTGACATTACAAAAAAATTTATATCCTAATTGGTCTATTGCTCTGTAGAAATTTGGCAGCTAATAGGTTTGTGGGAAACATCCCTATGTCATTGCCCTATTTGAAGCATCTCAAGCATCTGTAAGAACCTTATGTTTGAAACTACAAAAATTAAAGGGAAAGGAAAATAATAGAAAATGCTTTCAAAGAGGTACTTTACAGTTCATGATGTATTTCTTCTTTTCTTCAATTATTGCAGAAATGTGAGCTCCAATAATCTGTTCGGGATAGTTGGAAACGCTTTCACAGATATGACAAATTTAGAAAAATTGTATGATATTTGAATTAGATATTCATTGAATAAGACATGCATATTGCAATTTTTAAATCCTTAATTTTCTAACACCTTTCTTTCAGGGATTTGTCATTCAATAGTTTCTCAGGAGATCTGCCCAGTTCATTTGGTTCATTACAAAATCTTCACTCTCTGTGAGTACTCTCTCTTTTAATGTACCTTTTTAATAAATAATAATTAATCTTCTGACACTCTCTTACCCCCTTCTATGTCAGACACTTGCAACATAATCAGTTCACAGGCTCAGTGAACTATTTAGCAAATCTCCCTTTAACGGATCTGTATGTCTCTTATATTCACCTTTCTTATTAATTTCTAAATTTATAAAGATATTAAAAAAATAATATTTGTTATCTAAGCTGTATATTTTGTTCTCAGTAATATCGAAAATAACAACTTCAGCGGTTACGTTCCGAAACAATTTGAGGTCATCCCTGAACTCAGGTATGGCATGATAGAGGAGAAGTTAATCGTTAAGTATAATCGGTAACATACAAAATAAGATGAAACACTTTTCTGAGATGGAACTTATGATCTGTACACGAAGCTGATAACCTGCCAGAGATGTCCAATAGAATTTGGAATGTTGTTACCGACTGGTATTTATACTAGTACCAGGCTTGACTACTAGGTTTTCTTCGATTCTTGATTGTTTATACAACTGGTCGGTACATCACACCTATGTTTCGTAGAGTTAAATTATTGTGTTTCTTTAGTGTTCTCAATCTGCATAATGTAACAAATGCTGAAAAACAGCTCCTTTGCCTCAATCCGTTTATCACTTGTATATATTTTGTTGCATGTTATCTAGTTAACAATAGTCTTTCTTTAATGATCTCCATCTGCATAATGTATATATATTTTTCAGGATGGAAGGAAATCAGTTTGAACCATATTTCCTGAACCGAACCAAAATCTTTTTTCCTCCTCTCCCATCAGCTGACAAAAATGTTAGCCACACCCCAATAGTTACCCATGAAGTTCTTCATCAACACCCCCACAAAAAGAGCAATGTGGCTGTTGCCCTCATGGCAGCAGCTTTCAGCACTATCTTTGTCAGCTTCGCAATCTCCTTGGCAGTGTATCTACTTATTCGGCGGGCTCGCAATGAAGAAGAAATTGTAACTATCATGTCATCCCCTTCAATCATGTCACCACCAGCTGGTACATATTGAATAATTTCATTTGCCAAATGTCAACCATTTTTTCTATACTATGAGTTATGCAACTAAATTTGGTGCTCATCTTCTGTGCATTTATTATGATTTTCTGCCAAATAATTAATGTAGCAACCAATATGAAATGTTGGGCCGTTACTGGTACCTAGCTCGAATAATATGGTCATGTGTGAGTGTCATGATGGTAATTTACTTGGTCTTTAAAAGGAAATAAAGCAGAAATCCTTGCTCATAAATAATATGGGCATGTAGAGAATTACTTTCTTTTCTTCTTTCATTTAGCTTGTTTAAAATTTTTTTTTCAGGATCAATACATACTTCCACGACAAGCATACACTCTCCTTTCCTTCAGGAAATAAATCCTAGAAGATGTCATAACATAAGAGGAAGGATATCATTCTCTAATAGGTGTAGAAAATTGCCACTTTCTAGGCAATATTTTGCTTCAGACCTCTCAATAGCCACAAATGACTACAGTAGAGGAGCACTTATTGGGGCAGGCCCAATTGGTTCAGTTTTCAAAGCAATATTTCCTGATGGTCAGGTTAGTTTTAAATTTGTATTACCTCTTTTGTTTTAGTTCTGGTAAAAGGATCGTTTTATAGCTGGTAGTACTGTGAAGTCCTGTATGTTACTAGTCCAGCTTGGTCCCATATAGTCATATTTATCTACCTGTTCAAAGTAAAGCAAACACTTGAAATTACTGTTGAAGATACAATACAATATTGCATCTGGCCCAGAAGCCTAGGTTGTCTATGAATCAACATTTGTCTTTTATTTTAGACTTTTAGTAGAATTCACTGCATATCAATTCAGCCACTTTTTTTGGTATAATCTCTACAATATTTCTCTCTTAAACCAGGTGTTGGCATTGAAGAGGATAGAGGTGGTAAACATGGAACTATTGGAAGTAGAACAAGAGGAGTTCTTGGACTTGGTGTCTACCATGTCTGATTTAAAGCACCCAAACATATGCGTTCTTCAAGGCTATTGCATAGATCCAGGCCACCATGCCCTATTATATGATTTTGCACGAAATGGGTCACTTTACAGTGCCTTATTTTCCAAAAATGGAGATTCTCAGAAGCCTCTTTCGTGGAAAGTGAGACTTAGAATTGCATTGGGTGTCGCACATGCTCTAGAGTATGTATTTTAAAATCACCCGATGACAATTATAACTTTCAAGATGCTTTGGTCTTACTTTTTATTTTAGTAGGGTAAAAAAGGTCACGTGCTAAATGTGTCTGATGTTGATGTGTTATACAGGTATATGCATGAGATATGCTCACCTCCATTTGCTCATGGGAATATTAAAGCTAGAAATGTTTTGCTTGATGAGGAGTTTGTACCACATGTTACTGATTTTGGCTTGACCATGCTTTCTAGCATCCTCCCCGCCACCAATGTGGTATGCCACTCATACGCTTATTAATGTGATTAATTTTTCTGCTTTGCTTTCGTCTTGGATTCTGAGTCGCAAACCATCTTTCTTTTGCTGTTTCTCTAATTTATTTGGGAAGGAGAAAATCTACTGTAACTAAAAGTTAATTTTCAATTTTCTGTGAAATAGGATTTTAAAATGTTTGAAGGTTCAAAAGGGTACACTGCACCAGAGATGAGCAGACCAGGTTCAGATAAGATAAAGGGAGATATTTTTAGCTTCGGTGTTCTTTTACTCGAACTATTGACAGGACTCAAGGCCTTCGATAGGTAATAATTTTTTTTTGTTAATTTAAATTATAATCCATATTTTTTCGTGAAGAGGAAAAAAAACCAACTGCAAACTGATCAGGCGCATATATCTCCAGTAAAACTATATCTAACATTTGATTATAACTCATTACTTTTTTTAATGGAAAAAGTAGTGAAACTGGGGAAGAAGAGCAGTATCTGGTTCAGTATGCATCGCCCCATCTCCATGACCTGGGGTCTTTACAAAGAATTGCTGACCCCACCATAAGTGAAACAATCCCATCACACTGTCTTTCCCGCCTGGCTGACATAATCCTGCTCTGTATACAAGTACTTATTTTCCCTATTCTTTAGAAAATACTGTACTTTTAGATGGAGTCTTGAATACCTAGCATAATTGGTTTGCGAAAAGTGTCCAATTGTCCTTATAAATATCACCTGAAATATACCAGCTTCCTATGAAAGTGAGGGCAAAATCGTCAAATATTTAACTTTGAATACCTTCTGCAATAGTAATATAGGAAGCCATTTCCAAGTTTCCCAAAAAGAATTAAGTTTAGTATCCATAAAGCAGAATATCTGAGAATCTTGAAAGCAATAAAATATTGAAACAAAATTGTAAATTCAGCGGTTATTATGTTGTGGTATATTTGTTTAGCCCTAAGTTGTTGCTATTTCTATTGAAAAACAGCCAGTGCCACAATTCAGAATGCCGATGAGTGAGGTAGCAGAGAAACTGGTAAAACTTGTTCAGAAAGTTGGCCATCAGCATAACTGCCAAGGCGTCAGCTCTCAGTCTGAGCCTCCTCCAATGGTTGATATAGACTATGGACACTCTTTCAGGACCACCCTTTCCCACTTTGATCCTTCCTCTTCTCCCTCTACTGCCCAAGCAACATCTGTCAGGCTAGTATCAAAAGTATGTGAGGTCAAATAACCACAATTCATTGACCAAAACTTTACTCCAGTGAGGAGTTCAATGGAATAACTTGAACTTGTATATGCTGTTATTGATTTTTTCGTTACTTTCCACTGGTATTCACAAACAACAGTGATACCTGTCATTCTTTTTGAGCCGCATTCTTTGTTACATTTCGTGACATAAACATTCTAGGATGTTTGCCAATAAACTCTCTTTAGGTGGTATTGTTTACTTGTAATGCATGTACAGACATATGATATTGGCCACCAAGTATTCTTTTTTTACTAGCTTTTTCTTATTGAAACAATGATATAGATCCTCACTGCACTAAGCAGTATACATTTTCAAACAGAGCTCATTCAATAGCTTTTAAACACGTAATTTGAAATATTAGCGAGTGTCAAGTTGTTGTGGACTTACATTCAGGTCTGGGTGAAATGTGTGATGTCATGCTATTATTTTTAGAGTATAAATAATAAATACTAGTTGCTAAATAACTTACAAAATACATTAAATAAGTTCAAATTTAAATAATGCATTGGAATTTCATTATAACTAAGGGGAGACTTATAATTCAGTTTTCTTTTGTAGAGAGGTAGAGTTAAGTCAATGTTGCTGATAATTAAATGGTTTAGAATTTCAAACTTATCTTACCACCATCCCCACCTCCATCTGCCCCTGCCACTAGGGGATGTGTTATTTCCGTACTTGTTCTCTTTAACGTGTATTATATATTAATTAATAGGAATCTGAAATAATATTTAATAAAGTCCTTTAGTTTAGTAAGGAATATAGTCAATTTGGTTAATATGCGAATGCAAAATAGTGGCCACTGGGTAGCATACCATCATCTCAAATTCTCAATTGGTTAGCATACCTAACGTTGCCAGCTTGGCATTTCATCAAGCACTTTGTAGACACGCTCAAGTTTAATTAAGGAGATTGCATGATTTGCAAGACCATTTGCAAAGAAAGTTTGACGGAGAAATAAGAATGATTCATGATTTTCTCTTGGGTCCTGGATTTGGATCGAGCGGTGCGTCGGTTTTATTCGATTAGTTGAATTCTAGGAGAGAGAAATAAATCAGGGATGATATATGTCATCCAAGGTTTCCCATCCAGTGTCATCCAACAGGCCTGGACAGATCAAAAATAGCATTTTTTCCCCTGCTGATATCAGCAAGACGCGTGCTGACGTCAGCAAAATTTTATGACCAATTTCTGAAAATTTTTTGGTGTTGACGTCATCAAATATGCTGATTTAAGTGTTTAGTTAAATGTTATAAGGGTTGAATTGAAGTGTATAAGTGTTCAGTTAGATGCACCAATAATTTAAAATTTTAGTGTTTTGTGTTCAGTTAAATACGTTAAGGGATGAACTTAAAGTATCTATGTGTAAAGTATCTATGTGTTCAGTTAATTGCAGTAGAAATTTGATTTCGTAGTTTTTGTGTTCAATTAAACTAGTTAAATAAAAAAATAAAATGAACAGATACAACAAACATAGCGAACATTTACAATAACAATGTGAACATTTACAACAATAAACTGAACTTATATACAAATTGCCTGAGTAAGAAATAAATGATCATATTCAACATACAAAGTGAAATAAATTATTGGTGCATCTAACCGAACACTTATAAACTTTAATTCAACCCTTAAAATATTTAACTGAACATTTAAATCAGCATATTTGATGACGTCAGCATCAAAAATTTTTCGAAAATTAGTCAAATTTTTTTTGTTGACGTCAGCACGCAGAAAATCTGAGTTTGGATGGTCAATACCAATTCTGGAAACAAATGGGCAGTATTTCGTCAGATTCTAGCCTCGGTAGCCATTATCCTGGGCTTTAGAGAGAGATGTACACCCATAGTTAGTCCAAAATGGGTATTTTCTAAATGGGGCAAGTCAACGGGCCTGTTTCTACGACAAAATGTAATTTATCTGTACTCATCAAAGAATCTCTAGTTGCACAAGTGTACCAATACGCTTATTACTGAATGCTTTGGTGAGCAAGCACAAAATAAAGACTGCCAAAACTCAAGCTGGAATTATAATTTGGCCGAGCAATGCCTTATTTTCTAGAATTGATAAAAAAAAGGTACATTAATTGCTTATTGTTTTCGAATACATATATTTTTTTGTCTCAAATAGAGACACTGTTAGGAATTCCCTTTCCAGTAACCCCAGGTCCTGAGAAGGGCTTGAGCAATTCATAAGGAACGATCCCTGCCCCACATCTATTCAACAATTTTGTGTCCGAGTTTCTTGCATCTATTATCCCCTCTATCTCCCTCATTCTCCCGTTGAACCTCTCGAATGCCGCATTTATCACCGGATCGGCTTTCCACGAAAGTTCTGGTTTTTCACTGATATACTCTTCATCTGGTGAGTGAGATGACAGTATATCCAGAACAGACATCACGACGGTTGCCTGAATTTGGGATGGGAAGCACTGCATCAGTGCGTCCTCGGGTTTATTCCAGAATTTCTTGAAAGATTCCAACTCAGTATCCTCAACCGGCATGTTTGTGCGGGCTATGGTCGGTCTGTTTGGAAAGTAACCAGCAAAATGGTATTGACCGAAATTGACAGCTGCATGGTGGCCTGAGCAGACCCAAATGATGGTGGTTAAAATATGGATTAGGTCAGCTTGAGTCTCCAATTTGGGCCACCAGGGCTCATCCTTTTTGTCACCGTGACCCTTTGTTCTGATCTCTAACCACCATTCCTGGAGCTCAGAGTCTTGCAAGACATCATTTGGTTTTTCGTAGTAGCGATTCACATAATCTGTGACCCATTGCTTAATTGAATCCCATATGAGTAAACCATCATTAGCAAATGGGTAGTCTTCTATGGCTAGCTTTAGCCCATGTTTGGCTGTTGGATCCTCCTCGGCCATCCCTCTAAAACGGATGAAAATCAACAAGACAAATTAGCCAATTATGCAGCCCTCTGTACATAGTATATATGCATGCTAGTGAGAATTAAAAAAAAAAAAATCTACATGATGCTTGATCAAGGTGTGACATTGCACTTGGATATATATCTTGTTTGTATCAGTGAAATTATGATAGTTGTCTACCTTCTGATGAGATCAGCTGGGAGGGCCTCCATATCAAATTGCCATTCCAAGCCATATGCCACTGAACTGATCTCTATAGAGTACTTTCCTGGTGAGAAAGCTGACTCAATGATGCCTCCACCGCTAATGAGATACTCCCGTGCAAGTGCATTGATTTCCATTGTGTACCTAAAATGCGGGTGCAGCAGTCTATATATAGGGTGCATAGCGCTCAATTGCCGGTGTGATGCTATAACGTATGGCTCAATGCAACAATGTGTCCTCAACCTAGTAGCACCAGATAATGGGAAAATAATAATTTTAATTAAATAAAATTTGTATGTCTTTCCATGCTCATAAGATCACTTTCTTAATTGAGTAAATCAAATATATATATGCAGAGCTAAAAAAGCAGACAGATCCTCTGAAATTTCGAACCACTTTGTCTGGATTGTTCCATTTGTACTCAGAACATAAGCATAATCATGTCATTAAGTATTGTGCTTAATTTTCATCCAAGCAACCGAGATTTTCAAAGATCAGCAGATGAATGTTTACCATTAAGAAATACGAAGATCTGGTTGTTAATTGTCTTTATCAAGGTGAATTCTGAGAATTTCTTATTACAGATGCAGGCCACATACAACTACATATGTTGAGTTCAACATCATTTGTCCTTACCAATGGCTGACAAGTTGGTGATAGCCGGAGTCATGTGCACAAACGTGCACTTTTGCCAGCTTCCACAACCATGCAGCCGTCGCATCCCAGTTATCCGTGAAGACTTGCTTCCATTGTGGTTTTGTCGGTGAAGCAGGCCGGGTTAATTCAATGGCTATTGGCATGAGAGTGCCTTCGTGCGTGAGAAAGAATACAGTCCGTGAAGCGTACAGAGTTGTGTTCTCCAACTCCCTTACTTTGTGCACATATGGAAGCAGGAGGTCATGGTAGTCTAGGATGAACAGTTTCTTCTGCTTGATTGCCTAATTTATGGTATCCTTAGAAAACTTTATCAGTAATTGCATAAGATACTTCTAGTAACTGATCCAGTGAAAAAGAAAAATGGTTTCTACTTAGGAGAATTCAATAATCTAAAATAATCCAAATTTCTGTGACAGCTGATAACTTTATAAGAAGCATTGGTTATATTTCATCATCAGAGTTATTGGTGTATATCAGCAATCTTTTTAGTTGTACCTATTTTTTTTCTCCTTTGTAGTTACTTCTATAACTTTGGACCGTTTAACAGAAATGGCCAACGCTTAAGTTCTAGTTTGTTTCTAATGCTGTTTATTATTTGAGATTCCAGAGATGATTGATACAGCACCATTACAGCAAAACACCAAATACACGATTTCAATCCTTGAGTTTAATATTATATATTATTTTTGGGGCGGGGGGGGGGGGGGGGGGGGGGATTGAGCATGAGTTTAATATGTACATATATATATTATATATATATGTAATACTATATCCTTTTGTACCTCTTGTGCCGTCATGGCTCCCTTTATTTCTCGTTCAATGAGTTCTGCAGTGATCAGAGATTCTGGCGGGCCATAAATTTCAGGATCGAGCTTGCTTACTATAGGAAGTTCCTGATACACATACAGTAGGATATCAAGACTTCATCATTCGTACCTATGAATTCATTGTTTCAAAAAGCTAGAGAAACTGAGTTGCGATGAACAAACTTTGAAACATCAGTCAAATTTAATAAATATTTTTCTTTACAAATGCAAGTGTGCTCTAGTGACTTGCTGTAATAACTGATATAACTGGATACTCCTGAAACTGTTTTATTTTAATATTTCAAATATTTAACCAAGTGTCAATAAAAGTAATCAAATTTTTTAGTCCACAATTTCTATTTTATTTCAGTTCAAGTAGGGGAAAATGGCATCAGTATCCAAAAAATTGAATCCCTGGTCAAATCGACTTACTGTAAGCAGTTTGATGGCGTAAGGATTGATACCAGCTAAAGTTTGCCTAGAGAACTCCTCATCTCTGAACCATGAGAACTTATCTCCTGCAATTTCATTTTTTTTTTATTTATTTATAGTTATTAGCACAGAGCGCATATTATAAGGTAAAAGAGCACATCCTAAACAGAAAACGTTCAATTTACCAGAAAAGTAAATTAGATGTTTTCCATATCGTTCCTTATTTGGCAAGAAAAATAAACGGGTAACTAGGAAACATTTTCGAATCATTCCTTAGTTTGACATAATAAGGTAGAAGAGCAGATCCTTTGCATTAAGTCTCGCCTAAATAGAAAACAGTCAAGAATCATTTCTTACACTTGGCTGTAAAAGCCCTCTATTTGACTAGGTTCCGTGTTTATAGGTGATGTCATGGTACCAATTGTACGAAATTCCAAACATGAAAGGAAGAGAGGATATACTATCAATCATCTCAGGAGTCTCGAATAAAAGAACATTTTCGGTGGTGTCTCGTAATGCCTTGATGATTCGAGGGACCAGAGTCCGAAAAAAGCTTAGCCCTTCTTGCTGGGGTAGTTTAACACCCTCGTCGTACAACGAATCAATTGCAGTGAAATATGGAAACCCTAGCTTGGTATCATAGATAGCTGTCTCTATTGATGGTACAACTGCGTGCAAAACGGAACGTAGGGTTTTTACCGAGAAGGTCATGTTTTTCACCTCTGAGAAAGCTTCATCTCTAGGGATGTAAATACTGCTGCTCCTCTGTTCTGAGTGCGGATCTGCATAAGAAAACGCATGCATTAACTTCAATTTGGAAATTCAAATTCAAGATGTAGGTTAGTCTTCTTCCCTTCCTAGAAAAACAATTCTTGACCTTTTTTTTTCATGATTTTTAATTTTATTTAATTATTTATTTGTAAGTGGAAGGGGATGGATATGTTAATTATATATAATGACTAACGATCATATTCTGGCTTCAACATCCAGAGAAAAACATATTTACTCTCGCAAATCTTTTGTTCAAATAATTTATTTAACTAAAAGGCCTTTCTTAATTGGGTTATGTAATCCAACATTGGCCATACAACTGGTCAGCTAGCATTTCCGCGAGTGTAACATAATATTTCTTAGCAAATTATATATATATCAGAATCTATGATAGGTCATAAATTGGGAGAATTCGCACCTACTCTGAATTTCGCGAGAGATGCAAGAAACGATACTGATAATAAATCATTAATGAAGAATAAAAAAAATAGGGATCAAACAAAGAAAAAAAAAAAAAGGAAAGAGAAACACCCGTTGATTTTCAAAATATTGAGCATTTCTCTTTCCTTACCGTATTGCTATTGCTTTTTTATAACAACTTTATATTTTTAAAAATTAACTAAATATGTTTACCCTAAAAAAGGTTTTAGAGACCTCTGGACATGCCTACCCAATAAAGATATTTTATCCATCTCTTGGTATGTCTACTCTCCCTTTTATCTTTTTCCTTGTAATTATGCTTTTGTAAAATTTTCTTAATTCTCTTTAGCTAGAGTTGATTAGGGATTGCTTGATTTAATATTAAGGTTGCAGCTCTGTAATCATGGGTAATTTTAATTATGTTTAATTTAATGTATGCCTACTGGCTTTATTGCCAAAAAAAAAAAAAAAAATTGCACTGTGGCGTTTCTCCACCATGCCTTAAAAAAAGAAACATTTTCTTAGCAAAAATAAGCAACTCATCATGTTCCTTTTTGAAAGAGCTAGGAAATAAAATGTGAGATATTTGTTTTATTTAGTTGAATACTTTTAAAAAGTTAATTGCGCTCCTTGACGATGTATTTGGTTTATCTAGTTGCCAAAAATGTGAGATATTTGTTGAAAGAAAATTTTATATGTTTTAATTGGGACCACTGAGATGAAAGAAAGTCGAAAGTTCTTGTTCGTTATTTTTCAGGGACCGCTTAAGTTGATTTGTATCGACCTGTGTTCTCTGTCATTTATAATTGGCCTAAATAACATGGGCATCATGTGTTGGCGTTTTTCCTTCTGATGTCACTTCAATTCACAAAATCTAGATGTCACTTCAATTTTATTATTAGAATCATAGCGTGTAGATATGCATGATGTAGACACGATGTGGCTAAAAACCATGCGTATTTCATCCACACCATTTCTATCCTTTTATCATATTATATTCTTTTGGTGCTACAGATTTCAGATTAAGGGACCATTACCATATGCCATTAAAATGATATTTCTACTTATCACTTACAGTTGATTAGTTGCTGTTAAATTTTAAGGGGATGTCTGAACACAAAACAATATCGATATTTATTAATTATTGATTTTGGTCAAATGAATGTTATTTGATGAAAAATTTTCTGAAAATTTATATTATATATATACATCCAACACGACATAAGGCAAGAATACAAAACGGCTAAATAGAAAACATCTTCTTTGTTTTTATAATTACAAAAATTGTTACCAGAAAAGTATAGTTGATTATATATAGTTATTCAATATCGTTCTCCCTATATCAGATAATTAAAATTAATTTTAATTATTATTATTTTTTACGAAGAATTGATTACTGGAACAAACCTTAAATTTTAATACAACAAAATTAGTTATATTTTTCCTAAAGAGTTCATATGCAAATATTGTTATTTTTCATTTCCTTTTACACAACATGCTTATGAAATATTTCACCTACAAAAATATTCCATAATTATCTTTGTTTTAAGTAAACTAATACAAAATACATACACTTGCAAGAATGAAAACAACTTTTTTCCTAACAAAACACTTCAGAGTTTCATCGCACATTTTTGGTTTTATAAATGTTTAGTATACATATTATAGTTATGAAAAATTGTTTTCATCGCTTTCTTAAATGTATTTTTCTTAATAATATCATTTCATTTTCTGATGAATATCTTCTGCAAAAGGTCGACCACCATTATACATTTTTTTTTACCAATGCAATTATCGAAAAAAAATACTGACAGAAATTGAATGTTTAGATATGCTTCAAGTGTTTAAGTTCTGATGTCTGACCTTTCTTAGTTCTAGGTCGACCAGTGCGACAGCGTCTTGGATATGGAAACTCCTTGCTACCACCAAGTACAGGTCTTGCCATGTCCTCGTTGCTATCTGGGTTTCCCAGATCATTATAGACATCATAGTCATATATGCGCTCAAAGCTCTTGCGCTCTCCGGTGCCATCTCCTCGTACACTTTCAAGATCTTTGCCTCTCAGCCTCACAAGGCCTTTGGGAGTTTGCGAAGGCAAGTAAGACTGAAATATATTATTTTACAAAGGTTGATCAAATAGAATGCAAAAAAAATTATTTATATAATTTATCAAATAAAATAGTATGATGTTTGTATAACCCCTTTTAAGCAAGAGAATATTGTTGTACACTTGTACTGCTTATTATTGCTTATAACTGGTAACAAAAAAAATTATCTGCAATTTGGTGCTAGAATATTAATTGTACTGTCCAGATTAATTTAGAAAATTTTCTTTTGTTATATATGTATATATATACCATCATACCTAGTGCAAACATATATTGGAAAATTTTTATGAATAAACATTGGAATTCTTTTATCTTCTTTTACGTAAAAATTTGTTTACCATATCCTATGTAGAATATTGATTGAAGCAAAATAAGAGGCAATGTATTTGCTACTGTATATTGGAGTTATAAATGAGTTTGGTGTGGAAGAAAGCTATAGCAGAACCTTTGCGCTGAAGAAGATTCTCTTCTCAGGGTTATCAAACTTGGAGTGCACCCACGATTCACAAACGAAGGTAATTTTGCTAGCCTCGTCATTGCTGTTGAGTAGCACAATGTTCTTTAGGAACATCTCCTTGTGGTGCTCATTCTCCACTAGAATTGCTCCGACTTCACCAAAGCCTGTTGGAACCTTGAACGATGCCTCGTACTTGACCTCGTCGCTGTCCTGGCTCTCCTTGTGTGCATATGCAGATACAGGCTTCCATTCCTCACCCGTTTCTACAAAAAAAAAAAAAAAAAAAATGTTATTTTCCCTTTTAGCTAGCTATGCATTACAAAGAAGATTAATTACACTATTAATTAATTTGTAATAAGGGTGACTATATATATATCATGTTCATAATTTTTTACTTTTATTTGTTTGAAACATAGGGATATCTGATCCCCATCTTTCTATTATGTATTTTTACATTTTTTTTACATTAGTTGACATCAATTGGTTAATTCCAGAATAAATCTACCCCTAATCTAGTCATAAAAAAAAAATTAAAAATCTACCCCTATATATATTGTCTCCGACATATGGTGGAAATGACGCAAGATGAATAATTAATGAATTCGTACAAAATTATGGTTCCGTAGATATTTAGTTGCAACCCAAGACATTTTCAAAAAGGTTATTAATTAGGAAGTTACATCATATTTATTAATTACCCATGCGTTATCGTGTAAAACATGCATAGATTTTTTGAGAGAGAGTGTGTGTGGGTTTGAGGACTAGAGCGCGCGAACATGCTGTGGCCCCATTTTGCATGTCTAATCTTTCATACCTAGCCTAGTTATATAGATGTAAGTAGTCAAATTAATTTTGTTTTATTGTAAATTAAGTACTGAAAACAGAGGCGGTGGGGGTCGGAAGGAGGGATTGGGTGGTTAATTATGTTCGCATCAGTTTTCTTTATACGTGAATTATGTTGTCAGGAAAACAGGTGGACTTTTCTTTTTCCCCTAAAGGTGATTAAAACACTAGGATATATGAGGATAATTGAATCAGATAGCCTCATTAATTAGGTCTCACTTCCTCTTATTAGCAAGGGAAAGGACTACGGATATTGGAATTTGGACCCTCCAGGGCCTCCACAAAAGTACCCTAACCAGTAAAAACTTTTGAATTTGCATGATTTAATACGCATGTATTTGTATTGGTCAAAATATTATTACAGACAAATGTTGGACCAGTGATAATTATTAATTAAATAATCGATGAGTGCATTATCGTGACACGAGAAGACCTGTTTTGTTATTTTCCTAAATTGAACTGTACGAGAGGAAAAGTCACAAGCATGCTATTCTTTGTCTTGCCTACTGTACGTGTGCCTTTCAACAAAGTTGAAAGTTCACCTATGACCGACAAATGATTCAGTTCATTTGGTATACTCGGGCATCAAACTTCATTTTTCCCTCTTCTACATGAAATCTAACATATATATGTACTCGGGCATTATAACGTGCGCCGGCACCCCTTATATCCCGTTGTTGCATGGTGTCATATTTACATTGCATGCACTTCTACTTTTATTAATATATATATAATTATATATATCTGCGTCTATCAAGACTCCAAGAGTTAAATTAAGTTTTCTCTCCAGATCGATATTGTGGCTGTCTTTCTCCTCTCAGCCCTCAAAAGTACAACATCACTCCGCATTATAAAATCTACATTCATGTTTGTAAGCAGATTATATGGACTTTTTTTTCTTTTTGATATTTATCTAGTTCACTATTCCGGTAGATCTATAGTTATAAAGTTCCATGTTTACAAATCACTTTGCATGTTTTTCTGATTTGATCAAGAACTTCTAATCTAAATAATTATTTACGAGATCCAACAAATATTTGTGAGCACGTAATACCAAAACACACATATGGTATTTTACACATTGTAACATGTAAAATAATTAATGGACAAAATATGACAAAAATCATGGTGTTTCATTAATTTACAAGCACATTCAATTACAGATAATCAGATATTTGAAATTCATTTATATATTAATTATTTTGTAATATTGAATTAAATGAAATATAATGTTTTATATGTTAAAAAGTTTTACTTGAGTAATTTTAGAAAAAAAAACAATAGAATATGACAGAGAAACAAAATTCAAAACTAATTTATCAAATTTGACGGAGCATTTTGTTATTGATTGCATTAAGTTGTGTGTCAAACTGTCAATTAAACTAGAACATATTTATCACACATAAGACTTCGTACTTCTTTACATACTTTGTTAAATACACAAACGAGAGAATGTAAAACGGCCCACCTTTCTTTTTCTTTTTTTTTTTTTTTCATTTCTTTGCCACTTGGTAGCCTCTATCAAGTTACATATCTAAAAAAAAAGAGAGAATGTAAAACGGCCCACCTTTAGAAATTTACAAGGAAATCAAAATAATTAATTACTCATGCTTGTAAGATGGGAAAAAAACAAAGAAAAAAAATCTGAAGTTAATTAACGCACAAGGCATTTATGTGTGATTATATATACATGTGCCATGTAACATCCTTCTAGCTAATTTTTTTTTTTGAGATTACCTATACTTAGGGAGATTCGAACCATGCATGAACAATATTGCAAGGTGGAATAAGTATTTACACATCTCATTACCTCCGTCGACGTCTCTAACAAATCGTTTGTATCTTATCCTAGCTCTAAAAGCTAATTTGGTACGTATGATATATTGACAATATTTGACATTATGAACTGGAAGACTCATCACCTAAAATTGAAATATTTCATATTTTTAAGAAATTTGGCTTTTAGTTATAATTTAAATAATTATCTCAATTATATTAAGTCGAAGATCAAAAAGCAGATTGGGAGAAAAAACAATCGACTGAATGATTATTATAAACCAGATAATACCATACTTGGATCAAGCTCGGCACTGACGAGCTCAAGTAGGAGAGTCTTCCCTAACAAGTCGGTTATGTCATCCAACCCTCGCTCCAACCCTAAATGCGCAAACACTCCTCCAATAGTCATCTGCACAGTCACGATTGCCTTCAATGTTACTTCCGTCGGAGTTACCACTGACAGATTATAACCTGCAGACTCCTTTTCACATTTTACTTTGTAACTGAGTCTTGCTGGCCTTGATCTGTTGCTAGGCACTATGCAGTGTGATGTCGCTAGCGGAGTCCATAGGGAAGAGGTGGCCGAGGGGTTTGATCGGGAGAGGAGAGAAGGGGATTTTGGCTGAGTGAGAGATAATGTAGGGTTCAACATTTATTTTTTTTCTTCGCTTCTTGTTGTGTAAAGAATACAATGTTTAGGGTTTCTGCCAGTTGTGCTTTCAGAGGTCTGGGAAGTTCAAATTTATATATGTATACTGATAGCACGTGACAGAAAACAAAAAATATCTGGGAGGTGAAGGGTGTTTATTAGGGACAAGAAGATAAAAAGTAAATTGATAATAGTGAGGTAAAGTGCTGCTACATAGGGAAATAGCTATTGCAAACTTAATGAAATGAGATGATGATATATATAACAATTAATTACTGGGTGTATACATCACTATAATAGCTTTGGAGTTTTAGTTGAATGAAATCATGATCAAGTTGCCGCAGACACACAGCTAGCACTCTGCTAAGCAATTAATATATATAATATATATTTACTTTTACTGAACCCAACTGCTACAATAAGAGTAGTAAAGCACAAGCAGCTCCTTGCCATAAACCGATAAACATAAATTTAGACAAGATTAGTATCAGTTTGATTGTCAATTTGTATTCTAATTGCACGTGATGTGAGATTGTGCTTCGTTATTGTTTTTCTCTATTTTGAAATAACTAACCTTATTGCATATTTATAGCAAGTTTTTCACTAAAATCTCGTGCGAATTCAACAATGAGTGAATGAATGCTTGACAAATGATCGTAAAGCAATATGAGTAAAAATGTAAAATCATGTTTATTTTTGTAATTTAGATAGAGAGAGAGCAACTCAGATGAAGTAAAAAGATACTAAGATGAGTTACTCAGAAAGATAAGGAGAGAGATAGAGACAGATGGAGAGAGGGAGAGAGAGAGAGAGTTGTACATTATTGGCAATATTCTCTGTCAATTTTCCAAGAGAGAGAAAGAGAGGTGATTTCATGTAAAAAATTTGAAAAGTATTCGTTGAGCATATAAAATATCAATACTAGATCGAGAAAAGTCGTATAGATCACACACCTTACCATAAGCTCCTGAAATTTTTTTGACACATGGCCAATGCTTTTGTGTAACTTGAACTACTTGAACTATTAAAAACATAAATAAAATAATACCCAAAACCATGTCCAGAGCCAATACGATGTATTCAATACGACATATATAGTTCTTTTAATTGAGTTTTTTACAAAATAAATTCAAGTTTTATACACGCATCAATTGTGATATTCAACAAATTAATAATTCAATTTTCTTATATCGTTTCGAATCAGATAATTATTATTTAATATTACAATCAATTGAATCAAGTACAATACAGAAGCAAAAAATTCATGAGCTTTTTTCTGCTTGAATTGATTCCAAAGGTACAATGCATTTGGAGAAAGAAGCAAAACTGCTAACGGTACCACTTGCATGTCTAGATTGACATTTTAGGCATGCATGTATTTCTAATTCCGGTCTTAGGTGCTGTTTGGATTGTAAGGAATACCGCTTATTCCTGGAAGATCACTCTTCTCGGAAGAAAAGTTCACCCAAACACACCAGGAAGAACCAGGAAGAAACGCTTCTTCCAGGAATAACCTCTTCCGGCTAAATGTTGGAAGAACGGGAAGATAAAAGTTGAGAAGAAAAAGAATAATAAAATAATCACCTCACAAGTCCTTGATGGAATATAAAACTAATTTTGTCCCTCTATCCAATGCAAAAGTCTCGTGTCCCAGACTCCAATGCATAAGCATAACAGCTAAGTTTTTTCACATTTTAATTACTCATGTCCTTGAATCTGGCTTATGTCATTTTGTCACGTTAAATCACAGGTTTCTAATTATTATTAATAATTAATAGTTTAATTATTTTAACTATTTATTAATATTATAAGAAGAAATATTAATACCATCATTAATTATGCAATATCATATATTTTTATAATATTAAATATAAATAATATTATTTTTTAATATTATTATACAAAAGTAAATTTTAATTATTTTAGTATAATATTATTATAAAATAATAATTTATAGGGTGGTATTAGCATTATTAATAAATTATTATTATAATTATTTTTTTATATTAAATAAGGAAAGAATAATAAATAAAAATTGGTTGTAATAAAATAAAATAAATAATTATTTTATTTTTTTTCTTCTATTTTTATTCTCAACTCACAATCCAAATAACATTTAAAATATTATAATATTACAAAATTAATTATTTTTTAAATGTAATTTATAATATTCTTATTATTATTAATTTTTTAATTATTATTAGTATTAAAACAATTATTATTTTATTTTAAAATATCAAATATTAAAATAAATAAGGAAAGAATAATATTACACAAACTGGTTTGGAAAAAATTAAAATGAATTTATTTTATTTTTATCTTTTATTTTTATTATAATATTACATTATTAATTATTTCTATTATTATTATTATTATTATTATTATTCATATTTTATTATTATAATTATTAGCATTATTAATAAATGAATAAACTACAAATAGATAAAAAGACAAATGATTATTTGAATTCAACTCTTCCATTCCTTATTCCTAACTCACCATCCAAGCAACATTTCTTCTTCCCGGAATACCACCCTTCCCACTCTTCCCGGAATAACACTCTTCCTAATTTTTCCGTCCGGAATCCTTCTTCCTTCCTTATTCCTAACTTATCCAAACACAACCTTAAACATTACTCCTGTACACTGAATAGTTACCTAGAACTAATGGGTGGCTGACAATTTGACATGGAGATACGAACAAAGCTGATAAGATAGAGCTACCCCACGATTAGAAGACATGCACCAAACAAAATCTATGTAAAATGAATGGTTACAAGTAGTTGTAGATCTTTGAATAGTCATACGTGTTTAGGCATTACATGGCACTGTGGACACCTATATCACGTGGGTATACAAGCTATTGCACTGTTCTTCTTCTCGCAAATGAGAAAGCATGCATGCGGAAAGAAAATTAGCAAAATATTAGTTGCAAATTTCTCCTCATATGATCAGCAATGGACGCAACGTGTTTCATGCTCATAAGCTGCTCAAGGCCTGATCTGATTATCACATCAATCATTTTCGTATTATTCTGAGAATGGTAATTTTGCCAGATGTACATTTCAGATCTACAAACCATCTAGACATGATCTCGCTGATTGTTGATGCAATATATATATATAGTTACTAAAATGTTAAATATATATCTAGATAAATATATATATTAAGAATAACAAACTAATCGTTAATTGGAAGGATGGAAGATTATTTTGGCCAGAAATGTAGTGGGGAAGTCAAAAGTAACAAATTTGAACATAAAAATGAGTTGCTTTCTGAATTATACAGATATTTTATCACTGACATGAATATGCTGTTCCTACTTGCTCTTAAAATTTAGAAAGATATTAGGTGTTATAGGTACTGGTTAAATGGCTGCAGAGCAATGATGTGTTATAATTAAGGCCATTAGACCTTAATTTCCTTTTCACCAGAATTGTTAACGAGTAATGATTATTTTTGCAATTGTATATGAATATGTATATATATGAAATACGTACAATACTATAGTCACTTCAACAACATGCATGTAAATATTTTTGCAAAACAATTCAGTTTTGTATTTAAAGTAGTAAATTTAGAATTGGCGCATTCCTAATTTTATAAACAATATTAGCTAATTATACTTATCATTTAACTAAATATTATCAACATTTAAGTAGCCATTACATTAATTCACTTGAAATATCAACAGAGTAGACACTGGGTGAACACTGAAAGTGAACATAGGTGATACTTGATCAATCGCCATAACGCCGAAGCTAAAAATAGTACAGAAGGAACCTTCCAAAAACGAATTATGAGAGAGAGAGAGAGAGATGACAGTGCAATTGCATTGTCGTTTAAAATGTGATGTGGCCTAATGGGAACGGTTTGTTGATGGATACCCTTTCTGAGCTTCCTCTCTTTGAAAGGGAGGGATTCTCGCTGGTTTTTTGTGGCGTAACGTATCTATACTACTATAGTGAATGGTGATATAACGTACATTGCTCGATTTAAAGGTTGCCACTCGACAAATGTACGCGGTCGGATTTATTGGTAATCGGCTTGAATTCGAGTTAAATTTAAGTTAATTAACATAGGATTCGGAACGTGGGAGTTAGGCACACAGTGAGAATAAGGTAATTTCAATTTCTGTTGAACACGAACGAAGGATAAATTTTATTTCACATAGTGGACTATGCCTCCATAAATAAATAATTTTGTTAAAAAAAAATTAACATAGACTTCGGCTTAAATTTGATTCAAAACGATTATATTGGTTCTAGTTTAATTTTCAAACATGTTTTTTGATATTTGACAGATCTTTCTTCATATAAATACTCTAATACCTCTAATAATAAACTTTCTAATAAAGTTTAATCATTTGATAATATCAATATATACTGTCAAAGACTTAACTTTAAATAAATTTAAGTATTACTTAAATTTTTGTATACTTTTTTTGACTTCAACAACATTTTAGATGTAGGTCACACGTGATTTTTCAACATATACAGTTTTAACTTCTCCTTGAATTTGATCAATTCACACCACATGTTTGATACGAAGAAATATTAATAAACGTGATATGAACACTCAGAAGCATATATTGATACTTCAGATTTACACAGGATCATCTAATGATTTTCGTGCATGATTGAAGAGATCAAATATTTTTTTTATTGGGAGATTGCTTTCCATATTTGCAAAACACTATCATTTTTATGTGGGAAACCAAACCATTCTAATTTTTCAGATAAGATTATTATTTAATGCATAAATAGATTGAGATTTTTTCGGTCTTTTCACTTAAAAATTGAGAGTGTTTTGTAAATTTGAAGTGCCCCGAGTTTATTCACATCCACATGTTAAGTACATGGCCACCTGAATCAAATGTTGTTGTGATATGACCAAAAAGAGCCTTATCTCATAAAGTATAAAAGAACAAATAAGCAGAGTGGTTGGTGGTGAAATAAGGAGTACGAATAAAGAACTTCTTTTTCATCAATTATTGAGAAGAATAATTTTGTTATTTTTCCAATTTTTCTACTCCAAAACATGTCTGTAAGAGGGAAATAATAAATTCGCAACTGCCAAATGGGACGTTGAACAAAAAAAGAAAAAGAGAATTAGAAATGTTACAATAATAAACGAATAAGATGACAGCAAAGTATGCTCTACAAATAAATAAATGAATGACATTTTTTTTTCCTGCATTATTTGCTAATTTTTTAGTTGTAAACTTTGGCAACTTCAGGTTTTTGTCCATGTTGTTTCACGTTAGTAAAGGCCAAGTTAAGGGCCCCAAGTTAAGGTCATAGACTCATACGATGATACGAACCAAGTTAAGGGCCCTAAATTCGTACTTATTTTATAAGGTGCAATGTATATTATCAATTTTGTCAAGATTGAACAGGACGAATGGGTTGTCTGTCTGTCAGTGTTTTCTCGTGATTCATAGGCATGCAAACGGAATACCGTTTAACTGTATTTTGTTTTGTTCGAACGAAACGGTTAGCGAAACAATAAAACAATTCCGTCCGTTTGGTTTAGTGAAACGATTAACGAAACTGTTTCGTCGCTGTGTTAGTCACGAAAATTTCACAAATTTCGATCGTTTCGTCCTTACGAAACGATTAACGAAATTAAAAGCCAGTTTCATCAATGAAACGAAACGATTAACAAAACACCATAGTTTCGTCACCGTTTGGCACATTCTGCAGACAGCAGACCTACTCATGTAGTTTTTGGGGATAAATTTCCCAAAAGAGAGAAAACATGATCTTTCTGTGCTGATGGAGTCCAATTAGAAACTTGAATGAGACAGGCCCAACGAGGGCTGTTCATGTAAAGTTCTCCTTAAAAATTTGTTCCTGGACCAAAAACCTTTACCTGAAATGGGCCTTAAATTGGGCCTATATTAGGCCCATTATAACTGGGTCTTAACTTCATTTTAGGCTCCGATCTCCATTCTGATTTTCTACGGTAACTATCTAGTAACCAGTTACCCCGCACAACAGCAAGCCCAAAAACCAATAAATCTGAGCCGCGTGTCAAGTCAACCCAAAATAGATATGCAATGCCATTTAGTCATTTACTCATTTCTCATTTTCTCATTCTCTCTCTCCACTGACCCCATTTCATTCCATTTCCTTCTCTTTTGTTATTGGATCTTTACAACTCCTCTTTCCCTCTCTAAACTAAAATCCGACAAGCATGAACCCGGACCCGCCGGAGACGACGCCTGAGATCTCGTCGGAGATGGCGCCGGAGCCAGAGCCATCAACTCCGCCTCCCTCCGCGCCATCCACCTCTCTCTCCGCCCCGCTCCTCCGCCCCCGCCGTGAGGTCTTCGACCATGGCCTCCTCCCTCTTCCCAAGTTCTCACTACCCGATCCTCTGACCCTCCTCTCTCCTCTCAAACCAAAGCTCAGCGAAGGCTGTGGCCCGAGCCACCGCATTGACGCCGCCTCGCTCGCTGACTTCCTCCAGATCTCAAAGGATACCTCCTCCTTGATCCTTCAAACCCTAGCAGGGGTGTTGCATTGCGAAGACAAGGATTTGGGGGGAGATGGAGAAGGCACTGCTGATTTCAGAGATGTGCTTTTGTTTCTCTATGTGCAAGGGTACAAGAGATTGGTACCTCGTGCCAACAAGGATTCGCCTGTCGTCAATGAAGTGTGGCCCCATGCCTCAGCATTTGATGGATATCTATCTGCACTTTCTCCAATTCAGGTTATACCAAGCTCATATCTTTTTCTTTTTTTTTAAAAAAAAAATTGTATACCAATCTTCCAAAAGTTGGATTATTTGATAGCATTCTTCAAGAATCATAAACTTATATTCATATCCCCTTCAAATTGGTGACTCGTTGGGTACATTGTCATTTCTTTCCCGATGATGTTTGGCTCCGCATAGAAGCATCTTAATGTAGATATTGCTTCTCTTCCTCCGGTCCTTGTTTATTCTTTTCTACGTACCATGCAAGATCGCTTATTGTTTTTAATACCCTTGTAAGGTTGACATTTAAAGCAAAGGTAGTTAGCCCATAATATAGTAAGATATGGGACACAAGTCAATTTTGGATTGAGTCGTTGTGAAACGATGCTTAGACAAGACTGATAATAGAATAGATTTCTCTGATATCTGCCTGTTCAAATTTTTAATACAGCTCTAGTAAGTACTTTTGAATGGTCATTTAATACTCGGATATTCAATTTAGATTGTTTTTTACTACAATTGACCGGATATGATTCGATTGATTCCAGTGGCTGCATGCGTTATGAGCAACATATTGTTACCATGTGGCAGATTTCTATTGGCTATCTAATGGAAGTCCGTTGCACTTTTTTAATCATATTATCTTAGGAGGTTTCTTCATATTATAAATGAAAAATTAGTTAACCAATTTTTCAGGCACGTGTCTGGCAGTTCATTGTGCGACTATGCCTATGTGCCACGTGGAAAAATGTTAATAGAACTGTTCATCAATTTATTGGATTAGTTTTCTATGTAAACGTTATCATTTATTTATTTGTTCTGTTCGTTATTGGCACAGTTGGTCAGGAGTAATAGCAGGAAGTTCATGCCTTCACAATCTGACGAGGAGTCCCACCAGCTCTCTTATCTGCAAAAGCACATGGCGAACATGCTCTCTCTTCTCTCTGATACCCTTGAAGGAGTAGAAGGCGATGATGCTCTGGTTTGTATCTTTCTTTCTTTCCTTCCTTTTCTATTCATGTATTTTGGTAATACTTTGATTTGATATTTTCCTTCTGTTTTGCTTTTTTTTTTTTTTTATTAATTTTCCTATGATGCTGTTAGGGAATTTAGGCATGATGTCAGTATCATGAAGTTAATTATAATTAAGATTGATATATCCCATAAGCTGATCACAAAATGTTTTTAAGATATTCTTTTTCCCACACCATTTAGAAGATTTTTTCATACTTTAGCCTTGCTGCTTGAAGTAAACCATGTTTTAGTAGTACCGCAGATGACTTAAAAAAGGTGCAAAGTTGAATGTGATATTGGATCTGTATTAAGTTTGGAAGTCTATTGACCAATGAATTGATAAGTTATTGCTAAGCTCTTGTAATTACTTGGCAGGTGATAACTCAAGATACATTTGGCCACCTAGGGTTTCTTATGCAATTCTCAGAGGGTTTATCTATAACCCAAGCCTCCCCCTTCTTTGCAAATTCGGATCCTGACATGCCAGCTGCACCTGTACCTGCTTCTCAGATCCATGAGTGGATCTCCCAGCAGATTACTGCTTCACTAGAATATGCCACTGAAAAGGAAAAGGGGCCATCTCCCTTAAAGGAGACCAGTGTTCCTAATGTAAGTGGCGGTAATGCAGATACGGATATTACCATGGTGGATGCACCCCCAACTAATAGTGCTGCGAGTAGTAATAATTCAAGGGGGCAATTGAATAATGGGAGCAATCCTACCTATTATAGAAACCAGACATTTGTTGAAGGGTTTTCAAAGGCCTCAGTGGTTAAACATCCAGGAGATATAAAGGGGCATTCTATAAAGGTATCACCTGGCAGTTTTTGAATGTGCATTTTCTTTTGGTTGATATTTTATTTTGTTGTTTTACCTTTGGTCTGTTTATCTCATCAATTGTCATAGTATGCTGGGAATACCAATTATGATTGCTCAAATTTTGTACCTTCTATACCAATTATGTTTGTTCAAAAGTTTTTACCTGTACTATGAGTTCACTTATAAGAAACATTATTTCAGGGTTAAAGTTTGGTTGAATCATACCTAATAAAAAAAATTAAGCACATGGAGACAATGTTTGGTTTGAAACCCCTCCTATCCTGACAAATGTACTATGGCACTTAGTGGTCAAATTGATGATGGTAAGACTGATTAAAACAAACCTCCCGAATTGTTTATGTCTTATTGCTTAAGATGTTCTTCTTGTGAAGGTGCTAAACTGTCATGATTCAATGATATACATACTGGCCCCAGTGAGCTATGCTACTGTATATGGATGTTCTGATGCAACAATTGTGCTTGGTGCCATTGGCAAGGTTCATATTTCCACAGCTTCTGAAAATAACAATTTCAAGTTTCCCTCATTTGTGAAATGGGCTATATTTAATATAAAAATAAACAACTAGTTGTTATTGTGAACAGGCAGTGAAGATTGAACATTGTGAAAGGGTGCAAATTGTTGCAGCTACAAAGCGAATCTGCATTGCCAATTGTCGTGAGTGTATTTTCTACTTGGGGGTCAATCAAAAACCCCTCATTGTAGGCGATAATCACAAGCTTCAGGTTTATTACTGTTGTTGTTGTTGTATTATTTATTGATTATTAGGTTTTCACTGAAATGAGTTTTCTCAACTTTGTTAAACTTAAATTCACCCAGAAATCTGAAACAGAAGACATTAGAAAAACTAACACGAAAAGAAGTCAAAAGACAATCTGAGTCTACTTGATGTATTCTGTATTAGAATGGTACTTTACCTGACTGATGTGATACTCATTTCTGGTAGTGAAAACCTGGGTGCATGAACTAGTGATTGTTCCTTCTGATGATATATCTAATAATATCTTGTGTGCTGACAGGTAGCTCCATTTAATACATACTATGCACAATTGGGGCAGCACCTAATTCAGTCAGGTATTAACCCGAACGAGAACAAGTGGGACCAGACTTTTGTTTTGGGTATGGTTGATCCGCACGATGCACTTTCTCACCCTGCAGGGGTCTCTGATGCACAATCAGAATCTGCCACTTGTCTCGATCCTGACCTCTTCACCAACTTCTTGGTACAAATATATTTAATTTACATGAGTTCACCATTATAAATGCATATTATTTGACTCTTCAATTTTCATTTGAAGAAGCTTGAGAAGTCTTAATGCTTATTCTTCTTTAAATTTATCTTTATGTACAGATTCCCAGTTGGTTTTGCCCAGAAGTGTCAGAACCAACAATTATGAATCCATTTGTATTGCCCGAAGCTTATAGAGAAGCTCAGAAGAAGAAGGTAATATTAGTGAACCAAAAAAAAAGAGCTTTCGAAAAATCTGGCATCCAAATAAATAAATTATAATTTTACCATGAGAAAAGTAAAGAGATTGTTTAAGGGAAACTTATGTGGTTATGGAGATTTTGAGACAACTAATACTTCCAAATAAAAGCAGATTTTGAATGTCTCATTTTCATTTCAGGAAGTAAATTTGGCAGAAACTGAACAAACCATAAGAAGTTTGCAACTTGATGAGAATAAAAAACGAGATTTAGCATGTGCACTCCACGCCCAATTCAGAGACTGGCTATATTGTATGTATTTGTCTCCCATCCTTTTTTATATTTCTTATAAGTATAACAAATGTGAAAATGAGCGATCCTACACCCATGTTAATTCAGAGGGATCATTCTTATATTAAGGGATCCGACATTTAAATGAGGGATCCTTCTTATATTCAGAGACCATTCTTTTTGTTCCATTTACTAATTCAAAATCTGAATTTTAACCAGAAAATGTTAAATGTTGATTTTCTTCTATTTGAGAGTCACGTAATAACATCAAAATTGTAGAATTTGGGTGTTTTTTTACAGAAAGAAGAAAATTAAAGTTCAACATATTGTTGTTAGAAAGGGTGTTTAATTCTTTACCTGATTACCTTCAACACGGAACCAAATTTTGTGAATTTTGGAATCGAACAAGATCAACTGTTTACAATTTTGTATGAAATTTAGATTTTGAACTATTAATGGATCAAAAAAGAGCTTATGATGAGCCCAGAGGTAGTAGATTTCTCTGTGAAAATAATGGCATGTGAACATAAAAAAGCTTGAGAACTACCATGTATTTTGTTTTTAATTGTTTTTATAGAAACATGACCAGAATATACAATTTTACGTTGTTTTTTTTTAATCTTTTTGGGAGGAGCTTGGATAGTTATTTTGCAGGGTTAAGAGATGCTGTATATTTTATTTTGAGTTTTCAGCAGTCTATATATTGAAACTTTTCTCTCATCGTATTAATTAAAAAAAGTCTTTAACTACCTTTTCCCCAGCCATAAATAAAATAAAAAGAAAAGTATGACAAGCTTTCCCTGCTAACCTTATAAACTTTCTTATAATTGACAATTTATTATATTGGACATTGATGTAAATTTGACCGAAATCTAGCTCTCTTAACATTATTATTTTTTTCTTTTCCAGCTTCAGGAAATATTCGCCAGCTATATTGCTTACAAGCTGATTAAGTTCGGCTTCTGTTTATGATTAGTTATAATGTTGCGAATATTGTATTGACCAGCTCGTCCTGTACCTTTGTCCCTTTGCAAAGACAATGTTGTGAAAACTGAGTGTTTGCATCTTAGCTTTGTTTTATTATTTTTTTCTGTATTGTTTTTGTCATCTATTTTTCATTTTTGTATAAGAGGATACATTGACTTCAAAAATTTTCTTATTATGGTGAATATTTTCAAAAGAGTTGTAATGCAAGTTGCAACCAATCAAAATTAAGTTCCCTTTTTCTTCCTGGATTTTTGTTTCAAATATGCATACCAATGGGCACATTTTGTAATAATGTTGTTTGCGGCATAATGAAAACATTCATCTAATCAAGTAGGTTTAAGTTGGGTTGGCATAACATTAAAAAAAAATTATAATTACATATAGTTAAGTATATCTAAAACTTTAAAAAGTTATGCCATCATTTGCTGCGTCCATTGCTCAATTTGTACATTTTATTAATTACTTTAATAAAATCTTAATTTTTATTTAAAAATTTTATTTAGCGGAGTCTAGAAACATTGCTACTTATTAACGTAGTTTGTGAGGTGAGGCGAGAATATATTCTTCTGTGCTTTTAGTCCACAATTTGTTGCAACTCGGCATAAAAGATACGAGAAAAATCACCCTTTTTCTAAGCTTATTCAACAAGAGACCCTTAAAGCAACTTTTGAATTCTAATTCGTGCGCCCCATGTAGAAGATTCTCTCTTACATTGTCGGAGGCGATAACGCATAACGGGTTAACCCAGCCTGACGTGTTTCGACAAGCCATCTATGTTTTAATAATTAACTTCAACAGACAATACAAAAGCCCTAGAAAGTAGAAACCTTTCTTGTTCCGAGAATCCCAAAAATCTGTAGTAAATTAATTTTGGGGTGAAATTCAAAAAAAAAAAAAGATAATAATAATAATAATTTTGGGGTTTTGGAGGTTTCTTATAAGATGTCCTCATGATTCCCAATCCCACTTTGTTACATACGTCTAATAAAAAAACAGGGTAAATGGCACAAATTATTCTTTGCTTAACAAAGCCGGTTAAGAATCAATTCCCTTTCCTTATTCCTACAATCATTTGAAGTGAAGTGTTTCAACATTTGAAAATGATTTTAAAAAAAGTGTATTATTATCGATCCTTCTGGCCTCGGGTATTTAAGAGGAAAATTCATTATTCTAATTTTTAAATCGGTCCATATTTGCATATATGTTCACACGAGCGTGACAACTTTCAAGAAGCTAGCAAACTTGTAGGATGGAAGTTATTTGTGGTTAGAATCGTTTTCATGTAAGATTTACGGGAAGCTTTCTAATTATTTTATTTTCCAATTCTGTTCAATTTTAAAAATAAAATCCACGGACCGTTAGTAATTTAACTATTGTTTACCTTGGTTGTATTCTGTCGAAAAAAATTAACGTTTTAAGAACAGTAAATCATAATGGATCGGAGTTATAACTGGATACGTGACCCGAATCACAATTGTATACCGTCCAATCCCAGGTTGCACATCAAGCATGCAGATCCTTTTCAACTCATTAACGGTTGTATAACTTTGCAATCATAATTCGACTCCACTTTTATCGGTTTTACCGCACAGTAAGGAATGGTAACCTTCATGAAGCCTCCAGCCAATGATTTTGGATGCCAAACAAAATGTCTTTTGCATTGTTAGATCTGCCTCTGTATGCATCAAATCAGCAACCTGAAAGCGAAACCCTTTAGTTATATGGTGAAAACATTCAGCTAAAAAGTTCAAAAAAAAAAAAAAAAAAATTGGGAATGAAAAAAAAAACAGAGAGAATTGAATATGATTGCATTTCTTTATTTACAAAAAATGATATGATTCACAAAACAATGTCATTATGATGTCATAATATATTCAAAAATCATATGTAACAGAGTTTGTTTAGGCAATGTCCTCTGCATAGGAGGTCACGGGTTCAAAACCTATTCACTTTTAAAATGTCCAAGTCTAATCTGAAATTGGAAAAAAAAAATGTTGGAAAATTATTTAATTTTAAAAAATTCCAAATATCTTCCTATATTATTACGTACGTGAAGGAAGTTATAAACTATAACTATTATAAAATTATAGCTACTTGTAGTCTTGACTAAAATAACTAATTACCAGGACGTAAACTTGTTTCAATAGATAGGAAACGGGTGATCCGAGATTACTTTTTTTCAAAAATAAAAATATTATTATAACCAATAACTACAGTACTGGTGCAAATATTTTGTTTTACCTAATATATTGCTTAGTATTGATCGTAAATTTTGAGATGAAATTTCAAGTAAATGATTCTGAGCATATATAGGACAGGCATAAGTCGAGTGAATGACAAAAGTTGACTAGATAGTATAGTTGATTGACATCCGATGAAATTTATTAGGTTCCCATGCTTTTTCATTTGCTAAAAGCTCATTTTGCTCTCCCTCAAGGCAAAGTGTAGAGAGAGAGAGAGAGAGAGGCAACACCTCTCCTATGCCTTACTTCACCAAGGGCTGATCCATTGCACAAACTAGAGGCAAAGTCAAGTCTGAAAAGGCAAAAGCACGTTGATCGCTCTCAGATTAAAAGTTTGTATATAGTGGGTTATATTTGGGTCTCTTCAATAGTATTCGCGCATGCAATTTAGTGTCGCAACTCGCAATCCATTTGTTCGTTGCCAACTCCTAAATAAGGTGAGATTTATTTTCATGTAATATACCGATTGCTAATTATTCAAGTTTAGTTTGTTGAAAGTAATAACTTCAGTAGAAACTTTTTATTGGAAAGCTTAATATCTAAATAAATCAAAAGCAATATAACTTTGCATGTCATACTAGCAAATTAATTTACTATTGTTTAGTCATACAATTTTGTTACTTTTTTAGTTATTCCATCTTGACAAAGAGGTTTCAAAGCAGTTAGAAGTATAACCAGACATGAATTTCCGCACCCTTGATAGCACCACAAAGATCCTTTTCTTAAACGATATTCGCTAACTACCTCTTTATTTTTTTATGTTCCCATTTGCTTATTTCTCTTTACATAACCTTTGTTTTCTAGGGTTAAAAGATAATTGTAGTGAAAAGTAATTAGAATTTGCAATGAGCCACCCCATTATACACCATAACCATGAACACCACCATGAAGACTTTCAATTGAAGGACACCCACCCACTCTTGGGTGAGAGATGGCCGGCAATGGGTGGGGTCCGCGGCAACGACAAGCTCACCAGCACATACGACTTGGTCGAGCAGATGTACTACCTCTATGTCCGAGTTGTCAAAGCCAAGTAAGTGTGATTAAATAATGCATCATGATCATTAAATTTTACAAGTCATATATTCTTGACATATTTTTTTATAGGCATGAATTTTTGTATGAATATTTTGTTCATATATCAGGTAACCCTTCTTTTATTTTCTCCTTTGCAATTGATGAGAAATGCTAATTTTGTTAAAAATAAAAAATTTACCATCTCAAAATGCAAAGTTGGTTTCATTTATAATCTCTTTTTTTCCCCCTTTTTCAGCCATGCATCAACAGAACAATAAAACATAACTTTAAAGCAGCACTAGAGTCTAGAAGGATGATTTTATTGTTTTCTTCAACACAGGGATCTGCCCCCAAACCCCCTAACAGGAAGTTGCGACCCCTATGTGCAAGTGAAGCTAGGTAACTACAAGGGCACAACAAGGCACCTCGAGAAGCGACCAAACCCTGAATGGAACCAAGTCTTTGCCTTCTCCAAAGATCGAGTCCAGTCGTCAACTCTAGAAGTTTATGTGAAGGACAAAGAGATGGTTGGCCGGGATGACTACATGGGAAAAGTCGTTTTTGACCTCAACGAGGTTCCTACGAGGGTTCCACCTGACAGTCCACTGGCCCCACAGTGGTACCGACTGGAGGACCCCCGACGGGCTGATGGGGTGAAAGTACGAGGTGAGATAATGGTGGCAGTTTGGATAGGTACACAAGCAGATGAGGCATTTCCAGACGCATGGCACTCAGATGCGGCATCAGTACATGGAGAGGGTGTAGCAAGCGCACGTTCAAAGGTTTATGTCTCGCCTAAACTTTGGTATCTTAGGGTGAATGTTATCGAGGCACAAGATGTGCAACCGGCCACGCGGGGCCGCACGCCAGAGGTGTTTGTCAAAGCCCAAGTTGGGAATCAGGTTTGTAAACTTACAAAGTGTATATTTTACATATGAATGTTAATTAATTTACGGAATCAGCAATATAAGGTGCTGTGATGACAATTTTATAGACAACTGATGTGCAACACTGATCTTGAAACTCTGAAAGGAATACATTATCCGAAATAAAAAATTTTCTCATTTGAAATTCTTTTAGATGTGGAATTTACGCAATTATGAAGCTCTAAGTAATTTGTTTCCAAGTTTAAAGGAATATTTATACTTTGTGCGCACTTCAGGTGTTAAAAACACGTACAAGTGTGTCGGCCACGCTGAATCCTAAATGGAACGAAGACCTTCTATTTGTAGTAGCTGAGCCATTTGAAGAACAACTAGTGTTACACGTAGAAGATCATGTCAGCGCAAGAAAAGATGACTTGTTAGGCCGGGTGACACTACCACTAACCATGTTTGAAAAGAGGCTCGACCACCGGCCCTTTGTGCATTCTAGGTGGTTTGACCTGGAAAAATTTGGGATACCGGCACTGGAAGGCGAGACAAGAAGGGAGCTTCGGTTCGCAAGCAGAATCCATTTAAGGGTTTGTTTAGAAGGAGCATACCATGTCATGGATGAATCAACTATGTACATAAGTGATACCCGGCCAACAGCACGACAGCTATGGCGCCCACCTGTCGGGGTGTTGGAGGTGGGTATTTTGGGTGCAAAGCAATTGCTCCCTATGAAGAACCGGGACGGCAGGGGTACTACTGATGCATATTGTGTAGCAAAATATGGTCAAAAGTGGGTCCGGACAAGGACATTAGTGGGTACATTTAGTCCGAGTTGGAATGAGCAGTATACTTGGGAGGTGTATGATCCTTCCACAGTCATCACAATAGGTATGACATAACTATGACATAAATATGCATGTTAATATGCCAGTTTTACATATTTGTTGATAGTCCTCGCTTAACTCTGGGTGCATATGTTATACAACAAAGTATACTACCAAGGAAAAAAAAAATTGACAGAAGAACCGACCAAAAATCACAAGGAAGCACTTTGTTAGTGCTACCATACCAGTTAATACTGAAACAGAATCAGGAATCGGTACTGAAATGTCCACAAATTAACAGGTGTATTTGACAATTGTCATCTCGATGGGAATGGGAACTCGACCCGAGACTCACGGATTGGAAAGGTCCGGATCCGACTTTCGACCCTTGAAACAGATCGGGTCTACACACATTCCTACCCACTTATCGTTTTGACACCATCAGGAGTTAAGAAGATGGGCGAAGTTCAGTTAGCAGTACGATTTACTTGCCTGTCTGTCGCATCTATGCTGCACCTATATAGCCAGCCACTCCTCCCAAAGATGCACTATCTCCATCCATTTACTGTCAGTCAGCTAGACAGTCTTAGGTAATAGTTTAAGCTTATGGAATGTGGCTTGAAACTTTGAGCACTTGCATTAGTACCCTCACAGTACATCCCTTCATAATGAAAAAAATATATCAACTTCCGACATAGGAAAGGTGGCATTTTAAAGTTATGCGAGGATTAATAAAACTCTCCTGACTGTCAAACTTTCGAATTGATAGGTACCAAGCAATGAGCATAGTGGCAGCCCGGCTGGGCCGCACTGAGCCGGCACTACGAAAGGAAGTTGTTGAATACATGCTGGATGTTGAATCACACTTGTGGAGCATGCGCAGAAGCAAGGCCAACTTCTTTCGTGTCATGTCCCTTCTCTCTGGATTAGTTGGTATTTTCTCGTGGCTGGGAGAAGTGTGCAAGTGGAAAAATCCAGCAACAACTGTGCTTGTACACATACTGCTGTTGATTCTCGTGTGGTATCCCGAACTTATCCTCCCTACAGTCTTCCTGTACATGTTTTTCATCGGGCTTTGGAATTTTCGATCACGACCTCGCCACCCACCACACATGGATACCAAACTGTCATGGGCTGAGGCTGCTAGCCCTGACGAGCTAGATGAAGAATTTGACACTTTTCCAACATCAAAACAACAAGACTTGGTGTACATGCGGTATGATCGCCTTAGGAGTGTCGCAGGGAGGATACAGACGGTTGTTGGTGACATGGCAACACAGGGGGAGAGGCTGGGTTCCCTGCTTAGCTGGAGAGACCCCAGGGCCACATGTTTGTTTGTAGTATTCTGCCTGCTTGCTGCCGTGGCACTTTATGTGACCCCATTTAGGGTAGTTGCACTAGTGACAGGGCTATATTTGTTACGGCACCCAAGATTCAGAAGCAAGTTACCACCACTTCCAGTCAACTTCTTCCGACGGTTACCATCAAAGATTGATAGTATGCTATGACAACACATACTTGAATTTGCAATTTGGCTTCCTTGTTTGTTTGCTTTTGTTTCTTTTGAATACTCTTATCTTTTTTCTTCATTTTGTTATGTGGTGGTACAGGGATTGATACGATGTTTGAGAAGTTTGTGCAATTGTATCCTAATAAGTAATGAATCAGTTGTTTGTCTCTAAAATAGTAAATCTGTGCTCAATGAGTTCGATAATTGAACCTTTTTTTTTCCTTTTCATTAGCTGCCAAAGTTACAAGTGTGCAAGCAAGATACCGAGTCAGATTGGTGAGGATTATAATTTTTCTACAAAATGATAATTGGCTGAGTACTTTGTTTAAAATAATAGTGCCCTTATTACTGACTCCCAATCAACCAGAAATTATCCTATCACTAGTAGATTGAGTTTTACAACAGGGAACATACAATCTCCAACCAGTGACCCAATTAAATAAAGGGCAAAAATCAAATAATGGTAAATCATACCAAAGTATAAATTCCCAATGTTATGGGGAAGTCTTTCTCCAAGACAATCTATTGAGGCCGTCAACAATGGCCTTGCGAAAAGCATCTCCATGTAAGAAAAAAGATGACACATGGCCTCCAGTGACCCATCGCACCTCTGACCCAGGCCAAGCCTTTTGCAACTCTAATACTGAATGTTTTGGAATGTACCCATCATCCTAAATTTTAAAAAATGGAGTTACACAACTCACCAAGCTTTTTATATTAACGAAGCAAATCCCGAATCCTAGAAGATTGACTTTTTCACTAAATTGTTGTTCATTTCAGGTTAAGACAATGGATCAAACTTTTAAAACCAAAGTCCCAGCAAAGAAAAGCGAATGTGAACTTCTTATTGTTTGTAAAATTTCCATCCAACAAAACTTATAGAGAGCAGTAAAGGTTATTTAGGTTCTAACAGTGCTTCATTAGACAATACCATCCTCCAAAACTTTAGACTATTATCTTGCCATATAAAATTTTAATTCCAAAGTGTTCTTTATAGAACAATCAGCTTGAGGTATTATTAGCCATTAAACACACATTTACCAACCCGCCATTGCGTGGTAAGTTAGCACAATCATAATTATAAAGTGAAAAAAATGAAATAAAAGAAAACTCACCGTTGCAGCCACAAAAATAACTGCATTTGGGTCTTTTGGCACAGGAAATTTGGTAACATCAGTGAGAGAAAGCACCGACCGGAGCTTCTCTTTAACCTGCTCGAGTGTCACTTCACCATTGCATTTGGCAAGGGGATGTGATGCATCCTCCTTAAGTGCGTCCCATGCTGTAACATGCTGGTACAGACCCTCGCAGAATGGTACAACAGCAGAATGTGGGGCCAGAAATGGTAGAGTGGCAACTGGTGTAGGGTGGAGAGCCCCCACCATTGCAGCATGGACACCGCCTATTGTTATTTTAGTACCACAAAACCAGTAATGAGCCTTATATGAAAATATTACCCACTCAAATTGATGAGCATAATAACCCCCCCAAAAAAAAAAAAAAAAAAAATTATCATGGGGCCCCAGAAACTACTTTTATGTGCTATTGTTTTGTTGAAACAATATAGTTTTGGTAAGCCAAAAAAAGCTTTTCTGTTTCAGGTTTTCAAACAAATTAAATTTTCAAGTTTCACCGTATCTGATATTAGAGGACCCATTAAGCCCCAAAACCACGAAGGTCACTCAGATAATGGGTTTTCGCAGGACTAGACTATTTTTGAGAGAAGTCTTCTAGAGGAAGTAATCTATTAGTTAACAATATCAGACATACATGGTTTCCAGAATTATGTCAATATTATGCTAAGGTATAATAATTATAAAATACTGTTGTCCTAAAAATCCGTATATTTTCTTGGAGAAATTGTTCTTAATTCTTAGTTTTGGCCTCATGCAGCTTAAACTTCACTCCAAAAACTCATAAAGAAAGGACAAATGAACTAACTATATAGATTACTCTACACAGGAACAGTATTTAAACACACAAAATGAAAAACTTTTAGAGAGAGATAAATAGAGATGATTTCTTACCCATGCTGAGCCCACAAATTCCAGTCTTAGAAAATCCAGCCTCAGCCTCCAACCAGTGCAAAAGACTTCTGGACTCGTCTATAGTAGCTTTACCCAAAAGAAGCAAGTCACTAACACAAAGCAGTTTTGAGCCTCGTTGCATTCTCGGCCGCCGGTTCCCATAATAGGGGCTAAACATCAGTAAATCAAATGGCAGAGTAATTACGTGTCATTTGTTTAAAGGATTTAGACAGAAAAAAAAAAAAAAAAAGAATGAACAGCTTTCATATATTGTCCCAAAACGTTAATGATATGTCATGATATGTGTTTTTTGGTAGGGGAAAAAAAAAGAAAAAGAAAAAGCTATTCTAACATACATAGCTACAAAGGAAGTCAGCTTTGGTGACTTAGGCAAAAAAATTATCCAGACAGAACTTAAACCATTACATCTCATAAAAAGGGATTCCACAAATGTTTTTCTCCCTCTAATTCTTCTTGTTTATCAAATAACATGATCAAACCACCCACCCAAAAGAAAATTGCATATTTAAATAATATGAGAAAGTCAGGAGGCTTGGGAGATGATACATAACAATCAGGGACTACAATGCAGACTGATCAACAAAGAGAATAACGGAGAAGCACACAGATTCATACGAGGCAAGGTTATCAGGGGGTATAGATGCAACACCAGTGCAATTTCAATTAAGGTAATTTAGAAAGTGTTAAGAAGTGCGAAATGGTGCCTATAGGTGGTGTCAGAAAAAATAATAATAATAAGAGAGCATCTTTGCAAAAAAGTAAATAAAATAAAATCCCTTCTCATTTCCCATTTCCATTGATAATGAAGCTCGTAATTACCTCTCAAGGACCATAGTTGCAATGTTTTGCTTTAAAAGAGGTGCACCAAGCCTCAGTCTTCTTTCAAATGTATGATCCCCTGTCCCTGCATTATAAAGAAAATTATAACTTTTCATATTAAAATAGTGCTTATCATATAAACCAGTCTATTATTCCTATGAGCATAGAAAGGTACTCCATCCTAGAAATTTGTTTCTTCGAAAAATTATCACCAACTAGACATCACATTCCTTTATAATTAATTTGATTTAATTGCCAGACTTAAACAAATGAAGCCAATTAAAGATTCATGGTAGCAAAAAAGAAAGGTATAAGTAGTGAGAAATTGCTGTTGCCCCAAATGGTACCAGCCAGTACACATTCACGCAAGCCATGTTGGTACAAACCACAGCCAGTACACATTCAAGCAAGCCATGTTGCTACAAAACAGCTTCTACTGCCCGCTTTATTATACCTGCAAGGTGAACTACACAAGCCATCTTCTCAGCTGGTACATATTTAGGTACCAGAAATGCAACCCTAGCAGTACGGCTCTCAGGTGGCAAAGCACGCACCAGCTCCTCCTCGCATGGAGTCACAAAGCTACCCTCCTTGAGACAGGCATTGTTTGTCTCCCACTTGGTTTTCCAGGCAGGTTTGATGACAGCCGGCGGCCACGCCAGGCTGGCAGCATTAGGAAACAGCTGGTTTACCATTCGCTCCAGTAACTCGAGGTTGGTACCACCCCATCCCTTGGAGAAAAAGGGGGTGCCAATCTTTGTTCGGTGTAAGATTGTACAATATATATGGTCGAGTACATAATGTAGTACACCAAGGTTCACTGATACCATCTCCCAAGTAACTCAAACCTTGATCATTTAAAAAAAAAAAAAAAAAAAAAAAATCAATGAAGTTTCTTATATTTGTGATGGTGCTTCCTGCATAATCTAATTTCCTTATTCTCGCTAATTCTTTCGCCCGAAACTCATAGCTCTGACATTTATTAATATGACAAAATTGAATATACAATTGGTTTTATTCACAAATAATGGATCGCTTCAATTGAGTGGAGCTAGATTATGTTCAATTGGCCACATTTTAACAACAAATTACAGAATTAGCACCTCTGACTCTTACACACGAAAGTACCATACAGAACTATCTCATCTAATCTAATAAATGCCAGCATTACCTTTCGATTCTTCCAAATTCACTCTGGTAGACACCAAATCCGAGCAATTTTATGTGCGATTTAGCTGAGCTACTTGACGCCGCCCAGATCGCGTCGAATTTGTTAAATATCACTTGGTTCGTTGACTACTTGACTCCCTCTGAAAATGGAGTAGAAATTCTGTGCGAGGAAATCGGTTCGGATCAGACCTGACTTTAACAGATGCGGATGTAAGAAAGGAAGGGAGGAGTGAGGAAGGAACTTTTTAGTTGCAATGCCATTCTTTTTCTTCCGTTTTCCAAATTTCCAATTCTAGGGGACGGGCTGACTGGGGGACCCGGCTTATCCAATTTTTTTTAAATTGACCGTATAAAATTGATCCTTACATTACCTTTATTTTTTAAACTATTCAATAAAATAGAATAATAAATACTGATTTTCTTTATTAAAGATTCAGGATGAGGCAACGGAAAAGTTCTATTTTTTTCGTGCATTTTATTATTGTATACATTATTTTTTTGGGAAAAAATGGGTGATGCAAAATTGAAAATTAAAATGCAGTGCCATATAGATATAATTACTTTACTCAATTGAAAAGTGAAAAATCATTTTTCATACTAGTTAATAAATAACGTGATGTGGCAGTGGCTGCTTTTGTTATAAAATTTTGACATCATTGCTTTTATATTATTTTAACAGCAGCCCTGAAGGCCTAAACCACTGTTTGTTATCCTGATCGATTCTGTCATCTTGTTAGTTTGCTTCGAACTTATTAATATTAAAATGTCTATTTATGTAAATTTAACAATAAAATAACTCTAAGCACTTACTCATTTATTAATAAATAAAATGATCTAAATTTTGTTTCAACCCAGCACAAAGGAAACAAAAATGATACACCAAAAGGACCTTTCTAAGTGTCTCCTACCAAGTCATGACACACCGGTGGCCGCAGGAAATCCGCAAGTGAAAGATAATTACGTGTATATGCATCAGTATTCAATTAGATCTCCCAAAGGATTATCTTATGACAGAAAATGCCACCGGATTACCAAATCATCATCGCCTAATGACAATGACAAGTAAGAGCCTGTGGGCAAACACATGGGATGATTTGGATTTTAGATTCCATCATAATCCAAAGAAAAACCAGTTCTTCAATGGAGACTGACTTAAGAAATTTTAAAGATTACGTTTTCACGTGTTAAACTTTGATTGGTTTTTGGTTTTAGATGTTACTTAAAGTGCCACATCAGATTCCGTGAAAGGTTGTAATCTGCAGCTTGTCGGTAGAAGCAAATGAGAGCAACTGCTTTTTTTGAGGATCATGAGAGCAACTGCTCAGTTGCGGCGAATTGGGCCATTGAATAGTACGGATTAAGCTTTAAAGGATCCATTATATTTCCAGAATTTTTATTACGTAAATAAATTAATATTTTTTAGAGTTTTAATATATTAATTATCTATCAATATTTACATAATTTAAATAATATTCATTGATAGATGTATCATGTTAATCAAGTTCATCCTTCGTGTATTATTTTCCACTTTCCCACCTCCAAACTTAACTGACCAGACATCAATAACACCTCACGCGCGAAGCACGTATACAACGCTAGTTAACATCAATTTGGGATCACCGAATTTAATTACGTTATTGCCATATTGCAATTCTATGGTGGTAATATAGAAACAACACCATTGAGACATTTATTGCACTACGCTACATAAGACTAAGATGTCTCTAATATTTTGGTCTGTAGGTAAAAACAAGAATTAATAGACCAACTTTCTTATTCAACAAGGACCAATTGATGTATTAATTTTTTTTTAAAAAAAAAAACTATATTATTATTTGCTTCTTTGACTTCGCATTCTCGAAAACAAACTACTAAATGCTATTGTATGCAGAACAGGATAAGAATCTAATACTTTTCTGGATAGAACAACAGAAACAATCACAAACTCAAAAGCAATTGCTCGAGGCGTGGCACAGGCATGCAAACAAGCGGCTTAGCCCGAGTCAACGTTAAGCCGGGACCCTCGGCCATGTCAACCAACCCTCCACCACTCAACTTCCAATCAAAACACTGTACCATCGCCGCGAGTGTGCTTTGTGCCACTCGCATTGCCAGTGTTGCACCAGGGCACATTCTTCGTCCCGTCCCAAAAGGCAACAACTGGTAATGCTGCCCCCTAACATCAACCTCACACGTTTTGTCTTTGTTGATAAATCTCTCTGGATTGAAATCTAATGGATTTGTCCAGGATGCCGGATCTCTGCCGAGGGCCCACACATTGAAGAATACAGTCATGCCAGCTGGCACAGTGTAACCATCCACCGTGCAAGTCTCTGTGCACTGCCGGGCGATCAGTGGTCCCGTAGGATGGAGCCGAAGGGTTTCTTTGATGACTGCTTGTAGATAATGGAGTCGACGAATGTCAGTTTCATCTACTAGCCTATCTTTGCCGACAACTGTGTCTATTTCTGCAGTGAGCTTTTTCAGTACATCGGGATGGTTTATCAGCTCTGATAAGGCCCACTCGATTGTGAGAGCCGTTGTGCTCGTACCGGCTGCCAAGATATCCTTCAGAAGTTAAAAAAATCTATTAGTAAATCAATTAGAGCAATAACTTTGGTTCAATGTGCTCAGAGATTCTTTCGTTATGGAATATTAGGATCTCAAAATTCCACAAATTTTACTACAAGTATCACAAACTGAAATAATTCTGCAGTATTACTGTATAATTATTTTTTAAAAAATTTTATGGTGATGTTGATACACCTTTTTTCCAACAGCTAACCCAACATTTTTTTTTTTCTCAACTGGAATGCCTTTTAAGTTCTTCTTGGTTCGTTTTTCTACTATGATAAGAAGGGCTTTTTTAATATTTAACATAAGACCTTTAGAAGTTCGCTGCATTTTATGTGGAGTTTTTCTAGCCAACATTTGAGACCAGTGCTGCCAAAGCTTTGACTCCAGATTTCAGAAGCTTAAAAGGCATCATCATAATAAACTTGTTTTCAGCACCTAAACTTGTTTCTAATTCAGAAGATTAACCTTTGATAGTTGATTTTAAAACTTACTAGAATAAAAGCTTTGATGTTATCTCTTGTAAGCCTCATCTCAGCCGCATCATCATAATAAACATCCATTAACATATCCAATATGTCCTTGCTGTCCTTCATCATCCCCTCTCCACAATCTTCCTCACCTCTCTTCATTTGCCGAGCCGTTTCTTTCTCTCTCAACACTCCATCCACCATCCGATCGAATCGCCCCCTCACATCCTCAACTCTGTGCCCAATCCCTTGCAAATCAAATCCTAATTTTTGGAGGATCCATATGTAATCCTTGAGATCAAACAAGCCCAGGAGCTCCTCCAACTCTGCTACCACTGACTTTAGCTCTACTAGCTCGTCATTGCTCCCAGCCCATTGCCTACCAAATGACATGCGTGAGATTATATTACTTGCTAGTCTGACAAGTTCAGTCTCCAACTCCACCTCTTCAACTCCCTTGGACTTTTCAAACAAGGTTCTGACAAGTCTCTGTATCTCATCGCGCCTAATTTGGTGGAGGAGATCTAGGGTTTGGCCTCCAAAGAGCTGAGAAATGCATAGCTTTTTTATGAAGCTCCAATAAGGGCCGTAACGGGCAAAACTAAAGTCAGAGCCATCATACAGGAGGGTTTGGATAACAGGTGATACTGGACGGTCAGAAAAGGAAGCTTCATGGGTCTTGAGAAAACTTTTAACCAGAGAAGGTGAACTGACTACTAGGCAATTGACACAGCCGAGGCGGAGAAGATAAAGGGGCCCGAACCGGAGAGCTAGGCGGTGGAAGGATTGGTGTGGGAGGGGGCCAAGGAGGTGGAGATGGCCTATGATTGGAAGAGCTAAAGGGGATGGGAGGGTAAGGTTAGGATTAGTTTTGGAATAAAAGGGGAAGAGAATTTTGAGGAAGATGGCTGTGGCTATGACTGAGATCAGAATGGATAATAAAATATGGGAATTGATTAGTCCCAGTATTGATGCGATCATCTCCATGGTGAAAGAGAGAGAGAGAGAGAGAGTGCGTGAGAACTGAGAAATGGGAAGTACACCAGGATTAAGTACTGTCGAAAGTGGGAACTCCCACTTTGTGGTAGTCTTGGTTCAGGAAAAAAATCTAGTATGTTAGTTTACAAAAATTATATTTTGCTTAACCAGGGAACTAGTTAGAAAGTCAACGGTGGGAAAGCAATAATGGTAGGAACTTTGTAGAGCTCTACTGAGCACAAATTGTCAAAAGTCAAAACTCCTTTCTACTACACTTAAGACGACATGTTTTTTATTTTTTTTTGATGAGAAGCCCGTAGGCATGTAGGTCTAAGAAGTATATGAGCTAAGACCTACAGAAACTAAAAACAAAGTAACATGACGGTTAACAAGACAGGTTTTGGCATCCAACGTTCTTTCAAAAACCAAAAACGAAACACTACCATTTATAATTCCACCAATACAAGTTTGAACAGGTCCTCATGGTACCTAAATTTGAACAGAATATACACTTTAAAATTCTATTTCCTCTTCTTAGAAGGCCGACGGCTTTCAAGGCGTTGCCGTGCCTTTTCAAACTCTTCTTCTGTTGGTTCATCTTGTGAATTAGGGTCACATTTTGACATGATAGAAGAAAGAATGGAGTTAAATTGTTCCTTTCTTTGGCTTCTTCTCTCAGTTATTGCTAAGGCCAGATCATCCATCTCTTTCTTCTTTTTCCTAAAAAGGTAATATAAGCAAAATACGAGTCTGAGTATATACTTAACTTCAGGATGGTTTAATTTTCAATTTGGAATAAAAAATGCATGGCTTAAAGATATAAGATCATTTTTAACCATTCCTATTTGTACTCTAACCTCGGATTATTTTTCAAATTCCCCACACAAGTACCAGAATATCACTGTCAGTTGATATTTATTTCACAGTCTTTATCCCATGATTTGATAATGCCTTTTATCAGGGTATAATTGATTAATGCATACAATGTCTGCTTCTCCTCCTATTTACCCAACTTTCATCTACTCAGTCTCATACAAATGATTACTTATTATTTCCAGTGTTCTACAATTGCAAAGTAACCCTGGAACGCATCACCTACCAGCTTCCTGAAAACCATGTTAGGTCTCCTTTCGAACTCATTCGACAAATAAAAGAGTTTATAAGTTTTACCAGGGTTATTGGTATTAATTTCATAAAAGAAATACATATGTAGTTTAGAAATGCTAACTTGGAGGGCCTAGCGAGAGGATTTGTAGGAGGCTCAGTTTCAGAAACCTTCTTAGCCCACTTCTTGTATGCTTTTGTAGCTTTCAGTTCACCTGTCATCAGAAGTATAATTTCTTTAACACAAATAACATACAAATGAAACTAAAAAGTAAAACAAAATAAGAAACTAGAGACCATCAGAATAAGCCTCCAAATAAGAGTTTGAGATGATTAAAAATCTCAAAACTTCTAGAGAACTTCTACAGACCGTTTGAGACATTAAAATACCAGAATCTCAGTGCAGTAATCTCAGTACTACTGCACACTGGTTTGTCCCGGATCATGATAATTTGGTACAATAAAAACTCATTCTTTTGTCTGATTGCAGTTGTATATAGAAAGGAAGCCACTAGATTAGTTAGTCAGCAAAACAAAGACTATCACCTAAACACTGGAACCACAATAATTATCACATTCCTTTACTAAATTGTTCAGAACTACCAACACCAATTCTTGTCTACCGAAAAGATCTAAAGACAACAAAACAAGTATTTTGGGTATCAAAATGCATCTTTTGACAGACAATCTTTTCCTCTCAAATATTCATGAACTGTGAGAATTATCATGTTTCTTAACTAGATTTTCAAAAGTAATACCCAAACCACCCCTCGACTCCTAGAAAGAAAGGAAAAAAAAAAAGAACAGAGATAAAATCAATTAGTTTGGGCATCTTTTAATTTACACAATGGATTCCACCTTTTCCAAGTTTTTACAAGTAATGAGATTGTGCAGTGGTACACAAGTCAGATTATCGAGAATTGCCAAATAATACTCATAAAATAAATAAATTAAAACCTTGGGATATAGCATCATCAATTATATCTTTGAACCGGTGTGAATCCAGCTTTTCATCAGAACAAATCATTGAACAGAAAAGCCTGAAAATGATAAAATGAGTTAATCAGGTCAAGTTAGGAATTAGGGAATGATTCTATCCTTTCCCTATGAAGCACAAATCTATGAGAAAATCAGACCAGGATATTAATTACGGTATATTTCCTCAATTATATTTAAACAGTCCATGAAAGAGCAATTTGTGAATCTTTAAAAGTTTTTCTTTTGTTTGTGTTTACCTTTTTGGCACAGACCGATCACATTCTGTTTAAAATACGTGAGAGATCTTCACACTTAGCCGCAATAAACAAAAATTTGTTCATTAAACAAGGACCTATACTTTCTGATAGGAATGTACCTGTTCATATCACCTTTGAATTTTTCATAGAGTTCCTTGAGGTCCTTTTTCTCTGAATCTGAGCCTCTGTAGTTAGCCTCAAACTCTTCAATATCCTCCTCTGTGACCTAAATAGGGAAACAGAATTCTTCCTTTTCAGCTACTCTCAAGATAAAAACTGAACAAGAAACCAACCTGAACAAAATCTAGCCAGCAAGGTCATGTGGTCAGGATGAACAAGGTCAGGTCTACTATATGTACTCATCCTACCTCTTATGCTTTTTATCCAATTTAAGATGAAATTTGGAACTTTTGCAAAATGTAAAGGATGGGACTCTCCTGACTTTATCCTAATAGACATATTATCCAAGGATTGGATTACTTAAAGGTTTTTCTCTAAAAAATCCAAAAAAGAAATCATTAAAGCCCACCCCAAGTTTTATGTAACTTATCGACATTAAACTACCACTGCACCTTTCTAATCCCTAAAAAGCTTGGTGATTTGGCAACATTAGGAAGAATCATTTTAAAAAGCAATTGGGGCGATCTTTTCCTGTTTAGTAAGGTAACACCTCAAATTTTAGTAGGGTTAGATGTACTTAACAGGTCTAGCTCTTCCATACTAAATAAGGTCGCAATCAAATTTCTGACAATTCTCAGATATATAAAAGCAAGAAGAGCCCAATGAAACCTTCAAGAACAAGAAGGGGAAGTGAAAACTTATTGATCTAAGATCAAACAAACCTTCTTGTACATCGCTCTGAAATAATCTCGGAGATCAGCAGCAGCATCTCCAACAAGTGCCTATAAACAAAATGATAAAAGAAGTTTTCTACATTTCAGGTGAGTTCCTTTTTAGTGAAATAATTTAAAAAATAATTAATGTTCCTTTATGGGATCATAGCGGTAGCAACAGTAGCTAACCAATCATTTAGGTATAACTTGTGTCACTTGCTGGGGGAAAAAAAAGGCTACTGCCGCATTATGGCACTGCAATGTGGTAGATATTTGAATATAGGGGGACAAAACAGCTGTAGGTAAAAGTAAATAAGACACCAGGTAACAATTTTCAACCATGCTACTTGGGTTTTAGCTAGGACTAATTCATGTAAAATGAGCTTTTGACCTGGTCTGATATACCAGCTGTTTCTGAACTGCTTCCTCAAACATTTTTTGGAAGAGGAAGGAACATCCAGGTCTTAAGAAGGAAAATGCAAGATCTTTTTAGTTTATAAGAAAATCACTTACATCATCATCTGTGATGCCAGTTTGGTCGTATAAGGTTCTTTTTTCTTCATCTCCGAGTATTGAAATAACCTTTTGCAATAGCTGAAATTTTGAGCTTGCATCCTGAAAGAAAAAGATAACTAGATTTATGCCATTTGAAGAGATTTACCATAAGATAAATGCGATAGAGATTAAATCAAATATCAGTACATGTAAATTGCTACAAAAATCAGTATCAGTACTGTACCAGGTTTACATAGCAGTACAGGAACATATTACCTACAAAATTATCAGTACTGGACCAGTACCACAATAAAATTCCACGATAAACAGTTCATAAAACTTGATAACCAACAGCCAAGTCAACTTGGACTATCTTTGTTCAATTCATTTTTTTTTTTCTGAAAGGAAACAAATACTAACAACAACAAAACACAAAAAAAAACTCATTTTCAGTTAGGAAAAATTAATCAAAAAGTTGATTGAACCACCTTTACAACAAATAAAATAATAGTGTGATATTAATTGCAACTCACAAACATCTCAAAACAAAGTCATGCACAGGTAGCAAACGACTTACTGGTGGTAAATGCAAAGCAACTATAAATGAATACAGAAATACAACGTAGTATTTAAATTACAAAGTACCTCATCTCCAGGGTTTTTATCAGGGTGAAGTTGCAAGGCCAATTTGCGATATGCCTTCTTTATCTCTTGTTGTGTTGCTGTTCTTTCTACCCCTAAAATCTGTTCAAAATAATATAAATTATGATTTCGCCTAAAATTTAGTCCCTTCTTTATTGCTGTAGTGCATGCTTGTTTAGGTTCATAGTGGTCTATCTATTCATTGTAAACAGATCAACTGAACTTCAGCTAAATTAAGCTAAATTACATCAGAATACAATTGGAATCTACCAACCATAAAGCTTGAACATATATGCACAAGTTTGTGCCCCTAAACTTGTTCCATTGCACTACAGTCTCTTAAATCACGAAATTGTGAGGTAATATAAATTAACATCTAAGGATTACCAAAATTCAGTACCCATGTATACTGGTCTCTGAGAGAAAGGAGGATTCATAACTTATAATTGATTTTGAATGGATTCACCAATTACTTTGAATAATATTGACATATCGCCCTATTTTGCACCCTTTTAATTTGTTTTTTATATTTATTCTCTAGAAAATTTCCAAAGACTCCATAGTATAAGACAGAAGAAGATATGATGCCATCTCTTTTTTTCTTTTTACTTCATAAAGCTCAGTTTCAGCGTGTACTGGTATTGCCTACCTATTACCTTCTCTGCCCAGATATTCTTATTTTTCTTGGATATATTTGAACAAAACCTCAGTGGTGAACTAACAGAGACCAGAAATGCAGTTGTATGCTGGTTCAGAACAGTACACTAAACTTGTTGAACAACTTGAACTTGAGTAGACCAAAATAATAAAACAGGAAGTATAAATACAGAAAGGAATTCAAAAGATGTCTACTTTGATGTTTTAGCACTACATTACATCCAAGCCTCATCCTTGTTTCTAAAAAATTTACAAATCAAAAGTAACAAAACGGAGTTATTCACAATTATGATCTCATAAGTATTGAAATCTTCTACACAGAGGTTTGGAACAACGAAGAATCAATAATCTAATTTAGATTAGCACAACGGGAAAGAACAACCCTTGATTGGTAAAATAGGGTTTGAGCGAATACCTCATACAAGCTCTTTCCGTTCGCGGCGGATCCATCTCCACCGGCGGAACTTGTCTCCGTCTCGTCGGAAACCCTAGTTTTGCTCTTTCTCCCCATTTTTCGTCGGATACAAGCTATCTCTGAGTATCGCAAGAAGGTCTGGTTCGAAAAATCTGAGAGAGTTTGGACTTGGGAGATGTACGAAATGTAATGAAACTCTCCTCTCCTTTTTATTTCGAACTGGAGGCACCTGGGACCGATTAAGTGTTGACTATTGAGAGATGCTGATTACGATCGTTTCAGCCTCCATTTGTGGGAATACTGGATGGGCCGAACATTCTGGTCATGCCACCGCGGCAAATTTCCCGCTTTATTTTTTTGTTTCCCGCCGTCTGAGAGTTGATCCACTGCTTGTGGGCCCCAATGCTCAGTCGCGTCATCAGAAATTCAGAGCAAGACTGTGACCTGATTTATCATTCTTGTTACTCTAATCTAGCAACTAGCAAGACTTGACAGGAGATAAAAGTGGATTAAACAATTTCATAAAAAAATATAAATAGATGTTACGGTCTAATCGATTTGACGGATCACTCAGTCAAACTCGATTAAATTTTAAATTAAAAAATTCAAATGACCAACCAAATCAATATGATATTCATATTAAAAATCTGATAAAATTATATATTTTCAAAAAAAAATTAAATTCTTTTTTTTCAGATTTTTTAAAATGATCTATGAACGGCATCGTTGTTGTAAAGGTCATAATGTCAGAGGAATCATCACCATAAAGCATAGAGGGGATTATGTTATTAGAGAGATAGTTTTGCCTGGTCTAAAAAGACCTAGTGGATCTTTTTGAGGATTTCCATGCTGGAAACTTAGCCATTAACAAATTCAATAAAGCTATCATCTGCCTCATTCCTAAAGTGGAAAAGGCTGAAAAGATAAAAGATTTTAGATCAATTAGTCTTCTCAACTGCAGTTTCAAAATCTTTACCAAAGTCATCACTTTGAGACTCAATAAAGTTTTGCCTGGTCTAATTCATCCAAACCAATCTGCCTACATCAAAGACAAATATATTTTGGAAGGAGTGACCACTGCTCATGAGATTTTACATCAGGTTCACAATAGTAAAGAAAAAAGGAGTTCTCCTCAAGCTAGACTTCGAGAAAGCTTTTGATAATGTGAGTTGAGATTATATCCTAGAAATATTATCTCAAAGAGGTTTCTGTAACAAATGGGTCAGCTGGATTAGAAACATACTCTGGCAAGGTAGAGCAGCAATCAGAATTAATGGAAAGTTGAGCACCTCTTTCCAATGTATGAAAGGACTGAGACAGGGAGATCCCCTTTCTCCCTATCTGTTCATACTTGCTGCTGAGGGACTCACTAAAATTTTGGAAAATGGTTGCATAAAGGGACACTTTGAAGGATTAGGCACACCAATCAGAGGAAAGAAGGTACTTCATCTGCAGTATGCAGATGGCACCTTACTTTTTCTCAGTTTTGATGAGTTACAACTTAAGAAAGTCTCTTGGGCACTGAAAGCTTTTGAGAGCATCTCAGGACTAAAAATCAACTTTTCAAAATCAGAAGTGGTTCCTCTAAATCTGAATGCAGAGGAATCTGAGATAGCTATCTCCACTTTTGGTTGCAAAAATGTTCAGCTACCCATAACCTACTTAGGAGTGCCACTTCACTGGAGAGGACCTACTAAGAAAGATTGGCAAATTCTAATTGAGAAAATTAAATCCAAACTTTCTAAATGGAAGGGTAAACTTCTGTCTATGGGAGGAAGACTTGTGCTTCTTAATTCAGTTCTCACAGCTTTCCCTTTTTACCAGTTTTCTCTTTACAGATGTTCTAATTGGGCTTTGCTTAAGATTGATAGAATTAGAAGAAATTTCCTTTGGGGAAGCTATTAAGCAGGCAAACAAAAACTAAACTTAGTTAGTTGGAATCAAATCAGTAAGAGAAAAGAATTTGGTGGATGGAAAATCATAAACCTTCAACACATGAACATGGCCCTTTTAGGAAAGTGGCTGTGGAAATGTGTCTCAGATGATCAAAATTCGATTTGGAAGGATATGGTTATGGCCAAGTACAAAGGCAATATAGGTGGAGATAACTTCTCTTTTATTTGGAGATCTATTGCTAAGATTTTTCCAATTTTTAAGACAGGCACCCTCAGAATAGTAGGAGATGGTAAAATCATCGAGTTCTGGAAAGATTGGTGGATTAAAGATTTACCACTCTATAAAGAGTTTGCAGACCTCTTTAAAAAAACTAAGTGCCCCTCAACTACTATTAGTCAAGTAGTTAACAAAGGTAAAACTAATATAGCACTTACTAGAGGAGTCTCTATTACTGTTAGGCAACAAAAGAATGAAATCTTAGAGATCATTCAAAACATTGTCCTAACAGATAATCTAGATTCTGCCAATTAGAATTTAGATAGTAAAGTCCAGTATATTGTTAGCTCTTTTTAGTCCTTTTTAAACAACTCTGGCATTATAACAGACCTAAACACAACTGTCTGGCCTTGTAGAGTTCCTTTAAAAGCTAAACTTCTACTGTGGTTAGTCTTAAATAACAAAATTCTAACTGTAGATAATTTGCAGAAAAGAGGGTGGCAAGGGCCAAATAAGTGTATGTTTTGTAATAATGCAGAATCTGTGGAACATTTATTCCTTAATTGCCCTTTTACTAAAGGCTTTTGGGTAGGTTTCAATCTGTTTATTAAAAAGGGAATTGTAATTGATAGCTCTTATCTGAACAATCTTTAGGACAGTATAAATAGGTTAAACTCTAATAACAGGAGCTTCACTAAAGCCCTTCTGGCAACTTGGTGTTGGAGTAGTGTGGAATGAGAGAAACAATGTCATTTTTAGGGATAAGGAGACAGTTTCACTTAACTCACTCTACTTCAGCACTTTAAATTTGTTTACTAACTGGACAGACTTTAATGCAGAAATGGAAAGGGACTTTCAAAACTTGGCAGCCTATCAGAAGGCAGCAAATAAGGGGGAAAACAAAGATGGAAGCACCACTAACACCACCAATAATTCCTCTGCCAACTAGCTTGCTGCTCTCTTCTTTAAGCTGCTGACTGTTTTTAGTTTCTTTGTTTGTGTTCTGTGTACTGTTCGGAGTGGTTTCCCTTTGGGCACTCAGTCTGTTTGTGTTTGTTTGTTAGATATTGTTGCTTGTTTAGGTTTGTAAGAATACTCTTTCATCCTTTTAATGAATGCGGTCCCCTGCTTGGGGTGCTTTTGATAAAAAAAATGTTATTAGAGAGATCACAACTAATTTGATCGATCATGATCGATGAATTTTTTAAATCTAAAAATATAATAAATAAATTAGAAAAAAAAAAAGAAACAGTAAAATTTGATCAATAATGAGATTTCAAATATTAAGATAATATTAGACGATTCGGTGGGACATCTAAAATCTCTATGTAGAAATATGATCGAATTTGGCGGATGATAAATCAAGTCGACTGAATCATTTCTCCATATATAATATATAAAACGAGCATTGTTATCATAACCGGGATGTAAATGCAGTCAAGACTCGGGTCATTGTTCAATGGTTGGACTGTTACGCTAATTGGGACTGTGATTTAAAAGAAAAAAAAAAAAAACGCGAACTAGCATTTATGTGTCGGTCTAACATATAAGTATGCATTAGCTAATCCCTTAGTCGTATATCTGTGCAATAGTTAAGTGTGTATTTGAATTTTTTTTTAAAAAAAATTCCAACTACTGAAACAGTTATATTTAAATTTAAACTGAAATAAACTAGCGTACGTTATAAGGTGCGTAAAAAAGTTCATGGCTAGAGTTTTTATTGCTTTTTTTTTTCTGTCGTCCCAGAATTCCTTCAACGTTCTTTGAGGATGATTTTTATTTCTATAAAAGGGTTAGCAAGCAAATAATTGCTGTTGATTAATTGAAGGACTGCATAAACGACAATTTTGAAAAAAAATAAACAATATGTCCCTTTTATATTTTGGATGGTAAAATCTGAAAAATAAGAACCACGTAGAAGGTACTTTTTTTTAGGAACGGTAATTTCTCAATTGGAACATTCAGTAGCTTAATTTTATACGAGAGTTCTTTTAAGCTAGCACCATTACCTTATAACAATAATTCTTTTACCTGCCTTTACCGCTACTAACTGCAGGATGTAGTAATTTTCTTTGGAAAGAACGCAAGTTTAGTCCAGGCAGCGATAATTTTCTTTAATTTTAATTACTTCATTGTTTAATAACCGTGTCTAAAATACCAATTTATTCATAACTATTCTGATTGCTGAAAACTTTAGCATAATCAGTTCTGATGTTAATCGGTTTACCGTTTACACGGGTATAGTGGGAAACCTCATTTTTTGGACTCTTCGACATTGATCGCAGGGTCCTACTCTTTTGCAGAAATAAATTCTACTTTAGTTTTAGCTAGTTAATTGTCAAGCACAGAACTGATTTTATTTTTCGAGAGATTTTCACATACAAATTTACAATCTATAAAAAAGCTAGAAGCAGTTACTGGGACAAAAAAAATGGAGCCGATTATGCATAGGAAGGAGGTTGACAACTCGAAAAACAATAATAATACAACAAAAGATATAAACTAAAAGAATTCTTTCACATCCCAAGTTGAGGGAGCACCTTGCGCCACCTTGGAGGCTCTATAGACTATACAAGTGAGCTTAGACACCATGACTCCGCCACCAATCTACAGTTGCTTACTTGCCAAAAATTACTAACGCATCATTTAGCTGATGTTTAGCATTCCTCTAACAACACCAGTTAACATCAGTTAATTACCCGATCTGACATGAACCTAATCCAACCCAGCACCCATAGGATGAATGAAATGTAAAATAGGTTCAACGGTTCAATGTATACAAGACCGAGTAATATTGCAAAGTAGAGGAATGAATGATGCAAGGTATCTTTTTATTGAGCATTTTAAACTATTATTGATTCATTCGACATCAATCGATGACAATAACTTATATTTAATCATTTTTTATGATCAAAATATAATTTAGATTCTACTTATTCAAAATAATGCATTAAACATGAAAAAAATATATATGTATATAATGTGCAAATGAAACTTTTTCGGAGCTTTAGTTGAACATTTTGAGTGGTTCTTGACTCATCCGACGTCATTTAATCACAATAATCAATATTAAAACTCTTTTTATGATATCGAATATAATTCATATCCTACCTATTCAATGTGAAAATAAGATTATTTGGAGCACGTGTTGAGCATTTTATGCGATTATGGATTCGTCCGACGTCATTCATAATAACGATTAAGCACTTTATATTGTCTAGAATGTAATTTAGACCTAACTTGTTTACATTATTGCATAATACATACAGAAATATGCATATAATGTACAAATTAAGCTTATTTGGAGATTGATTGAGCATTTTAGGCAATACTTGATTCCTTCGACGTCAATTAATCACAAGAACATATATGGTCTACAATCTAGTTCAGAACTTATACGTATTCAAAATATTGTGTAACACAACAAGAAATGTGCTTATAATGTTCTGATGAAGCTAATTTAAACAGAATTTAAAAGCGATTCATGATTAACTCGACACCATTTGATCACAACAATCTATATTTGAGCTCCTTTTATGGTCTAAAATATAATTCGGATATTAGTTATTGAAAATATTGTGTTATACACAAAGAGACATTCATAATGCGCAAATAAAGCTTATTTAAAATATCAGTTGGGTGTTTTACGCTATACTTAATTCATTCGATGTCAATTTAACAATATAATCTATATTTACGAACATCATATGGTCTAAAATACAATTCAGATCTTAATTGATAATGATAAAAATATTGCATTATACGTAAAGAAATAAGGCTTTAATATACAAATGAAGCTTGTATGGAGCTTCAGTCGAGCATTTTGTGTGCTTCTTGATTCACCCGATATCATTTAATCACAATAATCAATATTAAAGCTCTTTATATGGTCTAGAATATATTTCAAATCCTTCATATTCAAAATATTGTGTCATACATAAAGAAATATGCATCTAATGTGTAAAAGAATAGCATCCGAAGAATGCGTTGAGCATTTTATGCGATTCTAGATTCGTCCGACATCATTTGATAACAAATATCTATATTTAAGCACTTTATATGGTTTATAATATAATTCGGATATTAATTATTGAAAATATTGTGTTATACACAAAGAGATGTTCATAAATACGCAAATAAAGCTTATTTTTTTAAAACATCAGTTGGGTATTTTAAACTATACTTAATTCATTCCATGTCAATTTAACATAATAATCTATATTTATGATCTTCATATGGTCTAAAATATAATTCAGGTCTTAATTAATAAAAATATTGCGTTATAAATTCAGAAATAATCCAATGATATGCAAATGAAGCTTGCATGGAGCTTCATTTGAGCATTTTAAGTGATTCTTGATTCATTTGACATCAATTGATAACAATAATTTTTATTTAAGCATGTTATATAGTCTAGAATATAAGTTAGATCAAATTTATTCAAAATATTGATATAATATAGAAGAATAAATATTCATATAATGCACAAATGACTTAGACTGAGTGCAAAATTGTATGAAATGCTCCAATAATGCACAGAATAACAATTGTTTGCACAATATGTGCTTATTTTCTACGTATAGTCAAATATTTTATAATAAGTAAGGTACGAGTCATATTTTAGACAACATAAAAAGGTTAAGGGAAATTCTGCAGTCCGGTCAAAATTGCATTTTTTATCAGTTATGCGGGTCTGCCAGAGATGAGATTGGACCCGAACGGACCGGACGGCAGAATTGCCCAAAGGTTAAATATAAATTATTGTAATCAAATGGCTTAGAATGAGTGTAGAATCACTTAAAATTCTCAAATATTGCTCAGAATATGCTTTATTTGCTCATTTTATGCATATTTTCTATGTATAATTAAATATTTTATAATAAATATGCTCTGAATTATATTTTAGACAATATAAAGTGTTTCAATATAGATTATTGTGATCATATGACTTAGAATGAGTGTAGAATCGCTTAAAATTCACAAATATTGCTCAGAATAAGCATTATTTACAAAATTTATGCATATTTTCTCTGTATAATTAAATATATTATAATAAATAAGCTCTGACTTATATTCTATACAACATATAGAGTTTAAATATAGATTAATGTGATCAAATGACTTAGAATGAGAACAGAGTTGCATGAAATTCTCAAATATTGCACATGAGATAAGCATTATTTGCACAATATATGAACAATTTTCTATGTATATTCAAATTTATTTGAATAAGTAGGATCAGAATCATATTCTAGACAATATAAAGAGTTTAAGTATAGATTATTGTGATGAAATGACTTGGAATAATTGCAGAATCGCTTAAAATGCTCAAATATTGCTCAGAATAAGCATTATTTGCTCATTTTATGTATATTTTCTATGTATAACTAAATGTTTTATATAAATAAGCTCTGATTATATTTTAGACAATATAAATAGTTTAAATATAGATTAATGTGATGAAATGATATAGAATAAGTGCAGAATAACTTGAAATCTCAATTACTGCACAAAATAAGCACTATTTGCACAATATATGCATAATTTCTATGTATAAGGAAATATATTACAATAATTAAAATCTAAATTAGATTCTACAGTATAAAGAGTTTAAATATAGACTAACATGATGAAATAACTTAGAATGAGTTCAGAATTGCTAGAAATGCTCAATTACTGCACAGAATAAGCACTATTTTCTCAATATATGCATTTTTTCTATGTAAAATCAAATATATTACAATATGTAAGATCTGAATTAGGCTCTAGACAATATAAATAGTTGAAATATAGATTATTGTGATCAAATGACTTGTAATGAATGCCGAATCATTTCAAATGCTGAAATAGTGCTTAAAATAAGCATTATTTTGTACAATATACGCATAATTTCTATGTATAATTCAATATTTTTTATTAAGTAAGATCTGAATTATATTGTTGACCATATAAAGATCTTAAAAATAGATTATTGTGATCAAACAACTTAGAATGTGACCACTATCTCAGCAAATGCTCTAATATTGATCAGAATAAGTTTTATTTGCACATTATGTGCATATTTTCTATGTATAATCAAATATTTTATAATTAGTGAGTTCTGAATTATATTTTAGACAATATAAAGAGTTTAAATATAGATTATTATGATCAAATAACTTAGAATGAGGCCACAATCTCTTGAAATGCTCAAATATTGCTCAGAATAAGCTGTATTTGCAAATTTTATGCATATGTTCTCAGTATAATTAAATATTTTATAATAAATATGCTCTGAATTATATTCTAGACAATATATAGAGTTTCAAAGTAGATTAATGTGATCAAAAGACTTAGAATGTGAGCAGAATCGCTTGAAATGCTCAAATATTGCACAGAATAAGCATTATTTGCACAATATATGACAATTTTCTATGTATATTAAAATATATTTTAAAAATTATGATCAGAATCATATTCTAGACTATAAAAAGAGTTTAAATATAGATTATTGTGGTGAAATGATTTAAAATAATTGCAGAATCCATTTAAATTTTCAAATATTGCTCAAAATAATCTTTATTTTCACATTTTATGTATATTTTTTATATGTACAACTAAATATTTTATAATAAATAATATCTGAATTATATTCTAGACAATATAAAGAGTTTAAATATAGATTAGTGTGATCGAATGACTTAGACTGAGTGCAGAATTGCATGAAAATGCTCCAATTGTTTGAACAATACGTGCTTATTTTGTACGTATAGTCAAATATTTTATAATAAGTAAGATATGAATCATATTGTAGACAACATAAAAAGCTTAAATATGAATTATTGTAATCAGATGAATTAGAATGAGTGTAGAATCGCTTAAAAAGCACAAATATTGCTCAGAATAAGTATTATTTGCAAATTTTATGCAATATTTTCTCTGTAAAATTTAATATTTTATAATAAATATGCTCTGACTTATGTTCTATACAACATATAGAGTTTAAATATAGATTAATGTCATCAAATGACTTAGAATGAGAGCAGACTCGCTTGAAATGACCAAATATTGCACAGGATAAGCATAATTTGCACAATATATGAGAACTCTGTGTTTATATTCAAATTTATTTTAAACAGGAGGATCAAAATCATATTCTAGACAATATAAATAGTTTAAATATAGATTAATGCGATGAAATGTCATAGAATGTGTTCAGAATAGCTTGAAATGCTCAATTACTGCACATAATAAGCACTATTTGCACAATATATGCATAATTTCTATGTATAATCAAATGCATTGCAAAACTAAGATATGCATCATATTCTAAACAACATAAAAAGCTTAAATATAAATTATTGTAATCAAATGACTTAGAATGAGTGGAGACTCGCTTAAAATTCTCAAATATTGCTCAGAATATGCTTTATTTGCTAATTTTATGCATATTTTCTGTGTATGATTAAATATTTTACAATAAATATGCTCTGAATTATATTTTAGACAATAAAGTGTTTAAATATAGATTATTGTGATCAGATGACTCAGAATGAGTGAAGAATCGCCTAAAATGCTCAAATATTGCTCAGAATATGCTTTATTTGCAAATTTATGCATATTTACAATGTATACTTAAATATTTTATAATAAATAAGCTCTGACTTATATTCTATACAACATATAGAGTTTAAATATAGATTAATGTGATTAATTCACTTAGAACACGAGCAGAGTTGAATGAAATTCTCAAATATTGTACATATAAGCATTATTTGCACAATATATGACAATTTTCTAAGTATATTCAAATTTATTTTAATTTTTAGAATAAGAATCATATTCTAGACAATATAAATAGATTAAATATAGATTATTATGGTGAAATGACTTAGAATAATTCCAGAATCGCTTAAAAAGCTCAAATATTGCTCCGAATAAGCTTTATTTGCTCATTTATGTATATTTCCTATGTATAACTTAATATTTAATTACAAATAAGTTCTGAGTAATATTTTAGACAATATAAATAGTTTAAATATAGATTAATGTGATGATATGACATTGAATGTGTTCAGTATAGCTCGAAATGCTCAATTACTGCACAGAATAAGCACTATTTGCACAACATATGCCTAAAACCTATGTATAATCAAATGTATTACAATAATTAAGATCTGAATTATATTCTAGACAGTATAAATAGTTTAAATATAGACTAATCTGATGAAATGACTTAGAATGAGTTCAGAATTGCTTGAAATGTTCAATTACTGCACAATATAAGCACTATTTGCACAATATATGAATATTTTCTATGTACAATCAAATATATTACAATATGTAAGATCGTAATTACATTCTAGACAATATAAAGAGTTGAAAATATAGATTATTGTGATCAAATGACTTAGACTGAGTGCAGAATTGCATGAAATTCTCAAATAATGCACAGAATAACAATTGTTTCCACAATATGTGGTTATTTTCTACCTATAGTCAAATATTTTATAGTAAGTAAGATATGCATCATATTCTAAACAACATTAAAAGCTTAAATATAAATTATTGTAATCAAATGACTTAGAACGAGTGCAGAATCGCTAAAAATTCTCAAATATAGCTCAGAATATGATTTATTTGCTCATTTGATGCATATTTTACCTGTATAATTAAATATTTTATAATAAATATGCTCTGAATTATATTTTAGACAATATAAAGTGTATAAATATAGATTATTGTGATCAGATGAATCAGAATGAGTGTTGAATCGCTAAAAATGCTCAAATCATGCTCAGAATAAGCATTATTTGCAAATTTTATGCATATTTTCTCTGTATAATTAAATATTTTATAATAAATAAGCTCTGACTTATATTCTATACAACATATAGAGTTTAAATATAGATTAATGGGATCAGATGACTTAGAATGAGAGCAGAGTTGCATGAAATTCTCAAATATTGCACATGGTAAGCATTATTTGCACAATATATGACCATTTCCTCCGTATATTCAAATATATTTTAATAAGTAGGATCAGAATCGTATTCTAGAAAATATAAATAGTTTAAATATCGATTATTGTGTTGAAATGACTTAGAATAATTACAGAATCACTTAAAATGCTCAAATATAGCTCCGAATAAGCTTTATTTGCTTCTTTTATGTATATTTTGTATGTATAACTTAATATTATATAATAAATAATAAGTTCTGAGTTATATTTTAGACAATGTAAATAGTTTAAATATAGATTAATGTGATGATATGGCATTTAATGTGTTTAGAATAGCTCGAAATGCTCAATTACTGCAATGAATATGCACTATTTGCACAACATATGCCTAATTTCTTATATAATCAAATATATTACAATAATTAAGATCTGAATTATATTCTGGACAGCAAAAAGAGTTTAAATATAGACTAATGTGATGAAATGACTTAGAATGAGTTCAGAATTGCTTGAAAAATTCAATTACTGCACAATATAAGCAATATTTGCACAATATATGCATTCTTTCTATGTACAACCAAATACATCACAATATGTAAGATCATAATTACATTCTAGACAATATAAAGAGTTGAAATACAGATTATTGTGATCAAATGACTCAGACTGAGTGCAAAATTGCATGAAATTCTCAAATAATGCACAGAACAACAGTTAAATTGTTTCCACAATATGTGCTTATTTTCTACCTATAGTCAAATATTTTATAATAAGTAAGATATCATCATATTCTAAACAACATAAAAAGCTTAAATATAAATTATTGTAATCAAATAACTAAGAACGAGTGCAGAATCGCTAAAAATTCACAAATATAACTCAGAATATGCTTTATTTGCTCATTTGATGCATATTTTCCCTGTATAACTAAATATTTTGTAATAAATTTGCTTTGAATTATATTTTAGACAATATAAAGTGTATAAATAATTAAATATATATTATTGTGATCGGATGACTCAGAATGAGTGTAGAATCGCTTAAAATGCCATAATATTGCTCAGAATAAGCTTTATTTGCAAAATTTATGCATATTTTTCTGTATAATTAAATATTTTATAATAAATAAGCTCTGACTTATATTCTATACAACATATAGAGTTTAAATATAGATTATTGTGATCAGATGACTTAGAATGAGAGCAGAGTTGCATGAAATTCTCAAATATTGCACATGATAAGCATTATTTGCACAATATATGACAATTTACTCCGTATAATCAAATATATTTTAATAAGTAGGATCAGAATCGTATTCTAGAAAATATAAAGTGTTTAAATATCGATTATTGTGTTGAAATGACTTAGAATAATTTCAGAATTGCTTAAAATGCTCAAATATTGCTCAGAATAAGCTTTATTAGCTCATTTTATGTATATTTTCTGTGTATAACTTAATATTATATACAAAAAAAGTTCTGAGTTATATTTCAGACAATATAAATAGTTTAAATATAGATTAATGTGATGATACGGCATTGAATGTGTTCGGAATAGCTCGAAATGCTCAATTACTGCACAGAATAAGCAATATTTGCACAACATATGCATAATTTCTATGTATAATAATATATATTACAATAATAAAGATCTGAATTACATTCTAGACAGTGTAAAGAGTTTAAATATTGGTTAATGTGATGAAATGACTTAGAATAAGTTTAGAATTGCTTGAAATGCTCAATTACTGCACAATATGAGCAATATTTGCACAATATGTGCATATTTTCTATGTACAACCAAATATATTACAATATGTAAGATCATAATTACATTCTAGACAATATAAAGAGTTGAAATATAGATTATTGTGATCAATTGACTTAGACCGAGTGCAGAATTGCATGAAATTCTGAAATAATGCACAGAATAACAGTTGAATTGTTTCCACAATATGTGCTTATTTTCTACATATAGTCAAATAGTTTATAATAAGTAAGATATCATCATATTCTAAACAACATAAAAAGCTTAAATATAAATTATTGTAATCAAATAACTGAGAACGAGTGCAGAATCGCTAAAAATTTTCATATAGCTCAGAATATGCTTTATTTGCTCATTTGAAGCATATTTTCCGTGTATAATTAAATATTTTGTAATAAATATGCTCTGAATTATATTTAGACAATATAAAGCGTATAAATATAGATTATTGTGATCAGATGACTCAGAATGAGTGTAGAATCGCTTAAAATGCTCAAATATTGCTCAGAATAAGCTTTATTTGCAAATTTTATGCATATTTTCTCTGTATAATTAAATATTTTGTAAACAACAAGCTCTGACTTATATTCTATACAAAATATAGAGTTCAATATACATTAATGTGATCAAATGACTTAGAATGAGAGCAGAGTTGCATGAAATTCTCCAATATTGCACATGATAAGCATTATTTGCACAATATATGACAATTTCCTCCGTATATTCAAATATATTTTAATAAGTAGGATCAGAATCTTATTCTAGAAAATATAAAGTGTTTAATTATCGATTATTGTGTTGAAATGACTTAGAATAATTGCAGAATCACTTAAAATGCTCAAATATTGCTCAGAATAAGCTTTATTTGCTCATTTTATGTATATTTTCTATGTATAACTTAATATTATATAATAAATATGTTCTGAGTTATTTTTAAGACAACATAAATAGTTTAAATATATCTAATGTGATAATATGGCATTGAATATGTTCGGCATAGCTCGAAATGCTCAATTACTGCACAGAATAAGCACTATTTGCACAACATATGCATAATTTGTAAGTATAATCAAATATATTACAATATGTAAGATCGTAATTACATTCTAGACAATATAAAGAGTTGAAATATAGATTACTGTGATAAAATGACTTAGACTGACTGCAAAATTGCATGAAATGCTCCAATAATGAACAGAATAACAATTGTTTCCACAATATGTGCTTATTTTCTACCTATAGTGAAATATTTAATAATAAGTAAGATATGCATCATATTCTAGACAACATAAAAAGCTTAAATATAAATTATTGTAATCAAATGACTTAGAACGAGTGCAGAATCGCTAAAAATTCTCAAATATAGCTCAGAATTGGCTTTATTTGCTCATTTGATGCATATGTTCCCTGTATAATTAAATATTTTATAATAAATATGCTCTGAATTATATTTTAGACAATTTAAAGTGTATACATATAGATTATTGTGATCAGATGACTCAGAATGAGTGTAGAATCGCTTAAAATGCTCAAATATTGCTCAGAATAAGTATTATTTGCAAATTTTATGCAATATTTTCTCTGTAAAATTTAATATTTTATAATAAATATGCTCTGACTTATATTCTATACAACATATAGAGTTTAAATATAGATTAATGTCATCAAATGACTTAGAATGAGAGCAGACTCGCTTGAAATGCCCAAATATTGCACAGGATAAGCATAATTTGCACAATATATGAGAACTCTGTGTTTATATTCAAATTTATTTGAAACAGTAGGATCAAAATCATATTCTAGACAATATAAATAATTTAAATATAGATTAATGTGATGAAATGTCATAGAATGTGTTCTGAATAGCTTGAAATGCTCAATTGCTGCACATAGTAAGCACTATTTGCTCAATATATGCATATTTTCTATGTATAATCAAATGTATCACAAAACTAAGATATGCATCATATTCTAAACAACATAAAAAGCTTAAATATAAATTATTGTAATCAAATGACTTAGAATGAGTGGAGACTCGCTTAAAATTCTCAAATATTGCTCAGAATATGCTTTATTTGCTCATTTTATGCATATTTTCTGTGTATGATTAAATATTTTACAATAAATATGCTCTGAATTATATTTTAGACAATATAAAGTGTTTAAATAAAGATTATTGTGATCAGATGACTCAGAATGAGTGTAGAAACGCTTAAAATGCTCAAATATTGCTCATAATATGCTTTATTTGCAAATTTAAGCATATTTACAATGTATAATTAAATATTTTATAATAAATAAGCCCTGACTTATATTCTATACAACATATAGAGTTTAAATATAGATTAATGTGATTGAATCACTTAGAACACGAGCAGAGTTGAATGGAATTCACAAATATTGCACATGATAAGCATTATTTGCACAATATATGACAATTTTCTATGTATATTCAAATTTATTTTAATTTGTAGGATAAGAATCATATTATAGAGAGTATAAATAGTTTAAATATATATTATTGTTGTGAAATGACTTAGAATAATTGCAGAATCGCTTAAAAAGCTCAAATGTTGCTCCGAATAAGCTTTATTTGCTCATTTATGTATATTTCCTATGTATAACTTAATGTTGAATAACAAATAAGTTCTGAGTAATATTTTAGACAATATAAATAGTTTAAATATAGATTAATGTGATGATATAGCATTGAATGTGTTCAGAATAGCTCGAAATGCTCAATTACTGCACAGAATAAGCACTATTTGCACAACATATGCCTAATGCCTATGTATAATCAAATGTATTACAATAATTAAGATCTGAATTATATTCTAGACAGTATAAATAGTTGAAATATAGACTAATGTGATGAAATGACTTAGAATGAGTTCAGAATTGCTTGAAATGTTCAATTACTGCACATTATAAGCACTATTTGCACAATATATGCATATTTTCTAGGTACAATCAAATATATTACAATATGTAATATCATAATTACATTCTAGACAATATAAAGTGTTGAAATATAGATTACTGTGATCAAATGACTTAGACTGAGCGCAGAATTGCATGAAATAATCAAATAATGCACAGAATAACAATTGTTTCCACAATATGTGCTTATTTTCTACCAATAGTAATAGTAAAATATTTTATAATAAGTAAGATATGCATCATATTCTAAACAACATAAAAAACTTAAATATAAATTATTGTAATCAAATGACTTAGAACGAGTGCAGAACACTTAAAATTCTCAAATATAGCCCAGAATATTCTTTATTTGCTCATTTGATGCGTATTTTCCCTGTATAATTAAATATTTTATAATAAATATGCTCTGAATTATATTTTAGACAATATAAAGTGTATAAATATAGATTATTGTGATCAGATGACTCAGAATGAGTGTAGAATCGCTTAAAATGCTAAAATATTGCTCAGAATAAGCTTTATTTGTAATTTTTATGCATATTTTCTCTGTATAATTAAATATTTTGTAAACAATAAGCTCTGGCTTATATTCTATACAAAATATAGAGTTTAAATATAGATTAATGTGATCAAATGACTTAGAATGAGAGCCGAGTTGCATGAAATTCTCAAATATTGCACATGATAAGCATTATTTGCACAATATATGACAATTTCCTCCGTATATTCAAATATATTTTAATAAGTAGGATCAGAATCGTATTCTAGAAAATATAAAGTGTTTAATTATCGATTATTGTGTTGAAATGACTTAGAATAATTGCAGAATCACTTAAAATGCTCAAATATTGCTCAGAATAATCTTTATTTGCTCATTTTATGTATATTTTCAATGTATAACTTAATATTATATAATAAATATGTTCTGAGTTAGATTTTAGACAGTATAAATAGTTTAAATATATCTAATGTGATGATATGGCATTGAATGTGTTCGGAATAGCTCGAAATGCTCAATTACTGCACAGAATAAGCACTATTTGCACAACATATGCATAGTTTCTATGTATAATCGAATATATTACAATAATTAAGAGCTTAATTACATTCTAGACATTATAAAGAGTTTAAATATAGACTAATGTGATGAAATGACTTAGATTGAGTTCAGAATTGCTTGAAATGTTCAATTACTGCACAATATACACTATTTGCACGATATATGCATATTTTCTATGTACAAAAAATATATTACAATATGTAAGATCATAATTACATTTTAGACAGTATAAAGAGTTGAAATATAGATTACTGTGATCAAATGACTTAGACTGTATGCAGAATTGCATGAAATGCTCAAATAATGCACAGAATAACAATTGTTTCCACAATATGTGCTTATTTTCTACCTATAGTCAAATATTTTATAATAAGTAAGTTATGCATCATATTTTAAACAACATAAAAAGCTTAAATACAAATTATAGTAATCAAATGACTCAGAAAGAATGCAGAATCGCTTCAAATTCTCAAATATAGTTCAGAATATGCTTTATTTGCTCCTTTGATGCATATTTTCGATGTATAATTAAATATTTTATAATAAGTGTGCTCTGAATTATATTTTGGACAATATAAAGTGTATAGAAATATAGATTATTGTGATCAGATGACTCAGAATGAGTGTAGAATCGCTTAAAATGCTCAAATATTGTTCAGAATAAGCATTATTTGCAAATTTTATGCATATTTTCTCTGCATAATTAAATATTTTATAATAACTAAGTTATGACTTATATTCTATACAACATATAGAGTTTAATGATCGATTATTGTGTTGAAATGACTTAGAATAATTGCAGAATCACTTAAAATGCTCAAATATTGCTCAGAATAAGCTTTATTTGCTCATTTTATGTGTATTTTCTATGTATAACTTAATATTATGCAATAAATATGTTCTGAGTTATATTTTAGATAATATAAATAGTTTAAATATAGATTAATGTGATGATATGGCTTTGAATGTGTTCGGAATAGCTCACAGGATAAGCACTATTTGCACAACATATGCATAATTTCTATGTATAATCAAATATAATACAATAATTAAGATCTGAATTACATTCTAGACAGTATAAAGAGTTTAAATATAGACTAATGTGATGAAATGACTTAGATTGAGTTCAGAATTGCTTGAAATGTTTAATTACTGCACAATATAAGCACTATTTGCACAATATATGCATATTTTCTATGTACAATCAAATATATTACAATATGTGAGATCATAATTACATTCTAGACAATATAAAGAGTTGAAATATAGATTACTGTGATCAAATGCCTTAGACTGACTGCAGAATTGCATGAAATGCTCAAATAATACACAGAATAACAATTGTTTCCATAATATGTGCTTATTTTCTACCTATAGTCAAATATTTTCTACCTATAACGAGTGCAGAATCGCATCATATTCTAAACAACATAAAATGCTTAAATATAAATTATTGTATTCAAATGACCTCAGAACGAGTGCAGAATCGCTTCAAATTCTCAAATATAGTTCAGAATATGCTTTATTTGCTCATTTGATGGATATTTTCCATGTATAATTAAATATTTCATAATAAATATGCTCTGAATTATATTTTAGACAATATAAAGTGTATAAATATAGATTATTGTGATCAGATGACTCAGAATGATTGTAGAATCGCCTAAAATGCTCAAATATTGCTCAGAATAAGCTTTATTTGCAAATTTTATGCATATTTTCTCTGTATAATTAAATATTTTGTAAACAATAAGCTCTGACTTATATTCTATACAAAATATAGAGTTTAAATATAGAGTAATGTGATCAAATGACTTAGGGGTGTGTTTGGATAGTTGGTGGATAAGAATAGTAATAAGGAATAAGGGGCCGGATTTAGAATCTCGTGCCAATCCTTATTCCTAATTCCAATTCCAACATTTTGTTAGAATTAGAATTGGGCCGGGAATAGGCCTCTATTCTTTATTCCCATGGTGTTTGGTTTGGCTTCGGAATAAGGAATAAGGAGCTTATTCCTTATTCCCACCCAATCACACCCCATCCAAACATACCCTAGAATAAGAGCCGAGTTGCATGAAATTCTCAAATATTGCACATGATAAGCATTATTTGTACAATATATGACAATTTCCTCCGTATATTCAAATATATTTTAATAAGTAGGATCAGAATCGTATTCTAGAAAATATAAAGTGTTCAATTATCGATTATTGTGTTGAAATGACTTAGAATAATTGCAGAATCACTTAAAATGCTCAAATATTGCTCAGAATAAGCTTTATTTGCTCATTTTATGTATATTTTCTATGTATAACTTAATATTATAAAATAAATATGTTCTGAGTTATATTTTAGACAATATAAATAGTTTAAATATAGATTAATGCGATGATATGGCATTGAATGTGTTCGGAATAGCTCGAAATGCTTAATTACTGCACAGAATAAGCACTATTTGCACAACATATGCATAATTTCTATGTATAATCAAATATATTACAATAATTAAGATCTGAATTACATTCTATACAGTCTAAAGAGTTTAAATATAGACTAATGTGATGAAATGACTTAGATTGAGTTCAGAATTGCTTGAAATGTTCAATTACTGCACAATATAAGCACTATTTGCACAATATATGCATATTTTCTTTATACAATCAAATATATTACAATATGTGAGATCAAAATTATATTCTAGGCAATATAAAGAGTTTTTTTTTTTTTTTAGACAAACTGGACAGTGACTGTCAAGTGTTACAGGGAAAAAAACAAAAAGAGAAAAAAACAAAGGTAAAGAAAACCAAAACAGGCAAAAAGAGTATAAGAATATAAGGTTAATTAACAAAATTTCATAAATAACGTTGCTTCCTGAACAATCCAATCTTGTAGTGCCTGGCAATTCCTCCTCTTGTTTCTAAAAATTCTGGAGTTTCGTTCTTTCCAGATCGTCCAAAGAGCTGAGCAAATGACCGCCTTCTTGTACGCAGATAAACCTGAATGGCTTGAATGTAGAGCCTCACACAGGGCATGCACATTACCAGTAACTCCTGATTGTATTTGTAACCTTGTCCAAACATCCTTTGCCAGTACACAATCGCAAAACAAATGTTGTGCATCCTCTAGGCAATTCTGTGAGCACATGAAACAGTGAGGAACCACCTGAATGCCTCGTCTTAAAAGCTGGTCCTGGGTTAGAGTTCGGCCAAGGGAAAGGTAGTACAAGAAATGCTTCAGTGTAGGCGGTATTTTGAGTTTCCAAATATTTTTAAATTTGAATGAAGTTTTTCCCGCCCTGACCAAGCTTTTGTAAGTTGATGCTACAGAGAAAACTCCATCCGAGCTCCAATTCCACCATATCTCATCCTTGCCATGCGTGAGAGTCAATTGTCTGGCTTGAAACAGTAGTGTGCTGGTATCTTCAGTAAATGGTGCCTGGAAAAACTTGTATGGCTCCGTGACTGCATCTTTCACCGTCATGTGAATGTTCTTTCTATTCAATGATGGGTGCTTATGCTGGATCCGACCAAAAAAAGAAAGTTGTGTATTCCCCCATCGTTCAAACCAGAAGGATGTTTCTGCTCCATCTCTAATTTCATGATTAGCTGCGATTTGGAAGTAGAATCTTAAGGAAAGCAGATCCTTCCAAAAGAATGAACCAGCTTGACTCCAGAATAAAGGTGCAATGGAGTTGTCTCGCTTTCCATAGAGTTGTTTAGCTATAGTCGTCCACTGAGAATCAGGATTTGTGTATAATCTCCATAGCCATCTGAGCAAGAGTGCTATATTTTGCAATCTGAGATCAATAAGACCCAATCCCCCCACTGATTTTGGCAGGCAGAGACGATTCCAAGCTAAAAGGTGCATTCCTTTTCCCCCATTTGAGCTGTTTTTCCAAATAAAATCTCTCCTAATGCGACCAATTTCCTTAATCACCCAAATGACTTAGACTGAGTGCAGAATTGCATGAAATGCTCAAATAATACACAGAATAACAATTGTTTCCATAATATGTGCTTATTTTCTACCTATAGTCAAATATTTAATAATAAGTAAGATATGCATCATATTCTAAACAACATAAAAAGCTTAAACATAAAAAGCTTAAATATAAATTATAGTAATCAAATGACTCAGAAAGAGTGCAGAATCGCTTAAAATTCTTAAATATAGTTCAGAATATGCTTTATTTGCTCATTTGATGCATATTTTCCATGTATAATTAAATATTTTATAATAAGTGTGCTCTGAATTATATTTTAGACAATATAAAGTGTATAAATATAGATTATTGTGATCAGATGACTCTGAATGTATGTAGAATCGCTAAAAATGCTCAAATATTGTTCAGAATAAGCATTATTTGCAAATTTTATGCATATTTTCTCTGCATAATTAAATATTTTATAACAATTAAGTTCTGACTTATATTCTATACAACATATAGAGTTTAAATATAGATTAATGCGATGAAATGACTTAGAATAACTGCAGAATCGCTTAAAATGCTCAAATATTGCTCAGAATAAGCTCTATTTGCCTATTTTATGTATATTTTCTATGTATAACTTAATATTATATAATAAATATGTTCTGAGTTATATTTTAGACAATATAAAGAGTTTAAATATAGATTAATGTGATGATATGACATTGAATGTGTTCAGAATAGCTATAAATGCTCAATTACTGCAAAGAATAAGCACTATTTGCACAACATAGGCATAATTTCTATGTATAATCAAATATATGACAATAATTAAGATTTGAATTACATTCTAGACAATATAAAGTGTTTAAATATAGACTAATGTGATGAAATGACTTAGAATGAGTTCAGAATTGCTTGAAATGTTCAATTACTGCAAAATATATGCATATTTTCTATGTACAATCAAATATATTCCAATATGTAAGATCGTAATTACATTCTAGACAATATAAAGAGTTGAAAATATAGATTATTGTGATCAAATGACTTAGACTGAGTGCAGAATTGCTTGAAATTCTCAAATAATGCACAGAATAACAATTGTTTCCACAATATGTGGTTATTTTCTACCTATAGTCAAATATTTTATAGTAAGTAAGATATGCATCATATTCTAAACAACATAAAAAGCTTAAATATAAATTATTGTAATCAAATGACTTAGAACGAGTGCAGAATCGCTAAAAATTCTCAAATATAGTTCAGAATATGCTTTATTTGCTCATTTGATGCATATTTTCCCTGTATAATTAAATATTTTATAATAAATATGCTCTGAATTATATTATAGACAATATTAAGTGTATAAATATAGATTATTGTGTTCAGATGACTCAGAATGAGTGCAGAATCGCTTAAAATGCTCAAATATTGCTCAGAATAAGCTTTATTTGCAAAATTTTTGCATATTTTCTCTGTATAATTAAATATTTTATAATAAATAAGCTCTGACTTATATTCTATACAACATATAGAGTTTAAATATAGATTAATGTGATCAAATGACTTAGAATGAGAGCAGAGTTGCATGAAATTCTCAAATATTGCACATGATAAGCATTATTTGCACAATATATGACAATTTCCTCCGTATATTCAAATATATTTTAATAAGTAGGATCAGAATCGTATTCTAGAAAATATAAAGTGTTTAATTATCGATTATTGTGTTGAAATGCCCCAATTATTTGAACAATATGTGCTTATTTGCTACGTATTGTCAAATATTTTTTTATAATAAGTAAGATATGAATCATATTCTAGACAACATAAAAGCTTAAATATAAATTATTGTAATCAATTGACTTAGAATGAGTGCAGAATCGCTTAAAATTCTAAAAAATTGCTCATAATATGCTGTATTTGATCATTTTATGCATATTTTCTATGTATAATTAAATATTTTGTAAGAAATATGCTCTGACTTATGTTCTATACAATATATAGAGTTTAAATATAAATTAATATGATCAAATGACTTAGAATGAGAGTAGAATTGCATGAAATTCTCAAATAGCACATGATAAGCATTATTTGCACAATATTTAACAATTTTCTACGTATACTCAAATTTATTTTTAATAAGTAGGATCAGAATCATATTCTAGACAATATAAAGAGTTTAAATATAGATTATTGTGGTGAAATGACTTAGAATAATTGCAGAATCACTTAAAATGCTCAAATATTGCTCATAATAAGCTTTATTTGCTCATTTTATGTATATTTTCTATGTATAACTTAATATTTTATAATAAATAAGCTCTAAATTATATTTTAGATAATATAAATTGTTTAAATATAGATTCATGTGATGAAATGACATAGAATGTGTCAGAATAGCTTGAAATGCTCAATTACTGCACAGAATAAGCACTCTTTGCACAATATATGCATAATTTCTATGTATAATCAAATATATTACAATAATTAAGATCTGAATTAGATTCTAGACAATATAAAGAGTTTAAGCATAGACTAATGTGATTAAATGACTTAGAATGAGTTCATAATTGCTTGAAATGCTCAATAACTGCACAGCATAAGCACAATTAGAACAATATATGCATTTTTTCTATGTAAAATCAAATATATTACATCATGTAAGATCAGGATTACATTCTAGACAATATAAAGAGTTGAAATGTAGATTATTGTGATCAAATACTCTACCTTTGAAATAAGAACTATTTGATTTTTTTTTTTTTTTTTTTTTTTGGAAACAAGTAGAGCTAAAAAGTACTCTACCTTTTTCATTAATGAAAGCTAAATAAAATAGTCTTCCGACAAATACATTTTTTTTTTTTTGGAAACATGTATAGATTTTTAATACTCTACGTTTTGCATTAATGAAAGCATATTTATTTCATACAAACCATAGTCTTAGTACAATATAAAAGAAATAAAAAAAAGTAACTCTATCCTGACTTGCGCTGGTACCGACATAAGGTACCAGCACTCCGTTATTATCTTTCTTACATTTTTAAGCATGAAACAACCAACTTTTCATAAAATTGCATAAAGCAAATGCAACACAAATTTTTTTGAAACGACATGGAAATAAATTAGTAAATAAGTAGCATATTTATTTCATACCCCTCCTTATTCTTCATAATCTAAGAGAACTCTCCAGATTGGCTATCTTTCATGCATATTCTAGTTGGAGAGGAAGTTCATTCACATTCGGAATCAATCTAAAAACTTGCTCCTTCAGCGTGAAATTCTACAAAAGTGAACAATAAAGATGTAAACATTTGTTAAAATATATCTTATTTCGATTATTCCACAAAATTTAAAATATTGCTCCACAACAAATATGAAATGCACCTAAAATAGATTTATCTAAAGAATAGTCACCGAATTTGGGATCAATTTGGATCACCGAATTCAATTATACATAACTGCCAGTTTTGCAATTCTGTGATGAAAATATAGAGACAACGCCATTTAGACAATTATTGCACTACATAAGATTAAGATGTCTCTAATGTTTTGATCTGTAGGTAAAAACAAGAATTCAATAGACCAACTCTCTTATTCAATATATAAGGACTAATTGATGTATTAAATTATTTTTGTTTTTTGTAAACAAACAAAATAAATTTTTATTTGCTTCGTAAATTAACTTCCCAATATTCTCCAAAACGAACTACTAAATGCTATTGTATGCAGAACAGAACAGGATTAGAAACTACTAAATGCTATTGTATGCAGAACAGGATTAGAATTTAATACTTTTCTGGATAGAACAACTGATGTCGAGCGATCACAAACTCGAAAGCAATTGATCAAGGCGTGGCACGGGAATGCAAACAAGCGGCTTAGCCCGGGTCAATGTTAAGCCAGGACCCTCGGCCATGTCAACCAACCCTCCACCACTCAACTTCCAATCAAAACACTGTACCATCACTGCGAGCGTGCTTTGTACCACTAGCATTGCGAGTGTTGAACCAGGACATATTCTTCGTCCCGTCCCAAAAGGCATCAACTGGTAATGCTGCCCCCTGACATCTATCTCACGCACTTTGTCTTCGTTGATAAATCTCTCTGGATTGAAATCTAATGGATTTGTCCAGGATGCTGGATCCCTGCCGAGGGCCCACACATTGCAGAATACAGTCATGCCAACTGGCACAGTGTAACCATCCACCGTGCAAGTCTGTGTGCACTGGCGGCCGACCAGTGGTGCTGTAGGATGGAGCCGAAGGGTTTCTTTGAAGACTGCTTGTAGATAAGGGAGTCGAGGAATGTCAGTTTCATCCACTAGCCTGTCTTTGCCTACAACTGTGTCTATTTCTGCTACGAGCTTTTTCAGTACGTCCGGATGATTTATCAACTCTGATAAGGCCCATCCAATTGTGAGACCCGTTGTGCTTGTACCGCCTGCCAAGATACCCTTAAAGAGTTCAAAATATATTAATAAATTAATTAGAGAAATTACTTTGGTTCATTGCGGTCAGACAACTGGAATATTATGATGTAGAACTTCCACAGATTTACTATAATATCACAAACTGAGCGGTTGACAAAGAAATACTAAATAAACTATTACTTATATTCAGGAAGGTAAGTGCTTTCTGCCACAAAATAATTAATTCTGCAGTATAACTATATAATTGTTTTTAATTTTATATATGGTGATGCACCTTCTTAAAAATAGCTAACCCAACAATTTTTAAAAATCTTTACTGGAATGCCTTTAAAGTTTTTATTTGTTCTTTTTTTCTCCTTTCATTAGAAGGGGCTTTTTAATATTTTATATTTAACATAAGACATTTAGTTTGTTGGTTGGCTCTCGCCAACTAACCTTCCAAAAAAAAAAAAAATAAAAAATACATAAGACATTTAGGGTGTCTTTGGATCGTTTGAGAATAAAATTAGGATTAGTTATTCGGAGTAAAAAAATATTATTCCTAAATGATTAAGAATAAGTTTTTTGGAGATCTAAAATGTTGTATTTAAGTAGTCCAACATCCGTAATAAATATTTATTTCTAGTGTATTAAGTCCGGATTAAAATGATGATCCAAACATCCTAAGAATACAAATTAATGAGGACTAATAAGTTAATTAATGAGGACTAAGAAGTTATTTTGATTACTTTTAAGTCCGGATTAAAAAGATTATTCAAACATCCTAAGAATAAAAATTTATTTCGGATGTTGGATCACTTAAAAACTAACAATTTAGATCACCAAAAAGTTTATTCTTGATTTTTTTTCAGAATAACTGATCCTTATTTTATTCTTAAACAATCCCCTTAGAAATTAAAGCAGTGCTATAAAGCTTTGACTTCAGATACTTATGGTGCAGACTTATTTAATGTAGTTAATTAGTCCCAGTGTCCCACAGTGAAATCAAACCTAAATGATTTTCTGCATCTAAAGTCACTTCAACTCAGAAGATTATACGTAAACAGTTGGTTTTAAACTTACCAGAAGTAAAGCCTTGATGCTATCTCTAGTAAGCCTTATTTCCGCCTTATCATCATCATAAACATCCATTAACAATTCCAATATGTCCTTGCTTCCCTTCATCATTCCCTCTCCACCATCTTCCTCGCCTCTCTTCATTTGCCGAGCTGCTTCCTTCTCTCTCAACACTCTATCCACCATTTGATCAAAACGCCTCCTCACATCCTCGGCTCTGCGTCCGATCCCTTGAAAATCAAATCCTAATTTTCGAAGGACCCATATGAAGTGCCTGAGGTCAAACACACCTACGAGCTCCTCCGCCTCCTCTATCACCATCTTTAGCTCTGCTAGCTCATCATCAGTCTCAGCCCATTGCCTACCAATTGACATGCGCGAGATTATATTACTTGCTAGTCTGACGAGTTCAGTCCCCAACTCCACCTCCTCAACTCTCTTGGATTTTTCAAACAAGGTTTTGAGAAATCTCTGTATCTCATCACGCCTAATTTGGCGGAGGAGTTCTAGTGTTTGGCCTCCAAAGAGCTGAGAAACGCATAGCTTTTTTATGAAGCGCCAGTAAGGGCCGTAACGGACAAAACTATAATCAGAGTCATCATACAAGAGTATTCGCATAGCTGGTGTTCCTGGACGATCAGAAAATAAAGCTTCATGGGTCTTGAGAAAACTTTTAACCAGAGATGGCGAACTGACTACTAGGCATTTGACACATCCAAGGCGGAGATGATAGAGGGACCCAAATCGGAGAGCTAGGCGGTGGAAGGATTGGTGTGGGAGGGGCCCGATGAGGTGGAGGTGGCCTATGATTGGAAGAGCTATAGGGGATGGAATGGTTAGGCTACGATTAGTTTTGGAATTAATGGGGAAGAGAATTTTGAGGAAGATGACTATGGTTATGACTGAGATCAACAATGGAATATGGGAACTGATAAGTCCCAGTATTGACGCGATTATCTCCATTGTGAGAGACAGAGAAAGAGAGAGAGATCTAGTATTCTAGTGAGATGAGACGGATACACACCAGAATTTATGTACCGTTGGAAGTGGGAACTCACTTTGTGGTAGTCTTCGTTGGGGGAAAAAAAAAAATTGTTTGATCTTGCTTGTCCAGGGAACAGAAGTACAGAACACGTTAGAAAGTCAACGGTGGTGAAAGCAATAAATAGTAGGAATTCTTTTCTAGAGTTCTACCTGAGCATCAATTGTCAAAACTCCTTTCTATTATAGTTAAGATTCTTAAGACGATATGGGTCGAAAAAAAATATAAGAGTTAAGATCTTTATAAACTAAAAACAAAGCAATATCACGGTTATGTAATACAAATGGTTCAAATTGCATTATAAAGCAATTAATTTCCATGAATTGCGTAATTAGATTAATGAATGTAAATTAATTAAGCATGCTGGTGCAATATAAATGGTTGCAAATGGTTGACTTCCATTTAAATAAAGGACCAATTAATTAATCAGACATACTATTTTTAGAAAAAAAAAAAGACAAGATGAGTCAAGCACCTTTTTACTAATAAATCTATATGCAAAATCATTCCATTCAGAATTCTTTGCTCTTATCAAAGCGTTTTCATAGGGTCCTCCAGGAATTCCCTCTAGAGTCCGTTGAATGATTTTATGGATTCCTTCATTTTAACAATCTAATGAATCTCCTTGCAACTTATTTCAAAAGAAAATATCACATAAGACTCCTCCAGTCAAATTTCGAACACACGACTTTTAGTGAAAGTGTGCTGCATTTTGTCACTGGAGCAAGAACAATTGGACCGATTAATTAATTGTAATATGGTTTCGTAAAATCGAAAGGATCATGAAATTGTGCGCACATGTGGAATCAAATTATTTGTTATCACGGATCGACAATTTTTTGTCCGAATAGATCATATATAAACGAGTCGGGTGTGACTTGAATTGGCGATTCAACTGTCAAAACTCCTTTCTGTAATAGTTACGATATGGATCCAAAAATATATATATATGAGCTAAGATCTTTAGAAACTAAAAACAAAGCAATATCACAGTTCTGTGATACAAATGGTTCAAATTGCATTACAAAGTAATTTCCACGAATTGCATAATTAGATTAATGAATGTAAATTAATTAAGCATGCTGGTGCAATATTGATTGGAAATGGTTGACTTTGATTTAAATAAAAGACCAATTAAATTAATTGTTATATGGTTTATTTTCATTGAAAGGATCATGAAAAATGTGCGCCCATGTGCAACCAAATTATTTGTTATCAGGGACTCTGACTATTTTTTGTCCGAATAGATCATTTATAATCTAGTCGGATTCGACTAGATGCTATGAATTTGAATTTGTGCCCTTTAAAATATATATGATCTCAGCTATTTGATTTGGATTTACTAAGTGATTGATGTCCGTTTATATACTCTATGATTCTGATGGATAATTATTAGGAGTATCACTATTTCTCTATCTCAAATAAAAAAACTTTGTTTTATTTTTTTGGATAAACTAGATAGTGCCTATCTATCGGTACTAACCACAAAACAACAATAACTAAAAAAAAAAAAAGAAGAACAGAAAGTAGAACATAAGAAGCAACACAAACAACAGTAGTCCTGTGCATCCACACCATCCTGGAGCCTTGTGTAGCTGGATATATATACAGATCTCTAATCAAATGCCAGGTTGAAATTTTTAGCACAATCAGTTCTAAGGTTGATCGGTTCACACGGGTGAAACGGGAAACCTCATTTTTTTGGCGGGAGGCATCCAGAATGTTATAGTATGGAGAGTTTCAGAAAATAGAAGACTGTATATCGACTCTTCGACATTGATTGCGGGCTCCTCGCTTTTTTGCAGAAAAAAAATTCTAATTTTAGTTGAGTTAATTGTCAACCACAGAACTCATTTTATTTTTCGAGAGATCTTTCACATCTTCAATTTACTATCTAGAAAAAGTTCTAAAAAACTATAAAAGTACTGCAATACAAAAAACTAGTAGTTACTGGGACCAAAAAAATGGAGCCGATAATGCATAGGAAGTTGACAACTCGAAAAACAGAATTAATACAGCAAAGGATTTTAACTAAAAGAATTATTTCACATCCCAAGTTGAAAGAGCAGCTTGCGCCACCTTGGAGTCTCTTCATCGAAGATATAGGTGAGCTTAGACACCAGGACTCCACTGCCACCAATCTACAATTGCCAAAAATTACCAGTCAGTAACACATCATTTAGCTGATATTTGGCATTTTTGGCATTGCTCTCATATACATACTTGTTTAGGCTAGCAAAGGACATACTACAAGAGGTCTAAACAGACCCAGTTAACATCAGTTAATTTCACTCACATAGGGTTGGGCCATATAAAAAATAATAGAATAATGATAATCTGATTCATACCCAATCTGACCCGACCCATTGGCACCCATACGATGAATTAAGGGTAAAATAGGTTCAACTGTTCAACAGATACAGGACCGAGTAATATTGCAAACTCAAGGAATGAATGATGCAAGATATCTTTTATTGAGGAATTGTTGCTCAATAGGAGTTCAACTTGAGACCAATAATGAAACTAGGTGGCGCTCCCACCTATTTTTGAAAAAATAAAAAAAACTCTGACCAAGAGGCTAAGTTGATATAATTGAATAAATGCTGCCCGATGATTGACTGATATGGAGGCCCCCCCAACACCCACAACACCCTCTCTTATATAATGAAGAAAACTAATATGTAAAGTTATGTATTCCTTACAGATCGAAGTTGCTGGATGGACTTGTAAAGTGTCTTCTGGGGCACCACAATGTTGATTGCATAATAATCGACTTTTACCTTGCCGTCACGAAGGCAGTAAACTGGACTTACAGTGGGCCCCTGTTGACATTGCCAAAGCAAGCCATATTAAGTAATGGCATTTAATTTCAGTGACATATACTGTTTTCGGAACTTAATGAACAAAACGGATTAGTCTCAGAGTTTTAGTATCATTTTGATCTGTTGAGTACCAAAATAGCTCCTAGTGTTTCAGTCTTCAGACATGAAGCAATTACACATAAAATGCTAAATTTATCTACAATCTCCTTCCATCCTTGTTTATTGAGGTTAAACACCATGGCATAGCCCATTAAAACCAAAACCCTCAAAATCATTTATTAGCATGAGGCGATGAATAAAAATGCTGTTTTCCCATTAAAGAAAGTCACACCTGTAAGCCAGACAAGGATGTTTGACTAAGTACTCTCTCTGCCACTTCTTCTGCACTATTGCCCCTCATGTTTGCTGTTACCTATACCACATAAAAAATTCAATTGAATACTAAAAATGAGTCGAAGAAAGACTACATTGTGGTTATGTCAGGGCAAATTGGGCTATACCACTTAATCTATCTCTCATAGATATTTAACCATCAAATGACAACCATATTCATAATTATCTGTCAAAACATTCATCCTTTTGGTAGCTCACTAAATATGTGATTTACTTTTTCATAATGACATAATTGATTATTCGACCCAAGTCACAATATCACCAAAATGCTGCCAAAAATACCTACTATAGAATTCCTCCACAGCTTTCCTATTTTGACACAATAAGAATTTCAGTGAAGCAGTTAATTTGGTCAGAGGAACAGCATCATAGTTAAAAACCTTGAAGACACAAGAGCTAGAAAATGAGTCTTGACAGGGTTGTTTTTGTTACCACCAGTCAAGCCAAGGATAACTTTTCCATTTCCATTCAAAGACTAATAACATGCTTTGGGGAGGTATTGGACAGCAAAATATTTTATTATTGGTAAATTAATAATTTGGGAGTTTTAATGGGAAAATAGATAGAAGAGATGAGTATAATCCAATTTTGAGTTACAATACAAAGAGAACACTAAAAAAATTTATCAGCCAACCATAATCTCTCCAGTGGCACTGAGGTGGGCCTCCAATCTCTCAAGCATCTCATGTGTAATCTCTAAAACACCCTCGCGGCTGCTCAGTGACCTCTTGCTAGCTACAAACACTGCCTAACAAGTTTTCCTTTTGTCAAAATCCATGCTTGTTTGTTTGTCTAATCAGGCAATTAGTTTCAGTTGATTCTTTTGATTTTAGCTTCGGCATTAAAATTATTTATTTGCTTTGAGAAAATACGAGCCCTAATCAATGGAATTGCATAGATGTCACAAAAATTGGTAAAAGGATGCTAAAAGAAATCATCACAAACAGAATAATTGAAAAAAGTTGAACTTACTTGGCTTTGTAAAACAGTCCCACCTTCAACTTCTTTCAAATTATTTTCGCGCAATGTTGTACCACTACTGACAAGATCTACAATAGCATCAGCTGTGCCCATCTAATACCCCAGAAAACATAAGGAGATAAAAATGGGTCATAAATAGATCAGAGTAAAACATTTAAGGACTCAAATGCAAATGGACTTCATTTAATCCTGGATAGAAAACAATATAAACATGAAACAGAACTACAGATCCTAACTTTGTATCAAATATTTGGAAGGTTCCAAGCTATTCGTTTTTTTTTTTTTTTTACCGTAGGAATGTAATAAAACAAGAGTTTCGTTCTGGCAATCTTAAAATAACTTTTAGTCTATCAATATTATCAAAGAACTCACCGCAGGATACGACTCCAATGCTCCATCAGCTGTGGTGATAGCCACATGCTTTAAACCCTTCTCTTTCAAAAATTTTGGGCCCAACTGTTATATATGAAAAAATGACATATAAAATAAAAGAATATAGTACAAGGAAAAAGGAATATCATCCAAATATAATAGACAAACAAGCATACATATGTAAACCCAGTGACGACCCGTAGTGGTCTTTCTGCTGTCCATTTAGTCATCCTCGATAATTCATCAATGGAATTTATATTTTCAAAAATACCCTCCTTTGGAATCTGATCAAAGTTAACAGATTTGTTATAGTATTAAGCTCTGTAGGTAAAAGAAAAAGGTGAATATCGTAAACAATAGAAAATTTAATAGGAGTTGTGTACCGCAAGAGCTAGGCGACATGCTCCGTATTCAAGTGCATCATGAACAATAACTAAATCCTCATTGTCCTTATAAATGAAAAATAAAAACAGACTGTTACCTGAATATATTGGATAAGCAATATATATAAGGACCAAAAAGTTATCATATGACATGGTTGCATAGTTGGATAACTTGCAAGGAGCGTAATAAACAACAATCATAACTAAGATAACCATCTCATATGACACACCATGTATCGATGAGTAATAGCATAGTACCAACCATGCGAAGCCTGGATGCAGGAGCAGGTCTAACAAGAATCAATGTGCAATTGAGTCTCAACTCAATAATAACCAATCAAAAACACTAATAGAAGGGAAAAAACACAGATAACAAGAACCTTTATTGGTCAATTCAAACCGGTTCACACATTAAGGAAACCAGCATCTGCATAATACATTGATCATTTATATTCTTTGGGGATCTACCTGTCCATACTCGCTGACTGTATCGTAGCCTACGATACCAAGGTCTAGATCACCAGACTGCAACTTGCGAACAATGTCTTTTGGCCTTTGAAACCAAATCTCTAGGTTAGGAAGCTGCATATTAGCAACTATCAGCAATTATTAGTTTCATAACCTACAATATGTAATTTTAGAACCTGAAGCAAAGTTAATGGTACATGCTGTTGTTTTGCATGAACCTAAACACCATCAAGCAAAAAATGAGGAAATAAGAATGCTAAATGCTCTGTGAAGAACTGAACATGACAGTAGTTCAGGGCTTCAGGCAAATAGATCAAATCTCAACGCTGAAAGAAAATGAATTCTGCAGACTGATAACAGCTAAAAGCTAGGAAAGATCAACACTATCCCCTTCTACACTACAATTAAAATTTTTGTGAGTGTAATAGCAACACAAATGAACACATTTACCAGATAACCAATTGACATGCAGAACTTAAAACTAACATCCTTGACTAAAGATCATTTCTAAATCAGACAGCTGCAGAAGTGATTATAAGAAAATGAACTAAACATGAACGGAATAAATTTGAAAGAACTTAAAATATTACCAGTGGAATGTCAGCCGTATACTGTCTTGGGTTCAGCTGCCTGACAGTCAATTGGCAACTCTGAAAAATAGGAAAACTTACTTAGTTAAGCTTCAACACGCTCACACGCTCACACATGCACGTACACGTTGCTAACAACTGAAGATTAAACATACCTTTAAGAGATTCAAGGTTTCCTCTGCCATGCGACCTTTGCTTGGGAGCCCAAGGCGGACAACACTGCGTTCCACCTGCGCTGTTGCCATTGGAGCTGCATCTCGAGCAATGGCTGTGACAGTGGAGCAGCAAGCAATTGCATATTTAGCAGGCCTCCTAAATTGCCTCCTTTCAACATACGGAGAGGTAGAGGACTTAATTACCCCTGTCAGATCCAATGCAGCAGGCATATTTCACTTGAAAGTGTAAAAAATATGATAACATTGAGTTTTTGTTGCAATTGTAATTTGATTTATCATCAATTGCAAAGTAGAAGCACTGATGTTATGCATACTATACTAAGAAGCCCCCACCTTCAATTAGAGGTTCAGAACCAGATGGATAACTCCAAAATATCACTAAATCACTCACAAACATAATCGTTCATATATCTTTGTTATTATGTCACAAATACATATCTCCCATCCATCACCTCCCATCTAAAATCTTTGTCTATTTATTTAAACCCTAATAGTATCCAACTTATCCCAAAATACCAAATTTTATTAATCTGGTTTGATCCAAATACTATATCATCACGACTAACATGGAAACAGCATCAAATCCATCAGAAATGATTTCAGAGCTTAAGAAATAAAGAGAAAACGAACAAGAAAGTCCAAACCTTGGCAGTCCTGTCGGAGGCGGCGCATCTGTTGCTGTGGTGTGAGCGTAGGATTGAACAACCCCTTCATCGTCATCGTCTCCATCTCAAAGGAATTGATCGATTGATACCGAGAATGGTAGATTGGTTGATCTCCTATTGCGCAGTTTCAATGAAAAAATTTCTTCGGAGGAGGTTTCGGCTGTGCTTGAACGAACTATCAAGTATCAACTGCTACTACTACTGAAGCTCCCAAGGGAGAGTATTCAATTATCAATTATCATTATCTCTTCAATTACCAGATAAGCGGAACGGGCAGAATCTCATGGCCCAGTTTGATCCAACGACTGAGGTTTTACCTGAACTACCACGGGCTGCCCGTTATAAAACCATGGAACTTATTTTCACATAGATGAATATGTTATACACTGCATATCCTCTGGTCGGCGCACTTTTAACGACCAGGTGGTCGGGTCCAATCTAAACCGTTCAATTTAATCTCAACGGTTCATTTTTTTGGACCTATCAATTCTGGTATTATGCACGGGGCATTTAACTGTTGAGATTAAATCACACGGCCCAGATTGATCCGACCACCTGGTCTGTTGTCAGAGGATCTCGTTCCGTTATACACTTACATGTGATATTATCAAAATATGATTTTGTAAGCTAGAAAGGTAAATCTATTGATATCTATTTGATAGTAAATATTAATCCTGTTAATTAAGTTTGATTGTTAGCTGTTAGCTAGCTATGGTTTTTTTTTTTCTTTTACACTAGATAATCACTATCTAGTTTATCCAAAAAAATAATAAATAAATAAATAAATATATAGAAATACAGTGCACTAACTTTTGCAGTCCGATTTGACTCCTAATTAATTAAAATTTATCCAAAATTTTATAAGAATAGTCTTGTTTTCCAGCTCACATAATAAAGTTGGTCCAATGCAAAATTTACGAAATTATTAATAATTTAATGATTATTTGTTTATCAAATTATTATTTATATAATCTTTATTCGTACAATTTTAGTTGCGGGACCATTGTGATAATATTTTATATTCGAATTTCCAGCGCAAAATCTGACTCACAAATTTTGTATTGAAATTTACATCAGCGATAAGTTCAGAAAAGTCTTTCCAAATTAATGAGAAGCTGGCGTTTGGTAGCTGGTGTGTAACCGTCTTTTGTACAAAGACTCATCTGGAAGCATCTTTTGTGCAATCTCACACGTGTGAGGTGGACCATTTCTCTTGGGCTGTTGGGCACCAAAAGCGAAGGGTCTCGTTCTAAAGTAAAAACATTTTCTCTTGCAATAATTTTAAAACCTTGCCTAGTTTTAAATAACCAAACAAATTCTCGATTAAAATATCCCAGATATTTTCCACTCCGAATCTCTCATTTTCTCTAATGTTATTATTGATTGATCATCCAGTATATATATATATATATATATATATATATATATATATACTGCCCGAATAATAATTATAAATTATAAAATTTATTAATTAAATCAAAGATAGCCCAACTTAAAATCGTAATTAGCATCTCCATTTATAGAAAGTAGCGTTTAAAACTTGTGGACTACTGACAAGTGGGACCCAGGAGATACGAGGCTAGGAATGTAATTTTCACAGCCTCTCTTTTCTCTCTCTTCTGGTGCCTTTTTATCTCTGCTCCATCATCGAGAGACGGAGAGAGGAGAGAGAGAAAACCATTGATTTTGAACGCTGAGGCGATTTCCTTTCTGCTAGGGTTAGGGTTTCCTTCGATCTAATTCAATTCCCATGTCTATCTTTAGGATTTTCGCTTGTTTTCTATCTGATCTATTAATCTACTTTTCTTTTCTTGTCTTATTGTTTTTTTTTTTTTTTTTTTTCGTTACAGCAATCTTTCGGCGCAGAAAACTTTGTGAGAGGAAATCGCCATCTAGGAAAGCTTGCATCTTTAGTTCGAAACAGGTATACTTTCTATTATGTTGCTATATCTTTTTGTTAGGGATGGGTTTTTTGTTAATCTTTTTTTTTGGCCCCAAAATCTGTGATGCCTCTGTAAAGTTTTAATTTTTGACAGGAGGAAAAAGATTTACTGTTTGTTATCTATACTGATTTTTGGAAAATAAGAATCAATCTTGATGTAGTTATATCTGAATAGTTGCAACTGTTTGAGCCAAATTTAAAATTCAATTTTGATGTGCGTTCTTCTATTTTCTTTTGAAGATTAGTTTTTTTTTCGTTATAAAAATGTTTTGTATTATAGAATTAATTGATATAGGGTTTATTAGAATTTGAATTAGATAAGACTGAGTTTTTTGATAAATGTACCGACCCTTACTGAAGGTAGGAAACATAGTTGACAGTTGAACAGATTCTAGTGAAATCCTGAACCCTCCTCCAAGCAAAACATAATAAATGGAAGGAAAGAAAGTTAATCCCAAAGAGTGCTCTAAGAATCATGATTATTGGGATTTATTTCCAAACATTTTTGTTCCTTTGAGATTTCTGAGAAAGTTATAAACACTTGTTTGTACTGTTTGATATTGAGAGACTTTTGCAGAAAAATGTTACCAAGCAAGGTCCGTAATGATTTTGACAATTATTTTTTTGTTGATCTCTCCTTGAAGTGGGAAATGCCTCATATATTCTCCCTTTTTGTCTCCAGTATAAACAACAATGGACAGGAAGGAGGAAACAGGATGCCAGACTCCAGAAGGTCCCATCCACTGTATCAATAATTGTGGGTTTTTTGGTAGTGCTGCAACCGGTTACATGTGCTCCAAGTGCCACAAGGAAATGCTTCTCAAGCAACATGCATCGTCCTCCATAGAAACCCTAATTAATGGGTCTACAACTAATGCAACTATCACCGACAAAAACGGATCCAGCTCAGTAATGGGTGGGAAGGACCTGGCAGTTGTCTCCCCTTCCTTAGCTGAACCAAAGATCCCCGTCGATACCTTGGTTAGTTTACTATTATTCTTGACATTTGGAATGCTTGTAGTTTTCTTAACCAACATGCTACCAAATGCACTGGTAGTTGTCGAGATTATGGTAACTAAAATAGATCATGTACCATACTCATTTGAGTATTCTACTGTCATACAGTCAATAAGTGGGTATGTACAAAAAAAGGGTTATATTGGCATCGGATTGAATTTTTATTTGAAAAACTTAAGTCTCAAACAAATTCCACTTAAGGCCCTCGTATTGTCGGTAAACAATATAAAGTAGTTCTACTGTAAATTATAATATTTTCTTTGCCTATGGTTGTCAAAATATTATAATGAAGTTGTTAATGTGGTATTCATCTTTTAATTATGGTTTTTGTTATAGTAGTAGTTTGGTCATTTTCTTAAAAATTAACTCTAAAGCAGTGAAAATTTCAAACCCTTCTGGGTAAGCTTGAGAAGTTAAACTTTCTTATAGAATCATGTCAAGGATATCATATGTTTATAGAACCATCCATGATTAAGTGCTACTGTATTGTCTGGTCCAGAAGTAACACTGCAAGTGCCATAGAAATTAAGGTGGGTTCTGGGGCATCTATTTATTTTGGACTAAAGTATTCATGTATATTTGACAATAACATTGCTGTTGGGCCAAGTATGATGTTTGGAAATGTTTTTTTTTTTTAAATGTTTTCCTCTTTTTATAATCTTTTTTCACAAGAGCTCAATAGTATCGATATTGTGACATGCTTCTCTTCAGATAAAATAAAGTCAAGGTTTCCTTAAAGAACTTTAATTAATTAATTAATTATTATTGTTCTTATTATTATTATTTTTTTTTTGAAATTTCAAACACCCCGTAGGGTATTATTGTTATTATTTTTTGTTTGGGAGGGGGGGTGTGTGGGTATGAATTTCTTATTTGTGCAGTATATAGTAAGATACACGTGTTTTCTTTTTGTAAACTGATTTTCTTTTATTTTTTGGTTGAATGCCTGTAAGCTTTAGTTTAATTCGGTTCAGCACAAGTGCTCACCTTTGGGAGATCCAGTTTCTACACTTTAGAACCCCTAGGTGACAGACCTGTCAGAGCACCTTGCAGAAAGAAAATCATATTTGTACTGCCATTTCTGTACTGTGTTGGTCTCATGTATAATGTGAGAGTGAATATTATGTCGTTATGTGTGGGTATTGTACTAATGAACTTTTCCTTATATATTACGTGCCGAATATAAATGAAATGTGTGCCTTGTTTCTTTTCCAGCAGCCTGCTCCGGTAGGCTTAACAGAGGGAAGCTCTGCTGATGTGACAGAAACAGCAGCAGCATCCGAGTCGGCAGCACCACCAAAGGAGGGTGGTCCAAAGAGGTGCTTCATGTGCCGCAAGCGGGTTGGGCTCACCGGATTCAGCTGCAGATGTGGGAACACTTTCTGTGGGTCCCACCGGTACTCTGACAAGCATGAGTGTCCCTTTGATTACAGACGTGCAGGCCAGGAAGCAATTGCCAAGGCCAACCCAGTTGTCAAGGCTGAGAAGCTTGACAAGATCTAGAGAGAGAAACAAATGCAGATGTCATGATCCCTTTGTCTTAAGATTCCAGAGAGTGAAAATGATTGGTATAAACTAAATGTTGCAAACTTGAAAGTCTCTCTCTGGATCTTTCTAGATCACTCTCTAGAATGTGATTTGAATGTGGCTGTATGTTTGCTCGCTCTCTTACTCTCCCTCTCCCTCTCTCTGATTCTGTGTTTTATGTTGGAGTGGTATCACCGTGTGTTATGGAACTTAAACGTTATTACCTACATGGGTTAGATATAAGATAGTGTGCTTGTGATGTAATGCAAAGCCATTTTCCTTCTCCTGTTTGATTTCACGTATGTTAAAGTAATGCTAGTTGCTTGTAGCTGTTATTCTAATAATAGTGTCGCAGCATATCCGTTGGTTTGTCTGTCTTTATATTAGCATTTCAAATGCCAAGGGAGAACTCTTTATCTTGCATAACTTTTTAAAGTGGATTTCTTTAAACTTTCGTAGGATTTCCTAAATGTGTGACGAGGTATTTGGAACTTTGGACCGTTTATATGATTTTAAATGTGTTTATTATTATGGCCGAAGATACTAATTATCTAATATTTTGTTGAGATATTTTGTATTTGAGTAGAGGGCAAGCATAATGAACGTATCGATTTATTTTTTGTTAATTAACATGTGTAAAACAAAAATACACACAAGCTAATTTATTTCAGGTTGAACTGAAGTACGGCAACACCTTGCTGATTTTTAGCTTCCAGTCAAATAATTATAATATGTGCCATAGTTTTCAAAAAAAAAATTTATAACATGTACCAAAAAGACAAAAGATCTATTCAATAAACTCCAACCCATAACCAATTTGACCTTTTCTCTTGAGCCTCTATGTTGAAGTATACCGTATAGAACTCATCTCTCAATCCCATCAACGGCTCTAAGATAAAATTTCTATTTTGTCCTTTCGCTACAAAGCTCAGTGGGTTATAATGTCTGTTAGCGTCTGTCGGCACAAAACTGGCAGCTTTCTTGAAAGAAGCATCACCTTTTAACTGGCTATCACCTTTACAAAGAACTAGCACTTTCTTACCAGGACCATAATTTACTTCACCAGTAGAGATATAACATCCGGGCTTTGTATCTAACTCGAGAGATATGCTATTCACTGTACCATCCAACCCAGGTACAAGCCAAAATGTAGAGCCAGCCACATGGATATCACTGGTTATATTGAGTGTATTTGTAATTACAGTTCCAGGCATGTCAAATGGTTCAATCATGACATGTTTATCTGTATGACAACTGGAACCAATACTTCTATTACCAGAAGGGAAGGCGGCATATTTATTTTTGGAATCCGTGTGGTAAATTCGAAATGTGGTTTCAATTGATGCACGGGACCCAGCTCGGGGCTTCTCTTGCATTGTAAAAGATAGATTGGAGCTGGAGATGAATAGTGTTTTGTTTGAGGATTGTTGAGTGAGGGAGACCAGTTGTGAGCTGAAGTACTTGGGGACTGGAGAGATACATTCTGACACTAGATGAAAGTTGCCTAATTTTGAATCCTTGTTGCCTCTTGTAAGACCAGCCAGTAGATAAGGGCCAAATAGGAATGCTTTGAAAGAACTGAATTTTGGCCTGTCATCTGCATATATTGATAATAGATATGAGAAGCAAAAAAAAGGATTACATGTTTCATCAATTAGAGTTCAAGAGTACAAGCAAAAGTAATGAAAGTTGAAAAAATTTCAGGAACAGGGACCTTTAATATTCTCAGTTTGTATATGAATTGGGAACTCAAGAACTAATTTCTCATCCGATCCCCATTTTTTCTTGATGGAGAGAAAACTTCCTGCACAAAAGAAAAAAATGAAAAAAAAAAAACAAATTTTCTAATGTTTGAATAGATAGTACAGGCAACTTTTATATCGTTGGTAGAACTAGAAGGATGTAAGGACTTGATTATTGGAAACGTGTGGAAATGCGGAGGTCAAAGCAAGAAACAAGGAAAAATGGCATTACCTCTTAAGGTTGGAATCAGTTTTTTTGAATTTAAAGTGGCAGTAAAGGAGTCCAAAGAGGTCCAAGAAGGGATTCGTATATTCAAAGTATATGCCTGGTTGTTTGACTGCATAACAAAAGATAATTGTTTTAATGTAATATGCAGATTAATCCTGCTATTCTGTCACAATAAATAAATGAAGTGTAATTGAAAATCACTGTCAATGTACTTTCCAGTAGCCGTGTACATACCTGATAAGTAGAAATAGTCAAAGAAACACAATAATGTGAATCTGATGATGTCAGAGGCCTGATTTCTTGAGAGATGATAAGTCCTGCAGATCTCCAGTTGAAAGTGCTTGGTATGAACTGTATAATGTAGAGTGAAGGTGAACTTCCTTTTTCCTGAAAATAAATAGAATCTCCTAATTTGGAGAATGATTCAATACCTGTATCAAAAAAAAAAAAATTAGGACACTAAAATGCAATGATTATTTATTCTGAATGAACGTGCGCAAACAAATTGAATTATATATGGCTTGAAGTTTTAATGTATCAGACTATCAGAGCTCTAGTATGTCTGTCTGAATGCATAACCATATGCATGCATGAATCACATGTGTACTTTTTCTGTGCAAATCCAAAAAAAGCTTGCTTATAGTCCTTCCTCAAATCACATTACACTTCTTGGGTTATCCTTCCACGAAAAGGCATATTAGTATACATAAGAAAACAAAGAGACCTTTTGTTAGAAGATATATTGCAGTATATTTTGAAGTCAAAATTTAACAGTGAAATGCAATTAGTTAAATAATATATAGTGAATAAATACTTTTCCATGCAAAAGAATGATATTAATTGCAGAAAATATATGCTACAGTTAATATCGCAGAAAATATATGCTACAGTTAATAGAACGATTACATTAACTAACTACACACTAAATGATAGATGCTTTATTAAAAACATGTGTACTGAATGTCTAGTATCTATAATTAGGAGTAGTGTATTCATTACATAAAACCACAGCCTTATAAAAAAAATGGAAAATAGAATAAAAGAAAGGAATAGAACCTCTTTAAAGGTTATGCATATCAAATTGACATACCAGTACCATAACAACACCAAAATGAATTGAATTTGGTGCCCCAACCATGATATGAAACAGCTTTAGATGAGTCAGGCTTCATGGGAAGCATATATATCATAATTCCTGGTTGTACCGCTCTTTGGATGCTCAATACCCCATTTATTAGGGCTCTTTCGTAATAATCTGCATAAGCCACCTCCTTGGTCCATCTAAACAGATTTCGCGAAACCTTTAAAATGGAAGAAGTGATACTCAATGTAGTAAGGGCCAATACAGTAGTAATTGTAAAGTGATACTGGCCAACTCTCTCTCCCATGTTCAACAAAATGATCAACTAATGTTGGCATATTAAGTGAAAAAAGAACATTCTGTATTGGAAATGGAAAATGCAAATGAGAAAAAAGAAAAGGATTTCTAAGTTTGCGATCTTGGGAATTGCAGTTCATGATTTTTTTATACCAACAAAAAGAGTTAGGTCTCAGATTCCAATAAAAAGATGAGAAATGAGTTTTGACACATAATACTGTGGGTTTTTTTTTTTTTATAATTTCTTTATCTTCTGGGTTCCTTTATAATTTTAATGTATATAAATATGACTAGATGTGGACTGTATGAGAGCAAACCACTGCACATCATTCCCTTCCAAAAGCAAACTATTGTTTCAAAAGTGTTTATGGACCATACATCAAATGTCTTCCTGAAAGAACTGTGATTACCTTGAGCATGTTATAGGTGGTGCATGACTCTTGAGTTTCAGTTGAGAGTGTGTCAGCCAGGTGCTTGGGATCTAACCTGAACAAAATTGTAGAAAAAAAATTTCAAATTCATAATACAATTGACAGACATATCACATTCTTTTTGAATTCATCTTAGATAGAAATAAATATAATAACTAATTACCAGAATTCACCAACAGAGGTCCCACCACTAGCATAGGCATGAGAGGAGTTGACTATGTCCATAAAAAAGATCCCAATTTCCTGTTCCATATATTAATGTGCTTGTTCAAACTATACAATCAGAGTGAACCAAAATTACCTAATCAGTGAAATTTGATTAAATTTGTGTTTATAATTTTGTTATATAGGTTACCTTGTATAGAGGATCACCAGTGACTTCATATCGCTTCTGTGCCCCTACAACTATGGGTATATGTGTGTTGGAGTGAAAGTTTGATAGACTATCAGCCTGAAACAATAATAATTACACAAGTTTTAGGTTCTCTTCACACTACCAGCACACTCGGGGGAAGAGGGAGGGAGGGAGATTTCAAACCTGAACAGCCAGTAAGCCTAGGAAACATGGCTTGTCGAAGAGATGAGCTAGTACTAAATGTTTTTCATCTTTCTACATTGACATAAAAATTAATCAAATTCTTCAAATAGCATTCATTTGAAGTTAATTAATGTGACAAAAGTACATGTTGAAACCCACCAAACACTCCCCTACACACTACTGCATTACTAAGTTATGGCGTTACTGCTGGTCATTGCTGTTATCAATGCTGTAACGATGATATCAACATGTATCATATTCAAACCAGAGGCACTGTATTCCAGTATAAAGCTTCTGTACAGAATGTAATGCAGTGAAAATATTCACCTTAACCACACAAGTACAACACAAAATACCAGTCTAGTATTTATTATAAATTTATAATACCAAAGATGTAACCAGCTCTCAACATGACAATAAGTGGCGCCAAGTTTAAGAGTGGAATCCCTATCTGAGTATACACCTGTGCTCTTAATTGTATCATTATATGCACATAACCTACCAGGTCAGGAAAACAGGATCATGTCAGCTTATAAAATGAAGTTATGCTACCGTTATTGTGTATAGCTGATAGAGAACATCATTCATGCCCCCAGTTTCTTCATTGAGGGATGTATAGTGCCTTTCTATGGTATATTTCTGTATGACATTTTTGACACGATTTGCAAAGTACTCAGCCATCCATGTCACCATTTCTAATGTCTTTGCATTTCCTGCATACGTATACTGGTCTAGGAGCCCCTGCATTATCTGTCATAAGGAAAAGAATGTCGAATTGTTCATTTTTTACTTTTGATTTTAAGCAGGAAAGGAAGTGCACTATTTTCTGGGTGGTAGATGGCAGTTAATTTTAAAGATTCATGTAGTAAATAACAGAACCTGACCTGCACTGTCATTTCTAAGCATTCATCTAAATATAGGTCCCAAATTTTACCAGAAAAAAAAATTGTAATTCTAGTGATGACCTTTATGGATTTAGTGTTTGTAGACAGTCACTTGGACTCTAAATTTAGCTGGGTGCATGGTTTTTGGCTGTATATTTGATTTTGGTTTAACTAGATTCTGTGTTTTGTCCAGATTGAGCTTTGGTCGGGTTTTGGCTCAGTGTTGGTTCCAGATATCTGACCAAATGGAGTTACTTTTCATATAGTTAGGATTGGGGTACATTTGGATTATTGACTTTCCATAGAACTTCTGCCTAGGGCATATCAGGTTTTAGTCAGGTATGTCAAGTCTGGTCAGATCAGATTTTTCATGTATTTTATGTGAGGAATGGTTTAGACTGGAACAGATCAAGACAGATTGGGTCAAATTATGGTTCAGACAACATACTTATTTTCTTTTTCCATTTCTTCATAAGTGACAAAAGTTGTGCCAATAACCAGATTCCTTCATGGACAGCACTGAATGAAAGACATCAGTGGACTAATACATACAACACCAGCAGTGACAGGAAAACCAGTCCCAATATGTTGGCAGGGTCATACCTTATGGATTGTATAATAAGGTGCCCAGACATCCTTTATCGCTTCAAACCGGTCAAAAAACTCATCTGGAAAGGCGGAAAGGTATCCTGTACCAATAGCATTCTGACAGGCATAGAGTGCATCAACCAAGGAAGTCATTTTTGAAAATAGTGTCTTGTTGTGTGTGCTAGCCCATGCCATTGCAGTTGCACTCATGTAATGCCCTAGGAAAATAAAAATGCATCTAAGTAAATTGCATGATCTGATAGCGCAATTGTTTTCATTTAACTGGAATTGTGTATGGTTATTTTGATTTAGTGCCCTCAAACCACAGTAGAGTAATACTTAGTACCTACTAAATAATTTCTTTTGCTTCACTGTCCTAGGTGGGATGCATTTAAGGAAACAATTACGCACCTACGAAATGTCCTCGGAGCTCCATTTTGGTTCCTTCCCATCCCCCATATGGTGTACCAGGTGTTTCCAGGCCAGCCTGCTTCCTGAAACTCCATACCAACCGGTCGACATCTAATAGCAACAGGTACTCCAGGTTGGTCTGCTGGGCCAGCCCATAGATCGAGTCAGAAGCAAGTCTGACGTCATGGAGCGATACTTCTGACAAGAAGTTATCCCCTTGTTTCCAAGAAGCGAGCCTGGCATCTGAGCCCTTGATACTCCTGCAAACTTGAGCTGTTTTGGTACTGGTATGAATGGATTTTTTGGGGGTTGGACCTATATCCACAGATCTGGTAAGAAAGAGACTGGTATTTTTTATCACATTCACATTCGGATATTGGTGAGAAGAAAACTGGTATTTAGATCAAATTCAACATTGACTGGTACTATACTAGATGGTTATGAATCAGAACGTCTGAAATGGCAAAATTCCACACCTGACAAGTAATTTCTGTATTTATTGGTAACAAGCTGGATAGTGGGCTCTTAACTTACCTATCCAGCATACGCCAATTAAATTCCTCCGCATGGTGCTTCTTGATGTTATTATTATGACTATCAGTACTGCTACTTAAGAATCTTCTTGGCATAAAGTCCATCCATTTTGTCTGGTCTATCGGTGTCAGATGTAAGTGAGAGTGAGACTTTTCATGCAAGGCTCTCACTTCTTCTGCTGACAGCTGCGCCCGCACAGTGTGAGAGGTCAGGTCAGTCGGTGTAGGTGAGTTGGTGCACTCTTTAATGCACAACACTTTACTTAAGAGAGGAGATGCCAGGAGAAGTAGGAAGATTTGTACAAGTTTTGGAATGATGGCTGTCCTTCTTATCTATTAAGCAATGGAACAATAGTCAATCTAATCACGCAAGGTTTAATGTGTAAAGGAGAGTAATCTGGTAATTTTGAAAAAGTGGGCTCTGGAAAATAATAAAAGAAATGTTGGTTCATTGCTGAGAAGTTTCTCTACTGGAACTCAATTTAATTGCTGAGTATAACACACACACAGATATATAACATGCACTCTTATTTGTAGAACGTCACTGGCTTTATATCTACCCCTACAACAACTAACCAATAAATATATCTACACAATTTGATCAAAATAGGATCAAGTAATTAATCATCATCTTGAATTGAATATCACAAGTGAGATACATGATTTTCAGTCTACTCAATTTCAATTCTTTTTACAATTAGAAATTGTAAAACACACAAATATTGATCCCAAGAGTGCGTCTCAAACTCGAAAAGTGAATTTTCAGAAAGAGACAAAAGTGTTACCTGATTAGAGCAATTCGCCATGGTAGGCTTTCGATGGATAGAAGTCATGATCGTTCCCTTTATAGCAAAGAGCTGGAACTCTGATAGGAGTAACAAAGAGTAAAGGGTAGAACTTATCTATCGTTAATCAGTAATTACACACTAAATTTAGAAATTAAGGGTAATATGCGATTTCGCTCAGCTATTCCACTTGCTTTCATCAGGTCTAGTGGTCAACTAACTACTAGGCGTTAATAAGGAAAGCCTCTACCTCTTTGGATCTTAGTGGAATAATTTTATTTTAATATTTAAGAATTTACAATATCCATCTTCAGTATTGTGGTTAAAAAAAAATCTTTTCTGAAATTTTAAAATTTTTAAGTTCCATTTAAGAAAATTGAAATTAAAAACCCGGTAATATTTTAAATTATGAAAACTTTCATCATTTTGTAAGTATGTCTATATCTTTTTTTATTCACTGTTGAAAATTTTTTAGTATTTCAAGATGAGGAACGAAAAGCCCATTGCATTTAAAAAAAAAAAAAAAAACTTCCTTTCTGAAATTTTGTATTAAAAAAATCATCATACTCAGTTTCTGGGATTAGTAATTTCGTACTTGGAATATTGAAAATTAATCTATGTTTAAGATTTTTAATATTTAGAATTAAAAATTAGATACATACGTTATGTACTTGTACTTGGAATTGGAACTTACATAGTTGTACAATTTTGACTTGGAACAGAAGAAAAGAGTGATTAGGTTAAAACGGGATTATGACCTCATTAACAGGAGGCTCCCTTTTATATTAAACACTTATTGTCTTTTACAAACAGGTCCCTACAATCATACATATAACATAATAACAACAACATCTACTAATATAGCTTAACAATAACTAACATAACAACTAATAATCTCAACACTCTCCCTCAAGATGGGCGAAAAATATCAGCTAAGCCCATCTTGTCACATAATCTTGATAAGTCCTCTGAGCTAAGTCCCTTGGTAAGACAATCTGCTACTTGATCTCTTGTTGGCACATGACCTAACTTGAGTAGTCCACTATCCAGCTTCTCTTTGATAAAGAACCTATCGATTTCAATATGCTTGGTCCTGTCTTGTTGTACTGGATTGTTGGCAATGCTGATTGCTGATTTATTATCACACCATAATTTCATCTGGTCTCCTTGGCTCATCTTTAACTCCCTCAGAAGGGTTCTCAGCCACAATAACTCAGAAACTCCTGAAGCCATGGCCCTGTACTCTGCCTCTGCTGTCGATCTTGCTATTACTGGCTGCTTCTTGCTTCTCCAAGAGACCAAGTTGCCCCCTACAAACACACAATATCTTGATGTAGATCTTCTATCATCGACACAACTAGCCCAGTCAGAGTCACAATAGCCCTCGATGTTTAAATAATCATTCCTTCTAAAGATTAGTCCCTTTCCTGGTGCACTTTTGAGATACCTCAGAATTCGATACACTGCATCCATATGGCCTTTTCTTGGATCATGCATGTAGCGACTTACTACACTTACGGCGAAGGAGATGTCGGGACGAGTGTGATTCAGATAGATCAACCGACCCACCAATCTCTGGTACCTCTCACGATCAACTGACTCTCATGCCTCTGCACTGAGCTTAAGTTTCGAATCAACTAGAGTTACCGCAGGCTTGCACCCCAACATGCCAGTTTCTTTGAGAAGATCAAGCACATATTTTCTCTGAGAAAGAACAATTCCCTCTGCTCCACGAGCTACCTCAATCCCAAGGAAGTATCGTAGTAAGCCAAGATCCTTCACCTCAAATTCGTTGCCCAATTGCACTTTAAGTTGAGCAATCTCCTTCTCATCATCACTCGTGATAATTATGTCATCCACATACACAGCAAGCATTGTGATATGTCCTTTATGTTGTCGAACAAATACAATGTGATCAGCATTTATCTGACGATATCCCATGCCTACCATAGCCCTCCTGAACCTATCAAACCAGGCTCGAGGAGATTGTTTCAAGCCATAAAGTGACTTCTTCAATCTACATACCTTGCCTATTGTTTGAGCTGTGCCAAATCCCGGGGGAATTACCATGTACACCTCTTCTAATAAATCCCCATGAAAAAATGCATTCTTCACATCTAACTGGTGAAGCTTCCAACCTCCATTCGCTGCAAGGGAGACAAGTGTCCTGACAGTGCTCATCTTTGCCACTGGTGCAAATGTTTCATCATAGTCGATGTCATATGTCTGACTATACCCCTTTGCCACCAGTCGTGCTTGTAACGCTCAATTTTCCCTTTTGGAGTCTACTTCACTGTGAACACCCACCTACACCCAACTGCCTTCTTGTCGGATGGTAGTGACACAATCTCCCAGGTTCGATTCTTATCTAGAGCCCTGAGTTCCTCTTGCATAGCTGCTTTCCACTTTGGATCCTCCTTAGCAACCTGCCAGCACTTAGGTAAAGTGACAGAGTCTAATGATGCAATAAATGCTCCATGTATAGGTGATATGTTAGAGTATCAGACAAATTGAGCAATATCATGTGGAAAACCATAACAATCAGGACGATGACCCGCATTACTGCGAGATGTCCTCCTCAATGTTATTGGAGTGTAAGAAGAGGGAGGATTTATATCACCTGTGAATTCTGAGTTTGTGAGGATTCTGTATGTGTAGGCATCTCAAGAGTCGGGGTAGGCCGGGACAAGGGACTTGATGGCACAAGTGATATTATTGGTGCATTCGCGGGACCCTCTTTCGGCCACCTAGTATACACTCGCAATTCACCTTGAGTTTGAGTCCTATCATTTTCATGATCTCCACCTTCTTCCTCATTCTCATGTTCCTCTCCTTCCACACTCTCCCATTCTCCTGTTCCCCAATCAATGTAGGAACCAATGAAAGAGTTGGTCTCACTTTCTCTATCCTATCACCATTCTCCCCCTCTCGTCTCATACTATCAGAATCAGACGAGTCACCAAAAGGTGAACTCACCTCCAATGTATAATATGGTTCAAATACTCGAAAATGCATATCCATATTCACAAACAGTCTCTTTTCCACTGGGCTCCAACAAACATAACTCTTTTGTGTAGCAGAATATCCCACAAATATACATTTCACAGCTCTAGGATCAAGTTTTCCTACAGAAGGTCTGTTGTCCTTCACAAAACACACACAACCGAACACCTTCAATGGAAGGATCCCAGCATTATCTCCTTTCAACATCTCACATGGAGATTTCCATTCCAACACCCTGGAGGGCATCCTGTTAATCAATGCCGCAGCTGTCAAAACTGTCTGCCCCCACAGATGTTTTGGGATATTCATGGAGATCATCATACTTCTAGCTACTTCTAAAAGATGCCTGTTCTTCCTTTCTGGTACACCATTTTGAGCTGGTGTGTATGGACATGTTGTTTGATGTAGTATTCCATGAGTTGACAAGTATTCCGCAAATGCCCTGTTAGTATACTCTGTCCCATTATCAGACCTCAACACTTTCACTACAGCACCATATTGAGTCTGAACGGACTTATGAAAGTCTTTGAAGCATCCTAACACCTCATTTTTATTTTTCATCAAATACAACCAAGTGACACGAGAAAAGCAATCAATGAAAGACACAAAATATCTATAACCATTCATAGAACTCGTGGGACATGGTCCCCAAACATCAGAGTGTATCAAATCAAAAGCACAAGAACTCCTGTGACCAGAACTAACATAAGAACTTCTAGTAAGTTTGCCAAACTCACATGAATCACAAACAAGTTTTGATTTATTAGCCTTTTCAAATAAAACTGGATACAAATGACTCAAAACACTAAAAGAAGAATGTCCCATGCGTTGGTGATGAAGCATCAACACATCCTCAACACTCATCTCAGACACCATTTTTTCTGTCCCCTCTACCATAGATATTAAAGCTGAATCTAGCCCTTCACGATCCAAGTACCATAAACCACTACGCAAGTGCCAGTCCCAAGTCTCCGGCCTGTCCCCATCTCTTGAAATATCACCTTTGGAATATCAAAAGAAACAACACATTTTAGTTGGAGTATGATAGCACTAATGGATAAAAGGTTTACTGGAAATGAGGGAGCATGCAATACATTAGACAAAGTCACAGAACCAGTACAATTAACAGTACCCTTACCGACCACTGGTTGTGTTGTACCATCAGCAGTTTGGATGCTCTCAGGTACTGCTAAGTGAGTGTAAGAAGAGAACTCACTAGCATTACCTGTCACGTGTCGTGATGCACCAGAATCCACTATCCATTCTGGTGACCTAGTGGTGGATATGTTGGAGTTATGTCCTAGAAGTCAATATTGAATGACTTATTTTCTTATTTTATGTTAATGATGATATTTGATCATTTGTTCCTAGAGTTTATTATTGACAGATCATTCAGGTTGAGGATCTGAATTGTAGATCTCTGTGGATCATTCATTAGAATGACAATAATAAATCTAAATCGTCCATAATATTGATAATTAACAAGGAACATTAATTATCATAAAAGATTAGTATGCAAGTTAAGTGATGATTAAGTTCTACAAATCATAGGTAAGGAGTTACCAACTTAATTGCATATGTGTATGTTATTGGAACATAGTACAGGACTTGACCCAATGAAATAAACATATGGATTGTGTTAAGTGTCATTGTTTATTTCATATAAGTTTGATTCTAAGTTTGAGATGTTCACCTTTTTCACATGAGGATAGGTTCAATAAATATCGTCTAACGTTAATTCCTGATAAAGGCTGCTATAAGGACTTTATTTATGTTCTCTTGAATTGTGCGGGGAAAAGTTGTTCATCAAGAAAACCGTATGTCCCTCATTAATACACTTAATGAGTGATGATATCTGTTTGGGCCCCTTGATGGAGTTGGATCGTATGCATGCAAACTAGACGATCAACTCTAGATCAAGAAATGTATAATCTGCAAGAATGGCACACTCCTATCTTGGATTATACAATGATATCACGTGACATAAGAATCAGACAAGGAAATACTTATATTTCTTGTGCAGGATTAAGATATTGTAACGGTACATTATTTATGCGAATTGGGAATCATAACGTGTTGCTAGATACTGCTTATGATTATTGGAAATAAATAACTATTTATTTTCATGGCCAACATAGCATAAATCCTCAATAGGGTCGCACAATTAGGACTCTAACCACACGGTGCATTAATTATTTATTCGCAACAGTTAGTATTTCGAAATATGATAAGTTGATTAATTAATTATATACCGTTGTGAACCGTTATAATTAATTAAGTCAAAAGGATCATATGGAAACAAATTAATGCATTAGCTAATCCAAAGTTAATTATTAATGAGTTAATAATTAATTATGTTCAACACACTTTAATTACTTTGAGCTATTTGGGCTTCTAGTTATTTAATTAATTAAAGACCCGATTTGAGGAAGGATGAAGGAGTAATTAATGGGATGGTTTATTGGGCCATTGCAACATTTGATGTAGCCCAAAATGGCCCTATTAATTTCAGCTAGAGCCCTAGTGGCATACTTGTAAATAGTTCAAAGAGAGGATGAGAGTTGTTGGCTATATAAAGGGGTCACCTCTTGGGAAAGTCCTAGCCTCCATCCACATTCTCTCTCCTCTCTTCCTAGCTGCCCCCTTCTTCCTCTTCCTCTCTTGCTCATGTGTTGAGCTCTATTCCTTCTTCTCCTCCATTAAAATAGTTAATAGGATAAAGATGTTCATAGAGGGGATTAGCTAGGAGCTCTTGAAAGCTAGCACTTTCATGGAGCTCGTGGTTAGCTCCTTGGTGGGCTTGAGGCGCCATAGATGGTGGTGGAGGTGGTGGAGCACGCATCCCATCGACTCCCATGCCATGGAATCGAGCCTCTTTGTTGCTATACAAAGAGAGGTATAAATCTTCTACTCTCATCTTGAAATGCTTGTGAATGATGTCGAAATCTAGATCCCTTGTGTTTAGTTGTGATTTCTTGCTATTTGATGGCACAAAAATAGAATTAAACACTTCCTAACAGTGGTATCAGAGCACATGGTCGGTTTTAATATATTTTGTGCATTAATTAGATGAGAAATGTGTAATTAGTTGAGTAATTAAGTTGCAGCCTCTGTTTGCTATCTGGAACTCTATTTTTTTCGAGGTTTTCTGTGTTTTTCGCATAGCAGAGCTTTCGATTTGATTTTTCTATTTGATGGATTTGAAAGAGGGACAAATTGTGAGTGTTTCCCCACTGGTTTCACTTTAATCCGAGTTGTTATGGATTTTTAGTGAATTTTCTCGTGACGGTGCGCAGGACTGGTACCTGTGCGACCAGATCTGAGTTATCTTGATAAAGATACCCTAATTTTATTGGCTAGTAATTAAGTAGACTTGGAGTACTTCCTTCCATACCAATTTGATGGTATGGATCGAAGTCTTTCTATTTTTTTGAATCAATGAAAGACAAGAACGGTCTGATTGGTTTTCTGTACCGATTGGATTGTTTTGAAAACTGGTATTGATTGAGACTTTTTATAGAAAAAGTGTTTAAATAGAAAACTTTCTTTTGAAGTCCTGAATCCTTGAAAATTAATTTCATGTCAATCGGACCACTTTTGGTACCCCAACCACTCAAATTCAATTTCGTCGACGTGCTGTTCCAGAACAGGGGACTTGTATTCAAACCCCTTTAACTTGATGATTTTGAATGAGTAAAATTAGAAATCTTTCATGGTTACTAGCCTTGTACTTGTGGTTATTTACTGTAAAATTGTTTTGCATTAAAAGTTTTTGGAAGATGGTCAAACAGTCCAAAAGGTTGAGACCAAAACCTGAAACTTCAAACCGGTGTTTTAATACACAACCTGAAGTTTGATAATTTTGGTTCTCCCGATTGGTAAATGATTTCTTCCTGAAATTTGAACAGGTAGTTTGTCTCTTGATAAGGATTGCTCATGATTTTTTCTGGATTTTTTGGAGACCGAAATTTTTTTTTATTTTTTCGGGTCCCGTTGAATTAAAGGTGTTTGTTCTAATTAATCAAATAGTTGATATGTTGATTAGAACTCTCCTTGCTGTCATCTATTGAATTTTTTGAATGTTGATTTTATCAAAGAGTTTAAGCAATTAGTTGTTTGAATGTTAAACTCTCTTTGCATGGAAAAACACAAATTAGCAAACAATACGCAAAGACACTTAATAGCTCACTAGTTATGAACAACTTAGACATATATTTGTATATTGTGCTAACTTGTTTTTGTAGGAGGATGTGAGTTTGATATGGCTCAAGATTTCAATGCCTTGTGTGTTGTAAAATGTTGTGAATGCATGTGATTGCTTGTAATGTGGCCTAAGGTGCCTTGATAATTAATGATTGATTAATTCTTGATGTAACTTGTGAGGCTTGCATGCCCCTAAGGCCCTAGGTGGGTTTTAGGATTTTATCACATGTATTTATTTCTCTTAATTATTAGATAGGATCTTAGTAATTAGTGGGAGGGTTTGATTAGATTAGTTTCGTTACATGGAGATGCGACGAAGACTAATGCAAGCGGGAGCCATACAAATCCATGACAATGCTTGAGATGCTTATGTTATGTGATTGTTTGTGAATGCCTTGAATTGTCATAGGTAGGTATGGGTGTATGCTTACACGACCACCAAACAAGAGTCACATATTTTGTCCCAAACTAAATTGATTAAGTCGACCGCCCTCCTTCTCTCTATCCCCCTCACGTCAATTGACAATCATGGCGCGGTCCGCCATAGCGGACGTCATGGTTGTCAACCTTGATAGTCGGGGTACAAATGAAAAGATTTGTTAGGAGCAAATAGAGAGAGATTGCTTATCGATGGACCCAACAAGTTTTCTTGGACATCGGGGCGAAGTTTGTAAATATACTTAGATATTCACAAACCAAGAGTCGTATGGTTGATATGATTGGTTGGAGAACCTATCTTGTCTAGTTAAGTAGGGTGTCGTGCCATAGCAGGCTCTACTTGATGAAAACGGGATCTTGGAAACCCAACTACATTGGGACATTAAATAAATGTAGTGGGAGTTTTGTTTATCATTATAAATAAAACATTGCATAAACTAAATGACCTTAAATTGAAATTGTTATAGATATTAAATATGTTAATTTCGTTGCGATCAATCTTTGGAAAACGACAAGCTCGTTTCTAAGGTATTTACTTGGAGAAGTAATACCAATTCCTAAGACATGTTCTTGGAAATGAGAAACTTGAGCAAGTTTAATCCCAAAAACGTTCCTCGACTTCCCGAACATAACTTCGCAATGATTGATTAGTTTCGACGACAATTATTCAATAAAGCGAATGCCTATATCCTTTTAGAAGTTTTAGACTTTTGAATTGGATAATTCATAAGGACTAGACTAGACTTCTACACTCTCATCCACTTACTCAAGAAGACGTTCTTAGAGAAAGTAAATATAGACTCAATCATTTATGATCGAGTAATGGAGTGTGAGTTAACCAAGAGACTCTTCTTATAAGAAGATAAATATTTCATTAGCTTGCGAACCGAAAGGTTTGAGTAGCTAATTGACAACTAGAGATATTAAGATCTCCAATATCAAGGATTGTTGATATTGTCATACAATCTCTTTCTATGGATAAAGGATATATTGTTCGCACACTTGTTAGTGCTAAAAGTAATTGGTTAAGTATTAAAAGAATACTTTACCAAGATATGAGTTGAAACTTTGAGACCCTCACTAGTGACCGTGTGTCACATGAGATGTTTCATTTGCCATTTATGGGAGGCATTTGAAAGGTTATCCGAAATACCATGATGTTCTAAACCTTAAGATATTTGTCATTCAAATTATCTCACTATCTCTAATTCACACTAGTAATTAGGTGCTAGTTCATGTGCTCGCATTTAACAAAATGTGTAGGCAAGGATGAATAAGAGAAAGTTCGAGATAAGTAAAGTAAACTCCGTTTTGGAAATGGCTTATACGTCTAAGCCGCTACCATTGAATACGTAGAGTTATCTTTACTAAATAAAGAGTTTGTTTAGGAATTTGAGGTTGTATACCTTATTCCAAATATCTCATAAAACCTTATCTCCGTTTCATATTTGATGATGGATGATCATGTTTTATAATAGAGAAATATTATTCTCTTATTGTTATGAATTTGTGTATAAGATTTCATGCATCTTGATTGAATTTGCTTGAAATAGATAAACAAATTTTGAATGACAAATGTGTAAGACTTCACATAAAGTATTTGACTTTTATGTAAAATAGTCGCTTAGTCGAATATAAATAAGAATCGCATTATGAGTGTCTACGTAACGTGGAGCTCGTAAATCAATTCGATTGCAAATCAATTGAAATTCATGCGAATCGTGTTTGTTAAATGACAAAAGCGCCTTTGAACTACGAAGGTTTAAAGGACAAGAAACTTTATTAAGACTTATACATATTGATGTATATAGACCTATAGGTACTTGTGCAATTGAAAGGTTGTTGACACTTTACCACTTGACCAACGATCATTGTAGATATTAACGTATCTATTTGATATGGTATAAGTATGAATCTTTTGACAAGATCAAAAGAATTTCAAGAGTAAAGTTGAAAAACTATTCAATAAAAGCAAAAGTCTTAAGATAGATCATGGTAAATAGTTAAGTCACATAGTTTGATATATTACCTAAAGAGTATGAAATACGTTTCACTACTTGCTCCATGAAGAACATTGAAAAATGTATCCAAAGATGAAGGTATCGAACATTGTTTGATATAGTTCGATCGGTAATAAATCAAATTGACTTGTTCGACTCATGTAAGGGATTTGTGTTTTGAGGACAATATTGTTTACACTGAATAAAAATTTCATCGAAGTCTATTGAGAAAGATATCTTACGAGATTCGATCTCTAGGAATATTGTTTCTCAAGATTTGGTGTTGAAAAGCTTATTTCAAGGTTCGATTGATTGATAAGCTTGGACCCAAATAAGACGCTTAATATTATGTAGGATATCTTGAACTAACCGAAAGGTACTACTTCAACGAACATGATAAGAACAAAGTAGTTGTTGCTCATCATAACGTAATCTTGAAGAATAATATTCTCAAGAAGAAGTAGTGGGAGTAAAGTGAGCATTAAAGGAGTTTATGCGTCACTACAAGAAGTACCTTTATAGGAAACTTGTCACTCCATACATGGTGCTTAGTGGGAGTTGAGCGGAACTTTATTCACAAGTAGTTGTGAAAGGAAGAAGTTTATAAGCACGCTTGCTTCTAAAGAGTACTCAAACATCTCGCGAATAGATGATGTTCAAGAAACTCATGGAATATATTAGGATCAAGAACTCATTCTACAAGTTGTTGTAGAAGTAGTTTATGGACCTCAAGCACCAATCCTACAAAGATCAACAAGAGTGAATTGCCTAAACTGAAAAGTACATAGGCTTCACAACATCCTCGTACTTGACATATGAGGATCCGTTGATAAATAAAGAAGCGATGGAAAGACCCGATTCCACAAGTATGATTTGAATCTATATGATCTTTAAGTGCAATCCATATATATTATAACAAGGTATAGACCTTGATTGATGTTCATGAAGGAGCGATCCATCAAGAACATTTAGATCTTTAAAGGAAAGATAGATATGGATAGCAAGTCGACTATGTACAAAGCACAAGTTCATGATTGTTGCTAAGTCTAAGTCGATAACGAGTTGACCATGTACAAAGCACGGCTTCTCGCTTGTAGCTGCGTATAAGTGTTGAACATGAAATTTTAATGATGGTTGAAGGTTATGACAAGCAAGGCTAATGGAACAAATGAAAGAAATAAATAAATAAGAAAAGGAGGCAAAACAATGAGGGTGGCCGCAAAAAAAAAAAAAAATATATATCATACAGGAGTGTTTATAAAACATGTGCAAAATGGCATAGGAAATTAAAATCAAATAGGGCTGCATGAGTTGCAATAAAACCATGAAGCACGAAAACCACTGGACTCCTCCAGTCATCCATCTCAGCGAAGGAAGCCAGCAGAATGAAATTCGAATTTACCTCCAAACAAAACTCATCCTGAGTGGACCTGGTATATGCACCACGTATCTAGCGTTTCTTTACAAGTCTACACGGTCCACCGTGGAACAAATGCACGCAAATGAAGAGAAGAGAAACGTCGCTGAGGCATGAAACGCGACCCCTTCATGAAGTGAAAGAGAGGTGCACCTGGAATGAATGAACCAAGAAAGAAGGGTAATTATTGGACCCACAAAGGAAAGCTTGGTTCATAGTGCGCCAATTCCATTTAAAATCAGGACATCAAGAAGAGAGCGGCCTCAACAGAAATTGGTTAGATGAGTTGGTTGTGCGATAACCGCCGGGCTCCAGCGGAGATTCATCGAACCTAGACGGAAAAGGAGCCGGAGACTTCGCCTATAAATAGAGCAGCAAAGGGAGAGCTCGGGGCTTCTTCAGTTTTTCTCCTTCCAGTGAAATCAAGAGTAGAAATTAGGCTAGAAAAGAGAGAAGAGAGAGAGGCATTTCAACAAACAGTTGAAGTGCCAGTGAGAGAGAGTGAAATTGAGCGAAATTCAAGGTCATTTCTCGGTTGTAATTGAAGAGAAAGGTAAGAAACGAGGTAAGAATAGGGTTTGTGTAATCAATTTGAAGTTGAATGAAGAAAGATAAGGTTTTGATCACTGAATTGCAATTTCTATTCATCATGCTTTGATCTGATAGTTTTGAGAATAAATCCAATTATGAACTGTTCGAATGAGCTTTTGTTTCTTTCTTAATTGCACTTCTTGAGTCGATTTGCCTCCTTTTTCCCCTTTTTTCTTTTAACTACAGCTCACTTTGAGCTCCGATCAAGCGGTTTGTATTACTCAATTCTGGTGTTACTCGATCTCGGCTGAGTTTTACTCAGACCTTGATCTTCAATCATGCTTCGACTGAGTTTTACTCAGCTCCTAGCTTCCTTTGCCTCGACTGGAGTTTCTCCAGCTCTTGGTTACTCGTTTCCACCTGGCTTCGGCCATGGCAGGAGACAAATGAGTAACAACTTAGAGGGGAGATGCTGTCGGATTTTCGTTAGGATTTATCTTAATCTTCATCAGATTCTTATCTTGAATGCATAGTTATGACATTTTCTTTTAAATCATTAAGAATGCTTAAATCTGCAACACAGTGGGGTTTAATTCTCAAATGATTGAAATAGTAGCAACAAATTGTGATATTTAGCAATTTTTGGATTTTATTGAAAATCATGCCTAAATCTGAGCTTTAGTTTTAGTCTTAATTGCATTCTGGTATGGCATTTCTTGATAACAGATCAAGTCATGTCTAATCCAGTGTTCTTGATCAGTTTGTATAAAAGAGCTGTATATTGTACTTTTCACCTCAAGCATGTTTAGTAATAGTTAAGAATAAAGGGACTTATTGGAAAATCGTCAAAATTGCATTGTTGTACCTTGAACAAATGTTGTGATGAATCCTGTTAAGCACTAATAGTCTCTTTGGATCCATGACCTCATATTCAGAATACAAATGTGTAAAGTGCATTTCTGGTCAAATTGTCTTCTTATTGGAATGCTGCTTGATTATTCTCATCCAATTCTTTTGTTTAAATACAGTTGCAGGTTATTATGTAGAGATATTCAAATTTTGGTTTCTCTCAGATAACCAAGAGTTGTCAATCTGAACAAACATAATAAGCAGTGCTTTAAGTATATTCTGTTTACCTGTTTCTTCTGTCAACGTTAATGTCAGTATAGCGACACAAATAATTGCGTGTAGATACATTGAACTCACTAGTGTCAGTATAGCAACCAGGATGTGTCATGTGGAAATATGAAGTTGTAGTTGGCGATATTGAATTGCTAGAATAAATTATAACAATTGCCCGATGTATTAATAAGAATTGTGTCAAGTGAATATCAGTGTATACTCTTTACCAGACCTCATATTGAGTTATGAATTGAAGAGTTAAGTTTAGTAATCAGTTTGTCCATATGAAATTGAAGCAAGCCTAACCAAAGTAAACCTGTACCTAACCCAAACCGAATCAAGCTCCTTGGCTATTCTGTAATATTACCTTTTCTCTTGTACCAACTCATTGTACCCATGTCCAATATCCATTCCCTTTAAATTAAACAAACGCAAGGTATGTGGAAGTTATAAGAATTCTCTTCTCACTGCCTCGGTACCGTAAACCTAATATCTGGTACAATTTGATTTCCTAAAACCCGCCTTGGTCAGCTGCAGCATCACCATGTCAACGCACGGCTCCCTCGTCATTAGAGACCGACGCGACGAAACCCAAAACCAGCATTGCATTCCCTTTGGCTTCACGATGCTACAGGACCTATCCGCTGGCCCTGCGATGGCCGGAATAGTTAGCGGATCTGCACCCGCTATCTTGCGAGCCCATTAACAAAGGAAATGAAACCCGTCTCTCTCAGCCGAGTGTTAGCGCTAAAGACCTTTTGATCTTCTGTGGCGGAGGGACCATGCGGCCTGTCAATCATCCGTTACAGAGAATCTAGTTAGCTTAATGAAAATTGGATAAGAAAAGATAACATTAATTAGCCCAAATTATCAAGGCCTAATACTCGTGACAAGCCCAATTCGATAAAACAGTCAGCCCATTTGAAATAATCTAATTCCAAGCCTAATCAGCAGCCACATCAGCATTTTTCTTTATCTTGTCCACGTGGCCCAATCAGATAAAAATCGAAATCAATTTAAACTTAGAACGTTCATTGAAAATAGTACAAAACTCCGAAAAATTGAAATAAAATATCCATAAAATCCTAAAAATCTGTAGAATCTAGATTTACTGATATTTTGATATTAAAATCTTTCAAAATACTAGCCTTTTATATTTTGAAGTATTTTCGCTATAAAATGAATTTCATACAAAAATAATAAACACAATAAAACTTAGATAAATTTTCTATAGATTTTTCAAACAAAAAAATTTAAATAATTTCGATATTAAAACAATCTTCAAAGGACTATTTTCTACTAAGTATTTTCAAATTAGTATTTTCAAAGATTTAAAGAGTATTTTAAACCTTTAAATTCTAAGATCAAGATGAAGGAAAAGTATTAGAAAACGATTAAAGTCTAAAGAGGGACACGATATCCAAAATCAAAGGCCAAAACCTCTCCAAGTAGGGGAAAAGCCTTTTAAGTGAAATTGAGATCAAAACCGACATAAGACCCGATTCTTCCAAGCTACCAAATGGCCTAGAATCATCAAATCAAATTCCTCCAAGTCTTATAAGTCATCAAGACCAAGACCCGGTTCTTCCAAGCTACCAAATAGCCAAGAATCATTAAATCAAACTATCCAAGTCTTACAAGTCACCAAGACCAAGACCCAGTTCTTCCAAGCCGCCAAATGGCCAAGAACCATCAAGTCAAGCTCTTCCAAGTCTTATAAGTCGCCAAAATGACCAAGACTAAGTTTTAGATAAAGTACTTTTAGACGTCCTCAATTAGGTCCCGTTAATTAGGTTTGGTACCGTTAATTGAGTCCAATTTAAGCCAAAAGAATTAAGTCTTTTATTTCTCAATTGTGCCCCGTCAACTAAGTTTGGTAACATCAATTGAGTTTAGTTGAAAATAAATTGAGATAACAACTTTTCTAGCCTACGACATATAATTTCTCGAATCCCTTAATCAGAGGTTCTCGTGATTCGTCACGAGGTAATTAACAATAGGGGCTTGCGCCTATTGGAAGGAAAGGATCCACAAAATTAATAAACCCTCATGAGAATAGATTCTCGTTAATGTTTTTCTTGTTGTCAAGAAGCATTTTTGTACTTGAATTTAAACTCGTGAGGGGTGAATCTAAGGCTTATTCCCATTCTTGAGGAAACCCGATCATTCTTCGAGAAATGATGAAAAAGTCCACACAATAAGTCAATAAAGATCATTCTAGCAATAGTTATATTTCGTATATATAGATATATGGAAAGATACATCAAAACCGTCTTCTTCGATTGAATGAAGGAAGTTGTTGTGTATTTGACACAAACCGAGGATTTGTTGTATTGTTAGAAACATATATATGCTTCAATGATCCATTAATGGATTGAAGCAAGTATTGTGGAAATTGGAATAAATATTTTGACAAGGAAGTCAAGGAGTTGCACTTCGTCAAAAGTATCTTATATAGACAAGATATTCAGTGGGAGCATGATTGTGTTACATGTATTGTACAAGATACAAGACATTAATTGGGAATAACATTAAGAAAATGAATATTGTCAAGATCTTACTGGAGAATGTTTTCTCAATTAAGAACTTGGGCAAGTCACCTAAATCCAAGGAAACAAAATCTACGGAGATAGATTATGATGGATGTCAGGTTTGAGCAAAATGTGCATATAATGACAAAGTGTTCTAGTTACACGAAAAGATAGACTCCTGTAAAGGACGTTTAACCACGTTGTATGGCATACACTTGAGTTCGACTCGGTGTGTTGCAACTCAATTCGAGAAGAGTGCACGATACAATTCGAGCATCCTTCTGTTATGAGTTTCATTACGTACGCCATACTTATGCACATGCCCCTATGTGTTGTACCCAAGGAGTATGACAAGCAGTTGTCAACTGGATACAAAGAAAAACACGTTTGGACAATAATCGAGAATACCTTCGAGTATCTTATGAGAAAGAATGATATATTTCATCTGATAAGATGAAAGAAAGCTCATGTTGATGCTAGTTTTCGAAAGATTGATATAAATACAATTGAGCTACGTATTTTGTTTAAATGTGGTGTTGTAAATTTAGAAGGTGTTCTAAATGGGATATTACAACCGTTTCCGTCACCAAAACAAAATATTTAGCAACTTGTGAAGCAATGAAAGAATGTAGTATGGATCGAGAAGTTCTCAGTCAAGCTAATATGGTTCTATGCATCTCGAACCATAGCTTAAACTTGAAGAACCCAATATTAAATTGGTGATCCAACTAAGATCTATGACGATGGCACTTGATCTCACATGATGATGATCAAGAACACATATATAGGAGTATATATGTATATAGGGTCAAACAAAATTGGATAGGTTCGCGGACACAGCGAACACTCTAACTTAACCTCTACCTTAAGCGGTATACGAGATGCAATTGGGTATCCATGCGTAATGGACGTATGAGTAACTTGTTTTAAGTGTATTATATCTTTTGAGGTTCGAGACATGTATATATATGGATATATGACATTGTTCTAAATTCTTCACTGGCTAGAAATCACTATTGATTGACTCTAGGCCAAATGGGAGATTGTTGGAGTTATGTCCTAGAAGTCAATATTGAATGACTTATTTTCTTAGTTTATGTTAATGATGATATTTGATCATTTGTTCCTAGAGTTTATTATTGACAAATCATTCAGGTTGAGGATCTGAATTGTAGATCTCTGTGGATCATTCATTAGAATGACAATAATAAATCTAAATCGTCCATAATCTTGATAATTAACAAGGAACATTAATTATCATAAAAGATTAGTATGCAAGTTAAGTGATGATTAAGTTCTACAAATCATAGGTAAGGAGTTACCAACTTAATTGCATATGTGTATGTTATTGGAACATAGTACATGACTTGACCCAATGAAATAAACATATGGATTGTGTTAAGTGTCATTGTTTATTTCATATAAGTTTGATTCTAAGTTTGAGATGTTCACCTTTTCCACATGAGGATAGGTTCAATAAATATCGTCTAACGTTGATTCCTGATAAAGGCTGCTATAAGGACTTTATTTATGTTCTCTTGAATTGTGCAGGGAAAAGTTGTTCATCAAGAAAATCGTATGTCCCTCATTAATACACTTAATGAGTGATGATATATGTTTGGGCCCCTTGATGGAGTTGGATTGTATGCATGCAAACTAGACGATCAACTCTAGATCAAGAAATGTATAATCTGCAAGAATGACACACTCCTATCTTGGATTATACAATGATATCATGTGACATAAGAATCAGACAAGGAAATACTTATATTTCTTGTGCAGGATTAAGATATTGTAACGGTACATTATTTATGCGAATTGGAAATCATAACGTGTTGCTAGATACCGCTTATGATTATTGGAAATAAATAACGATTTATTTTCATGGCCAACATAGCATAAATCCTCAATAGGGTCGCACAATTAGGACTCTAACCACACGGTGCATTAATTGTTTATTCGCAACAGTTAGTATTTCGAAATATGATAAGTTGATTAATTAATTATATACCGTTGTGAACCGTTATAATTAATTAAGTCAAAAGGATCATATGGAAACAAATTAATGCATTAGCTAATCCAAAGTTAATTATTAATGAGTTAATAATTAATTATGTTCAACACATTTTAATTAGTTTGAGCTATTTGGGCTTCTAGTTATTTAATTAATTAAAGACCTGATTTGAGAAAGGATGAAGGAGTAATTAATGGGATGGTTTATTGGGCCATTGCAACATTTGATGTAGCCCAAAATGGCCTATTAATTTCAGCTAGAGCCCTAGTGGCATACTTGTAAATAGTTCAAAGAGAGGATGCGAGTTGTTGGCTATATAAAGGGGTCACCTCTTGAGAAAGCCCTAGCCTCCATCCACATTCTCTCTCCTCTCTTCCTAGCTGCCCCCTTCTTCCTCTTCCTCTCTTGCTCATGTGTTGAGCTCTATTCCTTCTTCTCCTCCATTAAAATAGTTAATAGGATGAAGAGGTTCATAGAGGGGATTAGCTAGGAGCTCTTGAAAGCTAGCACTTTCATGGAGCTCGTGGTTAGCTCCTTGGTGGGCTTGAGGCGCCATAGATGGTGGAGGTGGTGGAGCACGCATCCCATCAACTCCCATGCCATGGAATCGAGCCTCTTTGTTGCTACACAAAGAGATGTATAAATCTCCTACTCTCATCTTGAAATGCTTGTGAATGATGTTGAAACCTAGATCCCTTGTGTTTAGTTGTGATTTCTTGCTATTTGATGGCACAAAAATGGAATTAAACACTTCCTAACAGGATATAGAGGCAAGGGCATGAGTGTTTCTAGTACCTTGGGTCGAATGAGCATAAGTAGCAATATTACCCCTAGGCAAGGATGAAGTGGATCGCACTCTTCTTGTCCCCATTACTTGTTGCTTTATGCTTTCGACTAAGTACCTCCAAGAGTACTTGGTCCTCCTCAGTGAAGACCACCCCAGTTTCTTCCTCTTCTTCTGCTACCATCAGATTTGTCCGGTAGCCTCCTCTTCCACCTCGTCGGCCGCCACGGCCACGGCCACGACCACGGCCTCCAGACTGTCCACGTCCACCGAAATCTTTCTCCTTGAGTGGCTTAGGACAAGCAGGCCTCAAATGACCCACTTCACCACAATTATAACACTTGCGAGTCTCCCCCTGAACTCCTGTTAATGTCATACTAGAGTTTGAAACTGTCAATGTCGAGCGTGCACCCACAGCATTGGCTCTAATACCAAGAAGAAAAGAGTGATTAGGTTAAAACGGGATTATGGCCTCATTAACAGGAGGCTCCCTTTTATATTAAACACTTATTGTCTTTTACAAACAGGTAACAACAACATCTACTAATATAGCTTAACAATAACTAACATAACAACTAATAATCTCAACAGGAACTAATAATTCTACTTAATTTGGACCTTGAAAGTTTTCAATTTACAGAATTCATGTTGTAATTTGAATTCTTTTATGTATAAATGCATTCAAATTTTGCTATTCGAAGATTTCATTTTTCCGAACTTTCAATCTGCATTCTGCAATTTTAAAAACAGGAAAACTTAGATTTTTTTTTTGCTTTAAAATTGCATTAGGAAATCCATACATGTCAAATTACTGAGACTTAACTTATTATTTTCCGAGATATTGATTTCAGATTCTATATTATTTGACGTACATCTAATTTTTTTTCTTGACGAAAAATAGCGGTTTTAGCCCATATCTTATCATTTAATAAAATAGAGAAAATAACATTACAAAAATGGTATTTAACTGATAATACGTACATCCAATCTTATATCGTACACTTATAGCTACAATCACATATATCAAAATGCATTTAAGAAACTTCCTTTTTAATCAAATGATATAACTATACGGAATTAAGGGTATAGACATATAGTGGAATGTGGATAGGTAACAACTTTTGTTTATTTTGAATATAACTATTTTTGAGATAGAAAAATGCTTTCAGCATAGACTCTCTGACATATATTGTTTCGGGCTTGATGGAATTGCTAAGGCGCGTCTTCTGTAGCCTATGGCTGTCAGCCTGTCATGTCCGACGTAGATCGAACCTGTTATTAAAATTAGAAAAGTGGTTGCAATATAAAAATGCACATAAAAAAAATATATTTCATATATTTTGTATTTGATTACATAAACAAAGCTGTATTATTTGCCTATGGCCTATATTGTTTATGAAATCAAATAAAAAAATATATAAAAGTGGCTGTAATTTAAATGCATATAAAAAATATATTATTATTTTGGGAAATTCTGCCATGAACACTAATTATTAGCGGCGTGTTGAAAGAAGAACAAAAAACTTCAAAAAAAGGAGACCTCATATCAGAACTATAGCAGGTAAGACCTAAAAAATAGAATGGCTACAAACATGTACATGGCCATAATAAAACTATAAAAGGACCATATTTTAAGTTATTCGGAATTGTTGATTTTTTTCATATGGATCTTAAAAGTAAACATAATAGAACTAATTAGATTCCCCTTGAGATTAATTAGTAAAGGTCCTATGGATTAGTTTATAGTAGCATATCCTTCACAACTAAGAATGGGTTCATATTTTGATAGAGGCCGACGATTGGAGTTAAGTGTAATGCCTTTGGAGTTGTGAGTCGAGCCTAATTCGCGACGGACTATTCCCCTTCCCCACTCAAATTGGTTAGTTTATTCATTCCCACCAAAATAAATTGTTTTCTTAATCTTCATCACTTGTATTGCTTAAAGAGCTTCTGATTTATTTTTACTAGTTCTGATCGTATTTGCATTAGTACTTCTCACCAACACGGCCAATAAATAGATAGTCGCTATCTAGTACACCCAAAAAAAAAAAAAAAAAATCATATTTAATATTTGGTCAAACCAGTTTGGTTATTTTATAGCCTGAAATCAGAAAGGGAAGAAAGGAAGAAGAGAAGAAGGGAAAAGTTACCATGAACAAGCAAATTATTTTAATTCTTGACCCCTGTTTGGTAAAGGAACTGATGATATCATTAACAAGCAAATTAATTCAAGAAATATGTGACAAAACAGCCTCACACTTGGTTAAAAATTGTTTAAAGGGAAAAATCCAGTTAATAATTTCCATAAAGTATTTAAGCTCCTACATTGAAATATACAGTGTAGAATTCATCCTTGAGACCCATCAAAGGCTCTAGCAGGAAATTCCTCTTTTGTCCTTTGGCCACAAAGCTCAGTGGGTCGTACTGTCTCACACCATCCACTGGTACGAAAGTGGCGGCTCTGTTGAATGTTGTATCATCTCTTAACTTACCACTTCCTTTGCAAAGTACTTGTAGTTTTTGTCCAGTCGAGTAATCTACTGCTCCAGTGGAGATATAACACCCTGATTTTGTACTTAATTCGAGAGACACACTGTTGGCTGTACCGTCCAGCCCTGGTATAAGCCTAAACGTGGAGTCAGAACCCTTGGTATTGGATATGTCGAGTGTGTTTGTTACTACCATACTAGGCATGTCAAACGGTTCTATCATGACATAAGCATCTGTGCTGGTACCTTTACTTTTACTACTATTTCTCGTCTTGTGGGAAGAAGTGAAATAATGTTTGCTCTTTGCATCCTGGGGGTAAATACGGAATGTAGATTGAACTGCTGAATGGGAACCTGCAAGTGGGGTATCTTGCATCGTGAGAGAAAGATTGGAGTTGGAGACAAATAGGGTTTTGTTTACGCTTTGTTGAGTGAGAGAGATAAGTTGTGAGTTGTAGGTTGAGGGAACAGGAGATATCCAATCGGAGACTGAACTGGAGTTGCCAGATTTTGCATCCCAGTCGCCTGTTGTTATGCCAGCAAGCAGGTATGGACCAAAGAATATTGCATGGAGAGAACTATATGCTGGTCTATCATCTGCTTAAATGTAAAACAAAATAATGGACAAAATGGTAAATTAAAAAAAAAAAGAAAATTTCTTGTACATTAACAAAGAAAAAAACATATATACCCCTCGAAAACAAGACTTATGTCTTATATAATATGTATCATCCTTCCTTGCTTACTTCGAAATATGTGCAAACTACCTGTCCTCCCTACCAGTTTATTCTACTTATTTGGCAAACCTGCTTAACCTTTTTTTAGCCTCTTCTGTCCTTCTTATCCACTTAATGTTTCCAAATATCACTTCCTATGTGTGAATTTAGATCGCCTCAACGTAGTCTCCTTTAGTTCTATTATCCTTGGATTCTTAAGGCACATTTACAAAAATATTAAGCATCCTTATTACTACATTAGCTCCATTTGCCTTTTAAGTTCTTATTTTCACACTTACGGCACAGACTCGTTGAATCTTTTGAACTTAATCGTGATAACCACTTTTCATTAGCTCCATTTGAGAATATAAGATATCTTACTGTTCTGTAGAGGTGCAAATACTTTAAAAAAAATGCTTTGAGTCACAAGGATTATCATACCTTTAATTTGTTCGGAATGTATGCTAATTGGGTATTCAAGGACTAAGTTGTCATTTGATGCCCAATCTCTCGTGATTGAGATAAAACTTCCTGTGAATAGACAATAAGTAAGTAAAATTATTAAAGGGTTTCTTTTTCCAGATTCAGAATTTGAATACCAGTTAAGACAGGATCTATCACTTGGAGAGAGGAATCAGCCAGTTTTGAAATGGTAGCATACAGTAGTCTCTTACAATGGGGTACATGAGAGAGATAAAATATCGAGTTTGCAGGTTCATCTGTACTCTGTGCCATTTTTTTTGGATAATTCCATGTGAAATCTGAGCAAGGGGAGAGGGTTGGGCATTCTTTCAGGTAAATGGGTCAACATAGGAGGTACAAGCTTATATGATATTTTTTTATGAGGGGCATGGCATCTCCGTTATCTTTTTATGACAAAAGAAATATTTATATTGTAGGTTATGATGTTATTTCAAAATTTTTTAATATAGTGGCGAATAAAGTTGTCACTATCAATATCAATATGGAGGTATGAACAAGGTAGAACCAACAAATACTTCTACACCTATTCTCTCATAAGGGCACCAAGAAAAAGAGAAGCAATATGTTACCTTGCAACATCGGTGCAAATTTTTGAGAATTCAAAGAGGCTTTAAAGTTGTCTAAAGAGGTCCAAGAAGGGATGCGTATATTGATCGTGGAAGCCTGGTTGGTCTGCAATAAGATGATGAAATTGTCTATATTAGAGCATAAATGCAACACATATTTTCCAAATGAATTAATAAAATACAATTGATGCTTGCACATATCTGTGAACTGGCAATTCTGAGCCATACTGAAGAGCCAGCATGACCCTAATGTCAACTGAAACAGGCAATGTTTAACTTGATCCAGAGGACCAGTCCAAACCCATTCGAGAATTTCAAAAGGTGAAACAACCAAACCTGGCTGGGTTCAGCATAACCTGACTGACAATGAGGCAGTTATACCTGAAATGACCCCAAACCTTCAGACCCAACTCGATTCATTCATTTATGATAAGTCTTAATCTGTACCTGATTAGAAGAAATGGTGAATGAAACACGAAGGGCGGAGTCTGATGATGTCAGAGGTTGCATTTGTTGAGAAATGAGAAGCCCAGCAGATTTCCAGTTAAAAGTGCTGGGTATAGATTGTATGATGTACAATGAAGGTGAACTCCCTTTCTGCTCGAAGTAAATAGAATCTCCTAATTTAGAGAAAGACTCGATACCTATATTGAGAGTGGGTATTGTTAGCTACAACAAGAAATTTTATATATATGCTTCTACAAAACATCAAATGTGATGCGTAACCTGACAATATATTATATGGTAAGACTTTCAATGTACCAGATTAACCCTCTGTTCTTGATCACTTTGTTGAAATTAGCAGTGAAAAACATTGGCCAACTTCGGAGAAGCATATTTACAATTTTTCATCATGGAGACAAAAGTGGCAATATTTCACAAAGTGAAAAAATTCAATATTTCATAAAAAATGCAGCAACATAGTATGAGCTATATAGTATGTAAGATATGTTGATTTCCTTGCTATTCATTAGTTGAGTTTTAGGCTTTAACTGAAAATTTACTTACCAGTACCATAACAACACCAAAATGAATTAAACTGTGTGCCCCAGCCATGGTATGACACAGCCTTAGATGAGCCAGGTTTCATGGGAAGCATATAAATCATGATTCCTGGTTGGGAGCCTCTCTTTTGTATGCTCAGTACCCCATTTATGAGGGCTCTTTCATAATAATCGGCATATGCCACCTCCTTTGTCCATCTAAACAAATTCCTCGACACCTCATATTACAGAAAGTTACATGAACGTCAGAAAATTCGACAGATAAAAAAAATAAGCTCCAGTGTTACCTCTTTGTCACAAGCTATAAGGGCACACCAATTAAAATAAGAAAACAATAGGAATCTGAGCATGTAAAATTAATTAAAAAGATTTAGGGCGCCTGTCTTTTATGTTATATATCTGAAAGTATGACAATCTTAAAATTTTTTTAAAAAAAATCTTGTTTTTTTATGGCACTTCAATTAAAAAATATTGATGTTGCATTACTTCAGCAAGTCAGCAACCCAATTGATATTGAAAATATTGACGGACTAGAAGTAAACATAGTATTTATTAGGGAAAAAAAATAAGAGATATACCTTAAGCATGTTGTAGGTAGTGCAGGACTCCTCATTTTCTGTTGTTAGCATGTCGGCTAGACGCTTTGGATCATACCTGACCCCCATGATTGGCATACAGATTTGCAAAATGTTAGATCCATTATGCTTTATTTTACCAGGCCTTTTTATAAATTTCATTTAAAGTAAAAGAAAAAAGAACTTACCAAAATTCACTAACAGAGGTTCCACCAGTGGCGTAAGCGTGAGAAGAATTGACAATATCCATAAAAAATGTCCCAATTTCCTGTGTTTTATATATGGTATGTTCTTTGTTGTAATCTTCTTTTTATGATATCATTATCTGCAGATGTAGAAATATAAAGTTTACCTTATAAAGAGGATCTCCAGTGACCTCATACCTCATTTGGGCCCCAATAACTACAGGTATGTGTGTATTGGTATGAAATCTTGATAGACTATCAGCCTGAAAAATGGAGGATTATTAATTATTAAAAGGAATATTACGGGTGTATTGTGCAAAATTATATATGGAGATACAGAGAGCTCTATACCCTTGACAGTTTGCTCCAAATTTCAAATAGAAAAAGAGAAAAACAAAGAGAGAGAAGGAACTATGTGTCCTAACCTGGACGGCAAGCAAGCCCAGAAAGCATGGTTTGTCAAAGAGATGAGCTAATATCAAATGCTTCTCATCTTTCTGCGTTGATACATATTTCACTTTTGAGTCCCCAATTTGATCAAATAAAAAAAAAATAGAAAAAAAAATGATGTCACTATGTGTGTTTAGGCCCAAAATATATCCTTGAACCCCAAGTACCAATATTGGGTTTAGTGTGGTATAAATCCAGTGCACGTATCATTAATTTGGAAAAAGTACCAGTACAAAACCATTTTTATAGTATATTGGTATAGTCATTTGACTTATGACTACTGATGCCAAGTGATTTGTACCAGTTTTGAACTTGACCTTAACTTAAAATATTGAAGGCCTGCAGAAAATTCAAAACTGGAATCCTTGGAAAGTGGAGTTAGTCTGGTTTATATGGAAAAAAATTTTAGCAATGCAACTAAAATGGTGTCGTACAGAACACAAACCATACTGTTATTGTGTAGAGCCGATAGAGAACATCATTCATGCCCCCAGTTTCTTCGTTGAGAGATGTATAGTGCCTCTCTATGCTATACTTTTGTATCACATTTTTCACACGGTTTGAGAAGTACTCCGCCATCGATGTCAACATTACCAATGCTTTAGAATTTCCTGCATATGTGTATTGATCAAGAAGCCCTGCCATTATCTGTCAGAAATGAGAAGTGAAATTACATTCTGACCTTTCAAAAATGTAAGAAAAACAATTTTATGCATAGCCTGCAAGTTTGATGGCTTGAAGGAAGTGCAACTGCAGGTATGTATGACTTTAACACTAATATTGTAGTGGAGCAAAATTCATTTTCATATTGTACCTTGTGAATGGTATAATAAGGTGCCCAGACTGGCTTCACTGCCTCAAAACGGTCAAAAAGCTCATCAGGAAAAGCTGAGAGATAACCCGTACCAATCGCTTTCTGGCATGTGTAAAGTACATCAACCACCGAGGTCATCTTTGTAAATAGTGTTTCATTGTGTGTGCTGGCCCATGCCTTTGCTGTTGCACTCATGTAATGCCCTGAAAAAAGATTAAAAATATGGCAAATTCTGTCAGTGGACATAATTTTGTAACTAGGCTTTGATTTTGATCGTTCCTTTAAAATTATATACAGAAATGAATGACCAGGATTGAAACCTGATTTAAAATTCTGTCCACCATAGAATTACCCAAAAAATATTATCGAGGGCATAATAGTAATTTTTGATATGACAGGGCATCTCCATTTGTAAGCATCCACATATATTTTCATTTCAGATTGGCAAAGACAGCTTTTCTAATTCAATTGTACTTGTTTCTCTTGATTTTTATGGCTTCACAGTGCTTTACTGCAGTTCAGCATGTCTAATGTGGTGCCATATGCTGATAGGCAGTAATATTCATAAAGTGGTACTCTTTTTACCACCACGCAGCCCATATGGTTCCTTGGTAAAAACTTATCACATACTAGTTCATTCTGTCACATCTGGCAGGTGTTCGTAGGGTAACAATTTGGAAAACTGCATCAATAGTAAGATATTATCTACCTCTATCTGAAAGTATCAAGTTATTTTGTCTATGACACTATTTGACTGTGACAAATATCACACAGCATAGTGCAAACAACTTTTCATTTCCCTTTTTTTCTTTGTTGCAAACAATTAAAATCAACCTTTTACCTAGTTTTTTTACAATATAGGTATCAATGCAAACTTCTCAAGAAAGATAATGTACCAACGAAGTGTCCGCGGAGCTCGACGTCAGCTCCTTCCCAACCCCCATATGGGGTACCAGGCGTGTCCAGGCCAGCCTGTTTCCTGAAATTCCATACCAATCGGTCAATATCTAACAAGAGGAGGTACTCCAGATTTGTCTGCTGGGCCTGCCCATATACAGAATCCGTGGCAAGCCGTACATCATGGAGAGACACCTCTGACAGGAAGTCATTCCCTTCTTGCACTGAAGCTGGCCTAAGACCTGATCCCTTGATATTCCTACATATGAAAAGACAAATAGCTCAGAGAAGAGTTTAATATATCAGATGGCACATAGGCTATGACGGTTTTGGTCATTCGGTATGGACAATGTTGGTTCTGGTAAACTCTTGGTGCTCTTCAATAACTGAATAGCACAGACAGTATTTCATTGTTTGAAGTGGGCTTCACATTAGGTCCTTAACTAAGGGACCAAAACCTGACCAGTGGAAGTTCCATCCTCTCAAACCTACCTGTAAAGCATTAACCAATCAAACTCCTCTTGGTACCCATTATTCTTGTTTAACAGTTTCCTTGGTCGTATATCCATCCATGTAGCCTCATCAGTCGGCGTGAGGTGCATATGAGAGTGAGACTCTTCAAACAAGGCATTCACTTGTTCAGCCGACAGCTGGGCCCGCACAGAATGAGATGCCAGCTGGGTTGGTACGTTGGTACATTCCTTTAAGCATAAGACACCACTTAAGAGTGATGATGTGAATAATAGTATTATGTGTAGATATTTAGACGACATATTTCTCGTCATCTGTTAAATGAGGAAGAATAATCAAAAGAGAGAACTATTAGTTATATAGCCCAACAAATATATAAACTAGGTAATTTTGAAGGTCAAAGGCCGAAGCATCACTGAATCCCCTGAAATATACCGCTTGCAGCCTTGAGAGTTTCATAAGATAGATATTACCAGCAAGCTCTCTATTCCATGTACAATTACAACATAACAACTTAACAAAGTAGAGAAAGGGAAAATTGAATTAATGTCTTTCAGGGACCTACAAGCATAAACAGTATTAACTATTAAGTGGAATATTGTTGCTAATAATGTGTTTCTTCGAATATTTAAGGGGCTTTATCTAAGCGTCTTACTTTCTATGTCATTTCATTTCTGACTAGTTATGGAAAATGAACTCTTTAATCAATAAACAAAAGAAACATCTAATTCAAAATTTTAAAAGGGAATTCAGAGAAGTTTTTAAAGAGCAACTGATTTACGTACCTGAGATAAAGAAGAATGAATCAACAAAATAATTTCGAAGCTTATATATTGAACAAAATCATTCTTTTTAAAGACTATAGTTTGAGAACGGTTCTATATTTTTCTATAATTTTAGAAAATAAGTATCACAAATAAGGAATTAACCAAAGAAATTTAGAAACAGAACAAAGTCTGAAAGCAACAACTGAAAACGACATGAAAATGTACCTTACTAGAACTACGAGGGTCCCACAAGACACTTGATTGGTTCCACCTTAGTAGAAATAAGCCACTAGACGATGAAATATTGAAACGAATTAACCATGTGACAAGGATATTTCTGGAGACTTAAGGTTAAATATATGCTATCAAATTCTCTTTGTTTTTTTTTTTTTGGTAATTAAATTCTCTGTATGAGTCTGTCCGCATACATGAGTCATAACTCAGTGTGCACATGCAGTTCGCATGGAAAGAGGAGCTAAGTTTTTCCTGAACTTTTTCCATGTAAGAGGGAAAACGGATGGAGGAAAAAAAAAAAAAAAACGCTCGTGCTAATTTCAGGGAAAAATTATCGTTTCTCCGAAGAATAAAATATTCAAATGTTTCAATGCTGGTCATGCCAGATTAGTACGCGATTTAAATGATTAGCATTATGGTCCCTCTATTTTACAATATACAAAGTACGCATTAAGTAGGGGTTTAAAGAAGGTAAGAAAATGGCCTTTCCACACTAATGACATAATGCACTTTATTTTTTGTTTCAGATCCATTGAGCACCAATTTGATGCTCATGATTCCATTCTATATATGGTGTGGTTACCTTAAGAAAAATGAAGGTCTTATATGCAAAATATCCCTAGAAAACCTCACACTACCATTATGTCTTACTCTTAACCACCATAAAGACTATTCTTACAAGTAAATACAACACCTATTGAACAGAAGTACAGAACCATCTCTCTTTCCATGTGTCTTTCTCTGGAAGGGGAATTGAGTGGGTAAAGGTATTATATCTAATAAAAGAAGCTATTAAAAAAATAGAAATGGCTTCAGAAAGAGGCGCACACACTGTATAGTATATTAGTATATATATAACAAAAAAAAAGTTCCTTCTTTGAAACTGAGACATAACAATGGGGTAAGAATGATCAAAAGAGTATATGCAAGAACAAACAATCCAACTAAGATAACATTATTACAAATAACTTCATATGAAAAAGTTGGCAAAATCAATTATTGGGCTTCAAAAAAGAAACTGCATACTGTGCTAAATTTAATGGAAAACTTAGAAGCTTGGTTTGTAAATTGGAGCTTACTGAGTGGAAGTAGGAAGATTCATTAACTATCATAAGGAAAAGAGTAACACAAGTATCACAAAACTGGAATCTATGTACTCTATTTCATGAATAAAGTTAGATTATATAAGCACAAGACAAGGGTGAATGGTGGCAAAACAAAGAGGGCATTGATATATATAAGAGAAAAGAGGAGAAACATACCATTACTCCACAGACTGGGAAACACTCAACTGTGAGCAAATTTCCTACTCTAGTTATCTGCTTCTTCTATAAGTATAGCATAAGAGGTACCTTCCAAGCAACAATTGATAAGAACTAAATACTGACTATGAAATTGAAACCCGCGACAAAGGAAACTGAGAAAGGCCAATTAATGGATAGAGACTTTATAATACTATTTTAGTATAAAGTCCCCACACCATGCCACAATACACCAACACTACATACAGCCGCTGAGAGAGCATGGGATATATGAGACAAAATATTTACATGTGTGATCATAGAAACATGCAAAAGTGATTTGAATGTGAGATAGGATTCCAAAACACACAGCATTGACACATTACCATACTTGTATACGAAATTGACTTAATAACCCAAAATTTCACAGAACTTTGGCTTTTACTATTTTTATAGTTACTGGGATGTTGGTTCTTTTATGAAGGAGCCAATATACATTTAATATATATTAATTAGATGAAGAATTAGAATAGTGAAAATAACCATTTTGTTATATTAGTCTAAAATTTTTCTTCCTTGTTATGCTTTCCGCCAAACAACCTTTAAAAAAAAAAAAAAAAAAAAAAAAAAAGCGAGAGAAGAAATATCATGCTAATTCAGATTTTTAAAATAGTTGTTAATTTAATTTTGATAGAAATAGTAAACAAGGTTAACGACTATTTTAAATAACTATTACCTATCTAAACATCGAAATTGTTGCGTTACAGTCGTTAGTCCAATTTAGTGTTGTTATTTATCAATCTGAACATATGATATCCGAATTAGTGTTGTTATTTATCAATCCAAATTAGTGTTGTTATTCATGTAATTAATTTATTACAAATTTTCCCATATTTATAAAAAAAAAATTCAAGAGAAACGGAATGGGCTGTGGAATTAATTTGATAATCCGGTGAATATAAGTTCTGGCACAACCTGAATACCCAGATGGCTTGCTTTGCCCCAAATTAGATTTGAGTTCAAGTTGTTCTGAATCTAAGCTTAGCTAAATCTAGCCAGATCTAAAATTTAATATGTGACTTGTTTTGACTAAAAGAAAATTATACTTTAAAATTAACTTTATCATGTCAATACCAAAAACACCTATGACACTCAGACCTTATGATCTATAAATTGACTGATTCAATGCTTAAAATAAAAATAGATCCGAAATAATAAAAAACAGCTGAGATATTTTAAGTAATTCAAAATCTAAAATGAACAAAATCCGAACAATCCAAAATACAACCCGAATTCTATATAACCCAAAATTACAAAATGATCTATCAGAATCTAATCTGATTTATTTTGTTGGATTAACCTCTCTAATGTTACCAATGGTGGACACACTGACACTAAATGAAACAGGACAAGATCTCAGCTTTATGGTCTAACTCTAACCTCATCCAAAGAAGGAGACCCATCAATGGTAAAAACAAACAAATCGAATGGGACATAGGGCCTTCAAATTGGATAAATGTGGTCTTTTAAAAGCCGTAAACGAATTAATAAATTATTGCTTTTAAGAGCCCACAAAGGTTGGAGAAGTCTCAGTTTTATCTCTCTGAATTGATGGGATACAAGATAAAAATTTGAAAGAATGATTGTATTTTTATTTTTTCATGGGTGCTCGGCGTTTCACGGGTAGGAGAAGTAAATACCGACAAAGCATTAAAGGGCCGACTTTGTTAGGAGTAGACTCGATTGTAAACTCGCGAGGGTGAAAAAAAAATGTATTAATATATAATATATTATTATGAAATTTTTGACGCATAACACGTGTGAAGAATATGTATTTTTAAGATGAGTAAGTCCTCCAACTTATTTCGAAATTAAATGTCATAAAAGACCACCTGCCGGATTTCAAACTCGCGACCTCTAATGAAGATGCATTGCTATGTATTAATATATTAATATAAACCTTGATATATAATAAATGTGAACAACGTATTAATTTATATTCATATTAAGCCTCAAGATATATATAATGTTGACAATATGAACTAAATATAAATACAAGATAATGGATATCGTATCCATTCTCCAAATACAAATTACTCTTTCACTAACAATAGTGAAAGAGTATAAAAAGCTATGCTTATATTAAAAATATATATATACTATAAATTATATTCGAACTATATATAATATATTAATGTGATTTATTTTATATTTAATGAAGCAGGAACTATGACGAAATTAAAATATAAATATGCATAATTTAAAAATTTACATAATTCATATTTTTGACATATATATCTATATCCTTCCGCACAAAGCATAAAAAATTATGCCAGCAGCTCAAAAAAAAAAAAGAAGTGATTTTGCCACTCCAAATCCGAATTTTCCTATTGAAAGTAGTAGTGAAAAAAGGACCAAAGGTCCTCGTGGTGAATAAAATCGCAGAGCACCAAAAGGAAGTTGTAAGAAAGAGTCGTGTTAATTTCCCTAAAATATTACATGGTTGAAGAAAACAATTTCCAATTTCAACTAAGAGAAAATATTTCTTATCCCGATGGATTCTTTGATAATGAACGATATAATATTTTTTAATCAATCCAAAAAATTTATAATCAGAGAATTATTTTTTGGATAATGAATTTATGCGTGTTAGCTCTAGGATATAGACATATAGTTTCTGATTGGCCATTTTTTTTATCTGTACATAATAGTGGGCGACCTCAACAGATTATATAACATTGATTAATTGGAGTAACAGATTATATGGTTTAAATTAAGGATAATCCGACCAAATAAGAACCTACTGAGGGGCGGTTTATTTTCAGGTCGGAAGGTTTTGGGAAATATTTCTAAAAAAATTATTTCCTTTTAATAAACATGCAAATAAGATTTTTTTTTTTAATATAGAATAGTTCTCCTCATAATAAAATTAAAATTATTCGATGAGAAGTAATGAAGAAAAATATGGACTAAATAACATAATTATTCAGAATTGAAATGCATTGATAACGATTAATTTAACAATCTACAACCATAAACTTAAAAATATAATTAATATCTTACAATTGGAAAGTGATGTATACTTTATGCATATCGCACAAGCTTAAATGTGTTGTTATCCAATAAGAAACGTAAAATTTAAGCAATTAATATTTAAAAGTTTGTGATAAATTAAAAATGACATTTAAATATATGATTTGATAAGAATCATTACGTACAGTTGACAACATGCCTATACGTTTTGTTTTGCCATTTTTTAACTTTTCGACTTGATTAAAAAATATTGTCAAAATTCTTAAGATAATTCATTGTTAATAGATCCAACTCTAATTTTCCATACATGAGATATATGTGCCTTATAAACTGTATATAATAAGCGTCGAATTTTAGTATTTTTTAATTTCTATTATGGCATTTAGTTTTTTTAGAAAAGCGGTAATTTTATTTTGTTAAATATATTAACTTTAAAGTGTTATTTTGGTGGAAGAACCTTGGAAGTGTTAATTACTTTGGCAGAAAAAACCTTGCTAGAAATGTCAAAATTCTAGTTCAGTTAGATAAAAAGTGCCGATTTAGTAGAATATATAGAAGCAACATTTTGCCTTTTTGAGGAACAACTAAAACAAAATTTAAAATTTAAATTATATTATTTATTTTTAGCTTGAGCTCTATAAATTTTCTGGTCGAAACTCAAAATATATATAGAAAGGATTCAATCAAAGCGTTTTGACCGGAATTGATTCAATCAAAATATATATATGTATAGAGAGAGAGAGAGAGGAATGCTAACGCGCCATCGATGGCACGGAGGGTCCCGTACCATCGAGTCATTTTTCGTGATCCGAAATTCAAACCCTCAATTCGAACTATTCAAGTTGATCACCATGTTGAAATACCCTTGGAGACCAAATTTAACATTTTTTCGAATTTTTTTGCTATTTATTATGATATTTTCAAAAACATTATAATCGAAGTATTTCAGGCCCTTCAATTTGAAAATATCATAATAAATAGCAAAAAAATTCAAAAAATATAAAATTTGGTCTCCAAGGATATTTCAATATGATGATCAATTTGAACGGTTCGGATTGGCCGTTTGAATTTTGAATCTTGAAAAATGAGTGAATGAAAAATCGATGGCACGTTAGCAATCCCCCCTCTCTCTCTATATTATATATATAATTTTCTGGTCGGTCATTTAAAGAGAACGAGACCCGCCCTTTCTAAGAATTGATTCGAGTTTTTCATATATTTTTTCCCATTACATCCTAGTTGCATACGCCGTATATTGATTTTTTATGAAGTTTTTTTAGGTCTAATATCATCTATATCTGTTCTCTGACGTCCAATTAATGTATGGGTATCTGTCGGCATTATTGACTGCCTAACATGCAAAACATTATCTCATTATATGTCGATACTTCCTTTATTATTATTTTGAATTTTTCATATCCACGTGGTCTGCCTATTTAGATTTTGTGATTTCGGTAAATTTTATCTCAAAAATTGTGATATTTTTTTGGATCTCATTTTTGGCTGAAAAGACGATAAATATTTTTTTTTGAAAACTAATGTTATCCATAAAATCAGTGTTGGAAAATTGCAATAGAATGGCGTCCCTTGCCATAAAGCCTGCCAAAATCGGTACTATCATTTGTGCGAAGATACTGTAAAGATAAAGAATTGTTCTAATTATTATTTGCTGTTCCAAAAGAGTATGGTGTTATGGCACAACCATGGTCTCTCAATAATTAATGTATGAAGAAGGCACTATTTGGGATCACATCTCGGTTTGTGAATTGTGATTAATCCTATATAAATTATAATTGCAATAAAAACTTTGCTTAGAGCTTCTAAATCATTGACAGCTAAGCTCATGTAATTGGACTGTTGAAGATGCATTTTGTGACGAATGAACTTCTTAAATTTGTCAAAATTATATTCTTTCCCTGACTCAAATTAAACAAAAAGTACAAATAACATTATTTATTTGGGAATAATGCTGTGGACTAAATTCTATAAAATTAGACTTGAGTAAAAATCGTGCATTTAAGATTATGAGCAGAGATGAATGATCAAGATTCAAGTCCAATTTCAAATTTTATCAACCATAAAATTATTATATTTATAAATATTTATTTTTTCTAAATAAGTAAAGCATTTCTAAATTTTCTTACGTAAAAAAAAAAAAGTACAATACTTTGTCCATAACATAACATAGTATGCTAAATAATCATCTAAAGATATTATATTACATTTTATTCTTTAAACAAACAAAACTAAAACTTCAAAATAGTCGAATTAATTCTTCCTCCATTCAATCATATTCAATAAAACGAACTGGGGCAGATGAAGATCCCTTGCTACCTACAATGACAGAGAAGAGTAGATCTTGGAGCAATAGACCATTTAAAGAAGCAGGCATAGAATGGTCCAGAATCAGGTGAAATAGTTGGGATTGGGCCGATAGATTCCATTCACCTTGGCTTTCACCGCCGCACCAGAGCAAACAGACGAGAAAATCGGTATCATAAATTAATAACGCGTCCCGTGACCGTAAAGTGCAGACTGCAAAGCGAGAGAGGAACAAACCGAGCGGTGACCGCTCTGACCGTGTCTAATAATCCCAGATTCTCTCTGTCAGTCTGACACTCTCTCACTTGCTCACGGGATGGATATCTTTTTCACTTCCCATTTGTAACTTTGTATTGTCTTTTACGTTTTACTGTTCTGCTATTTTTTTTTTCTGTGAGATGAGTGGAGTGGAGTTTAACGCATAGATCAGGAACGTTTATTATGGAGTGGATGGTTTGGATCACTCATAAGCTGAAACTGAAGCGGGGCGAAGGAGACTGATCAGGAGCGGTCATAATTAATACGAACGGTGTAGATTTATTTCTAAGAAATACCCAGGGATTTTCTCACGATGGAGGGAATCCATACATCACTTTTACCCTATCCTCAATGATGTTTCATCCAATCCTTGATTGCGGATTATCTGAAAGGAACCTTACCCTGAGACCTGAGTTGAGCGTACCGTATACATGGACCAGTATCCTCTGCAGGATGCGCACCTTCAATCTGAGCCGTTCGATTTAATCTCAACGGTTAGATTTTTTTCGGGCCAGTCTGGTATTATTTATGGGGCACCATCATTGATCAGACGGTCTGGATCTAAGGTGAGCAGAGGATTTCGGCTCCCGTATACATGGTTATGTTCAGGTAGACAGAGAGATGAGAAAATGATATTTGCTCTGTAGGGCATTATGGGCCGATTTAAGAGTATAAGACCCATGACCATGAGATATAATTTCAGCCGATATTGAGTGGGCTTGTACTGGGTTTAATCAGAATACATTATGGGTCGATTTTCTTTTTTTTGTTATTGTGTGCTGTAAGCCTGTAACGGCCTCTTAATTTCTGACGTGTTATTAAAGGTGGATATATCATATATGTCACCGTACAATTAATTAGAGATATCCACCACTAAATGAGAAAATATTTTTTTATACCATCATTAAATGATAAATTTATATTTATTCTATGGGTTAATTAATTTTACCTTTCTGCCCTTACAAATATGCCATCATAAAATACTAAAAGTAGAAATATGCCACCCTAAAACATTAAAATTAGAAATATGTCATCCCAAAATAAAACTTGATTTTGATGCTATCAACAAAAGAAATGAAAATTCATATTCCAAATTCAAAATTTTACAATTTTAAGTTTTTGAAATTTGTTAATTTCAAATTTCAAATTTTGAAAATATGAAATTTAAAGTTCGAATTTTTTAAATTTTAGATTCGAAATTTAAAAATTTAACAAATTTTTAATTTTGTAGAATTTAAAAGATCAAAGTTTTAAATGAAAATTTTAAATTTTATTTCTGTTAATAAATTTTTTTATTTCTTATTGATTTAATCTAGTAAGGGCAATTTGGACATTTTAAAAAAGTTAGAGTGGTATTTTTCTTATTTGAGTGATATATCTCTAATTTTGAAAAAAAAATAAAATAAATGGCATAAAACTAATTTAAAATTTAAAAGTTGCAATCTCTAATTATCAATTTTTGATGATGATATATCTCTAATTATTCCTACTAATAATGGAATCAAATTATATTTTTTTTTTAAAAAAAAAATTGCCCCTTGGAGAAAAGAATAAAATAAAAGCGACAACACACTGCCAAGTCTAACTACAATATCATATATAAGAACAGAATACTCTGTTTCAACATTAAACACATCAACTTGATTAAATTAAATTACACAACAACCGCCTTATTTGCAAAGCTTACTTTTTTTTGTCACCAACCAGTGTGTATGGCTCGAACCAATTGGAGTACGTCGCTAGTTGATCCCCGTCAGGAAACCTACATAAAATACTATCTGATGTAATATATATATAAAAAAAAATTGTGAAAGCATCTTTAATTATTTTATAATAGACAATCAATTGGTCTTTTACGGTGGACTTAAAACATGTTTATAGTGAACTAAACAATAGAACTCGTTTATTGTGTTTTATTTTATAGACCTTTCAGAAAATATGTTTTCTTATGGCTAGATAAACCTCGCAGGTTATTTAGCAAAGCATCCGTCTTTTCCTCTCCTCTCCATTTCTCTTTCTTCTAACTTGTAGTTGAACAAAAAGGAGCCCCGACCCCGATGCATTGAGGGTCGACAGGATACAGAGCTCATCTTCAATGCATTATCTTCTTTCAGTCTTTCGATCAGATTCCCTCCTCTTTTATTTACTAATTGGTTAATTTGTTAACTTTCATGGACTTTAAAAAGTTTCTAATCATATAATCGCAGCGTCCAATTATTGCTATTCAACTCATTTAATTCTACAGAAACTGAACAGGCACCCTGTTATTCCGGTCATATATTTTTTTAGTGCCATCAAACGCGATGTTTATAAATGCATCATAATATATTTTGGACCAACATATATAACTTTACTCAGCAATTCTGTATACGACGTTGATGGGAATATTTATGCTTATAGATGTTGATCTTAATATACTATATTTTCTACATTAAGATTCATGCGGAATCTTAATGAGATACCGTGGTTGCATTATTTGCATAGATATATATATGTGAAATAAAGTATCCATTTATGCATCTTTATATCATATTTTAGGAGGAATGTGAAATAAGAATAAAAAGTCTTATCCCATTTTTATTCCACATTTGAAATGACTTATCTCCTATTTCTACTCTTATGTAACCAAACATCGAAACACGTCCATATGTGGAGGGGCGAAAATTTTTAATTTCACATATAATGACCAAGCTTGAAATCTATATACTTAAGTTGGATTTAAAAATAATATTTCGTGGATTCTGATTAGGTCCTTGTTAAAATAATAATAATAATAACAATTATAAACAAGTTTGCTGAGCCATTACGCAAATTGCTACGGAGCTGGCAAATTGAGAAATTAAAGGGACATCAACAAAATTAAAATAATTTCTCATATTTAATATAAACTGAAATTGATTTTAGTACATCAATAATGACTTGTAATTCTGACAACATCCTTAATTAATTAGGTCTACGTATTCTGGTTTCCGAGGTATCCTTCCCAAATTAAAAAGTTGTGCTTACTAGTTATTATTTTGGTATCGAACTATAAATGCTCACACAACATGATCCAGTACCTACCTAACCTGCAACTAGACAAGAATAAAATGGATAAGGTGTGACAGCTCAACTTCTCAAACTGAAATGATTCCTCTGTACGTGCTATTAAAATCTTAGTTATACGTACTTCTCATCAAACACCAGGTTGCCTAATTATAACCAACAAACTGTACAATTAATACTTAACACGTATTTGGGTCTCCTGCAAAATAAAAAAAAATGTCTTTCTTTTTTGGGTACTTTATTTCAAGAAAAAAAAAAAAAAAAACTTCGTAGATTGACATGCTTCTTCGATTGTGCTAGACAAAGTTTGCAAATTAAATGAAGGCGTTTTATTGAGATTCATGTTGCATCCAAATTTATGCTCTCTACTTCTCTGATTCTCTCCTTAATTAAATAGTGTTGATGGTCCGGCCTCCCTTTAAAATTGAAATTTCTTTTTTTTCCTAAATGTGTTAATTTTGTTATTACAATATGTAAAAAAACTTAATTTGACTCCTAAAACTAAAAATTTTAATATGATCCCCTCCAAATTTATTTCCTAGTTCCTTCCCGCCCTTAGTGTTGTTGTTGATTGCGATTGAACATTATAGTGCAAAGAGAGAGAGAGAGAGAGAGAGAGAGAGAGAGAGAGAGAGAGAGAGATTAAGGTCGTAGTTTTGAAAATCAAACTAGATATGTCATGATTACGATATAATTAATACAAATATCATTATGCTTTTCACGAAGGCAAAAACCTGATAATGTCATTATTTACGTTGTTATGATGTACACATGACAGAATTTACTTTTTACCAAATTTAAAATCAATAAAACTTTTGTAAAACCTTGTGGGTCTTAATTATTCGATTGAAAAATAAATTATACAAATATTAGTATAGCTCCGTAAGATATTTGAATATCGTATTAATTGTTTCGTAAAACAACAAAAGTAAAGACTAAAGAGTAATATGTAAATTTCAAGATTGTAACGGATTTTTTTTAGAGATACTAGACAGTGGGTATCTAGTTAATATTGTAACGGAGTTCCACTTGATTACTTGATATGGAGACAAGGCCACAAGGTTTAGCACATGGACATTGGCCACATAAGATCTCAAGTTGTAAGAAACATTTCTTGGTGGTCCCAAAATGTTGCTTCCATGTACAGTATGCAATACATTTATAATCGATTCAATTTTGAGATGAGGTAATTCAATGCCTCCTTTATATATGGAGAAATAAAGATGGACCGTTGATGTGTCATATTCAACAAAGTCAAACAAATTCTGCATTCGTTCGATTGGGTCGGAAGAATGAATGAATGCCAATATTGAAGAAACTTGAAAGTGCCTACCAATTTAAATATGAATGTGTTAGAGACTGAAAAAGAAAATTGAATTTTGTATGTCTATTTTGTATCTATATTGAATGGGAGCCATATATTCATTTATAGATTATAACATTTGATAACTAAATAACTGAAATGAGAAATAAAATCCCATAAATTTTAGATATCAAAATAAATTAAGTCATATAAATTACAAATATAATAACATATTGCATTTATCAGTTTTTATTCTGGACTAGAATGATTATGCAGCTATATATTAATGCAAACATATTACAACTCCAGTTAGCTAGAGCGATCTCAAAGGCGCATCATGAGTCAGTCATGACTCATGACTCATAGCGCCCGTTGCTACTTGCTGATGATTTTCTTTTTTTTTTAAAAAAAATATATTTTTTTAATCGTTGTAATATTTTTTTGCTTTAACAAAAAAAAAATTCTGTTTGACCTTTTGCAAAATAGCCTTTAAAAAAGGAAAGAAAGAAAGAAACTGATAGCACCATGTCACTAGCGTCAGCTTTCCTCATCCCTTCCTCTCCAATTGAATCTACGGTGTAGGAGAGGCCTTTTCGACTGATCCTTCTTTTGCGTTTGGTGTATATGTATGATTTTTCAAATTCCGAATTTCTGTTGATATACACGACACACAGCCGCAGGCATATATGACGAACGCAGCAAGGTCCACGCATGCCATAATTAATTAAGTGTCTGTGACGAGGACAGCGATTAATTTACTAAATGTATCCCTTCTTTTGCGTTTGGTGTATATGTATGATTTTTCAAATTCCGAATTTCTGTTGATATACACGACACACAGCCGCAGGCATATATGACGAACGCAGCAAGGTCCACGCATGCCATAATTAATTAAGTGTCTGTGACGAGGACAGCGATTAATTTACTAAATGTATCCGATAACTATTCTTCAACTCACCAATTAATTAAACTCTAAAATCCTTGTCCTTTAAATGACTCTTTCAATTTGAACTACCAAATTTTACTACTTGATGATTTCTTCTTGTACACTTGTGGAAGTTGATTTTACGTGGTCATATCAGTTGGTCTTTCTGAGCTTATTACAATCTTCGACAAGCTTAACATTAGCGCGAAGCCAATTATTTTTTTTTTTTTGCTCATTCTCTGTATAAAGATTGTGCCCATGTCAGTGGCACCATATTAATTATTCGAAAATGGGATATCATTTTGGTGAGATAATTTGCTACACATTTTCTTTTCGAGAATATTTAGGATATATATATATACCACTGCATTTGATCTTATACAAATAACATATATTCAATTAAATAAGAACAATAAACTTGAACATGGCATATAATTTATTTATGAACTAACAAATTTATTTGTAATTAAAACGACAATTCAATAAATTAAATGATTCTATTTGGCTACCAATTGTCAAGCACGCTTTTCTAAAAAAAAATAAATAAATGATTCATTATTTGATCTATCAGTTTTTCATAGCAGATTGAAATCAAATGTCAATTGGTCATTTGAGTTCCAAAATTTACAGGGTAAAGGAACTTAAGAAATTTTTTTTTAAAAAAAATGTTGCAGGCTTTTACCAACAAAATTTCTTAGTGCTTACATTATCAAAACAAGTATAAAACAAAGAAAGGAAAAGGAAAATTATTTTTAAAATAGATAGAAACACCCATAAATGTCTTACAAATTCTAAGAGTGTATATGGTTGCATAAAAATAAGAAATAAAGATTTCTTATCTTTTTTTTTTATATATGCCCATAAGGACTTTTTATTCAAAGAGGCTTAATTAACCAAACAAGGAGAACAATAGAAAATAATGCTTATTTGTTATTCATACGAAAAGGTTGAATAAGGAATAAATGGAGAGAGCTAAATATTATTTCAACGATAAAAAAACTGCATAATAAATATAACCGTCATTATCAATGTTATTATAATTATCCTATTTTTTATTATTATTATTATTATTATTATTATTATTTAAATTGTCATTTATTATTTTATATTCATATAATAATAATTATTGTTATTCTATTTCATTGTTATTAATACTTTCATAATTATTATATCATTAATCAATTTCAAAGAATATTGTAAGAAAAAACATTTAAGTAAGATTTCGTTTTTTTTAAATAATTATTAACAAAGAGAGAGATAACGATAAGACGAACAGCCTCCATGTGATTTTTCATTTTCTTGTAGGACCCTTTTTTTAGTAATACCCATAATCATCTAATTAATGGGAGATAGTCAGACAAGATTTAATTTACGCCCACAAATAATCAGCTAAATTTTTTTACTTTTTTTTTTTAAAAAAAAAGAACGTCTTTCCGTACTTTTGTGCTTTGTTTCATCATCTAGCATATATGATGCATATGTGCTAACTAACGTAATGTCACTTGAAATAAATTAAAATAGAAAAATATTTTAGCAAATTAGATGATACAATTTTTGCAGTATATAACAACTATATTTAGAGAACAACACCAATGAACCAGCAAACAACGATCGGTTGCGTCGAAAAACAAGTACGGTAAAGGATGCAATTAATATTTATTGTGGGTTACATGAGAGGGTTCACTTTACTATAATTTAGATACGTCATTGTAATCACAACTTATTTTTTCATCAATAATTTAAATACAAATTTGATGCAGAAAATGTAATCATGTATTATTGTTAAATTAATGCATTAATTTGTAGATAGTGGATTTATTAAAGGGTTAGGGCCACCTTTAGATAGTGGTACCCAAGTAACTCATCTTAATTACGCAGATGACACAGTGGTTTTTTGCTCTGCTGAGAAAAAAGTTGTGCAAGCTATCAAATGGGCATTTATAGCATTTGAGGTTGTGGCAGGCATGAAGATTAACTTCTCTAAATGTGAGTTGTTTCCTATTAATGTAGAGTTAGGTTTGGCTCAGGAATTAGCTCAAATATTTGGATGTCAGGTGAAGGAAGTCCCAATTAGATATCTGGGGGTTCCTATCCATTGGAGGAAGCTGAAAAAGTCAGATTGGCAAAATGTACTTGATAAATATGAAAAGAAATTACAGGGTTGGAGTGCGAATATGTTATCTTATGGGGGAAATGTCACATTCTGCAGCCAGACGTGACAGCTCCCGCCACAAAAGTACAGATAATTGTACTTTCGTAAGGTTTAAACTAAAACTTAGTATAAAATTAGCCGTAAAATTTTTTTTTCTGATAATATAAATCGAATATTATCAAGTCATAAGTATAAACAAAATAAAACACAAAATAAAATATATCGACTGCTAGTCGATCGCAACAACACACTTATCAATACCTAGCTAGCCTAACCGTATATCTTATCACTCTATAACAAAATGTTATCACTGACTTTCTATATTAAGGTGCTCTCTGTCATATTTCACCAAAAATGGTTTTCCTGATGCAAGCAATACGTCTTCTGGAACCCCCATCCGCCGAGGACCATGCAAAATAAAAACGGAGTGAGAACAAAATTCTCAGTGCGGGTTTTAGTTCCAGACGTGGATTTCTAGTTGAAACCTTAGCCCGAAAGTAATACCCATAATAATAAAAAAGGAACATGTAACTTATAAACCATTTAAATAACTAAACTAGTCAAATTACACATGAAATGCGGATGCAAAATATTTAACCAGTTTCATAACCAGTTGCGTACCAAGGTCGATTCCATTATAACCATTTTCCATGAACATGCACACAATCGAATCAAGAGCATGGTATTTTCCCTAACCCAAGAGCACGTGAGGGACGTATCCCTAACTCTGGGCACGTGAGGGAATTCCAAATCAATAAGCATATCATTCAAACATTCCAGTCTTATCATATCTTTTCATAACAGTATGACACCAAAAACACACTCAGGTCTCCATTCCCAACCGGCTGGGCACAGTAAGAGATCTTTCCCTTGCTACATGGGCACAGTAGATACTCATCCCTTTTCCATGGCACAGTAGGAAATTCCATATTCTAATAGCGCTACCAAACTGGCCGAAGTTGGTGGCCTACCGACTCCGGAGAGTGGCTTTGACTATCATTTCAGTACATCACACTGTCCTTTAGACAGTCGTGATGTGAATCATTACCATATCATTTGCAGTTATCACACAATCTCAGTTCCAATTTTCAGGCAAGATTAAATTGAGCTGGTACAACTCAGCTCATCCATAATAAAAAAGAATATGCAAACTTGCCTGGCTGTATAACCATTTTAACAAAGGAGATCTTTTCAACATGAGTTTTTGAGTTGTAATATCTGTTCCTAAATCTACATGATTATTGTATAATGTATTCAACGAAATCAGCAACATGCCATGCATAAATTTAAAGTTACCATGACCGCATTTCTATAAAAATCTACGTATCCGCACCTGTATTTGGGTTAATCGTCTCCTCGGTCCAGTCCCCTGTAAATAATAAAAACCGTTATTAATTAACTAACGGTTATTTATTTAAAAAGGGTGATCCGGCTTAAGCTACCAGACTGACTGGAGTTTTCTATTAAATTTTTATAGTAATTGCTTGTGTTTTCAGTAATTTAATTATTATTTATTATTATCTTATTTTATTTTTTTTAATTTATTTTATTTGAATTGATTTTATTTTGTTTAAATTTATTTTAATTTATTTTGATTTACTTTTATTTTAATAAATTTGTTTGCTTAATTATTTATTTTATTTATTTACTTCTTTAATTTAATTAATTAATTAATAGTTTTATAATATTATTCCTAATATTTTCTTTATTATTAGTTAATTATAAATTAACTAATTTATTTATGTTTAATTTAAATACTTTCCTTAATATATAAATATTTAGAAATTTAAATTATTAATGGAATATCAATTAAAAATCCAAATTTAGAATATTATTAATTAAGAATATAATTTATTTTGATTAACTTAATCATTAATTAAATTTGTTGATTAAATTCTGAATTACATTAAAGTTTGTTTTAATTTCTGTACTGGGCCAAACAATTAAGCCACGGCCCAGTACTCTTTTTTTTTTCTTTTCTTTTTCCTTTACCTCAGGCCGAAGCCCATCTCCGACAGCCCAATTCTCCGAAATTTTTTTTTAGATCCTTTTATATTTACAAATTAGTCCTTTTTATTTACAAACAGATCCTTTTATTTACTAATTGGTCCTTTTATTTACAAATAGGTCTTTTTTATTATCTTTTTGGTCCTTTTTTCTTTGCACTTAGGTCCTCCTGCCAATTTTTTTTTCACGAACCAGGCCCTGTACCTTCTCCCCCTCTACCAGAAACGTACCAGAGGTACGTTCATCGTACCTACTGCTGGTACCGGTTCTCCCATCGCCTTCCCTCGCCTCCTACTACCTCATCTAAGTTGCATCATGAAGAACAACCCCCTAATCCTATCGATTTTGACCTAATTCCCATAACATATCCAAGTATCCCCATTAGAATTTCATAACTGATAATAAATATCGAATTCATCTTCTCCAAAACATCGATTTAACCCCAGGAAACTCATCACAAACTCAATTATTAACATAAAAGTTAATTAGCCCGAGATTAACTAAAAATCCTAATTTATGCTAATTATCCAATTAACTCAATTAAACTCAAAACAATTGGTAAAGGTGGTAACTATACCTTGATCCTTCAGCTACTGCTATCTCTCTTTCTCTCTTTCCCGTTCTCAATTTCTTTCTTCTTTTTTTTCTGTGGGATTTCTCTTCTTTTCGGCCAACCTCAATTCAATTGAGAACTTGAGGTTTTTATAACTGGAGCAGGGAAGAAAGAGAGAGATGTCAATGGCTAAGATCACATACCCGAATCTCGTCGATTGAATCCTTTCACCAGATCCTCCCACGTACCCCTTTGGTCGAAATCAGAGAAAAGAAAAATGACGGCACTTTCGATTTCGTGGCCAAACCCAATTAGTTTGCCGTACTCGATCCACGCCAACATTCGTGCTAGTCGATGCGACGAAGAGGAAGAAAATCGGAGGAGATCGGACGGAGTGGAAGAGAAAGAAGAGAAAAAGAGAAGAGAAGGGAGATGAAGCCATTTGGCTTCGTCCGGATCTTCTGTAGCGAAAATTTTGTGACCACTGATGTGGCAGCTCGTTTTAAAGGATTTAAATTCGAATTTCATTAATATTTAATCAAATTATCAATAGATTTTATGTTTAATTAAGCTTTGATTTTTGCTAGAATATTTTATACTAATTATAGATTTTACACAAAGTCAAATATTTCGAATTCGAGTCGATTTTTATGTTATTTTTTATTTAATTGTATATTATAAATGCTATAATTATGATTTTTTTATAATTTAATATTCTCTAATATATTTATTAATTTATCATAATTAATTTAAATTGATTTAATTACCCTACTATGTTACATTCACCCCCCCCCCTTAAAAAATTTCTTCCTCGAAATTTCTAAAGAGAGACTTAAGATTGGTATTTTCAAGGCCAAGTTATTCGTTTTGTCATTTTACTGGAATTTATGGTGATTATTATTATTTTATTTTTACAACTACGCTAACTCTTTTTAAGGTTTATTTTGTTGCTTTGTTGTCAGTACAGATACATTAGAGTATGATTTCAACTTCCTTGGTAGTCAATCAAAGAAGCTAGAGTAATACTCTAAATATCACAAGATCAAACTTAATATTGGTGACTAGTCAATATTGATTTAATCTTTGTACATTAACATGCTGTTATTATTATTATCTGTTTGATTTCATAGTAGTTATTTTCATTATTATTTTAAAGACCAGTTTAAATTCGGAGTACTGATCCTTATAAGCAAGATTTTGAAATTTAAAAGTGACCTAATCCTCAAGTAGATCGATCTATCTAACTATCCTGACGCACTCATGTCGAAAATAAAAGAATAGACAAGTTAACCAAGCATTACTATTTCCCAATCCAAGAAATTTCTCTTCTTGTATCTACCTTATGCTGCTTGTAGTCTCTTAAATACAAATCTAACTTCCTCTCGATATTTTTTGCTATAAATGAGATCTTGTGGGGTTTACTGTTTCTTGTAACCCGTACCATACTAGGGTTTGGCATGATTCTCCTTATAAAGCTTTACATGACATCATGCTTATACTTATTATAAGAAAATTCTGTTAAATATGAGTATTCAAATCCATAACAGTTAAAACTAAGATTACCTGTCCACAGTGTATTCTTCAAACTTTAATTTATTCTTCTGAAGTATTATCCATCGGTTGGGGGTCATGTTTTGAGCTAATATATCTTTTATACTCACATATCCTTGAGAACTGATCCAAAATCGAGATGTGAATCTCGCATCTTCTTAAAAGATAATTTTCTCCCGATTGTCTAGAACAAAAGTTCATAAGTATCCTTGTTGACTCTTTACCTATAAAATCGATCTAATTAAAGATATATAGGTTATCTTGGTTAATCAATCCATTATGTCTCCAAATAGAGTCATATCTCTTTGTAGTTCATGGAAACTCCTATCACCAAATGTATTATGATAGATTCATTTTTTTTTTCAGTCTTTAGGGAAATTACAAAAGTTAGGTAGGTTTCTATCAATCTGTCTTAATTTATTGGCTCACCTGACATCCTTCAAAGATATTCTTCCTCTTTCTTGTTTCTATTTGACCGCCACTATTTTCTTTTCAATTCTTTAGACACATACCTGGAGTTATGTACTTCCGATAGTCTTATAGTTTCAGTTTCAGGGTTTCCATGATACCAACTCTATTCCTTGAGTTTTCAAGATTTTCATCTCATCAATCTTGAAAAATAGATCCGACTTGTTCTTGACTAACTTCCAGTGTTAACTATGACCAATTCCGATAAATCTCTAGCTTTCTATATTTTGAAGAGAAGCATTTTTATTGTCTTGAGAATATTTCATAAAACTTTTAATTGCCTCTTTTCTTTTAACAGTTTTGATTTATTCTATTCTACAGGAGCCATCTGACAGGAGGTTTTGGAAATAGGTGTAGTTCCATGTGCTAGATCAATAGGAAATTGAATTTTCTCTTTCGAATAGAGATCTTAAAATTTCTACTAGAGATATATCAAAATAACTGATAAACAATTGATATGAGGTTTTGGGATGAGGTTTTGGAATGAGGTCAGAATTTGTGGAGTTTTAAGTTCATTACTATACTTATGTAAGCTAGATCATCCAATTTCTCACCAACCATTCAATTTTCACAGGTAAAAATGTAGGATATGAGGAATAATTACTCTCCTTGTTGTATAGTTAATTGTAGCTGAATATCGCATCAATCAATTTATTTTTGAGAATATATTATATCCTACCGTCTCTATATCCAATAGATTACTCTTTATCTCCAATAGATCAATCTTAATTCTTGTCTTTTCATGAAATCTTTGTGGTTTAGGCAGTGTACATTGGTTTTGATAACTTATTCCAAGAGTATCCTAATTTATTCCTTACCTGTCAGTATTCAGTAGTTGCGATGTTTATCCTTACTTCCTTCTATTGCCATTCTTTCTTCTTAATGCATATCGTCTATGATTATCCAAAAATAGGTATTACAGATCTGTTATTGATCTTATCACCACAAGTGTAACCATATCCTTGTTATAGCATTTCATTTCCCCGACTTGAGCTAGCTCCAATATTAGTTGTCTTTGATGTAGAAGTAGGTGCTGGTTTTGAACAATCTTTAACCCAATGGTCAGAGCTACCACATCGAAAACAAGTTCGGGTAGAATAATAACATTGTGCTTCCGGATGTGGACGTTTACACCTACGACACCAATTAGGTTTGGAAGGTGGGATTGATTGAACTGGTTTCAGAATGTGTTTGGTTGAAATTTCATGTTTTGGTCCTGCTGTACCATGCCCGCGCCAACGTACATTCCGAATCTGAATCTTACGTTGTTGAGCCTTCCGTTTTTTATAAATGTCCACTTGCTCAGCTGCATCCATCAACGCTTGAAGTCCTTGATTTGCTTGACTGTCAACAGCGATTACAATATCTAGGTCCAACCCGTCAAGATACTGACGCCTTTGTCGATAAGCATCATTGAAAATGTCAGGAGCATATTGGGATAAATTTAAGAACTGGCTGTTATATTCAGCAACCGTTCGTCCCAGTTGTTTGAGTGTTACAAATTTAGTTCTCATTGTTTCCTTATGCACGGTTCCCATGAATCTTTGTCCAAATCGTTCTTCAAACCATGCCCAAGGAATTCGAGCAGCATCTCCTTCATATCAACGCTTTACTCCTTCCCACCAAGACCGAGTAGATTTCTCCAGATAATAAGTTACCCATCTAACTTGGTGTTCTAGAGGAATTTGACATACCTCTAAGCGAGATTTTATTACGGCAAGCCATTCTTCTGCTGCCTTAAATCCATTTTCTCCATTAAATCGGGGCAGTTCTAATCGAGCAAACGCTTCAAATTTCCTGAATGCTACCTCATCCCCAACACAAGAACCATGTTCAGCTCTGTTTGCTACTCGTCGACCACGTTCATAAGCATGGAGTAAATGATCTACTTCATGATCTTCTAGTTCCACCCGTTCTTTTCTTTTAGCTTCTTGTACCTTACGCCCATCACGTCTCACATGACGTCCATAATCATTTTCCATTATTAACTTCTAATGATTAACTGCGTCCTAAAATAACTATTGTTACAAAATAATTATAAAACTTTTTAAGCAAACAAGTAAACGAAATGCATGCATGCCTAACTTAATGCAGAAATTGAAACATGTCGTCTTATCCCTTTTTCTACCCATGCTTTCGTTGGGCTGGTTAGGGCTTACCCCATTCTAGCTCTGATACCACCAAAAGAGACTGTCACATCCCACAGCCAGACGTGACAGCTCCCGCCACAAAAGTACAGATAATTGTACTTTCGTAAGGCTTAAACTAAAACTTAGTATAAAATTAGCCGTAAAATTTTTTTTTTTTCTGATAATATAAATCGAATATTATCAATTCATAAGTATAAACAAAATAAAACACAAAATAAAATATATCGACTGCTAGTCGATCGCAACAACACACTTATCAATACCTAGCTAGCCTAACCGTATATCTTATCACTCTATAACAAAATGTTATCACTGACTTCCTATATTAAGGTGCTCTCTGTCACATTTCACCAAAAATGGTTTTCCTGATGCAAGCAATACGTCTTCTGGAACCCCCATCCGCCGAGGAACATGCAAAACAAAAACGGAGTGAGAACAAAATCATCAGTGCGGGTTTTAGTTCCAGATGTGGATTTCTAGTTGAAACCTTAGCCCGAAAGTAATACCCATAATAATCAAAAAGGAACATGTAACTTATAAACCATTTAAATAACTAAACTAGTCAAATTACACATGAAATGCGGATGCAAAATATTTAACCAGTTTCATAACCAGTTGCGTACCAAGGTCGATTCCATTATAACCATTTTCTATGAACATGCACACAATCGAATCAAGAGCATGGTATTTTTCCTAACCCAAGAGCACGTGAGGGACGTATCCCTAACTCTGGGCACGTGAGGGAATTCCAAATCAATAAGCATATCATTCAAACATTCCAGTCTTATCATATCTTTTCATAACAGTTTGACACCAAAAACACACTCAGGTCTCCATTCCCAACCGGCTGGGCACAGTAAGAGACCTTTCCCTTGCTACATGGGCACAGTAGAGACTCATCCCTTTCCCATGGCACAGTAGGGAATTCCATATTCTAATAGCGCTACCGAACTGGCCGAAGCTGGTGGCCTACCGACTCCGGAGAGTGGCTTTGACTATCATTTCAGTACATCACACTGCCCTTTAGACAGTCGTGATGTGAATCATTACCATATCATTTCCAGTTATCACACAATCTCAGTTCCAATTTTCAGGCAAGATTAAATTGAGCTGGTACAACTCAGCTCATCCATAACAAAAAGGAATATGCAAACTTGCCTGGCTGTATAACCATTTTAACAAAGGAGATCTTTTCAACATGAGTTTTTGAGTTGTAATATCTGTTCCTAAATCTACATGATTATTGTATAATGTATTCAACGAAATCAGCAACATGCCATGCATAAATTTAAAGTTACCATGACCGGATTTCTATAAAAATCCACGTATCCGCACCTGTATTTGGGTTAATCGTCTCCTCGGTCCAGTCCCCTGTAAATAATAAAAACCGTTATTAATTAACTAACGGTTATTTATTTAAAAAAGGTGATCCGGCTTAAGCTACCAGACTGACTGGAGTTTTCTATTAAATTTTATAGTAATTGCTTGTGTTTTCAGTAATTTAATTATTATTTATTATTATTTTATTTTATTTTATTTTAATTTATATTATTTGAATTGATTTTATTTTGTTTAAATTTATTTTAATTTATTTTGATTTACTTTTATTTTAATTAATTTGTTTTCTTAATTATTTATTTTATTTATTTACTTCTTTAATTTAATTAATTAATTAAATAGTTTTATAATATTATTCCTAATATTTTCTTTATTATTAGTTAATTATAAATTAACTAATTTATTTATGTTTAATTTAAATACTTTCCTTAATATATAAATATTTAGAAATTTAAATTATTAATGGAATATCAATTAAAAATCCAAATTTAGAACATTATTAATTAAGAATATAATTTATTTTGATTAACTTAATCATTAATTAAATTTGTTAATTAAATTCTGAATTACATTAAAGTTTGTTTTAATTTATGTACTGGGCCAAACAATTAAGCCACGGCCCAGTACTCTTTTTTTTCTTTTCTTTTTCCTTTACCTCAGGCCGAAGCCCATCTCCGACAGCCCAATTCTCCGAAATTTTTTTTTAGATCCTTTTCTATATACAAATTAGTCCTTTTTATTTACAAACAGGTCCTTTTATTTACTAATTGATCCTTTTATTTACAAATAGGTCTTTTTTATTATCTTTTTGGTCCTTTTTTCTTTGCACTTAGGTCCTCCTGCCAATTTTTTTTCACGAACCAGGCCCTGTACCTTCTCCCCCTCTACCAGAAACGTACCAGAGGTACGTTCATCGTACCTACTGCTGGTACCGGTTCTCCCATCGCCTTTCCTCGCCTCCTACTACCTCGTCTAAGCTGCATCATGAAGAACAACCCCTAATCCTATCGATTTTGACCTAATTCCCATAACAGATCCAAGTATCCCCATTAGAATTTCATAACTAATAATAAATATCGAATTCATCTTCTCCAAAACATCGATTTAACCCCAGGAAACTCATCACAAACTCAATTATTAACATAAAAGTTAATTAGCCCGAGATTAACTAAAAATCATAATTTCTGCTAATTATCCAATTAACTCAATTAAACTCAAAACAATTGGTAAAGGTAGTAACTATACCTTGATCCTTCAGCTACTGCTATCTCTCTTTCTCTCTTTCCCGTTCTCAATTTCTTTCTTCTTTTTTTTTCTGTGGGATTTCTCTTCTTTTCGGCCAACCTCAATTCAATTGAGAACTTGAGGTTTTTATAACTGGAGCAGGGAAGAAAGAGAGAGAGATGTCAATGGCTAAGATCACACACCCAAATCTCGTCGATTGAATCCTTTCACCAGATCCTCCCACGTACCCCTTTGGTCGAAATCAGAGAAAAGAAAAATGACGGCACTTTCGATTTCGTGGCCAAACCCAATTAGTTTGCCGTACTCGATCCACGCCAACATTCGTGCTAGTCGGTGCGACGAAGAGGAAGAAAATCGGAGGAGATCGGACGGAGTGGAAGAGAAAGAAGAGAAGAGAAGGGAGATGAAGCCATTTGGCTTCGTCCGGATCTTCTGTGGCGAAAATTTTGTGACCACTGGTGTGGCAGCTCGTTTTAAAGGATTTAAATTCGAATTTCATTAATATTTAATCAAATTATCAATAGATTTTATGTTTAATTAAGCTTTGATTTTTGCTAGAATATTTTATACTAATTATAGATTTTACACAAAGTCAAATATTTCTAATTCGAATCGATTTTTATGTTATTTTTTATTTAATTGTATATTATAAATGCTATAATTATGATTTTTTTTATAATTTAATATTCTCTAATATATTTATTAATTTATCCTAATTAATTTAAATTGATTTAATTACCTTACTATGTTACAGAGTGAGCAAAGAGAGCGAACGAAGCGATTAGCTGTTCTCTTTTCCTTTCTTTCTGGATTAATAGTGTACTTACCTCTCTGGTACTGTACATGTTATCTTTTCATGTTATCCCAAAGAGTGTGTCAAAACAGATTGACAAGATTAGGGCTACTTTTCTGTGGCACTCTGGGGGTAAAAGGAGGTATCACTTGATCAAGTGGGGATATGTCTGCAGGCCCAAAGGAGAGGGTGGTTTAGGCATAAAAAATTTACAACTAATGAATGATGCGCTGTTATGTAAGTGGTTATGAAAGTTCAAGGACCCGATGTGTGTCGGGTGGTGGAAAGAAATAATCAGAATCAAATATTAAAATAGTAGTAATGCTCAAAATTGGTCTCCTTTCTGGAGATATCTGAAGAAGTTAGAGCAAATAGTACACATTCACTGTAGGTATGTTGTAGGGGATGGGAAAGTGGTGCGTTTCTGGGAAGATAAGTGGCATGGTGATTGTGCCCTTAGTATTCAATACCCTTTCTTGTACAATATTTGTTTAGATAAGAATTGTACAATCCAACAAGTAGTTGATAGGGGAGTGGCTCATTTGAGATTTACAAGGCAATTGTCAGAAAGACAGTGTATAGCTCTTAATGAGCTATATTTCATTGTCAATAGTCTGAGTCTGAATATGGATACTGATAAACTAATGTGGACAAATAATTCTAAGGGAGTTTTTTCTGTCAAAGATTTATATAATTGGCTAGATCATAGGGGTATAGTGGATCAATCATGTGCTTATATTTGGAAGATTCCAATTCCTAGCAAAATTCAGATTTTTTTCTGGTTGCTGTGCAAGGATAGACTGTTAACTAGGGACAATTTGGCAGTGAGAGGATGGGAGGGGGATGTATCTTGTATTTACTGTACCTCTCTTGAAACAATATGTCATGCCTTCTTTCATTGTCACCAAGTAAGGCCTATTTGGGTGTGGTTTGTACATCAGTTTGAAAGGGCTGCAGTGCCTGAGTCTGTGATAGATTTGATTGATCTGTTACAACTAGTGGATTGCAGCTTACATAAGGCGATTAAGATCTGCTGGTGTGCCATTCTGTGGATTATTTGGTTGTCTCGAAATGAGTGTTGTTTTAGAGGCAGTAAACCTCTCACTTTTAGAACTCTTGGAACTAAAATTATATCTTTGCTGACGTATTGGGCAGACATGTGGGACCCAATATTGAAGAATCAAGTGAAGAGCTTGCTGCCAGATGTGGAATTTTTGCCGCTGCAGAATGATTTGGGGACAACCAGGATAAATGATGCTGATTGAAGTTGCTGATATAAGTTCAATTTTTTACATGATGTACTGGTGTGATGTTTTGGGAACTAGTTTGTTGTTATTTTCTGCAAGTTTGTATGTTGTGTGTTGGTTTGTTAGTACTGATAGATAATAAGGGCTGCACTGGTATCTAGATCGGTACCAGTGCAAGGACAGTGTTGCGTTGATTGTGATTTTGCGTGGACGTTCTTGGGTGTAACTTTTCTCATTTTAATGGAAAAGTGGTGGGCATTACCCACTTGTTTCAAAAAAAAAAAAAATGCATTAATTTGTTATCACAATTATATACCTGGTATTTGGCCGGACTTTGCATAAAATTACACCCTAAATTCTTGAATTGTGTGTTTTTAGAATATCGTTGTTAGGATTTGATATTTCTTTTGGTTTTGTTTTGGTTTAAAGGAACTTGTAAGAGCAAACAACACGGGATTTGGCATATTCAAATTAAAAGCAATAGAGGGTCATGTGTACCGACCAAACTGCTAGGAGCGATTCAAGACAATTTGGATCACACTGCCACTTCGGACCACGATATAGAACAGTTTGGGTCGCACTGGCCAATTCCGACGATGGTTTGGGACAGCACGGACTGCACAGGAATGTTCCGACTATGCTTCGACCTAGTTTCAACCACGAATTGATTCAAATCTGATCCGTACTTGCCTTAATTCAATTCGTACCTATTAGTCTATAGTCTATACACTGGAGAACTCCATTTCGGATACTGGTTTACACACTGGCGCTCTCCAGTACACTGTTGCGCACCCATCTCAGTCTCAGGAAGATTAATCAAGATCCCATACGCATTATTCTTAGTTATTTCTGGATTGTACTTTGTCTATAAATAAACCTCTGTACCTCTTGTATCAGATATTCAATTCAAATATTTTTTCATTATTAGCTATCATTTACAATATCCTCTTTCTCTTTACACTGCTCAAGAATTACCAGTAAGCCAAGAACTGTTCAAAAGCGTTTAGTACCTAACCTAAAATTCTGACCTGGACATGTGATCATTACAAGATGTAAGTTTTAAATAACCTAAATGTACTCAACTAGTTACAGAAGTACGACTGAGGTTGGGTATATATAGTTGAGTGTCGCAACTACAGGGACTTGTTTGAATACTAACCTTAATTTATTTACAAAAGCTAGACGCAAATTTTTTGGTGTTTTTGTGTATAAGACAATTTCAATATCAAAATAATAAAGTGTACTAATTTAACGTGTTCTTGGGTGTTTTGGTTTGTAAGATATGCAACAAAATGTCTTATGAATTTAGTTTCATCCTATATATATATGTTTGGTCAGAGATGTGTCAACCCATCAACGTACTTTCGCTTCTGGAATTGACCCACACAATGCAGTCGGCCAGTCGCATAGGCCACTGTTAGGAATATACATCATACGAATGTTGTATTATTGATTGTTACTTGGTATTTAAGTGTTGTGAAGGATTGTGTACACTGCACACTGGTCGATATATAGGACTGGGATTCTCGGCAGTCAAAAAAAAAAAAAACGACTGCCGAGCAGTCCTTTTTCTTTTTTTTTTAATATTTAAAATTTTTAAAATTTAATTGTTGAATCCAAACGTCGATTTTGTTCAATTTTTACGGGCGATGTGTTTTCATATAGGTTTTATAAAATTTGAAATTTATTTGATATTTGATTAAATGCTCAAATTATGAACGTATTAGAACTAATCAAAACCATGTTCGTTCATTTGTTGAGCACTTAATCAAGTATTGAATCAACTTCAAATTTTATAAAACTTATATGAAAACACATCGTCCGCAATATTGAACAAAATCAACGGTTTCAACAATTGAATTTTAAAAATTTTAAATAATAAAAAAAAAAGAAAAAGGATTGCTCGGCAGTCGTTTTTTTTTTTTTTTACTGCCTAGGATCAATGTGCGGTCGATATAGGCACGATAGCTACCACCTGCCAGCGTCGACGATCCAAAATTAAACAAAAAATGAAATTGAAATCCTAAGACATTTTTACTGCACGTTTTACCGCCAAAATATATACAAAAAAATAATTACCACTGTTTAATGTCTATCTTTATATTTTTTTTCATCTTGAGTTGTTTTCTTTTGTTACATATAAATTTAAGTCAAAATTATTTATTTGATTGTCTAAATTTTGTAAATAAGTAAAATTTAGTACTCATTCTACCATCTATGTGGATTCGACATATCCAACTATATCCGAACTTTATATTGCATGCCGTACGTCTTGATTTTGAATGCATATAGATTAATTATTAGCTAAGGATCTCACGATGAACAACATTCATGATCATGTCATAAATCTCAATATCTGAATTTCGTTCGGCGCCATCAGATCAGAAGGAAAAGAAAAAAAATAAAAAATATCAAGAGTTTTGTGATTCGCACCCTGTGTTTTTTTTTTGTCATATTTTTTATATTGTATAAAAAATTAATAATTTTATATATTTTTTTATATGAATGCGCTACTTTAAAAAATAAAATAGGATCGCCGATTCAAATTTTTTTAAAAAATTAATTTTGAATTATAAATGAAAATCAAAAGTTTTGATAATTGAATTCCTAGCTTATCGAATTCTGTATGATGGGAAAGACCTTTTTCATTAAAAATAAATTGAAGAGCCGTTGTCTCAAATAAAAAGAAAAACGTAATTGTCAGACGTTCAAATCGATAATTAATTCCCCCACCTACCCTCCCAGTCGAATTGCACAAAATAATCCCAAAAACTATTCCCATGGTCCTTAGTGAAAAAAAAAAAAGGTGGTTTAATTCTTCTAGCTTACCGTGTGGAGGGTCCAACTTGTCAGTTCATATTACTTCTATAAACATGTAGTACAGACGCATGATGTCGGAAAAATACGATGGCAAATATCTAAGTAGTTTGCTTGAGGGCTTGAGGCATGATTATCTGCCTGTCCTAATCTGGACGGAGGTGGCTAGTTACATCGGATTAATTAGGATGGGAATATCAACAAATTAAATGCGAATTCTTGTACTGTGTGGGACTGTGAGGCTTGTTAGATTACTCTAACGGCTAATTAAAATCTGGATGTGTACTAGGTAATATTCAATTTGATGTGGGTCCCTCAATTGCCGATTAGGTTACTCAGTCTCTTGACGTCGTGGCCAACTATATATACACACAGTCACACTCACACAACAGACGGAGGCATGCACGCTCCGTTCCTATAATACTCATTCGAGTTCCAGCAAATCCCACCAACCATGTATTATATCATGTTCATTGATTAGATTTTCAAAAGCATATATATAAATTATATAACAAGATAGCTCGATCGATCGGTCTGGAGATCAATGGGGAGAAGGCCATGCTGTGAGAAGGTGGGATTGAAAAAGGGAAAATGGAGCGAGGAAGAAGATGCGCTCCTCTCCAACTACATCCGCATTCATGGCCCCGGCTCCTGGCGCTCTCTACCCAAGCGAGCAGGTGTGTGTGTGTGTGTGTTGATACACACTTACCTCAAATTAGTACAGAAATTACTTTTTACTCCTAAGTAAAACAAATATATATATATACAGTTATATATTATACGTTCTTCTTCATCTACAAATTAATGACATACTTATATACGTACTATATATATCAAGCTAGCTTGCTAAGGTCATGATGATTGTTATCATTAACTGTGCATGGGTGATACATATAATTATAATTTATATATAGGATTGTTAAGATGCGGAAAGAGCTGCAGGCTGAGGTGGGTAAATTATTTAAAGGCTGATATCAAGAGGGGCAACTTCTCACCGGAGGAAGATCAAATCATCATCAAGTTGCATTCTTCTCTTGGCAATAGGTATCTATATGCTTGCTTGCTTGCATGCATATGCATGCTTCTGTAAGTTTACCGCATATAAAATCATGGGTACGTCTAAGTCTTTCAAGGTGATTACCAAATATCAGTGCGTCTTGCTATTTTTTTTTTAATCTTTAGTGAATACTGAATAATAATACATGAAATATTAACAAACAGAGATGGTCCGGATGTCTATTAAAGCATCATCAAATTACATATTGCTTCCTTAATTTGAACTATAGTTACTCACTTAATTACTCCATCAATTTGGAGAAAAGGCACATGTACAAAAGATCGGTGTCCCTTAAACGTTATCCTCCGGATCCCCCCTCCCTTTTTTTATTATTTACCTCTTCTTATAGCTGGTTATAACAGAAATAATTATATTTCAACTATAGTTATACTTAATCGTAACAACTTTTCGAACTCTTGCTAGCTAAAATCTATCTCGAATTCTCGATAGATGCTATAAACATTCTATTAAAAACATTATTGGGCTCTTTTGGGATGAGTGGAATAGGCCAATTCCTAGAAATAGCCAATTCATGAATAGCCAATTCCTGAATTTTTCATCCAAACGGTTTTGGAATAGCCAATTCCATTCCTAACACAATTTTCAATAACACACTTCCCAACAACACTTTTCTCTCTATTTTTTCACACTTCCCAACGCTATTCCTAAACTCACCATCCAAACAACATTTCTAATTCCCGGAATAGCCAATTCCTCCAATTTCTGTGAATAGTGTTTTTCCCTAAATTTATGCTATTCCTACCCTATTCCTAACCATCCCAAACGACACCATTAATTTCAGGCTCTATGAACTCTACAATTATTAGAAGAAGATTCTAATATATCATCACTTTTGGATAACATTAAATGTCATTACTTCATTCTTATTAATATATCAATTTTTGAACAACAAATCTAAATTATTAATGTTGCTCAATTTAACGAGCAATATATTTCTAAATTTTAAACCTCAATTATGACTCAATCAAGAAAAATAAATTGAATTAATTTTGCTAACTATATCATATTAGACAGACATGTATCAACTACTAATATGATTCTTTTGAATGTGCAGATTGCACGTATGTCTAATATTTTCTTTTGGCAATAAAGAAAGCTCAATATCTCACATTATTAAGTGAGTTATGACCAAATTGCAACTTGGATTCTCACTTTAGTATGTTCTACTTTGAAAAAATCAAATTAGGAAAATAATTAAGACGACAAAAATAACAACAATAAAACTAAAATTAGACAAAATATTTGTAAACATTATTTGATGGAAAATTGTATTGATTTTCACAGTAGTGTCGTATATTAAACAAGAAAACCATGAAGACACATACAACAATCTAAAGGTTTTAGGGTGCGTTGTGGATGGACAAGGGTTACATGTTAATTATTAGACATTGACTCTTAATATCGAATACAAAATTATCCAAATTAAATTCGAAATAAAAATATATTTCGAGACTATTTAGATCCCAATCTTATTATTAAATGACCGAAACATATCCTTAGAGATCTGAATAAAATCTGGCAAATTATAGAGATAATAATTCACCAATTAATTCATCAAGACCAATTGATAATTGTGACGTATACATTATAACATTAATTAGTTTGCACTGGAACAATTTTAAATTTTTAAATATGCGGCGATGAAAGTACTGCCTCGCACCTAACCTAAAAGATTCTTTTGCTTGAACTCAAGTAAACGTCGACAAAACGAGAATCCTCTTTATTAATATCATTTTCTTACAAGTCGCTAAACGAGAATCCCCTTATTAATATTTTTTTCTTATATACAAGTCGCTAAACAAGAATCCTCTTATTAATATTATTTTCGTACAAGTCGCTAGGAGAATCTTTTAACGAGTTGAAAAGTCTAGTCATCTTCTAATTATTATAAGGTGGAATTAAGAAGGAGAAAAATTCCAACAGGATCATGCACCGCCAGCTTTCCGTACTCGTTTCTATCAGACGTTATCTGCTTGATTCACCAAAAATATCATAACCATGTACCTTTGTTTGTTATCAAGACTGATTAATCTTATTATTCAGAGTGAGTAAGTTAATCTATGGTGCCTACCCCTACCCCCCCCCCCCCCCCCCCCCCCCCCCCAACCACCCCGCGAGGTCAATAAATTTCGCTATATATAGCTTCAATGCAGATTTAAATAATTTTGAACATATTTTTGAAGTAGAATTTGTAGTTATGGGACTGTATATATTTAGCAGTTTGGGCCGAATTGCCTATCCTAAGATTTATTTTGCACCAGATGTGTAGAATCCAATAAGGAATTTGTGTACGTTTAGCACGCGAAAGATAGCGTTGGACCTTGGACGACCATCTCTCTAAATGTATTGAAGTAATTAAGTTAGAAGCTGCTTTTTTAAAAAAAAAATTGAAATCGAAATTTAATTCTAATTTACTGATTTTTATTATCAAGCAATTACATCATTAAAAAAAAAGGATAACAGAATCCATCACTATTTGTTGTGCTAATTAATAAAAAAATAATCAAGACAAATAGCATTTAAGTCTACTTTAGTGATAAAATATCTGTAATTAGTATTATAAAAAATACTTTAGAAAAATAATAGCGGACTACTTGAATTCCAGTCAGACATTAATTAGCAAAGTAAATAACGGGGGAGCTTGTAACAGAGATGTATATAAATTTACTATATAGCCGTCCGTTATATCTTTATCAAAAAATAATATAAAAAACATGTTGCTTTTATTACTAGAAAGAACTTGCCCTATTTTTGAATTAAGCAAAGAAAAAAAAATTGTACAATGAATAACGAGATTAAGAATTGCTGGCAGGTGGTCTCTTATAGCTGCCCACTTGCCTGGTCGCACCGATAACGAGATTAAGAATTACTGGAACTCTCACCTCAGTAGGACTTATGTCTTCCCAAAAATGGTCGTTGAAGAAACAAGTGAGCCAATGCCTGTAGCTGGGGTACTCGATGGACATGCTGATGACACTAACGAAAGTTGCAATAGCACGGGATGTCGGTCGATTGTCACCAAGGTAGATGAGGTGCAATGCCAGAGTAAGACCGACAATGATCATCCAACGAACTCGACTGCAGGAAACAAGGAGGGAAGATGCACGATTCCGGTGCCGGTGCTGGATCCAGACATACCACATATTAGTAGTACTGCCACTTGCGACATGATCCCTGACAGCTTCGGATTCGAGTTCCCTCCAAGTCCGGATAAGACACAGAGCGAGCTACTAAGCCTAAGTCCGCTAGGCTCAATAGATTTTGGGCTAGAGATGGATACTATGTTGGGGGATGATTCTGGGGCCCATAACTGGAAAATGCAATATACTGTGATGGGCCAGGCTACGAATGATTTGGAATTGCAGTGGGCTGAAATGGAGGCTCAATTATGGGACGAAGCACAAAATATGGGGTCAAGATTGTGGCACATTGCCGGGAAGGGTGAACTCAATTTAGAAATTTTAGCTAATTGGCTCCTCTCGGATGATCAGTAACCTCTAATTTTGCTGTGTGTATTGAAATTATTTATGCTTACTTATCTCCATGGTAGTGCAAGTAAATATTCTATTCTGCTCTATCAGATGGTACTGCACCATGCATGTAAATGTTTTTTGATATATTTTCGTTTCATGCTTGGTGCAAAGCATACATAAAATTTATTAGCCATACAATTTTCTCTAATTATCAGTCTATACATGCCTGACGTTTAGACAGCAATCTTCTGTTAAATTAATGTCATAGTCCTTTATAAGTGGAGCAGCAAGCAAATTTGAGTTGATATTCACTGAGAGCTACGCTTGCTAAGCCGCACTACTTTCTTTGTATCTTCTGTCTGAGATGAAAGAAAGAGACAAAAACCTTGCAAATATATATGTATTAGATTTTGTAATTGTGGAGACGTCTGACGGCGTGTTTCCTTTCAATCATTCATTCATTCGGATAAATCACTCCTACCTGTGTCCCAATCCTTGGGACACGGCATTATATTGTTTTTCCTTATAAACTGAGTGAAACATAATTATTATAAGAAATATTATTTTGTGTTATCTAATTCAAATAACAGAGCTAAAAGAAGTAATGATTTGCAATAAAATAACCAAATATATATGAATTGAGAGAATAGATACAATGAACAAGAGGACCAACAACAGATCGAATGAGTAGATTTAATTTGAACCGTTTGTATATAACATAATTAAATTAGGAAGTAATTTGATATGCACAATGTAAATACTAAGATTCTGAATCGAATGAACATATCAATTGCTTAATATTTTAAATATTGGTTAGACTTGGTGTAAATGCGTGATCTAACATCCAAATCAAATAATTTCTAGTTATATTCTATTTTTTTTCAGTATTCTCGAATATGTCTCGTGCAAGTAATTGGCAAGACTGATTTTATAACTGTGTGCCATGCACTAAATTTCTTATATTCTAACTTGGTATATTTAAAAATACTTTAAAAATCCAGTTATAGAAATTCTTCTAAGAATACGAGTTACCTTAGCTTCTAGATCGAGATTTGGTGCCACTGTCATCTTACATTCTTCTTTCTTACTGTTGAAATTCGGACAAAACTACAAAAGTGTAAAGTAAAAAGATCTCATTTTTATTCTTTTTTTTTAAAAAAAAAAATCTAAATCTGCCATCTTAATGTTTTTACTGGACATAAAATTTGAATAGGGAAATGCAAATCCCAACCACCCCAACAATACTATTAAAATCAATAATAAATAATATTATCTTGTTATGAGTAGCGAACACTCCGATAATATGCATTTGCAATCAATAGACTCAAAACACATCTCAGTTCAAGCAACCAACAATCACCAGTACTGGATCCCATTCAATTCAATGCTTGTATTGACTTGTAGCTCATCAAGTGAGGTCTGAGGATTCTTATCTACTGACTTTAATCTTATATTTAATTTGCTAGACACGAACAACCTGTGTTGTCTTAAAAGAAAATGTGCACGGACAATGATTATATTAAGTAAAAACAAAGGAGCCATGCCCATGTATTTCCGTTGCACAATTGCACAGGACACATCACGTGTGGTGTGGATTCCTGCCGTAGACTTTCTAGAAAAGAAAAACTGATCTACCATGCACGAATCTTAACGTAGAAGAGAGCCAATGATGTGTTTACAGTTAAGTGTTAAGGGGTTCCTGCAATTAATCGGCCTATATAAAAAGGAGACCCACTATACACACAAATGATGATTTTCATCATTTGATGGGCCCATAAACCTATTCTTCTAACTCTAAGCCTTTTATATCGTCACCCATCACGTCATTTGGAGATGTTTTCTTCATAGGTAGGAACAGAAGCAGGAACTATAAATTTTTTAAGATCAATTAGGGTCAATTCTCCCAACTATTCAAATTAAATGTCTATAAAGAACTCTCATTCAAGTTTCGAACCTGCTACTTTTTATTTCAGGTGCACTGCGAACTATAATTGTTGAAAAGGGAAATTTAGAACCAACTTTGCATGTGTGCGTTGCATGCTTATTTGCGGGTTTGCAGGTGGGCAGGGTTAATAATAAAAAATTGCTAGTCCCAAAACAATTTTCATAATTGGCCGCATACTTGGATACTTTGTAAATCCAACAGCTTTATATTATAAGAACTCACTCAAAACTCAAAAGCCCCCCGTAAACAATCAAGAGCATGCGCATGTTATCAAAGGTTTCCAGAGTCCAGCACTGTAAAAGACACTAGTCTTCCAGAAATCCATTGAAGGCGCTTGTTCCAAGGTAACAACGAATTAACAATGTGATAGTTTTGAAAATTATGATATCATTGAAATCACAACTGATACAAGAATCAAAGGCCACAAGACAAGCATTCATGTAAATCTTAAATGCAAGTCATGACAATAAGATGAAGTGGTAGACATTGCAAACTACATCAGCATAAAGTGATGATATTCAATGAACCAAATTATACCAGCAATTCTAACAACTCTCAGCAAAGAATGACTTTAAGAATAAATGGTCCAGAAATAGTCTTTCCTTTGATGTACAGAACTACAGACAACCCTAAGTTATAGTACAGAAAAAATTGTGTATCACATCTCTGACTCGAACCCAATATTCCAAAAACCTTCAGGGGTCATAGGAGGAGCATACCGGTAACGATGCCTTGACACCCCCTCGTGATGCTCACATCTCAAACTATTACCAATATCATTTGCAAGCTGTTCTTTCCCTTCCATATTTTCTGGTAAAACTGCATCATAGAATTTCTTGCACTGCTTGCACTCGATCCCCTTCAAATTTTCTCGCTCGGCCTTCTTTCTAACTGGCTCAATAAATTTGAAACTCTTTTCATTGGCTTTAATTGAAACTTTGTTTGAATTTAAATCTTGGGTCTCTTCATCTGAATTAAAGTCCATATCTTGTGGGGGTGGAACCTGCAAAGCCTGAAATGAGTTTGCTTGGTTATATTTATGTCCTAATCAGGTTAAGAATTGGTTATCATGTTCCAGTAAGTTTTAGCAGTATTAAAATCAAATACTAAATAGCTATACACCAGTAACAAAATTTCCAAAAGTCCAATAGTTTACCATAAGTCCATAACAAGCATGGCTAACACATACTTGTACCTAGAGGTGGCATACAAACCTATCAGATTCAGCTGGGTAAGGGTCAAAATAAATAGCCTAATTTGAAATCAGATCAATTTTTGGTCTTAGATCATTCATGTCAGAACTCAAGACAATTTGAGGTTTGTCACTAAAGTTTTGAGAAGTTAAAACTCTTTTGCACATTTGGGTTGGGCATTTTCTGGGATAGGATCAGATTGTCGTGTTCCAATGGAACAACAGATATGGTGCAGGTTTTTGGTTGAGTTTATGACAAGAATGAAGTAAACATGTCGGTTCTAGTTGGATGAGACCAGATTGAGAGTAGCCACCATTGTGGTTGATTGCCCACAGATCGCTTTGTGTTTTGTTTAAGGTTGGGTGTGCTTGTGTATTTTTGCTTTTAGACATTTACAGTGGTGCCAGGGTAGCTGATATTACTAGGAATTTGAGGCTAGTTTTATGTATTGAAATGAAGTCCTTACTATCGGTTCTTCTACGGGAAGTTTATCCCTGCACGGTTCTTCAGGCAGTAATGTACCATACGCTGAACGACTGCTTCTTTTGTCAGACTCTGATTTTTTCGCCATCTCAATAGGAGTATCGAGGAAGTCATCATGGGGGTCTCGGTTGGTCCCACATGGTTTCTGATTTGCCCTAGTGTCTCTCCATGTGATCGGTCGCTTTTGACCTGATGTTGTTTCTGTCTTTGATTTACCAGAAATAGATTTCTGTTGAAGTCTGGGTGAACTTGAAGCTTTGTTGGTTTGACACCATGATAGTTTATCTTCATTCTCTGAAAGGACAATGTAATATTATACCTAATGCAAAATAATACATGAGATATTTGTAACATTTCAGGAGTCAATCAGTAGAGCAATATCTAGAGTTTAATGCCCAAACAAGCCTTTATGCCCCAATTATAAAAATTTAATCGAAAATGCAGAAAGAAAGTAAGCACAGTACCCACTATTTACAGTTACATGCTTTGAGGCTTAAAAGTTCAATCCGCAAGACATCATATTTTGATACGAACAACGAGATTTAAACCATGTTGGTGGGACTCCAAATTTTTATTTGGTCTTACCAGAAGTGTTGTTCAGGGGAGGTCGAGGGGAAGTAGACAATGAATTGAGACTAAGCTTTGGTTTTCTCAGCTCAGCATATGGACTGACTTCCTTTGTATCAATTTCATCATAACCTGAAACTATTAAATCAAAAGTAAAAATAAATACAGATCAGTAATTTATTGAAGTACATTTTTCTTTTCAATTTTCAGGCTTCAACAATCAGACACTAGTACACCACCCGAAGAGCTAGATGGATGCCCCCATTTAAGTTGTTATTTTTTTACAGGTTTATATTCGGCATTATGGGGCTTTCATGGGTAATGGCTTAATTTGGAATATAGTACACCAAAATAAAACTGCTGAATGACCATTTTTGTCCATCTAAAGCGAAATTAAACTTCAATAATTTGAAGGCCTAAATGCAAAATAGTAACATACCTTCATGGCTTCTCTTGGGAGAATGAGCTTTCACCATTTTCTCTCCCCTTGCTTTTTTAGGAGATTTCAAATTTCCTGGGTTTCCCTCCAGTTTCCCAATTAGATAACTATACTGGGATTTCAAGCTATTGTACCTCTCCTTAAGCGTACTGAAATCCCGTATCACATCTCTTCTCTTGCTTTGTTCAGCAACCAAACTTTGATCTTTACACTCAATCTCTTTCATCAGCTTCTCTTTCTCCTCCCTCTCCTTCAACAAACTGAGTTTTAGTTCTTCAATTTGGCCCAAGAGGTTCGTCTCTCTCTCCTTCCACACCTCTTCACTTCTCTGGAAAGATTTCAAATTCGATTGGAACTTGGGAAAGAGCTGGCTACAAAAGATGAGCTCAATTTGGGACACCCGATCTTTCACCTCTTGAATTGTGGCAACTAAAATTGTGCTCAGACTACATATGTATTTAAAATCGTCCGATTTGGGGGTGAAAATTTCAAGATTTGGAGAACCATTCGGTTTCGCTTCCATTTCCTCTACTTCTCGCGGGATCAAAGAAAGGTTTAAGTCGGAGTAAATCAGGCTTGAAACTAGAAAAGAAATAACAAAGAAAACCTTTATTTGAATGAAATTACAAAGGGGGTTAGGAATCTGAAAGGAGATAAATGCAAGTACCTTCACAAAATCAAGTGATCGACAATTTCTCTCTCTCTCTCTTAGACAGTATATCGAGTTACTAATTTACTGGTGCGATAGAGAAATTTCTCTTGGTAAAAATGATAAGCTCCCGCCTTGGTGAAATTCCTCTATTTTTGAAGGAGAAGTTTCCCTCTCTCTCACGTACAGATTTGAACGTCTCCATTCTGTAGGGCTGGAGATGTCCTTTACTTAGTGCGGCAATTATTTATGGGCCGAAGAAGGGTTTGGATCCTTTTCATGTAAAATTGTACGATGCAGATCAAAATCTCCTAATGGATCCTTACTAAACTGGACCGTCATGATTCTGATAAGTTCCTTGCCAAAGAAGGGTTACTGCAACTGCAAGCGGCGAGCTGTTTTAACTCATCTAGTGCAAGCTTCACTTTGGGATTTGGGAATAGCCTCTTTTTCTTTTTTGAATTTTTTTTTTTGACAGCCTCAATAAGTAAATATAAAAGGCTGAGATTGAATTACGAGTTATTTTGATCATTTTTAATAAGTATTTTCTGAATTAAATTATTTTTTTTAGAAAATGTAGACATTCTATTAATCTTATAGTTGATTATATATTAAATTTAATACAATGTAATTTATCAATTTATATCAGATGCTGTTATATATGAACGGTTGCATATTTCGAATTATTTATAAATAATGAACTTTCATAAAAATATTAAATTTTTTATTTATATGTTGTACATAAATTATAAATTACGCTTATTGTTCGATTGTAATAATAAAAGATAACGTTTAATCAGACTGACTAAAACAAATAAATTATATCCGTCAAAATTTGTGCAATTTCTGCTGGAGACGCCCACCGACTTACAAGCGACTTGATTTATGTGCAAGGGTACCATTTTTTAAGAAGCAAAAAGACGATTCTTCGTCTCAGCTATAGCTTTCTAACAAGAAATAGTGTATTTGTCTGGTAACGGCTCTTTAGATGTAAATGAATAATGAAAGGCGGTTTAGTATTCAACTATTCATAGTGACAATATATAACCAATGAGCCTAGTGGGATTAAGGAGTAGAAATAGTGACAATATTTTAAGCAGTAATAATGGTGGCTTCGTGTCAAAGTGCCGTAGAAAGGTTTCTCTCGTTCAGGGCGGAGGCAGTAGGGGAATCCAAATCTGGTGTCGCGCGACACCAGTTGTAGCGCAGAGAGAGAAAAAAATCTGGCCGTCCGATTTTGATCTAATGGATAAGGGAGCCCCGTGAATAATACCAGATTGATAGGCCCGAAAAAAATGAACCGCCCGATCAAAATCGAACGGCTCGTGGGTGCGCTACAAGCCGTGTAGCGCTACACCAGATCGGGGTCCGCAGTAGGGGGCTTGCCCCCCCTAAGATTTTAAGGATGTGCCAACCATTCTTGAATTATATGTTAAATTTGATTAATATACAATACATTTTTTAAGTAAAAAGGTTCAAATAAAGCAGATAGCTCAAACACAATCTAGTTAGAAGAAGAATTTATTATTTTGTAAAGACAAAATAGTTCTTTATTGTATTTTGATACAATTTATGTTTAGAAAAAGTAATACTATATAGTAAAATAATATTAAATTTTTCTAACTTTTTTTTGGTATTTAACTTTCGAATTTCGCCCCCTCAAGTTGAATTATTCTGACTCTGCCCTGCTCTCGTTTCAATATTGCAATGACTTAAGTTCGTACTTTATTTGAGAAAAATGAAAAATAGTGTACTTCTTCATGGTTGAAGGATGAAGGTGTAGATGAAAGTATTGTGGTGAACATTTGTTATTGGTGTGTATTATAGTGTATATAATTTGTTGGAAATACTATGGATTTTTTTTTTCCTTGAGTTTTAGTTTGAAATATTGAAAGGGTCAATTTATAATTTTTAAACTTGTCAAGGCTTTTCCGAAAATTAGAGTAGGCCATTAGCCAGATCACCCAATTTTGGGAGATATCTAGTTCCGTCCCTGTGGTGGGTGAGATTTATTGCGAACAATAACTGTGTGTAATGATTTGTTGTAATAAAATTTACCAATTTTTCGAAATAAGTTCGATTATCAACACACCATCCAAATGATATTTGATTTTAATGAACAGATTTTACTTTTAACAAAATTCAAATCTCACCATTCTTAATTCTATATTCGTAATCATCCAGAATCTTGTAATAAAAAAAATTGAAAATAGAAAGAAACAAAAATAATGGGAAACTGGAGGAGGACAAGAACCAGGAAGCGGTGATTAGAAAAGGGCAAAAACAAAAAAAGAAAGCCATTTTGTTTACGTTTATGTTTTCGGCGTGAGAACCGAGGAGGTTCCGCTTTCACTTCTCCTCCTCTTCTTCATCTTCGCCCGGTGGTGCATATCGATAACATATCTTATCGATCGATCGACCAAGGCCCGACAAGCTAATTAATTTAATTAATTCGCCATGACTCCTACAACCACGATGCGCAATGCTGGGTTCGGATTCGGAATTGGAATCGGGATTCAGGCGCGGTGCCATCAGTGTCAGTGTCAGCTACCGCCGCATCCTCCCTCCATTCTCCGCCTTTCCTCCTCCCCATCCTCCAGATCTACGTCCTTCTCCTTCTCTTTGCAGAGGAGGAGGAGGAGGTCACGTGCGGGAGCCGTGCGTGCCGCCCAGTCTCCATACGAGGTGCTTGGAGTCCCCCCCTCCGCCTCCCTCGCCGATATCAAGCGCGCCTATCGCCGCCTCGCCCTCAAGTTCCACCCCGACGTCTACAAAGAGGTAGATACTCTAATTGTGTTTCGATTTCTGTTTCTTTATGATGATATATTATGCATGTATGCTTAATGTTTCTTTCTTCGTCTCATAGCCGGATGCACAGGAGAGATTCATGCGCATCAAGCATGCATACAATGCCTTGATCAACTCCGAATCTCGCTTCAAGTCCACTGGCGCAAACTATTCCACACCTTATGACAAAAATTCAACTGCCCAAGAAGAAGAAGATCCCTTTTATGGACTTGGTATGTTCTTTTGTTTTTTTGTTTTTTTTTTTGGGTAATTCTGTAAAAATAGAGTTATGCCAAATCCATGTCTACTGTACTACTTCTCTCTTCCTTAGGTGCTTTGTAAGTGACAATTACTGGTAAGTGGTGGCCGACCAAGTTGTTCAAAGCCAATGGTGCAACTGTTTACCAAATTTGCGCCAGTAATTGTATTTCATGAAAGCTGACAACTTAAAAATATGAATTCTGTAATTCACATCTGCCCTCAAAATTTGGCTCCAACTTAATCTAGAAACCTTGATTAAATTAAATGCAGTTTCTTGTATTGCTCCTACTAATCAACAGGCTTCTTCTGATACTGCTTTAGACCAAGTCACTTGGTTTCCAGTGTTAATTTTGGTACTCTAACACTGCAGTTGAATTTTTGAGTGATATACTGGTATTCATGTTTATATAGGTAGGTATTGTTCCTTTATAGGATTTCTGGTCGATTTCTTTGTTAAATGTTCTTGGAGTGGCTTTTTCATAGTATTCTGACTCAAGCATGATGTGAATTGCAGTTGATTTCTTTAGAGATTTGCAAGAAGAATTCCGGAACTGGGAAGCAGATTTGAATAGAGAAGAGCGACCCAAAAGTTTGTGGGAAGAACTGTCAGTAAGTTTTCAACTACTTCCACTTGTGGTTTACACAGCTTTTCGTGCACAATGAAACTTATGTAACCCAGGAGTAACTGCTCAACGCTAATCATGTGGCTTGCACTTGTAATTTATTACAGCAGTGACTGTAGTTCTCCTCTGCTGAATACTATGTTGAGCCCAACCATACCAAAACTAAATAGAATAACATGCATCAACTGATTTAGTCAAGTATAACATTCATTAACGTAGTGCTGCAAGTTTGTTACCTGAAGCACTTATAATGTGAGGCTGGTAACTTGTGTATTGAAGTTTTTTGCTGCATTTAACGTGAATGTCCATGAGTATGAACAGAGAGCAGTATCTGTTGGAGGCAACAATATCAGTCAATTTGGTAATTTAGGATTTAATGTGTCTAGGAATAGAATCCGCACTCTCTGTTAACCGTCAAATCGGTTGGTTTAACTTGTTGCCGTATGCTATGTGCATATGGTGTTTGGCCATTTTTGTGCTGCTTAGGGTTTCTTTTACTGTTTAATGGAACATTAAAACAATTTACTCTCAGGATTATCAAAATTATGTGACAAACTTTGGCATACATCCAGGAAATTGGCGAGGAGTTTGTGGAATTTTTAGAGAAAGAGTTGAATGTGAAAGACACATATTTTGATGGTGATTCAATGGGGCCTCAAAAGGAAAAGCAGCAAGAGGATGATGTACCAAGGCAGCCGAGTGTTGAGCAATCCATTGATGAAGTGGAAGCTGCTCTCGCTCAGTTAAAGAAGGAATTAGGATTATAGCTTCTCCTCAACAAACTTGGAATTATGATGGAAAACAATAAGTTTTGGATTAACAATAACAACTATCTCCCTATAGTTTGGAGAGCAACTCTGTGTAAATGCTGTCCATATTCTTGAATACAAGACTTGCAAGGTGAACTCCTGAGCAGATTCCAATTTGTGCTTCTTTTTTCTGTTATATTATATAGTTTGAGCATGTCGAGCTGTATATTTTTATCTGCCTGTTTTTAGAGTTGTTTTGGGGATTTTGTTACCCAACCAAACTGTAATAACATTATTTACTCTTTTTTATTTTTTTCTTACCAAATCTCATCAATGAGTTTAGGAGTGGTGTGCATGTACATGTGCCAAGAGTCATGGTCGTAAAGACCGTTTAATTTCATCATTTTATAAGTAACACATTTTTTTTTCTGAAAATTTGAATATCGAATACTCGTGTTGGATTAAAAGATATTTCTAATAGCAAATACTTATGGTCCTATGTGTGTGAAAGACTGGTGTACTGTCGATTGCTCTTCTAATTTGCTCACTACAAAAGGGATTTTAGAAGGAACCTATATTTTGCTGAGCCTATTTTAGATATCCATCACTGCAAGACTTATGACTATCGGTTGGAGTTGATGGTTGATGATCGGAACTCGGAAGTGACCTTATCCATAAAGAAGCAACCAAATCGTTCGACAAGGTACGTTGTTTTGTGTGCTAGAACTGTAATAGTTAGAGGCGATGAGGTCAATACTATACAGGGCTATATATACCAGAGTTTCTTCTTGCGTGGTCCTCTTTCCTTTGCTTCTGGTATGCTTATGACTTTTGTGTTTCTTTTCTTTTCTTTTCTTTTTTTTTTTTTTGGAAATATCAATCCGTACCAAGGATGGAACATGAGTTTTGAAAATGAGAGCTAAAAAAAAAAAGAAGGAACGGCAATATGCCGGGTAATTCACATCCGCAACTTGCTATTGTTCTAGTCTTGTTACGGGGTCCTGTTCCAATAACATGGTAAAGGAACAGGAGTTGCCTTTTCTTTCATGGTAGAGAAATACAAATTATTGACATAACATTCTGTTTGATTTTTCTAACACTTTTCCTTTTGTAAATGTGGTTGTAGAAATGGTGAGTTGTGCTTGTATTCCCATGACCTTGGTGCTTGCACACGTGTTAGTCATCCCTCTTGAAGGGTTCAATCATCACCCAGAGAATCTTTGCAAGAAGACAAAATAGCCTCATCTCATACCTTTATCAATTCCTTAGTAAGAAGCCAAGATGCCTACCTACATCCTCATGCCATCTGATAAGGATCTAACCTGCTCTTCTAAGCTGACCAGCTATTGTAACACAAGAAAGCTAATCACTAAAACATCACTTATCAAAGAATTCGTGTACTTTAATCTGCCTGCTTGTTTCCTTTGTCTCGAAATTTACACACCACACAGCACAGTTCACCTCACTCCAATACACCGGAAATTGTTTCCCATTAGCCTCAGTTACAACACTTTAAAATGTCAGTGACGTCCCAGATTATGCTAGTAGCTGGGACAAGAGAAGCCGATTCATGCAAGAAGGGAAGCAATGTTGTGGTGATTAGCTTTCTTGTGTTGTAATTGCTGCTCCGCTTAGAAGTTTAGATCCTTATCAGACAGTACAAATATGTAGGCATCTTGGCTTACTAAGGAATTGATGAAGTTATGAGGTGAGGCTATTTTTATCTTCTTGCAAAGATTCTCTTGGTAATGATTGAACCCTTCAAGAGTGAGGTGGACCGTGTCGTGTCGTGTGTAGAATTTGAGGAAACGAAAACAAGCTGGCAGATTAAAGTACACGAATTCTTCGAGAAGCTTGTGTCAGGGCCTTGGTTAACAGATCGTGCAATGTCAGGGTTGTATTATACAATTTCAGGTATGTTTAAACTAAAATATTACTGAGAATTACTTGCTCGTTTCACTATGTATTGATCATAAAACGAATACCTGGTACTGATTTTTTTATGCCATTCCATTGCAGGTGGAGAGATTGGCAAGAGAAATTTTCTTCTTTGTTATCGTTTATTTCCATTTGACGAGGAAACTTTTCTCTCACGTCTATGGGCCCACTGAGACCTATGCAGTTATCTTCACCTATAACATGCATGTTTGACTTGCTTCTACCTGCTTATTGCCATGCCAGCTTACATAGAAAACGAAGAAGCTCACTTGTAGTAATATTCACTGATAATTTTTGTTAGCAGTGTCTGAAGTTTTTTACAAATCTTTTTCATTTTCTTTTTTGGGGTTGATGGAGCAAAGACAGTTGACCCCTTCCAGCTCTTTGCTAAAGAGGAGTCATAGTTAGGCGTATTGCTAGAGTTTGGATATCAATCTTCCATTTTGTAAATGCACCAGGGGGATCTTAAGGAATGTTGGAGGATGGTTTGCCAATTTGTCAGGCTTTTGACTCGTATGCATTTTCCAAAGAAAAAAAAGTAAATGCCCGAATTGCTATTATTTTTGGGGCTATATTATATATTCCCTTGACTTCTAGCAGTGCTCTGCGCTCCAATCGACGTTTCGTTTGTTAGGTTGAGACATATGTTGCCGCAGTTTATTTTAGAATTGTGATTTTCTTTCATCGTTATGAGCAATGTGTATTTGTTAATTTGTGTATATATCTTTTAAGTTCCTTCCGCCAAGACCATCAGCTTGTCAAAGGAACTAATGAAATCAACTATATTCAATACATTTTAGAATTGTTAACGGCTGCAGAGATTATTATGTCACATATTTACTATCTGTAAATTCATTCCTAGGCCCAGTCCCATTCGGCCCATTTATACTGTTCAAATATAAAGAAAAGCCTTCTTTTAGTTGTATCAATTTATTGTTCGGGATTAACTCAATCAACGGTGCTATCTAGCTGGACTCTGGTCCAAATCCCTGAATAAGTTGGGCTACGGAGCCCCATAGAAGCTGTCCCCTATCAGAATTCAAGCTTCCTTGCAAAATTCTTCTAATCTCCATTGCTTTCTTCCTTGTTCTAATTTAAACAATTTTTTTATTCTTTTTCCCTTTTTATTGCGACTTGCGAGGAACTATTAGGCTGTGAAGAACAAAAGCCATCATCCAACCAGCAGAAATTTTCATTTCGAACAGTTTGACGCAATGTATATTCTCTTCGGTCTTCTACTTCAACCCTTTACTATATGGTATGTTACATTGTTTTTACATAGGTTTAGTTGTTCACATATCCTTCTTTGAAAGAAAAATCAAATGCAAATTACTTGACAAGTATATCATATAATAAAATGTATACAACATATTACAAGTCAAGATGAAAGATGATTTTATCCCAAAAACAATAATAAATATGAAAGAGACAGACTGAAAATTGTAAACAATTCTACAGATCATTCACTATGAAAAATTGACGCCACAAAAATCCATCTTCTAGATACTAATTATATCAGCGTCACCAACAAGAACAGTGCTCACAAATCAAATTAATTTGTATATATTTTGTGGCTACTAGAAATTTGAGCACATACCTCGCGATTAGGAATTATTAAAAGAGAGACATGAGCGATTTCCTGCTTCTGCAAGAAAGTGATTGGGTCGAAGTGCGACCCAAGAAGAAGAAGTTGGGGGTTCGAAAGCTAACGGCGACGCCGGCGAAGTTGTCTAAACTTCTCAACGGCTTTGTTAGCCACTCTTGTGAGTCGGAGTCCTCTTTAAGTCCGATTCATTCTGAGTTTACTGGGTCTCATAAGGGGATAATTGAGGCTGACATTCGGGGGCCACCAATCAAGAATTTAATTCTTGATTTTCCGAGCTTGCATAACGACGGAATAGTGGAGGGCTCCTCTGTAGATGGGCCTTTTTTTGGCCCACAGGATAAGAGTAGACCTACAGTGAAGGTGCATCAAGAGCTTTCCTTTGCAGGGGCTGCAAAACAGGACCCACCTGTCAGGAATCTTGATATTCCGATGGCAGAAGAGGAAGAGTCTTCTTGCACCGCGGGACAGGTTAAGCATTTTGCTAATTTTAGAAATGTACGATCAAGATTGAGTAAAATCTATTCTTTGATGAAAGATAGATGCTTTAGATGTGCTGAGCGGGGACACAAAGCGGAGACGTGCAGTAGTGCACGAGTTTGTTTTAATTGCAAGTGCACGGGTCATCGACTTAATTCGTGCCCCAAACTTTTCTCTCACTTCGCAAAAAACCCTAGATCTGTTTCTGAAGAGTCTCGCGCAAACCCTAGTTCTAATTCTCAATCCATGTCAATGGCGACTAAGCACCAAAACAGTGCTCCGAAGGCGAAGATGGCGCATGTGGTGCCAGTCTATGAAGATGATACAATCAGAGCTATCGAATCGGAGATTGATCGGAGCTTGGTGGTTAAGGCGGACAATATGACCTACACTATGGTCATGGCGGGTGTGCAACATTACTTCATCAACACTCCGGGATCCTCTTACACTGTCCGCCGTCTGAAAGACAACCACTTTCAAATCGAAGGAAATGAAGCGTGGAAGGCAGAGGTTTGTAATGGAGGTTTCTTGAGAGTAGGTATGCTTGATTTACCAGTTCTAAAGGAAGTTGAGGCTCGAAAGATACTAGATCCAAGAGTCATACCTCAGCGACTTTGGATTCGTATGGTGGGAGTGCCGTATGGTTGGTATCAGTTGCATGCTTTACAGAAGTTGGTGTTATTTGGGGAAATTGTTTCAGTTGATAAGAATACTCTAGATAGGGTTGACCTTCGCTGGGCAAAAGTTGAGGTTCAAGTCAAAAACAGTGTCTCAATTCCTGAAGAGCAAGAATTTGCTTTGCTTAGAGCTGATGGTTCCAAAACAATGGTGTCTATTGCTTATGTGGTAGAAGATGAGACACCAGTGACTGATCTTGCTAAGGACATAATGGCTCAGGAGTCCTTTTCTTTTTCTATCAGAGAATTTAGTGAAGCTGTGGGGCAACTTAATAAACTGGCGCAAGAAAAAAGGGGGGACAAAGGTAAAGGAGTCATGCTGGCAGAAATGGTTCAACCATCTCCTGGGGTGGAGGTGAATGCAACTCCTGCAGTCACCAAAGCTGCAGTTTCTGGTAATTTGGCTAAGACAGTTCCAGTGACTAAGAAGAATGTGGGAGTTAAAATTTTTGGAGGGTCTGCTAAACCTTTGGCTCCAAAGAAGGGGGTTGTTCATAAGCCAAACAAGTTTAAAAACAAGAAGAATGTTTGGCAGAGAAATGACAAGAATAACAAAAGTGGGGTTTCCACTGGTCAAGTTACTGGTCAGGGTAAGAACAGTGAAGCTGGGGTTGCTGGTACCTCAGTTGGGGTTCCACCTAATATGGAAGTCATAATGGCAGAGAATGCCAGACTGAAGGAGCAATTGGCCAAACAAGCTGCTTTGGCTGAAGAGATTAGATCTAAGGTGGATAATGTGCAGGAAGCTGTGACTAATAGTGCTGATGGGAGGGATGATAGTGTTGAAGGCACTGAAACAGATAATATGATTGTTGGGGGGGATGATCAGAATGCGTGGGTGATGGTTCCTACTGCTCCAGAAGGGAATAAGCAAAATGAGGAGGTTCTAAACATTGCTCCACTCAAGACAGCAGGACTTCCTAGACCCAGCATCAGGAACTATTGCAAGCAGATGCAATCCAAGGAGGAAAAGAGAGCTGTGGCAGCAGGTATGATTCCATCTTGTACTGCTTCTTTTTTCCCCTTTAGTTCTCTTAATGATACACAAATTTGTGATCTTATTGGGGACTTGGGCATTTCTTTAGGGGTGAAAGATACTGATAGATTTAATTTTATTGCTTCTTTAAGAAAAGCGGAGATTAATAAAGTAGTTAATTTTATTAATACTGTGAAAGCTGTAGCTGATGCAGCTTTAGTGAATACTGGGGATCAAGTAGTTTCTTTATGTTAGTACTCTCATGGAATGCAAGGGGTTTGGGGTGTGCTGAAAAGCGCAGATTCTTAGCTGAATTTATTAAAAAAAATCATTGTGATTTAGTGGGTATACAGGAGACAAAAAAAGAATTTTTCTTCAAAAGAACACTTAATGTGTTAGGTTTCAATTTTGATTGGAACTGGCTCCCTTCTGTTGGGAGATCTGGGGGTATTCTGTTAGGGGTAAACACAGATAATTTTAAAATTTTGAATTGGGACTCTGGGATTTTCTCTATTAGTGTAACTGTGCAAAATAAAGCTGATCAGACTGTTTGGACTTATACCACAGTCTATGGTCCAGTTTTAGAACCTCAAAGAGCTTCCTTCTGGACTGAATTAGATAACTTAGGTTTGAAATATCAAGGTAAGTGGGTAATAGGGGGTGATTTTAATATTATAAGACAAAGAACTGAAAAAATTGGGGTTTCTTTTAATTTGAGGAATATGCAAGCTTTTAATAGTTGGATAAATAATCATGCTTTACGTGATTTTAAATGTACTGATAGGAGATTCACTTGGGCAAGAGGGGGCTCTAGTACACAGAAAGTTTGTTTGGATAGATTCTTTGTCACAAATGAGTGGTTAGACACTTTCCCTGCCACGTTTTCTACTAGTTATAATAAAATTTTCTCTGATCATTGTCCTATCTCTCTTGGTTCTGGGGAACAAAACTCTAAACCCCCTTTTAGGTTTCATTTTGAGAAAACTTGGGTTGATCAACCAGACATCAATAATTTATTAACTAATTGGTGGTCTCAATTTCCTTTGAGACGAAATTTAGGGAAGTCTTGGAAACAAAAAATTTCTTTCATTCGAAGGAAATTTAGAGGGTGGAGTTATAATATTAAAAGAGGGGGTCAGAAAGAGAAGGAGGATTTGATTGCAAAAATTGGGGATTTAGAAAACATAGGGGATCATAGGGACTTTTTAGATAATGAGTGGGCTGACTTATTTAAATTTAAAAAAGATTTAGCTGATATTTATCACGCTGAAGAGATTAGATGGAGACAAAGGGCTAAAGTTAAGTGGTTATTGGAAGGGGATGCTAACACTAGATTTTTTCATAAGTTAGCTACTGCTAGAAGAGCTAAGAACAAAATTTCTCATCTTTTAATTAATGGTATAGAGGTTAGAGATCAAGGAGAAATACAAAGACATGTGGAGTCTTTTTATCAAACTCTCTTTAATGATTCTGGGGAAATAAGAGGGCAGTTGGAAGATAGTTGTTGGGTAGAAAATGAAAAATGTTCTCAGGAGGACAACTGTAGTCTTATTGTTCCTTTTTCTGAGATAGAAATTTTTGAGGCTATCTCCTCTCTGAATGCTGATAAGGCTCCTGGGCCAGATGGCTTTTCAATGAGCTTTTATCAGAATTTCTGGCCTATTATAAAAGATGACATTTTAGAGATGTTTTCAGCTTTTTATAATAATTCTTTAGATATTGCAGCAATGCATAGAGCTGTTATTTGTTTAATCCCTAAAGTAGAGGATGCTTGCAAAGTATCTGATTTTAGGCCAATAGGTTTATTGAATTGTAGCTATAAAATTTTTACTAAAGTTTTAGCTACAAGGTTAGCACCTGTTTTAAATAAAATAATAGGGACTCAACAATGTGCTTTTTTGAAGGGTCGTTTTATTTTAGATGGAGTAGTAAGAGCCCATGAAATTCTTCATTGGACTGCTACTCACAAAGAAGAAGGAGTGCTTCTCAAACTTGATTTTGAGAAAGCATTTGACAACATTAATTGGTCATACTTATTTACTTCTCTTAGACAGAGAGGTTTTTCTGAAAAATGGGTAGGATGGATAGAGAAGCTGTTAAAGGGGGGAATGGCCTCAGTTTTAGTTAATGGTTTCCAAGGTGATTTTTTCACCTGTTCTAAGGGGCTGAGACAAGGAGATCCCTTGTCTCCTTATTTGTTTATTATTGCGGCAGAGGGTTTATCAAAGATGCTGCATTTAGGGGTTATTAACAATCATTTTTCAGGTTTAGGACCCCCTGTAGCAAATGGTCAGAAGATATGTCATCTGCAGTATGCAGATGACACTCTCCTTTTTTTAAAGGCTGATCAAGTAATGATGGAAAAAGTTTATTGGGTACTTAAAACGTTTGAAGCAATTTCTGGCTTAAAAGTAAATTTTGCCAAGAGTGAAATGGTGCCTCTTAATATTTCAAATCAGTTAGCTAGTATCTTGGCTAACACTTTACAATGTAAGATTGGGACTCTACCGATTAAATACTTAGGATCCCCTCTGCATTGGAAAAAACCAATCAGAGCTGATTGGAATAACTTGATTTTAAAAATCAATAAGAAGCTTTCTGGTTGGAAAAAGAACCTCTTATCTTTAGGAGGGAGATTAGTTCTTTTAAATTCTGTAATTTCTTCTATTCCTTTATATTTAATGTCTTTCCACTTATTCCCAAAATGGGTATTACAAAAAATAGATAAGTTAAGGAGAGACTTTTTATGGGGCAGATTGGGATCTGAGGATAGGAAAAAATATAATTTAGTAAGTTGGGAAAAGATTTGTAGACCCAAAGAAGATGGAGGGTGGGGGATTTTAAATTTAGGTCTAATGAATAAAGCACTTATGGGTAAATGGATGTGAAAATATCTTAATCCAGATACTCAGGGAATTTGGAAAGATATCATTAAATTTAAGTATGCCAATAGAACCAGTTCTTCTTTCTCTCCTTTTTGGAAGCAAGTCAATTCTTTGAAGTCTGTTATGCGAGTAGGTTATACAAAATTAGTTAATAATGGGGTTATGACAGATTTCTGGCATGATAATTGGTCCCATGAAGGGATTTTATCTAGGGTTTACCCAGAATTGTTTGATAAGACTAAGAAAAAAATTGTGTCTGTAAGTAGTGTTTGGCAAGGGGGGAATATTAATTTTTTCTTGACAAGAGGGGTGACAAATACTCTTAGGGAGGAAAAGAATAAGTTAATTAATTTTCTCAGAAATTATTCCTTTAATGATAATGCTGATGATATTAGCTGGCGCTGGACGACTTCTGGGCTTTATACTGTGAAGTCCATGTACAATTTTTTAAGTACTGGAGGGATAAAGTTTGACAAGAGGGATTCAATTTGGCCTTTGAAGATTCCTTTAAAAGTAAAATTGTTTGTTTGGTTGGTTTTAGAAAATAAAATTTTAACTCTAGATAATTTACAACATAGGGGTTGGGAAGGGGCCAATATGTGTTGTTTTTGTGGACAAGAGGAATCGATAAATCATCTTTTTCTGCATTGTCCAGTAGTTTTCACTTTTTGGGATATCTTCACTACTTTTAATAATAAGGGTTTGGTTTTAAATGCCAATAGTATTAATGAGCTTTGGGTACAAATTTGTCTTGGGAATAAAGAGCAAAGAATTTACTATAAAACTTTGCTAGCTGCTTTTGTTTGGGAAGTCTGGAAAGCACGAAACAAAATTGTGTTTCAGCAAGCAAGAGACATTAGAAGTTTTAGCACTTCTAGTCTCTATTTAGGTATCTTAAGTTTGTTCTATTTATGGACAGGAGCCAAAACAGGTTTGGAAAGGCATTTTCAACAAGCTGGAGAGGGAGCTTCTGTGGAGGAAGCAGATGAAGATCTGCTGGATTAGTTACAGTAGTTTTCAGTAGATGTTATTTTGTTTTTCTGCTTTCCTTCGTCAAGTTTCCTTTTATTCTAGTCATTGGGATATCTTGTTTTGTAGTTTTATATGTTTTTTACTTTCTGTTTAAGTCACATTCTGTGTGACTTTGTTCTGTAAAAACTCTGCATGTGTTGTTATAATAGATGCAGGCGCTCTTTCAGGGGTGCTTTTCTCAAAAAAAAAAAAAAGAAATTTGAGCACATGGTTCTTGTTCCAGGCATCTATATGTCTGTCACAAGCTCAAACAATAAACATATATGGTACTCAATAATTTCAAATCGTGACACATTCCATAAATGCATACTGAAACTTTTGGTTTGTTCTCGGTGCATCACTGTTATATGAAAGTGAAATACCTCAAATTCTTTCTGTGCCATTGTCACACCAACTTGCCTTGTTCAGATGGACAACCAGTTAGGTTATTTTCCCCTCTCAGCTGAGACACAGAGAACTGTGGCATGTAGAAAAATTGTACGTATGACTATTGACTTGTGGGTCCCATGCACACACAAATAGCCTGTAGGAGATGTGCATTGCATGTCGATATTAATTTGATCCGAATTTGCTTCTGTTCATTTTTGAATAAATGACTTTTTGTTCTATGACACTTGTTCATGCATGTGTGCTATACTGCTATCTATGACATGCCCTTGGAACATAGTTTGGTATTCAGATAACAGGGCAATTCTCAAATATCTAAATAAAAAAAATGCTATATATCACCACTAATTGCAAAAGAGTATATAATGATAATAATAATGTAACATAATTAATGATGACGATGACATTATTGCTAAATTCCACCGAGGAAATACACAAAATCAGTACAAGATGATTAAGAGAGGTATATATATAATCAGAGCACAGTGTAATGGCAGAATGAATGTGATATACAGTACCCATAGTACTATTGCATATTTGCACTGCTGTCAATGGAAACTGTTACAATAATTGAGTACCTAATAGTTTGTCTAACATAGCATCAGTAACATAAACAACCGATCCTTGTGTACTTCGAATATCTATTGAGCAACCACATCGCATACAAGAATGTTTTTTTGTGTGTCCTGAATTCTGCTTCAATGGTTTACATTAGTTTGATGGGATCAATATAATTTGTCACTGACATTTTATTAAAATTTCTAGACAAGGGTGTCAATGGAATTTTTCTGATTGCATATATATATATCAGAATGGAAATTTTAGAATCAAAATTTAAGAAAATCTTTATCTCTAAAGAAAATAAATGAAATCTTCTTTATATGACCAGGAAACAACATCTCTGTTTTCATTTTGCCATCTTATTCATCTTTGCATCCATGAGTAGACCTAGGTTGCTATCTTATTTATCTTTTGCAGAAGTTTTTTATTTTGTTAGTTTGGTTTTTCTAAGTTAATTTCTTTATGCTAATTGCTTATTATTATTATTATTATTATTATTATCATTATTATTATTATTATTATTATTATTATTATTTTGTAGTTTTTCCCCTCCTCCAATTAATACTAATTTAAATTATTTTTAACAAACTAATTTATCTGTTATATTAATATCGTTTTTTAATAGCTGTGGTTTAAATAAAAAATTTACTAGTCCAGCCTAAAAACAGTCAAATCGGAAGATATATCATAAAGATCATTACGATTGACGATCAATTCGTATTAAAGCAAGAAATTCTGATGCTTTGACGAATTTGTTTAATATTTTTTACCATTAAAATGGCTATACTCGATTAAAAAAATCCTATAAAAAATTTTGGGTGTTGAATCATTTCATTACATTTTAAAGATAACTGACAAATATTGTTTTAAACCAGCCTTTTGATTTAGTGATTAAAGATGATACTCCTCGTATAGTCGTAATTAATTAAAAATTTAATTGAAAGACATATGAATATTAAACTAGAAAGTATCGAATCTATTGATATATTTTTATGTGAAAAAAAGTTGTCATATCGCATTGGAAAAATAACGATGATCTTTTTGACAATTTATTTTGTGCCCAGTTCTCCCGGTCTCTATGTCATTGCTTTGCCTTCGTTTATTTTGTTAACTTTTATTTATTTTTTTTTTCAATTCCTTTTCTTTCCTAGGTAGCCTCTATTTAAATTACCGAAAAAAAAAGAGGCAAAATTGGGTATAACCCCTCTAAACTTTGACAATTGGATATAAACCCCTAGAAATATTAAAATTAGATACAACACCCTGTAATCTTTGTAATAAAAGAAATAACCCCTTTGGATAAAATTTAACATTTTTTAATTAAAAATATTCATTTTTTACACCATAAGATATAAATACCCTGCTCTCTTCCCCTTTATGACTCGTCGTTTCATTTTCCCTCATTTCTTCGATGCATCTGTTAAAAAAAAAAGTGATATCCAATTTAATGTTTATGATCTCTTTTTATGTTAGACATTAGGAAGTGCTAAAAAGATTGCAGAACGTGGACGAAAATGATGATAAGATGCAGCTTGACATTGCATATTTAATTTATATACTTATGTCTTATATTTATTTATTTTATTATTTTTTTTTTTTTGAAGAAAGCAAGGGTCAAGCTCCGAAACTTTTATATATTAAAAGAAGTATCATAGATGATAATCTTGTTATGCCCCAAAAAAAAAGCATTTCTTTTTATCACAAAAATAAAAAAACTTATATCTTATATTTATTTTTGTGATAAAAAGAAACGCTTCTTTTTTGGGGCATAACAAGATTATCATCTATGATACTGCGTAAATATAATGAAATGCTCATTAGTAAAAAAAATTGGCATTTATATTAAATAAGTATCTGCCAGAGAGATGTACCTAGAGATATATTCATATATAAAGAAATTCGCTAGATTAAGCAACAACAAACCAGATATCATTTATTTGCTGTTTTGATGAATTAATGACGCTGAGTAAAAAGATAAAATGAAATATCAGGCAGAAGGGGAAGAGAACAAGGGTACTTTTGTCCCATGATGTTATATATATTTTTTAAATTGAAAAAGGATTGAATCTAATCAAAAGGAGTTATTTCCTTTACTACAAAGATTACAAGGTGTTATAGCCAATTTTAAAGTATGTAGGGGGTTATCCAATTGCCAAAGTTTAGAGGGGCTTATACCCAATTTTGCCAAAAAAAAGACAATTTATTTTGTGCAGCAAAACCTTAATTATTTCCTCTGCTCATACATGTCCCTATGTTCCTTTCATTTAGAAAATTGCAAAGGTTTTTTTTTTTCTTTCTTTGATGTATCATACATTTCTTCTTATTATAATTGAGAATAGTAAAGCATAGATACAAATTAGTACGGATTCTAATAACTTCAATATAGTGAACTTATTACCGTCCAGCATTGACTACAAAAATTAAATGCTAATTCAACATGCATGCATTTAAATTATTTAATTAATTAAATTCTCTAACTTATAAGAGCTCGAGGACGCATGGGATTGAGGCATCTGCTTAAGTGCGTCGTATATGATCAGTTCATTTGTTTTTCTCTTGGCGGATCAATAGTACATCTCACAAGGTCTACATAAGAAGCTATTAATTTTGTGCCTTGATGAATAGTTTAATTAATTTAGAGTCATATCTTACGTTAAATGATTTCTCTCACAAGGCCGAGTAATAGACATCTCTTCACTAGAGTTATCATATTTCATTTAAAAAAATATATATTACTCACGACATTTTTGTTCCCCAAAGTTTGTTTAATATATGCTATAACGAATCGGTCACAGATTTGTATTTTATGCTACAAGTAGCCCTGAAAAAAAAAAAAAAAAGTTACAATGGCAAGAAGGGGATCATAGCTATATACATTTTGATCTAGGGTTTAATGCCACCATTTAAGTGCCTCAAATGCCTCCAAATTCTTTCTTTTATTACTTCTTCCAAATTGAAATTTCAAACAGCTAGCACAATAAATATACAGAATTACGTCAAGATTTGTTTTAAATTTCCAGCACGTACTAGCGAAGACAACATTTAAAACATGAAGTGTATCGCATGTCGCATCACATATTGCCTACGCCTTTGTTTTCATTGGATCTATTTGATGTATATATAAATTTCTGTTGGAATTAATGATCAGGAAAAAAATAATAAAATAAAATAGAAAAACATAAAATTCTTATTCATAACATGGAGGGATGGAGTGGTGGCGCTCAATTCTGATTAGATTCTCTGCAATTATTTTTTTGTGTCCAAAGGACCACCCATTTCACTGTCGACAGATCCTCAATGGCAGAAATATGGACCATCAAGTTGTGATAAGTATGCATCTACAAGTCATGCACTTGCGTCATTTTCTTTTGTATGATGTTTTACTAAAAGGATTGTATTCTTATCACGATGCTTCATCTATTTCCTACGGAGTACACAAACTACCTTTAAACCTTGCGAACATAGATGCTCTCTAATTTAGAATATATTTTAGAATTCTTTCACCAGACTAGTCAGTATATAAATTTAAATAGGTTAGTTTTTAGATTATACATATTCACAAGGTCTATTAGCGAACAAAAACATATAATAATAATTCTGATAAATATTAATCATGAAGACTAGTGCAAGTACCTCTTGAAACTCCAACTTATGCATTGTTGGATCCTGTTTCTGCAGTCAACTAACAAGAAGACCCTATACCAATCCCGGAAGCAAACCCTAGAATCTAGATCACAAAATCTAGATAGCAATAAAATTTGATTCCCCCAAGTCCCCAACCTTTTAAAGGGGCCAAGAAAAAAGAAATGAAAAAGCACTTTTTTGTTTTGAAGAAAAAAAAAAAATGAGAAGCACTTTGATGTGACCAGACCAACAAACTCTACTCGCCGAAGTCCGAACCGACAGTTCTGGTTAATTTATAATTAAGAGAGGGGTCCTCTCGTATATTTGTGAATTGTGATTGTCATTTGTCAGTCAGGTCGTCCACAAAACGGAGCCCGCTATATCATCCGTAAACTAAAATAACATTGTTTTCTTACGTACAAGCGTCTATAATTAATTCTATTTTTTTTAAAATAAAGTAAATTTGAAGAACAGGCTATGTTAGCTTGTGAAATTATCGAATATCGACGATACTCGGATACTTCGGACTCATTTCTCGAAATTCAAATAACATATCCGAACCATTTAATTTATTCTTCATATTAATCTTGTTAGAAATTAAACTTCATTGACCTTGGTTGGACTATTGAATTTATCTAAGTACGCTAGAGGGGTGAATAGGCACAAATACACACAATAAACCGGTTTTAACAATTTTGCGGAAATAACTAAAACAACAATTCAAGGGTTCACTCAAGCAAGTAAAAAAATAAATAAACAATAGAGAAGAGACACGCAAACTTGATTACGGAGTTCCGACCCGCTAGGAAATGCTAGCCTTAGTCGTATGTCTCCGAGAGTTTCGCTACCACTCAAATTGTGCGCTCCGTTCAATTCCAACAAGAACGTGTCAACAAATTCGAACCGAATCGCCTCGTCACAATAGACCTCGAGGTGGATCGGCCTAACTCAATAGAAAGCAACACACAAGCTTCCTTCAACTTAAGATTGATGCTCACAACTAAAACACTCAAAGATTCTTGCACTAATGAACTTGGAGTTTGATTGAGGCTAACTAATCTCAATGATTTTGCTAAGAATAATGCTTAAACAAGTCAAGTAAGTGAACTAGCTGTTTGGAGCTCAAAGGCAAGAGTTTTGCAATGTATTCAACAGAGAGAAACAGCTCAATAATGGCTGGTATAAATAGAGGGCGCAAACAGCTCCAAAACAGACTAATTTCCTCTAGGGCGTTGCCTAACGCCAGATAGCGTTGTGCGATGCCCAAGTTACCGTTATAAATTCCAACGGCTAGTTTATCTGACACCTGTCATTGTCACAGCGTTGTGCAACGCTGAGTAGAGTTACACAACGCTGGTCAAACTGAGTTGAAAAACGAAAGGCTGGTTTGACCAACTAAGCCTGGCGTTGCACGACGCCAGACACCATCACACAACGCTGAGCAGAAGCGTTGCAGAACGTTTGATTTGCGTTAAACAACAACTCAAAACCAAAACGTTATACAACGTTCTGTAACGTTAAACAAATCTGAGCTCAGAAACACTCCAAAACGACCAGGGAGTCAGAGCTAAAACGTCGTATAACAGAAGACAAACGTTATACAACTTTTAGTCTTTGGACCGTTGTGCAACGCCAGATAGCGTTGCCCAACGCCATATGGGGGGAAACATTGAAGCAACGTTGCCTAATGCTAGACAGCGTTGTGCAACGTTGTTTCACTGCTTGTCAGAGATTTTGCAATTTTCAAACGAATTTCAAACTAAACGACTTGCGTTGTGTGACGCTACATGGCGTTAAGTAACGCAGGACAGTATTTTGAGCATTTTAAACAGCAAATTGATTGAGATTAATTTAAAACAAAATTAACCTTAAACTAATAACTCTAACTGTCCTATATACATCTCTTGATGCTCCACAACTTGTGTAAAATATGCCTTGAGCATTTCTTCAAATAATTATCTATAAATCACTTAAAATGAGATGTTAATAAAGGGTTTGGTGTTGTTTTGCAAATCGGCAAATAACGGATTAAATTGTTTAGTCCAACAATCTCCCCCTTTTGCCGAATTGCAAAACAACACCGAAGTAAAGCATAATATATAGCAAATAATAGCAAGGACCTTTACTTCAAAAATCTCCCCCTTTTTGCAATAAGGGAAAAGGACGTATGTGGTACAAACCCTAAACCGCTAAGGTTTAAACCTAACACAAAGCAATTACTCCCCCTATCTGAAGTAATTTTGCACTACAAAATAAGGATTTTAGAGGGAGTTAGGTCTATAAACAACCAACTAAAAATGCAATAAAAACGATATTGAAATAGAAATGATATGCATGCATAAAAGAGGCAAGATTAACACAAACATAATATCATATACCATAAAACCAAATGAGTTCATACATGACTCATAAACCACATCACAAGCCAAAAAAAAATAATACCACATAGTCAACATAAAAGCTAAGATAAAACGAGACTATAGAAATCAACGAAAGCCCAACGAAAAACGAGAAGAAAAAAATGACTAAGCCTCGGCAAGGCTATGGTCTCGGCATGTCAATCACTCGCCATCATCCTCATTTCCTCCACTCCCCGAGCCCCTTGACATGAGCTTCTTGAAGTTCAAATCCACCGAAGCCCAAAACATGTGCAAGTCCTCTTGGTTACGAGCAACGCTTTGTTCCAACTTATCAAAGCGTGCATCGATCTTAGTGTTCAAGGCCGCAAACTTCTCATCTATGTAGGCGGTCACACTAGCATCAATATCATGGGATGCCGCCCGTCCTCCGGGCACATGTAACGGCTCATTACCAATCTCTTCATATTGGTTCACCTTGGCATTGGGTCGAAAAAGGTATGCATTGCGATGGAAAGGACCGGGCACAAAGATGTCATCGGTGGAGGAGATCCACCCGGTGCTCTTGAGATAATTGAAGAGGTTTTCGGGCTCGGCAAACTCATCGGCATTTGTTGGAACGCCCCAAATCGGCATGTCCAAATCTATCCCTTCTTGCATAAGGATGCAAGTAATGATGTGTGCATAAGGAAAACAAGACTTGAACGAAGTCTCGGTCTTGTGCATATGAGCAAGGATGATGTGAGGGATATTGACTTGAGGGTCCTTTTCCAAGATGTACCGTAGGAGATAAACCGCAAACCTTTCCACATTGGTTTTGATGGTTGCCTTGGGGGTAATGATATTATCGATGATCAAGAAGAAGAAACGGTGAAGTGCCGGCAACTCGGTGGCGGTGAATTGATTGGCATGGAGATTGCGCCAACAATAGAAGAAACGGTGGAACTCCTCATAAGGTGGCAACTCTCGAGGCCAAGTTCCATGGATGTATATCTCCTCTCCTTCATTTTTCAATCCCAAAAGCTCACTTAACCTCTCTCGGGTTATCTTAATACGCTTGCCAAACACATAAGAATGAGCGGTTGGTATTCCATTGTCCCATGTTACATTCAAGTTGGCATAGAAAAATTTAATCATGGTTGGATGGTACTTATGGGTACAAGATAGTAATCCCGGCATATGCCAAAAGTTCAACCTCTCATTTATCCAATTCAATTCTCTTGTTCCCAACCTCTCATCTCCACAGGGATTTTCAAAGTAAAAACAATCCGAACACTCCCTTTTAGCCTCTAGAAAACATTGCCAATTTCTATAACCGGCCGAGTCATCAAAGAGATAACGGTTATCCAATGTTAAGGCCCAATTAACCAAAGGGACTTCGGACAAGGATTGAGGTACCGATTGCACAGGGGGGTCAATTTCCATGGAGGGACCCGAGGTTTGACCTTTGGTACCGGTTCTAGACCTTTTGTTGGTTTTTGGTGCCATGACAAAATATGAGAATCAAAAACCGAGATCAAACCTTAAAAATGACTTGAGGAAGTGAAGGAGAAGCCCTTGGAGAAGAAGAATCCAAAGCCAATTGAAGATCCGACGGTCGGATTGCCGGAAATCGAAGTGAAACCGAGATCTAGGGTTTGGACGTATTGAGTGAAAGAGAGAGAGATGGTGGGTATGGCTAGGCTTAGGAGAGAGAGGAGAGAGAGGAGAGATTGAATATGGTGTTGGTTTAAGGAGATAGTGAGTGTAGAGGTTGTATTTAGAGGAGAGGTGAAAGGGTGTGAAGGAGAAGAGGAGAAAAGAGAGAAAAAGATGTCTCTGCTCTCGGGTTGGAAGTGAAATGAAGAAGGAGAAGAAAAGAAGAAATCGACCAAATAAATCTCCGTATAGCGTTACTTGACGCTCGAAGGCGTTGTACAACGCCAAGCTCCGAAAGAATAAAATCCAAAAACAGATAGTAACGTCAGATGACGCTAACACAGCGTTATGTAACGCCATAAAATAGCGTCACACAACTCCAGTTGGTGTTGAAAAACGCTTCAAAGAAACTTCAGATCAAAGAACACCGTTAGCTAACGCTTGATGGCGTTAGGCAACGAGAAGGAAATCAAGACAGATTTTGCAAATGATTTTTAATTCAACGTTGTATGATGTTTCTGGGCGTTGTGCAACGCTGCAGGTAACGTTATATAACGTTTTAAAACAGAGAATAAAAAATAAAGAGAAAGATTTAAAATTCAGTTTGAGACAATATAACGCAAGGAGCGTTGCACGACGCTGGGTGGCGTTATGCAACGCTGGTACCAGAAAAATTGATTTTGAAGGGAAAAACCTGAGAAAAATCAATAAACTAATAGATTTTTCAAATGAGCACCCAAATAACATCAAAAGATAGCTGAAAAATAGTAAAACAAATGAATGCATGGATATGATAAGCAAGAAATAAAAAAATAAGAGCAAAAAGCACTTTTCTTGAACCATAAACACAAACAATCAATCAAGAATCATACAATTGATTCTTGCAAACTCTCCCCCTTAAAATTTGACTATAAGAACCGAGGAAGATCGAATAGCTAATCAAGCCTCACTAGAACCGCTCCCACTTGTTGAAGCGGGTGTGGAAGCGACTTTAGGAATCCAAGCAACATTAGATGAACCGGGGGTGTTGTTCAAATTTCTAAACTTGCATTCTAATGAGATATGCCCATTCTTTCCACAATAATTGCAACAAGCATTAGTCGGCTTGTTCACTTGTGTGCTATCTCTAACAAAATGGGTTTCAAAATGACGCCTAAGCTCTATGGCCCTAAGCTTTGGATCATTAGAAAAAGAGTTTGATTGAGGACTCTTGAAATTTCGATTTTCGAAATTCCTATTTTGGTGTTGAGAGGCATTGACATCCCAATTTCTTTGAGGTCTATTTTGGGCTCTAGAATTCCTATTGTGAGTGTCACTATTCCTATTTTGCCCCTTGTTGTTAAACACATGAAAACACCAATCGGGACCCTTGAAATACAACTTATTTTGAACATTTTTGAAATCCCGATTGTTTTGGAAATTCTTTTGTGGACCCCTAAAATTCTTTTGACCATTGTTGAAATTCTTTTTGGCACCGATGAAATTCTTTTTAGAACTATTGAAATTATTTTGCCCTTGCCCGTGTGGTTTCCTATAGTTGGTGCCTTTTTGAAAATGCCTCACATTCTTTGTTGGGCTTGATGGGTTTCTTGACACAAAGGAAGATTGATTCCCCTTTTTGTAACCAAGTCCCGATTTGTCGTTGGATTTTTGACCCACATACAACTTTTCAAGATCCATCTTGGTGCTACATGAAGCACTAGATGAGCTTGAAGCCTTTTCAATATTTTCTAAAACCTTTGTCTTGCTCAAATGAGCTTGACATTTTTCACAATCCTTTGGTTTTTCAAGTTCCTCAATCATACCCTTATACTTACTTACCAAAACTTCAAGATCATTGATCTTAGTCGTCAAAAGACTAATTTGCCCCTTTTGACTTGCAATAGTTTTAAAGGACTCATCAAGATAATCTTTCAACCTATCAAATTGAGAGTTTGTGTCATCATTCAAGAAAAGTTCTTTTTCGTTCTCATCATCACTATCACTATCAAGATAAGAGTTTATATGTACCATATTGTCAATCTTAGGAGCCTCATCTTGAGTGGGAGTTGAGGTAGAGGTTGAGGTTGAGTTTTGAACATCATCCGCTCTAGTCTTGCTCAAGGGATGCACATAGATTTTGCCATTGTTGAATTCTTCAAATGCTTCGTTTACCACGTCATCAAGGTCATCATCCACCGGCAACACCACTTTGGCCACCAATGCAAGGTTGTCGAAGTCGACTTCTTGCTCCGAATCAGATTGGCCGGATGAGCTCGTGTCGGACTCACAATCCCATGTGGCTTGCATGGCCTTTTCCTTCTTTTTCTTGCTCTTGAAATAATTCTTTCTTGACTTGTATCGGCCATCATTTTTCTTCTTGCTTCCCTCTTCATTCCTTAAGTGCGGGAATAGCTTGAAGCAAGAGTACATGGTATGCATTTCCTTTTGACACACAAAACAAAGAGCACGGTCATCATTTTCAAGTCTTTCTTTATTGAAATTACCTTCAAAGATCATGATGGCCCGAAACATCTTTGAAAGCACGGCTCCTTGTTGTTCCTCATCAAGGTTAATAATGCCCTTGGTTTTGTCACTTGAATGGTGCTTTCTCCCTTGATGGTTGTCATGATGAGAGTGCCTTCGGTGGTCGGATGATGAGCCACTTTCCTTTGCCGCCAAGGCCATTGACTTGGGCTCATACTTCAATTTCCCTTGTTGCTTGAGCTTTTCTTCCACACATCGGAAGTGAGTGTAGATGATCTCGGGAGTGAGATTGTTGTGCGACCTTTGTTGTGTCTCAAGATTGGAAATGAGGTTGTCGAATCCCGATCTTCCCTCCAAGGACCTAAGCATAACTCCTATAACACGGTTGTTAGAAGGAGTCTCTCCAATATTGGTGAACTCATCGAGCAATTGTATAAATCGTGTATACATCTCCTCGATGGGTTCATCATCCTTTATGTGGAAACTATCTAATTTAGACTCCAATTCGTATTGACGAGAGTTCTTAATTAGAGAATTTCCCTCATAACGGTTCATGAGAGAGACCCACATATCATGCGCAATCATAGAGTTACCAAGAATAGGAGAAATGGACTCATGGACCGAGTTAAGAAGCACATTGACGGCATTGTCATTTTTGGTTTTCTCTAATTTGGACTCTACGGTCTCTTTGCCGTCACTACCATACTTTGGTGAGTATCTCTTATCAACTATATCCCAAAGTTCAATTAAGTTAAGGTATACAACCATACACCTCTTCCAATATCGGAAGTTCTTACAATTTGAACCAAATTTGTCCGGTTTTTCAATTACCTTAGAAGCCATAAGAAACTGAGGTTATCACAATTAAGTTGGTCTTAATCTAAATAACCCCTGCTCTGATACCACTTTGTTGTCCCTAAGTACGGCCTAGAGGGGGTGAATAGGCACAAATACACACAATAAACCGGTTTTAACAATTTTGCGGAAATAACTAAAACAACAATTCAAGGGTTCACTCAAGCAAGTAAAAAGATAAATAAACAATAGAGAAGAGACACGCAAACTTGATTACGGAGTTTCGACCCGCTAGGAAATGCTAGCCTTAGTCGTATGTCTCCGGGAGTTTCGCTACCACTCAAAGGGTGCGCTCCGTTCAATTCCAACAAGAACGTGTCAACAAATTCGAACCGAATCGCCTCGTCACAATAGACCTCGAGGTGGATCGGCCTAACTCAATGGAAAGCAACACACAAGCTTCCTTCAACTTAAGATTGATGCTCACAACCAAAACACTCAAAGATTCTTGCACTAATGAACTTGGAGTTTGATTGAGGCTAACTAATCTCAATGATTTTGCTAAGAATAATGCTTAAACAAGTCAAGTAAGTGAACTAGCTGTTTGGAGCTCAAAGGCAAGAGTTTTGCAATGTATTCAACAGAGAGAAACAGCTCAATAATGGCTGGTATAAATAGAGGGCGCAAACAGCTCCAAAACAGACTAATTTCCTCTAGGGCGTTGTCTAACGCCAGACAGCGTTGTGCAACGCCCAAGTTACCGTTATAAATTCCAACGGCTAGTTTATCTGACACCTGTCATTGTCAGAGCGTTGTACAACGCTGAGTAGAGTTACACAACGCTGGTCAAACTGAGTTGAAAAACGAAAGGCTGGTTTGACCAACTAAGCCTGGCGTTGCACGACGCCAGACACCATCACACAACGCTGAGCAGAAGCGTTGCAGAACGTTTGATTTGCGTTAAACAACAACTCAAAACCAAAACGTTATACAACGTTTTGTAACGTTAAACAAATCTGAGCTCAGAAACACCCCAAAACGATCAGGGAGTCAGAGCTAAAACGTCGTATAACAGAAGACAAACGTTATACAACTTTTAGTCTTTGGACCGTTGTGCAACGCCAGATAGCGTTGCCCAACGCCATACTGGGGGAAAACATTGAAGCAGCGTTGCCTAACGCTAGACAGCGTTGTGCAACGTTGTTTCACTGCTTGTCAGAGATTTTGTAATTTTCAAACAAATTTCAAACTAAACGACTTGCTTTGTGTGACGCTACATGGCGTTAAGTAACGCAGGACAGTATTTTGAGCATTTTAAACAGCAAATTGATTGAGATTAATTTAAAACAAAATTAACCTTAAACTAATGACTCTAACTGTCCTATATATATCTCTTGATGCTCCACAACTTGTGTAAAATATGCCTTGAGCATTTCTTCAAATAATTATCTATAAATCACTTAAAATGAGATGTTAATAAAGGGTTTGGTGTTGTTTTGCAAATCGGCAAATAACGGATTAAATTGTTTAGTCCAACAATCTCCATTTGACCATGGTTGGAAAATTGAATTTTATTTTTTAAAAATCTAGTTCATACTTCATACACATACCGACATACGTAGGTGTACTGTTCTTGAAAGGCTCTGTATACTGTACTTGAAAAGCTACGAACAAACATTTATGGCCTAGCTATACTGAAAGTGAAAAGGCTCGGTTGTACGGTTGAAGTATATGTCTACAGTGTGTTCATCGATGCAATGAAAATATCTGTGTGGCTGTGCATTAATGAATAATGAGAGGCTGAAGTATTCCTTTAATGTGTACCCTGCATGCAAATACTCAAAATCACTATTTCAATTTTTTTTGGTAGTTTATTTCACTCAGTAATTTAGTCCTTGGCTAAATGCTACCCTTTTTGTAAGGATACTGATATAATTTCAATAAAAAAGGTAAGGGCTGGTCCCTTTAAGACCAAAATCATAAAGATAAAAACTTGAAATATCACCGGTAATTAACGTGCACATTTTATATTAATATTTTAAGGTAAATTTTCGGCTGACAAATATTTTAAGGCCGTTCATTTTAATTATGAACAACTACAATTAAAAAACTGGTTCGGCGTTGAACGTAACAAATTTGAATATATCTAATGAATCATGCCATCTTTTTTTTTTTTTTCTCTTTCTTTCTTTTCTTTGTTTTTTTTAATACAAATCTATTTCTGATATATAATGTGGTTATAAACGGAGCCACATGCATAATTAGGATTTTTGATGGGGCATACATGATGCTTGAGAATTGAAGCCTCGATTGCGATGTAATGTTTATTTATTTATATTTATTTTTTTTGGAGGGGCGATGCGTAATGCATTTACAGTCCCCACATAAGATTTTGAGAATTTATTTGCGTGGGAATTGCTCAGGTCACTCCCCACTTACTCATTCACTCTCAAAAAGACCAAAATACTCCTCTTCAGTTTCAGTCCCTCTCTATTTTTCACATATCGCACTTGGAAGAAGTGAGGGTATTTTTGTCATTTTAAAACGAATTGGGAGTGTTTGAGTAAGGGAGACGTGTCCTGAGCAATTCCCTATTTGTGTAGATGGAATTTAAATGCCTATATAATAGAGACACACACACTTCCATTCTTGATATCTCAACTTTAAAATTTTAAGAAAGCTCAACAACTAAATTCACAAATCAATATTATAAATAAAGATGTGTGGGTGTCGGTTCTTATTTTAGTTAGTATTAGTGCGACACGCCATCAAGACCATTGATTTTTCTGCTCCGACTTAATCTGGTCCGTTTCTTTAGATGTATGTTAATTTTTTATGTGCTACTTATTGTGTTGTCATATGTGTTGCTTAGAGTTGTGTTTTCTTTATGTTACATTATTGAGATCCATTTTGATTATAATTGCGTCATTTTTGTCACATAATTTATTTCAACCTCTCTTAGTTGCTTCTATGAGAAATGATGGAAAAATATTTTTTATCTGTGATAGTTAATTATAAAATATTTCAATATATGAAGATATAATTTATTATTTCTATCCTACCAGTTATTACACTTTAAATTAATTATAAAAATATAACAACCTAATTAAAATCAACATTTATTAAATGATAACATATTTAATTTTTATTACTATGTCAAATATCGAGCGAAGGTCGATTTACCCCTCTAGTATTAATAGATGATGTATGTCTCATACACACATACACACACACTATTTTGATTTTTTATTGATTTGACATAAAAACTATTTATGAAAGTTTGTTGATATGATTAATTTTTAATAATTAATGTTAATTTTTCAGTAGTTTTGATGCTTACCAAAATAAAAACTAGCATATAGGAAAATAATATAAATCAAGTATAGTGACGTTTTTATCTAATTATTTAAGTTACATTGGATGTTAGACCTTAAAGATCAGTTCCTCAATCTCATAAGCATTTATGTGAGTCGTATCGAATAAAACCATATATGCATACATCAACACATGATAATTGTTTACAATACTGTCTTTGTAAACAGCATCTATCATAAAGAGTCCCTTCACTTTTTTCTCTCTAATAAATTGGAAACCGAACTGCCAAAATATATAGAAGCAGTTGTTAGTTGCTTCGTTGACGATTTTTTTTTTTATTTCAACCAATTATTAAAAATATGAACATTTTCTGCGATCTACACTTGAAAAAAAAAAATCAGCACTCTATTAGATAAAATAAAGCTAAGATTGTATAAATTTTACCTGATCAGTTTTAGTTATTGTACTATCGACTGTTTTCAGTACTTATCCTCCTCATGTATATATAGAAATCATTAAGTCGTTTCTGGAGAGTCAATAATAATAATAATAATAATAAATAAATAGAATAAAAAGATTATCAATCAATATTGTATATAGCTCCAGTAGCTATATATAGGCTTGTGATATTGTATATAACAGTATAAGTACAAAATTTTATGCACATTTTTTTCCTTTTTTGGACAATATCTTGGGAAGATATATATAACTCACTCAGACACTCAGCGCAGTACCACTTTTTTTTTTTTAAAAAAAAAATAATAATAATAAGGACCTAGCTACCAATTAGTATGCAAAGTACCAGGGAATAGGCAGAGAAAATATTTTTCACAAGAATTCTATCTCACCTCAACTTCTCTAGCCTACATATCACTTGTTGCATCTAAATATAGAGAGGGGCCTTGTTATACCAGTCTCTCTTGGTCTGGATGAATAGTCTCTTTCATTCTTAAATATACACATGTGTGGAGTACTGTATATACATATATATGTAGTTCCTTCGGGGGATGTCACGTGAACTTGGCCTAATTCTTTAACTGGCTGGTGACTGAAATAAATTTGCATCTTATATCTCATATAAATTTGGAATTATAAATAGTCAGTTAACATATCATAAAAAATTCAATGAAATAACAATAAGAAAGTCCCAAATACATAAAGCAAAGACAACTATATGTAAATATTGATCACGTACTAATCTCATTATACAAGTCAAATCAATTTTTCAAAAGCTGTTACTAAACTGAATATATGGTCTACTCTGAAATAATTAATATAACCAAGTCAAAAAAATTTTATGTCAAACCCAGTAAAGAAATTGTCAACGTACGTTAAAAAAGAAGAAGAAAGATTGTCTGCATCAGCAATGTTGAAATCATCAGAGATATTAAAATTTTTTTAGTGTAAGGCTCAATTTGAAACAAATTAACAAAATGGATTTTCCAAGATAAACTGTCAATTTTAGATGAAATAAGCTAAATTGACCTCATATATTTTATTTTAACTTAAAAATGTAACAAAAATAAAAATCATTTATTGCCACTCGACGAAGAGCCAAATTTCTCGGTTGGTGTTGAGCGTTAGTGGTGGGCTGATTTTTGCATGACTTGATATAAAGCTCACTCTCTACCTAGTACAATGGTATTCATTGCAACCGCTTATGGCTTTGGTGCAATTAAATTTTATACCTTCAAACTGTTTGTCGTTAAAAATTAATGAATGATGAGATAGAAATTTTGGAAACATTCACTTGCTGCAGTTAGAATACATCAATACCTTATCACAGCATGCCGTACGTGGATACTGGATGGAAAATATCATCAATAGTCGTTTTACACCTAGCAAACAAATTATTAACGAATTATTATTATTTTTAAGCATTAAGCACATGTATTCGAAATTTGAGAAATAGCTTGTTAACCCTGATATTAAAAAAAAAAAACCTTGTTAACCCTAAACTTTTAAAAATAGGGCGAATATAGATATTTCCTCGTCATCACAAAAAAGTTAAACACCCCCCCCCCCAACCCCCCCAAAAAAAAACACACACACAAAAGAAGTAAACACTAGAGTGGCATATCGAGCTTCGCTCGATATAGACATCTATAATAAGAATATTTTTATTATGTTTCTATATTTTAAATATGTTCATTTTTTGATATATTGTGAAGATAATTTATCATTAGAAATATAGTTTAGTTATTGTACGTATTTTAATTTGATTAAATTTAAAGAGTTTGATCAGTTTAAAAAAAAATTATATGTGTGTAAATATAGTTATAGTTATATGAAATAATATGATTTATATTATGTTGATATTATTCATGAAATGTAATATGTTTATAAATGACTTAAATAAAAATATATATATCGTAAAAGATCTGATATTTTTTCTATTTTCATTTGAATAAATTTGATTTATATTTAGTAAATCAAAATTAAGAATGGTGATGAAGAGAAATTAAGGTGGAGAGAGACTCTAAACAACACAAAAGAGAGATGAAGACATGATAAAAATGAAAATAGGAAAGAGTCACAAAAATCAGAAACAAAATAATGTGTTGCCAAATTATTGCCAGCTGGTGAACCGGGTCAGTTTTATAAGCAATAATACCCGACACACAAATAGTTACATAGTATCACATTACAGAAATCAGAAAAATGCCATCTCACAACTATTTCACAATGTTTGGAGTATCGAATGACAATTAACTAAAAGATCCCGACACCCACACATCTTTATTTATAGTATTGATGTAATTAGCGACTTATTTCTCAAGCCTGTGTGGTACGATGATAATGCCAATAACTCAATATCCTTTCCATCCATGATAAGGTGGTATCGTGATTTTTTTTTTTTTTTTAAAGGAGGTTTTGAAGTGTTTTCTCTGAAGTTAAATATTCTTTTTGGAACACCTATTAGGAGATATGGAATTTCCGGAATTTCTGAAAGTAAATAAATTTAAAACTTACTTATTCAGCGTAAATAAATTTTCAATCGGAGGACCGGAGTATTCTCAATTCTGTCTTTTCGGAACACCTATTTAGGAGATCTGGAATTTCCGGAATTTCTGAAAGTAAATAAATTTAAAACTTACTTATTCAGCGTAAATAAATTTTCAATCGGAGGACCAGAGTATTCTCAATTCTGTACTACTTTTTAAACTTTACTAATCTTTTGTACCGTAGCCTCCATCCTAGAAGTAAAAAGTACAATTCATTTGGGGAAAAATTGAAACTATATATATGATGGCAACTCATACACTTAGCCTTCTATCCCCTAACAAAAAAAAAAAAAATAATAAAATAAATTGTGAGAGATGCTGATTGTGTTGAGTCTCGCATAATCCAAATAGTTCGAATTTTTTACTATTTTTATAGATTTTTGAACAACCAACTGATTTAATTAAGAATAATGAACTATTCAATAAAATCAATTTTTAAAAATCTGAAACTACTGGCAAAAAAAAAAAAAAAAAAAAAAAATCTATGAATATGGATCCTTAACTGAACAAAAAATATCATGTAGTTCAATTATGGAATCCACAGTTATCTTTTAGGTGGGAATGGGAAGCAACATGGATTGGAGTTACAAGTACAGAGATATTCTAAAACATCAGCACATGATTAACGAGTACACAATTTCAGTACATTTTGGATGAGAAATATACAGTAGTTTCCTGTAAGGCTGTAACCAGTACCGATATGAAAAACTTTTCCAAAGTTCATGTTTTGTTTAGCTCAAAATACTATTTATACACGACCAGATATATAATTTTAGCAGACATTTTTATTTTGCAATTATTTTTTACATATTTGAAGTTATTTATTAACGTCTCTCTCTCGGCTATTTTTCAATGGTATATAACGACTACGGTCCTCCAACAAAGTAGAAACAAGCATATTCTATATGTGGATGTGAACTTTAGCAACATTATTTTTTTTTTCTTCAAAAAAAAAAAAGAAATAAAATAAAATTAGGAACTGTTTGGCATTAAATAGCCGTTGTCCCATGATAGACAGCAAATTTGGGCATGTTAGGCCCACCTACAGTGTTTATATAGGCCTTGCCTCTTGGCCCACTATGCCCGTTGGAGTTGTTATGATCCAAAAAGTGAACTTCCTATAGTTTAAAATGTTTTCTACTACTTGTTGTCGTCGTCTCTTCAGGCAATTAATAGAACTAATTAAGAAGTTTTAATTATGTTTAGTATATTTCTCCACTTTCAATTAGTCATACACGGACCCCCATAAACACTTTAAAAAAGATCACAATGGGGGAAAATATAATGGAATAAAAAAAGCTTAAATTTTACGTGAAAAATTCCTAAACTCAGAATCATCTCTTTGGACAACCATCCTGCCAACTAACATATTTCTGAAGTAGTTGGGATAGAATGGAAACATGATGTATAAATTTTCTTCAAATAATTAATTACACTTGGCGAGTGCACTTAAATTTAGAAGAAATTAAGAGAGGCTAGATTAATAACAGGTAAGTACAAAATTGACTCAACCACACAGAAACCAAGAGCGTCTTTGTTGGGTGACATGAGTCCGTTCACCGAAGCCAATGCTGGGGAGCAACACGACTGCTCCCCGTCCCAAAGAACTGCAAAGACATATCATAACTATTAGGTAAAAAAAAAGTAAAATATATATATTGTTTACCTGCATAATTAGCAACGAGGTAATTGATAAAGATCTCTAGAAAGAAACACAATTATATACTCCCACGAGGTAATTGATGATAAAGTTTAAATTTAATTTTTATATTTTGACAATAAATATTGAAACATTAAAATGCAATTTTTTTGGTAATTAATATTTGACGGCAAGATATATACTATACGAACTTCACACAGTACAATGTTATCTAGTATGCAACGCGATATTTATTTATTTTTTTTTTATGTCTTCGACAAGTAAAGTCAATGTCCTCATTTTTCAGTCAATGTAAAATTATAAATAAGAAACTTATCAGTTGTGATCTGTATCAATTTTATTCTTGGGCTAAAAGAGTTATGCAATTTGGACTTAGACTACAGTGATGAAAACCAAAATGTAAGTTACAAAATTTAATACTCAAATCAGTATTTGAAAAAAAAACTTTGAAATTTACAGTTATCTACAGAAAAAATTATCATGATGTAGTAGCGAACGTGTTGCCCAAGTTTTAATGATGTAGAAAAACTTTTCACCGGTTGAATAATGAAATGTTTTGCAAGGACACAATATATATTAAATAAGAAACATCTCACATTTACTTGTTAGGACTTAGGATGCAGAAGCTGGATGGAATTTGGTATCTCCAAACTTTTCTAAATATTTTATCTCGAGTAACATGGAAAAATGGAACCTTTTTACTCTAGCTCTGAGGGAGACAACGCCTATTCTTAGCATCTAACTTTGTCTTTGGGCTCTCTTCTCTCTTGATATCTTTTTGTTTGGGTTCTTGTAGGATGGGTCTGGAGTCCATTGTGTAAAGAATTATTTTTTTTTTTCCTGGGATGTCATTTATTAGTTTATGTTCTTGTGCTCGATCAATAAATAAATATATGTTTAACTCTAGTATCCTTGTTTTCATATAGCAATTATTGTGCAACTTTCTGTATGACTGAGGTACTGAAGTAAATCCAAACCTTCCAATACTTGTTTTCTCTACAAATATTGTGGGTAAATAAATTAAAAGACAAATAAGGTAAATAATAAGTACTTTGCAGAGTGGATGTTAGTCTTAACACATCTTGGGGAGTGGGCTTATATATAATTATAAGGGAGGGGTTTACAGTTTTTATTCTTTCTGATCTTCTTTTTCATGTAAAACATGTGTTTTTTTTATTATTATTATGCATGGCACTCTCTCAATCAATATATCTTTTCTATATCTCAATATTTTCGTATAAATATCAATATTAAGTGTGATATATTCTTATGTATCCTTAACATTAAGTGTGATATCTTTAGAACAACAATAAAAATAGTTCTAAATATAATAATTAGCTAGTAAGAATTAAGAAAATTTAAATTAAGACAAATGAGCAATGCGTATAATTTTTTTTTAAAAAAAAACACTTCTGAAAATTTGTTTTATGGTGTCGTTTGGGATGCATGAGAATTGGCCAATTCCCGAAATTGGCAATTCCATTCTCCAATTTTTCATCCAAACGGTTTTGAAATAGCCAATTCCATTCCTAACACAATTTTCAATAATACTCTTCCCAATAACACTTTTCTCTCTACTTTTCACATTTCCCAACGCTATTCCTAAACTCACCATCCAAACAACATTTTCAATTTCCGGAATAGCCAATTCCCACAATTCCTGTGAATAGTGTTTTTCCCTAAATTTATGCTATTCCTATCATATTCCTAACCCATCCAAACGACACCATATATATATATCTTGACAAGGTTTCAAAAATTGACCTGATCATTCATTATCTAGTCCCTTTATTATCTTAATTTGCTAGTGCTACGTATACAAAACAATACACAAACTCAACACAAAAGACCTCATTAGAGCAGATCAGATACACCTCCACATACTTCCATGAAGAATAAGAAAGCTTTTATTCTTCCGAGTCCCAAAGATTACACCTCTCCCTATCTTATTCCCACCATCCACTGTTCCCTCTCTCTCTATCTCTCTCTTCCCATGACAGACCCATCCCTCTAACTTTCCTTCCCTATTGACAATCTCTCTCCCTCTGTCTCTCTCCAGTCTCCATATCTTTGGCGTTCTCTTTGTCACCCCTTGATTTAATAACCTTCCGTCTCCGTCTCAACTGCATCTTCTTCTATAGATCTTTCAGTTCTCTCTCTCTCTCTCTCTCTCTGCATGTGTATCACGAAAGTCTCTCTATAACACAATTCTCCAATCCATGGCAGATCCATATACCAACCTATTCAATGGATACTACTACTTCACCAATTACACCCCTTCTTCTCAGCAGCTATTCAACTCCTGCACCTCTAACCTCTCCATTTTCAACCCGCCTCCTTCTCCACCAGTAAAAGAAGCTCTCCCTCTTCTCCCCATGAGAGACCAAGAAACTCAAAACCCTACCCATAACCCTGGCGATGACAGCCATGACAAAGAGAAAGAGCTGGTCACTATAGCACTAAACATAGGCCCACCATCCAGTGATCCTGGCGTTGAAGCACATGATACAATTGATTTATTATCAAAGGTGGAAGATAGGGTAAGAGAGACAAGAGAAGAGGAGGTGGAAGGAGATCAGGTGAATAGCAATTCCAACGATATCCAAGAAAATAATGAGCCTAGTGAAGGGATAGAGATAGGGAGGGTGAACAAGGGGCAGTACTGGATTCCGACTCCAGCACAAATTCTGATCGGCCCTACACAGTTTGCGTGCCCGGTGTGTTGCAAAACCTTCAATCGGTACAACAATATGCAGGTGATGAAATAAATAATTTAACTACCCTAATTTTTTTCGCTAGCTCTTTACATGTCTTCTTACATTTCCATATAGTTTTCTTTGACATTAATGCATAAGTATGACATTGGCATTCTTAATTATCCATCGGTTTTTAATTATGTAGTACATATACATATATATAAATTCCTCCCTATCTTTCTATATATAACCTAATTCTCTCGGGATATATAACGTATATATACACAGATCCTCTCATTGAAATGATTTTTGCATGTTTAATTAGGGAAATATCTTTATACTTTTTGCAACAGATAAATCTTTAATGGATAGCTTTATTTTACTGATCGCATGCATATTTCGATATCTTCACTTCTTCCTAATAAAATACTTCATGCTACATATATCATTGTAATATGTTCAGAACTTCAGATCCTACAACTTTTGTCACTTCAAAAGTTATTTAAGAAAGAAAGGTGCTCCTTTCGTTGAGAAGAAGATTTGTGAGTTTCTGTATAGACATTCCAAATTTGGCCGTGATTCTTTGTCAAAAAATGGATTATTCGGAAATTAGGTGAAATGACCGATGTTTTCAATTAAATAATGTAATTACTTTTATGGGATCCTTTAGTTTAAAATATTTTAGGAGGCTGACTAATTTCTAGCCTTTTATTCCGTTAGATCTCTTTGTGCTATATTGTCTAGTAAATAAGAACAAAGGCAAAATTATTTTAGAGAATCTTTTCTCCTTTAAAAAGGTTTACTTTGTTTTTATGGTGCTGTCCCCAATAGATTTCAGCTTAGATTAAGGTTCTTTTTATTTCTTATTTCGCTATAAAGATAGTATGTCCTCTTTATTAGACTGATATATGATTCCATCAAATTCAGAACAGATATGTCTTTCTCTCTCTCTCATCATATTATATAAGAATGTCTGTTCTGATTTTCTCCTATGGATAACACGACGTAAAGTCTTCAAAATCAAATGCAAACCTCTGAAACATTACTTTTTTTTCTTTTTGTTTCATTTCATTAATTTGACTGAACCCTCACAGTCAGAGAGAGAGAGCAAACAGCAAAGTTCTCCGCTGTCATATATTCGGTTCTGTTGTCTCAGCACCTTTTGGAGTGTGTGTTTTATGGTGCTCAGAGGTTTTCGTGCTGAAAAGTTCTTTCTGCCAGCTGAGGTAAAGAGAGAAAGGAAGGGGGTACCAGATAAGAAGAAATACCTTTCAAAGACTCTCTTGTCAGTGACTGTTCCAAGTGCAAGATCTATACATATTCACTCTCTCTCTCTAGCTTTCTTCTTCGTCTCCATGTAGTTGCACTTGGTACAATTTATTACTTTTTCTACTCTTAAGTAATTTTGTTCGCATGCATGTGAGTTCAATAGTAAAATGCATCAGTGATATGCAGAGAGTAGGGAAAGAGAAACTGTTGATGAGATATTGCACCTTTGCTACAGCTGATTTGTCAATCTAGAAAAACAGTGTTACTCCATGTTAGCAATCATTTCTTCCTCTCTCTAGCTCCCTCCCTCTCTCTTTAGAGAAAAATTGAGGGACTGTTGTACTGTGGGTATATATTAATTATCTTCCTTCATATATGCTCGCTAGCATGTGATGTGCACTTGATGAAAGTATCAAGAAGCACAATCTACACCAGGAGTCATCACATTAAAGCTCTCTGTACAACATATTTTTGTTCTTTGTGTGATGCAGTTGTATCTTTCTCTCTCACTCTCTCTGTTTCTTTTTTTTTTTTTTTTTCTTTTTTTGAGGAATTCTATCTCTATCCTCTTATGGTTTTTCGAATACAAATTCTATCTTGTTATTTGCCTTAATGTGTTTTTCGAATACAAATTTTTTTGTTAGCTAGATATGTATCTAAGTTAAAAATGACTCTTCTGTAAGAAATTTTCAACAAAAACTGTTTCTTTTGAATGTCTTCTCTCTATCCATCCCCACATATATATCGAAATAAGATATTAACACAGTGGCGCATTACATAAAATTTTAAAAAATGCAACTCAATGAAACCAGCACGAAGTAGCACAATTGCATATTCCTAACTGAATTTCCTAGAATAAATAATTCTAATTAATTGTTTGTGTGTTTGTGTTTAATGAAAGAAAAAGCTTGCAGTATATATATTTCTAAATCATTCTGTTAATCTTTTTCAAAACAATTCGACCAGCTTCGCTTGGGACACTTGATGACTCATAGAGTGGCACTTCTGAAGGATTTGGCTAGCTAGTTAGTTCCCCTTCAATTTGCAGTTTAATAGAGATGGAAACAATCTAGTAATTAACAAGAATATACATGTGTCATGTGATTTCCATCGTGTAACCCACAAAAGATTTCCTGTGTGATGAATCAATAAATAAGGGAGGGCTGAGGAGCCAACCCTTGCTTACTAATCTTGGTGTTTATTTTTTAATTTTTATTTTATTTTAGTTTCTGCTCAGTAGATGTCCAGGTTTAGGGTTTGTTTGTAACGTAAAGAGTTTTCCCATTTCTAAAGCAAGTTTATATAAGAATAAATATAGACTGCATTATGTGTAGATTACTTCTAATTACCAGATTAATTTAGTAAATGTCAGTAAATGATGAACTTTTTCAAGATAAGTTTCCTTCAGCATACTAAAGTTACTAACATGTGCACTTTACTGCAATGTACCCTAAGCTAGGGTTCTCCAATCGTGCGTGTCGTGCCGTGTCGTGTTAAACACGATCGTGTTAGAGTCTCATGTCGTGTCGTGTTGACACGAACTACTTTTTTAATCGTGTCGTGTCGTGTCGTGTTAAATGGTGAGGATAGGCAACACGACACGCATTCTGACACGACACGACTAACACGATCGTGTCGTGTCGTGTTGACACGTCGTGTTAGTCGTGTCACATCGTGTCATATTATTTATTATTTTTAAAATTAAAAAATTAAAAAATTAAAGTAAAGGAAAAAATTACTAAATTATAATTAAATTAGAACAATATGAGTCAAATGATGGTAAATAATATGATATAGTATTATAAATTGAATTTAAATTATTAATTTTGTTTAATTAATTAACATTAATAATTAAATTTGTGTTAATGTGTCGTGTTAATTCGTGTTCGTGTCGTGTTGCGTGTCAAATCGTGTCGTGTTGGTTCGTGTTAAACTTTCTAATATCCCAACACGACACGATAACACGATCGTGTCGTGTCAATTTTGTATTCGTGTCGTGTCGTGTCGTGTCAACACACACACCGTGTCGTGCCAACACGATCGTGTCGTGTCATTTTGGAGAACACTACCCTAAGCATACTAACATGTACACTTTCTACAGATGCACATGTGGGGTCATGGGTCGCAATACCGGCGAGGTCCTGAGTCTCTTCGGGGGACACAGCCGACTGCCATGCTGCGTCTGCCTTGTTACTGTTGTGCACCCGGCTGCCGAAACCACATTGACCACCCACGGGCCCGTCCCCTAAAAGACTTCCGTACTCTGCAAACCCATTACAAGCGGCGCCATGGAATCAAACCTTTTTTATGCCGTAAATGTGGCAAGGCTTTTGCGGTACGTGGTGACTGGCGCACTCACGAGAAAAATTGTGGAAAACTCTGGTAATATCTATTAGTGGATCAGATTGTCTATTCCTATATATGTACTCATTAGATAGATTACTGCCTTATATGCACTCGAATATCAAACAAGACTGATATTCAAATTATTTAAACTGATTGAACCAATAATCATTATTATATTGTCATATATGGAAACAAGATTTGAGCTGGTTATTTATATCATATATCATGTGAACAAACTGGTTGCTCTCATAACATTTTAGATGTTTAGAAAACCTATTGAATTTGGTTACTTAATAATTTGAACAGGTACTGCACATGTGGATCCGACTTCAAACATAAGCGTTCACTCAAAGATCATATCAAGGCATTCGGGAATGGCCATGTGGCGCATGGGATTGATTGCTTTGATGATGTGGAGGAAGACGAAAGGGAACCATCTTCTGAGGTGGAGCATAGCTTTGGTAATGGCAGTGGCTGTTGATTGTTAGGTAAGAGTGCATCATGAATATGCTAGAAAAATATGTAGAAGAGTATTTGTTTGTAAGGGGAATGAGGCCATTATGCATATATGGTTGATCAAGAGCTTGAGCTACTATTGCTTTTTATATATGGTGTTTCTTCATGAACTCGAAAGATTTATATGTTAATTATTGCTATTGATCAGTATGTCATCTTGTTTCGAAACTCAATATACATACAGTCAGCCGTACTTATTGGACCATGAAGAGGTTCTTATGTTACTAGCTGTGATCTGAGTATATGCATGCTGTAATAGTTGCTTATTATTTAGCATATAGAGCGCCATTGCGGGATACTATATACGATTGCGCTTTAATTCATGGCGGGTTTTGCATATTTTGGCTCATAATATTAACATTTGACAGTCCATTATATATATGTCAACATGCATCCTTAATAAAATTACTAACATGCTTCATAAGTTAAGAAATATAGAACATAAATGCCGATTACGGAAATATATATGAAGTTTGAATATGTTCAAAGTTCGGAAGGGATCATTTGCAAAAATAGCAAAATTGGTCGGTCCGCTTATTAATACAAGAAATATCGATGTTTTGGAAACCCTTGCTCTATATAGCAATTCAGTCCTTTGTGAAAAGGAAAAGGAAAGATGCTATCATATTTCATTTTAAAGTGCAATATTTCCATAAGACACGATTAATGATTTCTTGAATTAAGTCGTCTAGAATTCCAGTGAAATATGTTAAAAAAATTTAGCTGGATTAATTACAAATTGTAGGAATAATTGTAGATTCAAATTATCTCATTGTGCATGTCTTAACTAGTACATCCATTTGGAATGTGCTTTTCTGTCATTGGATAGATGCATCAAATGCAGCGAAACCATACAGAAGACGCTCTCCTACTGTGTGTGTTGGGGGGGGGGGGGGGGGGGGGGGGGCGGGGGGTGGAGTACAAATCTCTTATAATTTTTTAAAATTGTACTGTTCAATCTAAATTTTGATATCTACAAAACTGTTAAAAAAATTCAATCTATGTATTAGATCGATGGATTGGTAAATGTTTTTCAAATTACCACTTTATTTATATTTTTTCTTAATTTGACTGACGTTGATAAAGATATTATTTCGAATGCACATAAAGTGATCCAAGTAAGATAATAGAATAAAATTAGACATATATATCATTTAGAGTTTTAGACTGATTTTTCACTAAAAGAATTTCAAAGCATGTCCTAAATTCTTAGAACTATAACATTTTAGATTGTTTCTAAATTGTAAATTTCTTCAACTTACACGGATATTTCTAAAACGTATTCTTTTAATATTAGTTTGTAGATATTCAAACAGAACTGAGGTGAAACAATGTCCGGCCTCCTAAAATTACACTCTTGGCCGAACCAGAAATAATTCTTTCTGGCGCGTTTAAATTTGTGTGTGCTGATACTAGGTGATTGGAAGCATATTATCTTTTAATAACCTAGGATTAACTTTATTGTTTCAAGTTATATAAAACCAGAAAGGTAACTAAATTTACCATGCATGAAAAGACAGAAAGCTAATTTAAAATTGTACGCCTTGAGTGTGAATAAAAGTTGTCATTCAGTCATTCTACGCAAAATGGATGTTTTGCTTGACAGAATACGGTGTCTTTCGGGCACCGTAGACTGGTAGAATAGATTTGCCATGCGCACATGCATGTGTGGTTTATACTTGCATTATTTGCATATATAGTTGCATTGGGCCTGGCATTAAAATCGGTCCCTGTAATTATTCTCTCTCTCAAAAAAAAAAAAAAAAGAAAAGAAGAATAAATCATAGTACTATTGATTACTGATGGACCAGCAGTCAGTTTGGAAAGGCATTGTTTGCATGTTAAACGTCATCTAAATTACTTTGATTACTAATGGAGTAATGGACCAATGACATTATTCTACATTCTATTTAAATTTAAATGGAGAGGAGGTCAATTATTAGGTAATGGAGAATAGTACAATTCGTTGTTCAAAAGAAATGATGGCCAAAATCTTAGGTCTCTTTTGTGACCAATATTTACTTCTTTTGAACCTGATCTGCACCTAGCTAGTATTCCTTTTATCTCAGATGTGGCGTAGTCGTGTAGAAGAAATATAACAAGTAAATATCTTAGATTCTGACAACCCGCCACAAAAAGTATGCACACCATTATTAATTGCAAGAATGAGAGGAGCTTCTAGCTTCCTCCTATGAATCCATGTCTTCCACTAATTAATGCGATGATTAAAGACCTAAAAAGTGGTTAAATTAAAGACTCCTTTATCCTTTCCCTTTATATTTCGCCCTTTACCGATGAGCATTTTTAGCACTTTATTAGTTCCACATGTACACCTTGCGTTAGGAGAGATATATATATATCAGATGTAAGACATTGGTTGAAAATGACTTTATACTTAAGATTTACTTAATAATTATGCTCCCTGAAGGTTGTACTTCCTAGCAAATCCAATATAATATGTCTAATATATAAACTTCACTCATTAAATACGTACAGTACTTAAATAATAAGTAATGTTCACTCACAAACTTTTTGTAAAACCTCAGATTAATTGTTTAATTATGATATATAAGTGTAAGATGCTGAAATCTAGCAAAGTATAACATGCTATTTTTTTTTTTGAAGGCCGGCTAGCTGGAAAAAAAATTCTAATATTTTCATCTTATTAATTTGATAGAAAAATGTAAGCACCGAACAGGTTAGAGAGACAATGGGAATGGCTAATGTAAGTCTTAATATCAAAGAATCATTACACACCTGGATAAACACATATCGCCATTCCGGTACCCTTCTCTGCAAAAATCATATCAGAATTTTACTTCGGCATATTGGTCACATCAGAATGATTTTTTCATGATAAATTAGAGTTAAGCATCTCAACTTATTTTCAAATTAAATATTCATAAAAAAATCCCCACACATACGGATTTCGAACAACATACACTCAAGGTGTATTGTTATTTATTACTAAACTAAAAGCTGATTCTCCACTTAAAATAGTTTAAAAGAAAAATTGGAGCTTCAGCTATGTAGTATATATACTTCAAGATGGTGATTGTTGAAGAATTCATATATATATATATATAATATCTATTGTGAACCTTGGTTCATAAAGTCTTCCGTGAACCATGACCGTTTGATCAATGGTTTTGCAAATTGACAAATCTAAATTTATCATTCCAATCTATATATTGAAATCTCATAGAAAACCAAATTTTACAATTTTTGAAATTTTTTTACTATTTTTTTCAAATTTTTTAAAACTTGCCATTTTTGGACGATAATTCACTAATTATGGTCCAAAAATGGCAAGTTTTAAAAAATTCGAAAAAAATAGTAAAAAAATTTCAAAAATTGTAAAATTTGGTTTGCTATGAGATTTCAATATATATATTGGATTGGTTAATTTAGATTTGTCAATTTACAAAATCATCAATCAAACGGTCATGGTTCACGGAGTCCTAAATGAACCATGGTTCACAATAGATATTCTATACATATATATAGAGAATATCTATTGTGAACCTTGGTTTATTTAGGGCTCCGTGAACCATGACCGTTTGATCGATGGTTTTGCAATTTGACAAATCTAAATTAACCAATCCAATATATATATTGAAATCTCATAGCAAACAAAAATTTTACAATATTTTAAATTTTTTTTACTATTTTTTTCGAATTTTTTAAAGCTTGCCATTTTTGGACAATAATTAGTGAATTATAGTCCAAAAATGGCAAGTTTAAAAAAATTCGAAAAAAATAGTAAAAAAATTTCAAAAATTGTACAATCTTGTTTTCTATGAGGTTTCAATATATAGATTGGGTTGGTAAATTTAGATTTGTCGGTTTCCAAAATCACCGATCAAAAGGTCATGGTTCACGGAAAGCTCTATGAACCAAGGTTCACAATAGATATTCTCTATATATATATATATATATATATATATATATATATATATATATATATATATATATATATATATATATATTGTAGACAAAAAAGATTTTCTGAAAATTCAAACAAATGGAATTCATTGAGTTAAATATTCGTCAAGATTTGTACCGCGTTACCAATTAAATGAACTTTCTTTAAATATTATTTTAATTTCCAAAGCCCGTAGGCATTTCTTTCTACTAGTAAAATGTGTAAAAAAGTCTTCTTTTATTACTGATTAGTCAGGGTATTCCCTGAAACGTCCTTTTTGCTTTGTTTTGTCTTTTTGCAATATGAAAAGCAGCTTCAAGTTATCAGAATATGCATTGAATGCTTCATCAACTGACATACATCTTTCCTAGTACTCTGAATATTACCCTGATACACTAACCGAGAAACAGAAAGTAGAAAAGAACAGTATCTGTTATAATCTCCTATATATTGTGTTGTACTGCCTGGGTTTTTCTTGCCAAAGAAAAAAAAAATAGATTTATTGCACTATTTTAAATATATAAACTGTAAAGTTTACTCTAGGTAGGGGGGAGAATTGCGGTGAGTTGTGAGATAACATTGGTCGCGCGCTATGCTGCTATCTAGAATATAAAAGTTTAATAATCGTATTTATTTAACACATAAATGTTTGTATAGAAAAATTAAGTTTTGTTATAGCTAAGATTAATAAATAAATGTAACTAATGTTTTTGGCAGAGCAATATTTAAGGGATGCTAATAATAACACAAATATTTCTTCTCTCTATATCTTGTTCAATAATTAATTCACATAAATATACTTGGACATATCGACTTGAGACAAAATCATAACAAGTTGTAAAAGTGTCCTCTATAAAATATACATAAATAAAAATATGATTTGATTTAATTGGAATCTATTAATACCAGTCAAGCCAATGATTTGTCTATATAAATAAACCCCAGAAACCGTCCAGAACGATCTCCTATTCTCTCGGGACCCACTATTTAAGAACTATATGGATTTTCTAAGACGAGCACATACGCTAGATGTGTCATTAGACTGACAAATATGCCAAAAAAGAAGAAAGGAGGATTAAGGCATGCAAGATTCGCTGCATAGTCTCTATATACGAAGAGAGAGTTCGCTGCTCTAGGCATTTGCCATCATCACTGTGACTCTATTTTTTTTTTCCTTTTTTTTATGTGACTATTCTTTGACCCACAGAACTTATAAGATATGTATAATTACCGAAAATGTGTACTTTTGTAGCCCTTCTTATCATTGTATACGCCTAAAATTTGCATTTCGTTAAATCCTGTAAGCTATATATAAATAATTGCCACACATGCAACAGCAACCTCAACAAAACTTCTTAGCCTCCCAAAGTTTTTTGAGCAAGAGGTGAGAAGTTTCCACTTTCCATCACTCACATAATTCAGATTTGATTTTTACAATAGCTTGTCGTACATAAACAAAATTAGATTAAAATATCGTCCTAGACGCATGGATATGTACTATATATATAAATTAATTTAATGGTACACGTTTTATCAAAATGTGCACATGACAGCCACCGCCAAGTTTGCCTTAAACAAATTTATGAAATTGTAGAAAAAAGAGATGGAATGAATGAAATCAATTAGGTACGGATCAATATTTTTAGAAACAAATAGGGAGCAATATGCAGATGTGTCCGTAATTTTTTTTAATAATAAATATTATAAAATAATTAATGAATGTAGTAAATCGAGAAAAGATTTAATAATACTAGTAAATTCTGGTCACTACCCTCCCTGGAGGCGCCACAGGCTACGGCGCCTCCAGGGTCGCCATATTTTTTTTTGTTGATAATATATTAATAAATATTATATTGCCGTTGCCAGTCGCGCCTCTAGGGTCGCCACATTTTTTTTTTGTTGATAATATATTAATAAATATTATATTAAAATTTTTCAATACATGTTATTGTGTATTAATATAATATTTATTAATACATATATATTATATAGTTCATAAATACAAAAAAATTAATATGTGAAATAATATAATTTGGTAAAGTTGTAAAAATAAAAAAACTAAGGTTTGGCGATAAAATTATGACATATAATTTCCATTTATATGTATATTTAAGTATACAAAATTTTTTTATTGGACTATTTTTTAATATATATATGTATTAAAAAATAATAAAATTAATGATTTTCTAGATTTCTGTATTAATAAATATTATATTTACATTTTCAATACATGTTATTGTGTATTAATAATTATTATATTAAAATATTTCAACACATGTTATTGTGTATTTATATAATATTTATTAATACATATATATTATATAGTTCATAAATACAAAAAAAATTAATAAGTGAAATAATATAATTTGGTAAAGTTGTAAAAATAAAAAAACTAAGGTTTGGCAATAAAATTATGACATATAATTTCCATTTATATGTATATTTAAGTATACAAAAAATATATATGTACAAATAAGAATTATACACGTATATAATAACATGTATAAAATATGTATAATTTACTTATATATTTATATTTTTTATATACATGTTTGAATTATATAAGGTTTCTAATCACTAAATGTTTGTTTTGTAATAATAGAAAATTTGAGGACTAAAGTGAAAAAGTGTAAAATAAAAAATAACCACAATTTTCGCTGCTTGGAGAGAGTCATTGCGTTGCGCGGGGAAAAAAAAAAAAGACAGTGGCGCCTCCGGAGGCGCCGTAGCCTGTGGCGCCTCCAAGGAGAGTAGTGACCAGAATTTACTAGTAATATTAAATCTTTTCTCGATTTACTACATTCATTAATTATTTTATAATATTTATTATTAAAAAAAATTACGGCAGATGTGTGTACAAAATTTTTTGGGAACTGTATTCTATGATTGAATCTTGTTAATATATATTTATATATTCTATGATCAGTCACATACGTCGCTTGACAGTTTACCAGATCAGACAACAGTAGCAATGTAGCATAGCAGTGGTGGAAAGAAACGAGACTAGACCAAAAGTACAGTCTAACTTGCACCAAATGCGGTTGGATGGAGGGGCTAACTTGTCAAAGATAATTTTAACAAATGGAAAAATTCAAAGTGCAGCTTTTGAAGAAATGCCTTTTGTTTTGTACATGATGCTTTTAGTTTGGCAGAGACCTCCTCGGGGTTGGTAAAATTTAAGAATGTAACCAGAGATGGAGGATCGGAGATAATGTTCATGGATGGGATGGGACTACTGACTAGTGCCGGGAGATAGGTCAAATGATTAGTAGCTAGCTTTGTTATAAAGGAAGTGCGGAGGGGACGCAAGAGAGAGGATACTAATTAATGAGTTGTATAGAAAAATACTAATTAAAAGAAAAAGGATGAGGGAAATTTACATCTGGCATTTATAGCTGATAATAAAAATGTTGGGTCTGTTATTTGGCACTGATATCTAGCAAGTAGGAAGTGCAAAATTTGAAACTTAGCAAGTGTAAACTTAATTTGAAACTTAGACAGTTCATTCAGTACAGTTTGGGCTTAGAAAAAAGATGAGGGTATATATTAAGCACTCTACGTCGAAAGTGATTGAATCATTGAACGTTTGTATATATTAATGTATAATTATATATACATGGATACGACACATGATGCATTGAAATGTGATAGTATGCAATTATATACAGATTACATTATGTACGAGCACGATACGATATGGCATGAGTGCATGACTACATGTCCAGCTTGTGGCGAGTACACAATTCATATGCCTATTGGTTAGTGAAATTAAGAGCTCAGAAAATCGTGTTTTCGAATTGTGAAAACGTCGATTTCAATCTAACGACTCAACTTAAATGAGCTAATAATTAATTAAACATTTTTATCCCAACATTCAGTGCTTGTTCAGAAAGGAAAAAAATAATAAAAAAAGCACTCCTCTCTCGATCTATGCCCTGTCGTAGGTCAGTCATTAATTAAGGTGATCTTTATTATTATTATTATTATTATTATTATTATTATTATTATTATTATTATTATTATTTGCCTTTTCTAAATACCAAGAGAAGAATTTGTACCGTTGTCTAATCTTTCAATGAAATTGTGATGTAAAATAAATTAAAAATAGGTTATTTGATTTAGTTTAATCATAAACAATAAGTGATAGTTTAGCACTTCCCAGTTCTCAACCACATAAATACGCATCTGGACACGGCTTGCCACATCTGACACGTCACACGTGCCTAGAGCAGCACGGACTCAAAGTTCCTACCAATAGTGAACAATAAAATAACTCCGTTTATGTACATTGATAAATAATGAATGATCGTCGTTTATGAAAATATGTATTTGTAACCTGCGCCCGTGCAAGGAGATAGATCAGTTAACCACAACAATATTATATACAATTACATTGTTGCTGAGATCACTCGGAAGAGAACAGATCGTCTTTTCAGACCTTTGGAAATCGAAACAGAGTAGAATATATAGAGATGGAGAGAAGTATGGAAAAGTCAACAGAGGTGGTTTGACATGTCATATCAGTCGGACAATTGCAGCGCTCATCCGCTGTGAATGCTCTGGAATTTATTTGCCAGAATCCAAGTAGAATGATGGATATCTTTAAAGTGGTACCAAGATAAAGCTGCATGCTAGGAACATATGGACAAGATCAACTAATTTAATATGTAGTCTGATTTAGAACTTCCTTCTCCACTGTATATTTTATTGCCAAATCCTGTCACCTAGCAGTTGTACGGAAGTCATTAATTGTCCCAGATAGATTTGCGCTTTCTTTTTGTTTTCTTTTTTCTTTAATCAAATCCGTAGTGATTTGAGCATATTTTATTTGAGGTTCCAGTATCTTGCCAGTTGCCATCGTCATACTTATGTTTTCAATTATATTTAATTATCAAAAAATTACATTTCAAAAATCAAACCTGATCAATTTTGTATCAGATAACTTGATAAGCAATTTATTATCATTAGTAATAAATTAAAATCAGATAACTTGAACCTTGCCGAATAAAAATTTATATCTAGTCAGATTCCATCGAGATAAAAAAATTAATTAAATGAGATATATTTTGAAATCAATTGAAAAAAATTGGCTTTAGGTCAAAATTTTTAGCACCTTACACCATGTATCTCATGATTTGGGTATTAAATTAAAAATTGTAAGTTTATTTCTCAAAATTCACAAGTTCACTAGTAGCAATTACTTATATATACCACGGTACCACCTTAATTTATAATTAGTTAAAAAATATATATATACATAAAATTGGATGATAACATCTGATAATTGATATAGCTCCTTGCGGTTGCTTTGGAAATTTTATTCTTCATTGATATGATACTTAAAAAGTGTTTATTTGATACTATTTGTATTTGGCCAGGTCAGTGTTTTTCTTTTTCTTTTGAGAAGGGATCTTTGCAAAAAAGATGAGGTGACATTATTTATAGCTAGTGTGGTTGCTGATTTCTCCATTACAAATAAAAATGGAGGGAACAAAAAAAAAAAGGAGAAAGTAAGGAAGAAGGTTGTGACAAAAGAACATTTCTATGCCTCTCTTTTGCAAGTTTTCCTTTTTTCTTTATACTCAGGTCCACTCGGGGAAATAAAGGTTATATTTGACACCTATGGTAATCGTCAAATAAACGTATCAAAAACCAGGGATAATGCTTTGTAACATGACATAACATCAACTCATCATCAAATTGCTCCGCGTCTTCAATTTTGATCAACATATATATATTTGGAACATACCGATTTAAATAGTGATTGTGGGGTCAGCTGATCCCTTTTTTATTAAATAAAATTGGCTACTTAATTATATAATGTAATTTAATTTATTACAAATTCTGAAAAGAAATTAATTTTTGTTTTATATTTTAACAAACATCACTAAAGGTGACTTTCATATGTCTTAATTTTTAGATTGAAGTTACAATTTTGATGTAGAATCTACAAATTTTGTATTGTACACTCGCACAGTAAAATATTTTACAAATTTTGTATTGTAAACTCGCACTGTAAAATTTTCTATTTCCTTCGCTGAACCTAGCATACTTGCCAACTTGTTCCATGTTATGCATTTCTAAAAATAATGTCACCCAAATAAATAAAAATTGCACTTAATTACTCAAATGTTATTTGTTATGCGAAAATGGGAGCAGGGACGGATACAATTAACGAAGAAAAATAGTGTCACCTGATCTTATTTATGCAAAATATAAAAACATAACAAATATATATTCTTATCTTGTCTCGTGCTTTAAAAAAAATATTAATTATACAGACACTTATCTCCTATAATTTAAAGTTCTATTGTTCTAATGATAATATGGTGTATGAAAGGTGTAATTAAAAATAAGAACATGAGTACTAATTGATCAGGCGATGTGAAACAAAGAGAGGGAAAAGAGAAGTCTAGGTCTATTTGCCGAGGTCTCTTCTAAGAAAAGAAATGTGATCTTTAAAGCGAAAGCATACTGCATCTTGAAAAAGACCACTCCAAAGAGCGTACACACCTAGAAAAGCACCCATGTTTATATGCTGCCGATCCATGTATTTGCCAATTGCCATGAGCTTTGATTGGGATTGGGTCGGACCAACACCAACTCAATATACACATGCAGAGTCGCCTTAATATGAAATGGTGTACAATCTTTCAGATTCCTCCAGTTTTAACCATTTCATCTTCCCTGTAAAAAGAAAATCAATGTTCCAGGTACACCTTACCATAATGATTTAGCTAGCTAGCGCTCCTTACGGAAGGCTCAGTTGTACATACTTAAATGCGAATGTGAACCTAATACCCTACTTTATTTCCTGCTGTTATTCCAAACTCGGATATATATATAGCAACATGTCACTTCTACGTACTTAGTTATAATTTTATACAAATATATTAACAAAATTCAAAGTGTTTGTGTGTTATTTATAAAAGGTAAAACTAAACAAGCTCAACAACATATATGCATCTCATAATTTGGAAATATGTATAGAAAATTTAAAATTTGAGGTTTAATTTGTAAAAAAATACATGTAAGTTAACAATTATTTTAGTTTTTTTCCCATAAATACTATAGATGATATGCATATATGAATTAATAACTTAAATTATTGAAATTAAATAAAAAATCTTTTGATATGACCAGTATGAATGGAAATTGACGAGTTCAAGCTCGATTCAAGTTTGGATTGATCCTAATCCATGGCTTGAGACATTACGACTTGATTCGACTTATAATGAAATTAAAGTAAAACTTTTTTACGTCTAAACTTATTTGCGCATGAACAAACAAGCTGATCAAACTAATACCAATATATTAAATTAGCTCTACATGTTTAGTCATGGTTTTGTACCGCCCAATCTGCTCCTAACTGTACTGACAGAACATAGGTGTGTCAATATATATTCTGTTTCGGGAATGGAAATTATAGTACTAGGGCCGGATATATACGTACATATTACATTATTTTGTTCTCCTAATTTAGTAGCTGTCAAGTGAAATAAAATGAATTTGTACCGGTTTGGTGAAGGACCACCCAAGGCCTCTATACCAAACACAAAATCAATGTTGCACTCTACAACAAGATGCACAGTTTCTAGTTTTCTGCAAATATAAATAGTTACACAAAATTAGCATCAGACACTGAAAGGATACAGAGTAGCATCTAAGCTCTTCAACAATAGGTTGGGGTTTTCAGGTTAATTTCTGAAAAAAAATTATTGCTACTCTTCCCACTAACACGCCCATCACCCAAGAGCACACCTATATATGTCGCCATAACCAAGTGTTGCATCTCTCCTTTTAGAAAAAGATCTCTTTTCGAAAATCTTCCCACCAACTGGCAAGTATTTTGAGAAGAAATTTACTAGCAATTTTCAGTGAAAAATTGTAAATCTAGTAAATTTGTGTCTGCATAAATCTTACAATATGTAAATCTCTCAAAAAAATTAAATTCTAAATTTACTCAAATTTTATACTCGTCAAACACCAAATTTTGAACAAACGTATTGTTAAAAAAAATTTAGGCTTTGACGCATCCAAATTTATGCGGCATATCAATATTAACCTGTCCGCATCAAAATCCATGCTGAAAAATGACAATGAATGATTTTTTTTTTTGAGAGAAATAAATATATCCCGTATAAATATAGGGATCCAATCATGACAAGACATGTTTACGGATTATGATTTTACAATATAACAAGAAATAAATGGTTTGCATATCTTGTCAAAGTTTTTTTGTGGAAATATCTTGTCAATATGTCAAATGAAATGAATTGTTCTATCTTGTCAAAAAGATCTTTATTTTTACGGACTTATCTTGTCAAAATGTCATTTAGCTCTACATATAATACCTAACGAGTGAGAAGACACAGCATCTTAGCACTTTTGTGAATCATACTTGTACCATTCTGAGCTTATTTTGGATGTCTTCATAGCTTATACAGTCATCTCACTAAAGGCGTCTTTCCCAAGGCACCAAAAATAATATGTAATGATCAAAAACCAAAAAGAAAAAGAAAATAAAAAAATTACTTGTATTTGGATCCATAGTCAACATCTCTCTCTTCCTAAAGAGATTACCTAGTGTGGGCAATACAGAGGCCATGCTCTACTAACAATAGCTTGCTAAATTTGTGACACGGAGAGCACCTCTTCAAAATCACAGTTTGGGCAGAATCAATCTCTTTTAACCCATTATAGCTCATCAATGACTTTTCAATACCAAAAGATCAATTTGGTGTGTTTTACTAGAGAGTTGATGATGACTGCATAGAATATGAATAAAAGATTGCCAACCACCACCAAGCTATGTTTCAAGTTTTAACAGCATCAAGGTCTTGGTTTTATTCGGACACAAGCATTTTGTAACCTTTTTAGGTATAAGATTACATTATTGATCCCTTGTTAGTCAAGGATTTCTTAATTGATCAGGTACTTTGGAAACACAAGCCAATCAAATTAGACGCTCATTTTGTTTTGTTTGCTCTTTTGAGTTAGCACAGAAAAAGTGAAAAAAGATTTCGTGTTTTTCTCTTTTTATAATTAGCATGGGCAGTAAGAGAAGCCATGATTGAAAGTTCCACTGGATAAGTAAAAGGTGAACGACAGCATAATGTTCCGAGCAATTGAGATGTTATGGAAGCACTGTTTATTAAAGCCCAAACTAGGCCCAATGAGAACTTGAACTTTTTCATAAATGTACAGGGACATTTTGTCAACATTTCATTAATTAAGCTCAAGCTTTAGTACCAGCTGAACACAGCTCATCAGCTAAGTTTCCATGGTCGAGACTTACCCTGCGAGAAAACCAATCATGCCAATTTATATTCACACAGAGGAAATGAAATTATTTATAAAGCTAACCGATACAGGTCAGGTTTGAGTCTAATATCTGGTCAGGACTGCTGCTGATAAGTGATAAGACCTTGTTGATGACCGTAGGACTGCAGGAGTAAACAACATAATACTTTGTCATTCCTCCCCTTCAATGGATTCGATCCAAACACAACACAAATATGGACGCATTCGAAATGCAAATTCAATTCAAGTAGAAACATGATGCAAATGCAGATCAATCTCCAAAGATGTTTCAAAGATTGTCCGGGATACTTAATGCCAAGTCAGTATAAATAATTATTGATAGTGTATGCATGGAGAATACAACATAATCAAGTAATTATCAACTAATCAACTAATCAACTACCGTTTCTAAATTTGGGACTGGCTGCAATTACAATATAATATGTTCTATGTGGTTTACATATACCATGCATCCAATTCTGATACAGTTCAAAGATAATTAGTTAGCAATTTAATGAAAAATAATATTTCAATTTTTTCGGCAAATTCATGACCATACATTATCAAAATGAACCAAAAACAATACTTCCAATATTAATCTTTTCTTTCACAAATTTTAATTTCAGTCATGATTGTCATATATAGTTGGTATGTTATTATATCACTTCCCTAAATGTTAACTTCATAACATTATGTTCGGTAGTACAACATGAATACTTCACATATGAGAAGAATGGATGTTAATAGTCAGTTCCTTACATAGAACAATTTCATATGACTTCACTAAATTTGCTAGATACATATTGGTTTTTGGATTTGGCTCTTGTTAAACTCCAAATTTAGATACAGTAGACTCCCCCACTCATTTTCAAAATCCAAAAGCCATTTGCAATAAGCTCATGGGTACATTTTCATTATCCACATGAGGATCCATTCATGCAGAATAAGGACATGCCAGCATGGATATCAGAAAGCACCAAAACATTTCTGACATTTTTGTGTTGAAGTCATAAAATAGTAGAGGAGATACCAACCTGTGAAATGCTTTACAAGGTGCAGTTTTGAAATTTCACAAAGTCATCTCTGGTAGGCTGATCTCTAAGAAGTACAAGCTGCACAATTCAATCGTGCACATTCAATTTAAACCAAAAATAAAACTAAAATTTTCAAGTATCCGAGAAAACAATATAAAAAATTTGATTTTTGAAATTGACTGGACATTAATAATTCTATGGAAAAAAAAAGGCACAATGGAAACCAAATCTAGACTTATTTCTATTTACTTTCCTTCTTTATTTTGGCTTCTTTACCCAAAAGTTGCTGAGGCATATTAAACTTGTACCACAATTATAGAAGAAAAAATGAACTTTTAAGATTGATTTTAAGATAGACATATTTAAAGTACTTTTATTTATCTATGTATAATGCTTAAAGAAAGTACTAGGCTCAATCATACAAGAAAAAGATAACCTGGCTGACATGAAGGCCATGCCAACAAAGACAGCTTTAACAGCTTGTTTTTGGCCAGCATAATCAAAAGCAAGAGGTAGCATTTCATGCAATGTCAAAAAGGCCATCACACCACCAACTAGTCACCAATAAAAACAATGTTAATTCTAAATCCAAATATCATACAGGTCATATTTTATGGATTCAGGTTCATAAATTTGGACCAGGTAAGTTGAAATATTACTTGCAAACAACACTTGCCATTTCAAATGCCTGAAATAGATACCCACAACATTTTGGCGATTGGCAAAATCATTCAATAATCAAAACATAGGTTAAGCCAAGTAAAAATCATTAAATTGCCCCTTTATTCATTTTATTATCTCCTATACATAGAAACAAGTTTAAACTTGAAACCACCATTTCATTCATCTGCTTGATTTAATTCAAACTTAGCATATTAGGGTGAACAAATTACACATTGCAACATAAATATTCAAGTCGCCTAAAACATGACATAAGCTAATGGTCAGGGCATGTTATATAAAAACTTTGGATTCTACTTCCAATATGTTAAAACTTGGTGTTATGCTGTAAAATGCATAGAATATTATGTTATATACAAAGCCCTTCATTATAATTTCTCATGCTACCGAGTAACAGAATAATAAGGCACCTGATCCCAGTAACCCTTCAAGGATTTCTGGATTTAGACTGCTTGGAAATAAGTATGCTGCAAATTTTAATTGAAAAGCAAAGAATTAGAAAATGAAATGCAGATATCAATATCAATATGAAGAGAACAGGAGACGTGTGTCTAAAACACCAAAAATAAATAGTACCGACAACAATGACTCCAAGTGGCTCAGCAAAACCAGAAAGGGTTGCCAATTTGAAGGCTTGCCATTTGCTTCAAATCACAGCATAGAAGAAAAATATATATATTAGAGATAGAACCGAAGACAAAAAATTGTTAAATAAAGCAAAGTTGTGATTGTTAGCCACCTGTTCGTGGCAAAGTAAACTGGAAGAGCTACAGCAACACCCTGAAAAGAGTAGGGGGCATATATAAATCGACTTGAGTTTTATAGAAAAAGTAAATTAATAGCCAAATATCTCGAAATTTTAGCCAAAAGAGAATAACATACCTCGGGAATATTGTGCAAGGCTATCGCAAAAGCTAAATTAAGACCAACACGAAGCCCCTGCACATTTCCTTATTAACTTATATGGTAATAGAAATGAAGTACAAAAATTTTCTATGCTTATTCCAGTAGACTGGGACCATAGAGCTCACAGCATATCAATTTTAACTGTCCTTTTTCCTTTTTCCTTTTTTTATTACATCCAAGTGTAATTGAGGTCCCCATAAGATCAGTTCCAGTAATGACTAGAAAACACCTGTTATCATTGCTAAAACTAACTTTTAACTGTACCAGCTAAAGTGGTCCTAGCCAGGACCAGTGACCAACCAGGATGTACTGGTACAAAAGGAATATGGAAGTCCTTGCTCTATATCATAGGTTTGACTCATTTGTCACCTAAGATTAAAAGCTCACAACTATCAAAATACTAAAAAAATACAAAGAAAAAATTTCTTCATGTATGGCCCCTTACATCACATAAAAAAAAAAAAAAAAAAAAAAAAAAATCACAAATCTACCTGCAAATTATCAACGTATAATTTCCCTAGTTAAACAGGAAAAATATGTCATTTGTGTAATGTACTTCACAGCATTTTTAAAGCTACACAGATTGCCCCTTCTTTTCTCCTTGCTTATTTAGATATTAAAACAGTAAAAGGAGGGTTATCGAGTGATCCTTGTAGCAATCAAATTATAGATGTTGCTCTCTTTTATTAGCATGAGTTGCAAGTGGCATTTCCTAGGATGTTCTGAAATGTCAAAGCTCTCATTGCACTAGACGTGACATTGTAACTTTTTGCATAGGTATTAATTTAAATAACGGCTATATAATTTACCTTGATGGAACCAAGAAACACGGCCATTCCCTCAGGAAAGTTGTGCAAGCTAATGCCTACAACAAAACAAAATAAATGAAACAATCACAATAGAAACTTTTCAAACATGACTATGTAATTTCTCTTCCTCTATAAACCTGGGCTACCTGATCCTAATTGATTTGGCTTATTCCATGGAGGCTACAGCCACCAATGATCTTATGCATAGTGCAAAAGAATCTCATAATTTGTATACCCATGACATAGGAGAGATCTATACATAGGCCCCTAAAATGTTCTGAGCAATCTCACTCTGTGGCAGAGCAACATACAAGAAAGGGGGGTCAATTGACCCCACATTTTATTTTGGAAAAAAATACCATTTAGATATAAAAAACATATTTATCACATGAATTTTTATATTGACACACTAATTTGACCCCATAAATAATCATATAATATTTTATTATTGGACCCCATTTTTCTTTTTGAAATTTTGGCATCATTGTGATTATAAATGTAAATTTATATATCAATATATATGAATTTATTTAAGTTTTGTGTGATAACATTAATATTACGAATTTATTGAACCCCATTCCAAAATTTTCTGGCTCCGCCACTGATCTCAATAACACCTTTCTACACTCAAGTCTCTGCTATTTTCTACCCCCATCTGCATATAGACTAAGGAACAATGTGAACAAGGGAAGTTAGGCTATGCATTGTATTATGCTACTATTGCAGGAGAAAATTAAACATTTTCAAATGAAGTTCACACTTTGTCAAAAAAAAAAAAAATTACATAATCTCCCTGCAATACCCTGAGATGAATCTCTACCACCTCAACATAAGAAAAGTCATCTATACCCATTAAATAAACTTTGTTCAAGAACAGATTGCACAAAAAAATGACCACTTATCTGTTTGATATTGAAGAACGATCTTTATTTATATAAAAAGTCTTGTGATCTTTCTTATAGAGAAGTTGGCAATTGCTATGTCAAAGAATTTGGTGTTTCATAGCCGAAAAAAGCATATCAACCTCAAACATCATTAAGAACATTTATATATTATGCACGTGCCTTGAAGACAATACATATAATGAACACCTAGAAAACGTGGAAACATCACTGATGCACTCAAGAAGTAAAATGTATTTTATGCATTCTACATACCCTCTTTTCTTGAAAGATGCCCTATGTACCAATCAAGTTAAAGGTGACTTATCAGGAGATAAATTTCCCTATTAACAAACTAAAATGATAAAAAGATAAACACACAGGAAAAGTTTCTGTCTTACAAAGATATAGGTCATATTTCTTGAATCTCAGGATATGCATGATATTGATACTCATAGGGTTATATTTAAAGTAACTCCCTATGATCCTATCTATAAATGAAAATAAAAGATAATAGAAAACAAAAAGGAAAACTAACCAACAGCAGTGATGATGCCACTAAAGAAGACCTGGCGACGATGCTTCTTCATCATATCTTTTCCTGATCCTTCATCCTCTGTCTCATGCTTCTTCTTTTTTTCAAATCCCAAAATAATAATCAAATAAACAAGAAAATTATTATATACAGAATTCTTAAGTAAAGAGACAAAAAGAGAGACACAATTACACCAAACATGTTTCCAGTTTATTCTTATCACATTTCTGCAAATTTCACCAAACATGTCCTCAGATTTCAGATAATATCAAATACTCTCATGGTTGCCACAATTACACAATTTTCTTTTGTATACATTCGTTACATATGAGAACAAAGATTTCAGCAGGGGTTAAAGCGTATTTCCTTATAATAAACTTAAAAAAGAGAATTAAATATACATTGAATTTTTTATTTTATATATATGAAATGAGTAGAGATAAAAAAATTCAGTAACCTTTTAAATCATTTGAGTGAATCTTAGAAACATGTGCTTTAATGTACAGAAAAATGTTCACAAGAACTGGCGTAGGACTCTTATATGCCTATGCAACAGAACCATAGAAACACAGAAAAGGCGTAATGAGAAAAAAAATGTCTGACCTTTTTTTTGTCTGTCTCGGACTGGGGTACCACAGTTGGTTCAGGGATAAAATTAACAACTAATGCAAAGAACAGAACCCCTGCAAAGAACTAGATCGAGAAAAAGGAATCAATAAATAATGAATAAAATTATAATAAGGCATTTTTGTAGATGGTATAAACCAGCACAGAAACAATTAGGATAGCACTGCATTGTGATTCTTCGGGGAAAAGATTTTGATGAAAGATTCAATTACACCAAAAGAAGTGATACTGACCAGCAACCAACTGGCAGATAAAAGTACTGGATTGGCCTGCCTAATATTGGTGTATGATACTGTATTCCTGGGTTTAGGCATAGAAGTGAAAGTGTTACTTTTAGGTGGGATGCAAGGATTTGGACTTTTCTGGGGATTTTTGTACCATAGATATGATATACAAAGTACTTCTCTCTTACCCAAAGATTTCCTTTCAGAAAGCCAATGGAATTGAGGGCATTGTGTGCCAAATCTAGGAAGGATATGCTCAACATAAGCCCAGCTGCAAAGCCCTAAAATACGAACAGAATCACACAAGAAGAAACCAGAAAATAAATAAATAAATAAATCAAAAGTTTCAGGCTCCATGAGTTGCCAAAATATTATGTCTGATCAAGTAAACCAATACACTACAAACAAACATAGGAACATGTCATGTACAACTCTATAAAACTATAGGTATCATATTCATAGGTGTCATTTCTCTATGCTAACATCATAAAATGCCCAAAGGGTACTTTTATATTGTTTATCTCAGGAAAAAAGGAGGACAAGGAGAATGATGATTGTGTCATTTTTTATAAATTAGGCCTGATAAATTCCAATAGTTTGTACATTTCAAGATGGCAAGCCTCGACACTCTTGTTTGTACAACTGTGCATTGAATTAAACACTTAATTTTTATATGCAGAAGAGAGTAGAGAAGTACCTGAAGAAGGCCAAGCATATTAAGATTTGGTGCTTTGTTTATTATCACAAATAATGCACCTACACCATGTAAGATAAAATCAATGAATAAATGAAGTTCAGTTTTTGCAGAGAGCAGACCATAGCACACAGTCAAACACAAAGCAGCATGATTGCTTTAACTCTGACCCTTACCAGTATAATGATAGTTATACCAAATACAGGTCACTAATTTCATACCATGCCAGCCTCAATCAACAATCGATTAGTTACTAATTCCCTGGTGTATACGTGTGTAAATGTGTGTGTGGAAGGTGCGGGGGAGGGTGTTCTGGCCAGAGGAACCTCACCGAAAGGTGTTTTCTATTTTGCAGTAATATACCCTCAAATCAAGTTTTCAACCAATTATAACGCTCTACAAATTAAAGTAATACAGAAATATGAGCATCTCTAATCAAATGAAAATTAAAAAAAATTAAACATAGTACAACACTTCTCCTCTATACTCTCCACATATCCTCTACGTATGGACCTGATTGTGAAGTAGGATCACAAAACGTAGGCTTCAATTCAAATCAGAATTTAAAAAAGGACAGCATATTTCTAATCCAATTTAAAACTAACAAATTACTCTAACCACCACCAATATTTGTACAAAACTGAACAAGTACAAATATGAATCAATTCTGACAAACCCGGTTACAATTCCAAAGTATACAACACAACAATTTCAGAATCAGCGAAACGAGCAAGCAGGTAATTAATTACCTAGGGAAGTACTTAATCCCCCGACCAGAGAAAGCGCGAGGGCCACCAACACCTGAGATTCCATCTTTGAGGGAGAGTAAAAGAGAGAGAGAAGAGGGGCAGGGTTTTGAAACGTTTCGATCTCTCTCTCTCTCTCTCGACCCCCTCTTCAGTCTTCACTACTGATGCGGTTAGCAGAACAGTGTACAGGATGCATCCAGTGTTGACAACTGGGGGATGCATCTGACGAGGGATTGGCGAAATCTTCTGTCTATACCCTGATAAAACTTGATATGTCATTCGTAGGGTTAAGAAAATCTCATTGAGGGCCCCATAAAACTAATATAATATGATAATATCACGTAAGTCCTCTGACTAGAATTCTGTTGACTAAAGTTAATTATTCCCCCATGTGACCCATTTAATGTCGCTAAGTTGCTCTCTCTTTTTACTTTTTGTTTAAGAAGGTTATTTATTGTCAGAGAAAAATGAATTAGTAAATTGTGAAAATAATCTTCTTGAGAAATAGTTTTCTCGTAATTTAATTTCAGTTTTTCACCTATCAGCCTATCACCAATATACGGTAAAAATTTTATATGATTTGCGTTATCTGAGCATAATGGACTTAATGATTCTATATATGAAAATTTTGAAAAAGTCATTGGAGGATTTTAGAAACTTCTGGGTTCTCCTTATATTTTATGTTTTTGCAGGGTGTGGATGGTTTATTGTATGAAGATTTCAAAGTTGTACTTAAAGCGTAACTGCGTAAGAGAGGTAGTTGGACTCGACTGAACTAAATTTCAAATCTGAGTTTGGATAAAATTTTTAACTTCTTCTCGATTTAATTTGTTTGGCCGATTCAAAAGTTTTACCAGATTTTCTTTTTAAAGTCAACTGAATATTTAAGCTCACTAAAGTAACTTTTACTTTCAAATATTTTTCTATAATGCTCTAGTTGTATGTATAGCATTGATTAGGTCCCAATATGTAAATTGTTACGACTTTAAATCTTTAGTTTTGAGTTTCAAATGATCAATTTGAGACGCTGAATTCAGTTTCTTGTCAAATAATATTTTCTATATATTCTTTAAGAACTTTACTTGTTTTTCATTTTATAAAAAAAATAATATTAATTTTAAAAATTGTAAAGTGTTAAGAATAGTTTCCTCACTAGTAAAAAAACTTAATAAGAAAAAAAATTAACGAACCGTCCGTCCCTGAAGATTGTTACATTTTGTGTGAATCGCCTAGTCATCTTATGAGCTTGCATGAGCATCTGATTTTGATGAACTGAGGAAAGCATCACCAAGTGAGCGGCTGGATTTGTTGCATTCGTAAAGATAAAATGCAATTATAATGTATAAAAACAAATTCATTTTCGTTCGTTTCTCCAGCTTGTCAAGAAGTATCTCACATTCCTCTCTCATCCCAAATGGGACATTGGGGAAGACCAATTATAAATAAATTTCGTAATTCCCTCATAATATGAGAGCATTTATGTCAAGTTGGAGGATGGGAAACAATGGCATCACTAAATGCAACAGCCTTTCACGAATCCCACAAAAAAGGACCTATTTTCAATGTTTGTCGAATTGTAGGTGATTGAACAAATTACCTGTTATTTTGTTAAAATTTGAAGTTATTTATTAGTTGCTTTTACATCTAGTGGAAAATTTTACCAAATTTTATTTAAACTCGATCTAACTAATATTTATGTCTATTTTGTTTAGTTGTATGCTTCTTTTTTTAGTTGGCACAGTTGCAATAGTTGAATATCATATATTATAACAATAATCTTAATAGAGTTCATACTTCAATTAAATAAATTTCTTGTATAAATTTCAAATTGATTTGATGTGTTCGAAAGCTCAAATAGCTCTATATTTCTGGTGTAGTCTCATGATTAATACGTGGCGGATTAGCCCCAAAATATTTTTCGATAATAAGAGTAATAATTAATCACAACACAGTAGTCAATTATTGAAAATCTTAAAAAGCTTTAGAAATGAGAAAATTAAATGAATTTACTCAATTATCAATAGGGCATGAAAAATCTAAATGAACTTAATATAAATTATAAAAAACACGTTAATGAACATGTCTTCTTCTACGAACAAAAAAAAAACTATTATAACTTCCTTGAATTAGTTATTAAGAAAACGTACATAATAATTGATACTTTATATTAATAAATTATAATAAATATTAATTGTTGATGTGATCGGAATCTGAGAAACAAATTATGGAGCAGTTACTTTTAATAACCATTATAGGTTTGGAGAAATCTTTAAGATTGCTTTTTGTTAAAGCAATTAAAGTAGCATACCTGTCCATATTTACTTATATAAGAGTCCATTAAAAAGATTTAAACAATTTCAGATAAAGGATATAAATAATTCTTTATGTCAAATATGGACCATTGATTTTGAAAATCTAATATGATCTTTGTTTAGATGTTAATTTACCTCTGATCAAAAGTTTATCTCTTTGTCTGAAATAGAAATGGGAAAAAAAAAAATCAGTTAAAATTAGTTCAATATTTCCTAGAAGGTTGCAGGAGATATTCATGGAGATATGGTAAGAAAAATCAGGATTTAGGTCAATTAGGCGCCAATGAAATATTGTTGAGGACCATGCATTATTTCATTTCTTTCTCTGTCCATTGCCTTGAAATTACTACTGTATTTTATTTGGACTATTTGGTTAGCGCAAAATAAAAAATATGTTTTGTGGGATTAATTGGAACGCTAGGTAGCAACTTATTTCTTGATTTCTATTATGATTCGAGCATGCTCCCTTTTAAGGTCATTCTAGATTCATCGGTGAATATGTCGTCTCAAATTTACTCACATTTTGGGCATGTTTGCCAATAAAAAGTTAATACCCCGATTTTTTCTCAACCATCTTATGCACTCACTTTCGATATGTTTAACAATGCCAACTTATTTGGATATTTTTAACACTGCCAACGCAGATAAAAGCAATGTTTCAAAACTTTGCCCCAATTAATGGCCCGGCAAGTCGATGCTTGGGGTCGGCTAAACGCAAAGAAAAGATATATCCTAAACCAGAAGGATAATTGATTGCGAAGGAAAACGCAAATAATAATAATAAAATCCAGCACAACACCTTTCTAGAGGCCCAATTTGAGTTTATAAACATAGAGCGTTTTAGGATTGACCAAATTAAAGATAAATTAATTACTTGAAGCACAGTACTCTCTACCCTGTACGGCTCTACGCCACTACAGATGGTGATGACTGCTGCATCATGTTCTCTTATTTAACATTGGCACTTTCTATTGTCTAGTACTAGTATATATGTGAAAAATAAATGCATTTCCTACGTTCATGTGTAGGATGTGCACTTTTACTCGTACATGTTCATACTGGAACAATTTAATGCCAGAATAAAGACACATTCAATTGCATTTCAAATTTAACATGAAATACAATTTGAAACAGAGCCCTTTGGCAAACAAATGAAAATTGAAAAACCTCAACGCAGTTGTGTACATGATAACTAAAACAAGTCAATAAATTAATAAACTTATAAAAATAGAAACTAATCCTAACCTCTCTCTCAACCATAAATCACTAACAACCTAATTAAACAAATATTCCCTCCATAGCCCATCCACTTGGCTATAAAAAAACAACCTTTCCCTCCTCTCTCCTTTAAGCCTGCCAAGCACAAGAGAAAGAGAGCATCTTTTCTTTCCACCTCCAAAGTTTTAATCACAAGGCAGGTTTCGAAAACCAAACTCATTGCAATGGAGATGAAGAAGGTTGCATGTGCTTTGCTTTTCGTAGCTGCATCCGCCACTGCTGCCCTGGCATCTGAAGCACCCGCTCCTTCACCCACCAGCGGCGCTTTTTCTGCTTCTGCCCCAGCTGTCGGGACCATTGTCGGTGCCTCCATTGTCTCCTTCCTGGCCTACTACTTGAACTAAGTTTTTCTAGTTTCTACTTTATGGATTAATTAAGAATATGAGAAAAAAAAAAGTTTGGAATATGGCCTCATGTAGCTTTTTTTGAATATTGAATGTCTTGATCCGTGTGTATAAAGAAATAATTAATTAATTAATTAATTAATTATTGTTGGTTTATTAATAAAATGCTTGCATTTTTATTGTGTTTTTATTTGTTAAGCTCAGTTAATGGAATGAGAGGATCGCTTTATTGCCTAGCCAAAACGATGCCAATGAATTGCTAGAAAAAATCGATATACATTAACTCTTTCATTCTTCGAATTAGTATTGTAAAAATCGATATACATTTTGTGAATGGCTAGGCATTGCCAAGTGATTAATCATGATGTAGCGCGACTAATCATATTATTGTGAATAATTTGATGTTCATATAATTATACATACAAAAATTAGCTCAAATACAAATAAATTTTTTTCCTACAATACATATGAATATGTGCTTTTTTTATTTTTCTTTCATCTAACAATACAAATGATTGTGAAAGGATAATTCTGCCATGGATACATTTTTTTTACATGATCTTAAATCTAAACTATTCATTCAAAATGATGAATCGTTGTGAACTTGTGATTGATTAGAGCTCAAATGAGAGTATAGATTTAAACCAATTAAAAAAATCCATGGCATAATTAAAAACGAAAAAAAATAGCGAAGAAAGTAATCAACCATTCTTTACAATTTGATTGTGAAACATTTACGGTACAGAATAATAAAAAATATATATACGAAATTATAGAACAAAACATATATTGACAAATTATTCTTAAAAATATATTGACAAACAAAACAATATGCTTTCCCTCACGACAAAAATAAAAAATAATAAAAAAAAAACATTCTTGCATACTGTTTCACATCCTGCAATTTATATCTCAAACCCATAGACGTGGAATAGTTAAAAGTCTGGAACACCGTGCGTCGGTAGCGCTTACTAAATTCCATTGGCGAAAACAAAATACTAGAAAGATAAAAAAAAAAAATTTACATACACAAACACAAGTTACCTTTTTTTTCCCAATGGCTTCATATGCCTCTAATATCGTCTATTTCATATTTGTCATTTTTTACAGACAAGTAATGTAAACTAGGATAATGTGTGTTATTTTGTTTACAATACTAAGAAAAGTGAAGAAAAGAAAAAGAAAAATACTAGGGCCTAACCGCCAAATGCTCATTAATTTGAAGTATAAATTGACTTTCGTTCAGCTACTATTCTCATGCAAAAAAAAAAAAACCAAAAACGAGAAAAAGAATATGCCCTTTCAACTCAGACAGTGATGTAAAATACAAACAAATCAAAAGAACATAAAAGGCCCGCTCTACAAGATTTCTATATGACTTTCAACTTGTCGGTCTATCCATACATTTATATTCTCCTATTTTTCTCGCCAGAGTAGTGACAGAGACGGATGCAAACTGTTTGACCTACCTCTGTTTCTCAATTATTCATCATTCAGATACAACTAATACACAAAATTAACTGTATCCACATGCAAGAAAAACTGTCATGTATTATTTCTACCGGAAGCTTCATCTTCATCTTCACCTCCAAACAAGGTTAAGTTAGCCACCGGAAGTTTTCTTTTTATAAGTACACAAAACTCTCTGTTTCTCTCTCATACAAGAAAGGGAAAACCAAATCCACAAGAGAATGAATGAATGGAACAGCAAGGGCGCTCACCTTATAAAAAAGAGTAAAAACTATACCTCAAATTCTCATACAAAAAGTGTTAATTACGGTAACCCACACCAAAGTGGAACCTTCTAGCTTGCCTATCATTAAAAGCGTACTCCAGCCTCAACGGCCCCAGAGGTGAGTCTACTCGAATGCCAACTCCATACCCATACCCACTGCCTGGTTTTCCCCTTGCTCCTGCTGGGTCACCTGAGAAAGAACAAAAAAAAATCTCAGGAAACCACACAATAAATTCGACAAGCTTTGGTTATTATTTGACATCATTTTCTTCAAGTATATTTTCAATAAAGTAAATATTTAGCATTGTTAGTCCAATATACAGTCATGAGTCATGACTAGATTCATATTTATGCAGTATACTCTTTTAAAACATGTTTAGAGTTATAGCCATGCAGACTGCCATTTAACACAGGACCCATTTTATCACATACACGCACACATAAGAGGTTGGGAGGGGAAGGGAGGAAAGAGAGGCATACCAGGAACTTTAGGACCAGAGCCAAGATCACTTCCATAGTCACCAAACACCACCCCTTCTAGTGGCCCAAACTACAAATTATTAAAAAATATATATATATATTTTTTGACTGATCCCATGGAATATTATCACCTCTCTTTGAAATTCATTTCAGATCAACTCATAACATCACCATTTAACATGGCATGTTGCAGAAATGGTAGTACCAATCCAGGATTAATAGGCAGACACTCAAGTATTCAGGTAATAGTTGCTGGATAGCAGTAACGGACAGAGCATATAGATTTTTCCAGAAAGGAATTGGTATAACAAGTTTTGGGGTCACTCTACTACCATACAAGGAAGACAAAAGAGAAGTCTATCTTACCATTCGGAAAGATACTTCACCACTGCCCACAGCATATGACCGACCAGATCCCACAGCTCCTTCCTCATATCCACGTACACTGTTGGTGCCACCAATAGCAAATGCTTCATGAGGTGAGAAGTTTCCTTCCACATGGCCACCAGATGCACTTCAGAAAATAAAAAGGTAAAATTAACAGTCTAAGTTCAGATTCACAACAAACTTTTGAAAATGTCAACAATTTTTGTTCAAGGGTTATGTAACAGAACAAGTTCAAGGGTCAATGTGAACAGATCAAGGGAAGGAGAAAAATTCTTAAACAAATTTCAGTCGCCATAAACAGCTCATAGGAAAAAACGAATCACATCGAATAGAACAAATATCATAAGTAAAAGGAACTACCTACCTAAAAAGGAACCGGGCTGGGCCAATCTCTAAACCTTGGCGAATACGGGCAGTTATTCGGTTGAAACATAACCATTCAGGTAAAACAGGCAGCCCTTGTTCTACATTCAACACTAACTGCAACAAATGAAAAGTCAAAAAAATAAAATAATATTTAAAGGGTAAATCATTTAAAAAAAAAAGTAATAGGTTATTTAACATACTGACCATAGTGGAGCTATGGTCGCTGGAATCAGTATAGATGCTTTCAAATTTTGCGAGGAGTGTATCATCATATGCATTTCCACTGGAGTACATACACAAATTAATAAACTGGTTATGTGGTAGGAATAAAGGACAGAGGTGAAAAAGATGAGAGAGACACAGAGAGAGAAGAAAAGAGGGAAAGTTGGCCCAACCTAGCAGTAAGCTGGCAGTTGTAGAAATCTCTTATGATTGGTTCGCCCTTGTCATCACGAGCGCCAGTGTGCTTATGGAGTACAACAAGTTGGCCCAAACAAACAGTGAAATTCAAAAGAAAGCGCAAACAAAAATTTAAAATTTATTCATTTTACTTCAAATACTATCTAGCTCCTCACTTTTATGATTTATCTTAAGAAATTACCTAGTGATACAGATATATGTTAAGACCAGCCTATTGCACAAAAATTTAGAGGGTATAAAAATACCTGGAATATTAATCCCAGGGTGCCACTCAACTTGGGCCTGAAAGGCCGGCTGTACTCTATCCCAGCAGTGACCCGACCAATTGTCAGGCCTCCATGCCCAGTTTGTTCAGTCCCATGTACCAGTGTACCTGGAGTCCTTGAGTTCTGGTACCAATAGCAGAACAAAATTAGGCAAAAATGTGAGAATGATTTGAAAACCTACTTTAAAGTACAAATATGAAATTGACCATCAAATATCAGTTTTCAGATTAAGCACAAATCTGGCCAGGTTCAACCTGACGAGCCATCAAGTCAACAAATGTTCCATCTGGTCAGTCTCCCTGCCTTCTTAAAGCAGGTCAGACCACATTAAATGACATCATATAACTAGTCTTTGGAACAAATTACACAGGTCTGATCAAAGTCCCAAGGACTGTTTGCATATTTGACAGAAGTCGTCAGATAAATATCAAAACATCTTTTTTCATGTCCTTCATAAATCAATAAAAATGTCAACCTACTTTATCAGGTAAATTGAATTGGAAACAAAAATTCCATGGCCACTATATACTGGTGATCCTGAGCAACCCAACCAATAAGTTGATAATTTCCATACCAGAAAGCCAGATTTATTGTCATCTCTTAACAGGAAGTATTAATTCTCCTTCCTGTTATATACAACTTTCCTAAAGAGATTGGGATAATTAAGAGCCCACTCCTAGTTGGGTGAAGGACAACATCCACGGCTAGCTTGACAGTGATCAGGTCAAGTCAGATAAATTTTACCACTACCATTTTAAGAGGGGAATTGTATAAAAAATATCAAGGAAATCTAACAGCATTACAGCACGCAATTAGATGACTACTGATGGTGTCTTCTCAACCATCAGAAGAGGTCACATTACAAGATATACCCTTTGAAAAATCATAACAATATGTATAGAATAAAAAAGGTTAATTCAGTGGAAGGTCAGTTTTCGTCTTCTTTTTTTTTTTAACCCTCTACTTAATTATTCAAAATCATTTTGTCCGATTTTAATCACTCAACTTCAATTTTTATCCCAATTGGGTCTCTGTTTCCAGTTTAAAATACTATTACACATGAATTATGAAGCTATCATCCAGCAATTCAAACTATTCAACAATACTAGGTCAAACTAATCTTTGGTAGTGTCATTTTATTTTATTAAAGTAAAATTTCTGTTTTGGGTGAGTTGCTTATGAAAATAAAATAATTCATATACTCTAAATCAATATAGAAGAAAAATGTGAGATTAATCACTATTCAAAGTATTCAACTATAATATAGCAAACTAATCCTTCAATTTATTAAGAAAAAGAAGTTTCATATACTCTAAATCAATATACAAGGGAAATGTGATATTAATTATTATTCAAACTATTCGACTATAATATTGCGAACTGACATTTCGGTAGTAACAATTTATTAGAGAAAAAAAATTCTGTATTTTGTGAGTTGTTTCGAACTTTAAAATGTTTCATACTTCATAGAAGGGAGTGTGAGATTAATCACTTTACAGTGAAAATTTTTACTATATAAAAGTTTTAAACGGGAGATCCTATTGAATTTAAAATGAAAAGTTCAGTGCCTGCTATCAGATAACTAAAGTTGTGTGACCCCCCAATTACCCACAGAAAACCTATAACGAGTCAGAAAAAACGGTACCAAAAACAAGCACTGAAATATTCCGTAAGATGGAAAATTATTAAAGAAGAAATTGCTGACCTGAACCATAATAGTTCGAGAGGTTCTTTTGTTGTCGCCATCAATCCAAGGGTCGGTGTAATTAATGCGGAAAATGGAGTCTATCTGGCCTCTTTCTAGAGAAAGATTCAACTTCTTGTTCCTCCCAAAAACATTTCGATGGGAGTATGCAAAGCTGCATTAGGCCAAAATAAAATAGCAAGACTCATGATTTTTGGTTTTAACTAAATGAAATGAATATATTTTAGGGCAAAAAGTGAAAAGCAAATTACCTGCCAATTAGTCCCGAAAGTGGCCCATTTGTAATCCTGCATAACAAATAGTATTGCCAGTAGAGCATATATAACAAAAACTCATATGGGAATACAGTATACTATAATAAGGTGGGGGTTTCTGAGTTTACAATTGGGCAACTTCCTACAATAACTACCCCAAAGTAACAAATTTACAATAAAAACAGTTCATGGTTCCAACTGATCCTAGAAAAATAGAAGTGATTCCAACAATTCCATAATGTTCTCATTCAAATTATCCCTTATTTCAATTGCTCTAGTTTTTAACAGAAGAAAAGTTGATGAAAAATGTTAAAATGAGAAGCATTGGAGATGATTTTTCAAGATGTGAAGGAATATACAGGATATCTACTATGTTAAAAAAATCCTCAAGTAGATGATGACAAAAGATCATTAACATGTATGACATACCCACTGGAAATGCCACCACCAGCTGAGAAACCACCTGAAGGCCTTTCAACAAGGTTCATTACAAGATCTACTTTGCTAGAATCTAAACAATAAAAAAAAGAGAAAACACACACACACACACACACACACAAACAAACATTAGGAGAAATGTACATACAGAAGTACACAATTCACCATTGGAATTAGAAAATTATAAAAACAGATACAAATATTTTCTGACCTCCAGCTTGTTGGGGAATAATGCTGACATCTTCCATAATTCCCATTGTTAGTATTGTCTCAACATCTCTCTTAACTTGTTCCCGACTAAACACCTAATAATGTAAAACCCAGTAAGGAAAAGAAATAGTTTAATTAAGAAAAACCCAATTTTGTATTGAAACCAAAACATGAGAGGATGTCATTTAGATTATTCACCTGGCCCTTCTTTGTAGTTAATTGTTGGAGTATGGTCTCTGGTTTTGTCTTACCAACAGTGGGTTCACCCCTGAAAAGAACAATTCAATGTCAAGCACAAAAATAATTCAAAAGGTATAACCTCAGATAAAAGTATATGTGAGGGTAAAGAAACTTACGTTTTTCTGTCAAGAAAACGAAGAATAATATTATTAACTTCATACTCTGATACCTGCAACCGAAGTATGCCCCCTGATAGCATTTCAACACCTGAAAACTAAAAAACAAAGAAAAAAAATGAAGATGAATTAGTTCCACTCTAGTGAAACACAGACAATGTAAGAAAATTAAAACTCTGCACTTACCGCACCAGTTAGACCACGATCATCATACCAATCATTAATGGATTTTATGACTCGTTCAAGATGCCTTATGTTTACTATCTTCCCTGCATGACTTGACACAAGTAACTTTTAAATAAGGTGCCCCATGTCAGATATTCAAGAGTGTTTATAACTTAACAACGAGTTTAGAAAGAAAAAGGAGAAGGAGATAATCGGGAAGAAAAAAAAAAGACCTACCATATTGATCCCGGAAAGCATCTTGTATAAATTTGGTTGGAAGATGATTTGCACCCTCACAAATCAACCCTCTAAAATCCTGATTTGGCTCTACCTGTAATAGAGATTAGAACTTTTCAATAAAATTATATTCACTAGATCAATAACAAAAAGCAATATTAATTCGCTGCCAAAACTAGTGGTCTTGATAAACAGGAAGTCCAATGTGCGCAGATTATGGCCAATAGTAGAAACTAACTGTGTATTAAATGAGACATATCATGCGAGCTTCATATTCAACAGCCATGCCATAAAATCAAATGCTATCGGAATTTTTATTTAAATCAGGTCAAATATAGTTCTGCAATGTTAAAATTGGCTCTTTTTTGAGGTCAACTTTTTTTTTCCCTCAGGTTTTAAATGACAGTACTTCTAGATCCTAGGCTTTTACACCCTGTTAGTGCACAGGAGGTGAACGGAAAGGGACGTGAAGAGCAGGAGGGAATGGAAAGTAATATAAAAGAAAAGCTACTATATTTCCCCTTGGTTAGCAATATGCTAGGAAATTCACATGGCTATACATGATTACTGAGGTAATCAAACTAACAAGGATGGGCATTTTATTATTGAGCTTGTGTGAGGGTATCTTCGCTCCTTCATTCCCAGATTAAGTGCTTCATTAAGTGGACCTAATGGACCTGCTTTACCCCGGAAATTATTATCATTTCCAATGTCCATAACTCTTTTTCTTCGCTATCATTTCAATACAAAATGCTATGTTGCATAGATACAGGCGCGAGTATCATATCTGTTATGATACCGATATAGCCAAACAGCACTTTTTAAAAACTTATGGATATGATACGTTGAATATATATATATTTATTATACTTAATACACAATATTTAATACTTTTCAAAGCATGAACACAAAAAGTTTGAGATCAGAGACAAAAAGATCATACTATAAACTGGATAACGTCATCCATGAAGTGCAACAACAACAACAACAACAACTAAGCCTTTTGTCCCAAACAAGTTGGGGTAGGCTAGAACGTCATCCATGAAGTGCATTTAAAAAAAAAAAAAATTTCATTCATGAGAACACTCAGCGGAGAATGTGGTTTGTGGGTCCCCATGCAATAATGCATTGTTGACAAATGCGAAATGAGAACACTAGTCCAATCCTCCTCAGGCGAATGCTGCCATTTATAGAACAAAAGGAAACTTATCTTTATCCGGTTCGCACTTGCACCTCTTTTTAGTCCCATAAGGCACAGAAAATAAAGATACAATGCTTTATACATAAGGATGGATGGGAGGATGGATGGTCCTATTTCACAACTATTCTTTATTCCCTACAGAAACACTCACTCATGGCTTACAGTCTGCATGAAACTGTTTTCTTAACCACAGATTTGCACACTGGCTCGAATCTTTGGTTGTACCCGACAGTCAAACTGATAAAAATTATAAGATATGCCACGTGGTGTATCTGACACGTACCGCACAAGAATTGTATGCAAATCCATATCCAACACATATCAGGTACAGGCACACATACAATGGGTAATGATGTTAGCAAAAAAGAATCAATTTCATCTCTATACCTCTCTCTTCCTCTCTCTTCCAGCACATTCGATTATATGGTAGGAATATTATTAAGTTTAATTTTATTATAAGTTAATTAATTCAAAAAGAAATTGCAGAAATAGGATCTTGTGCTACAATTTAGACAAGAGGAAGTACCAGATGAAGTAAGGAACATTTGTTATTTTGACATTAGATTCCAAGTTATTATTTATTATAGACAGTCTCAAAGATGGAAATGGTAATTCCAAGTAATCGTTGCATTCCTGATTATTCAGGAAAGAATGAACCAAATGTTCTAGGTCTTTTAGGTTGGCCCAGGACCAGGTAGTAAATAAAACCACTTTGGAAGTCATTTAAGTTGGAAACTCCTCGACTCAAATTCTGTTCAGTTAAGGTTATCAGTTATGACTCAAGACATAATTAATTGGATTTAAAACAGGTTATGTTAAATTTCCAGTCATGCCTCTGGTTGACGTTAGTTCATCGGGTAACAGTAATTAAAATAGCGATATAAATCTGGTTACATCTGGTTAGTATTTTAAGTTCAACCTCGCTCCTGTTTAGATATCATCTATCACACACAAACTGCATCCAATTCTGATAAAGAAAATTTCTAATTACAAACAGGAGTACCTGAAAGACAAGACGGATGCCATCACGGGTGTCAAAAGCAACAGGCACACAGGAGCGGAAAAGGCCAGTCTCAACGATGCGGGTTACATCCTCCTCCACATCGCGTGATGTTAGTGCTGCATTTGCTCGGCATGCCCTCACTGCACCCTTCGCCACCTCTTCTAGGTCACTTCTCTCCAGAGGCTCCCCATCCTGTCATGATTTCGATCTATGCATTACAAACCGTCTGATTAAATTTTACAACTCCTTTTTCGATTTCATGTTTTCCTTTTCTATGTCACTGTTTACATCTTGTTTTAGGTTGCATAATGATTATTCATGTTTGCATGCTCATAGATTAGTCCATCTGCTGCTTTGTGGTAGGTTAATGCATGAAAAGTCGCCTCTATGATATCTGATTCTCTGTACCTGTTACCAAGTGACTCAGATAACAAGGTACCGACATGTACTTCTCAGTACACCCAAGGCCATTTGAAGCTACTTTGGTGCTGACATGCAACATTGCCGTTGGTCACGTTCTAAATCGAACCCAACACTCACACAACATGAACTTATTGAAATTCTAAGATAACTCTTTTGTATACTAGCGAAAAGGAATGGTGTTACTAGTGATAAGGATAATTACCCAGATGTAGTTCGCAGCAAGCAATTCTAATAACAATTTCTACGTTTCCCAATCCTGATAATACATTATATAGGAATTACAAATCCAATTTCTCTTTAGAATGGATGTATACCAAAAGAAATGTCAATACATGAAGTACTTTACAAAAAATTGCAGAGCTCAAATCAAAAGTCCTCACCTTAGTTCGTACCAAAACCTCGCTAATCAGAACTCTCTCTTCTTTAGGTATACTACTTTTCGGGTCCGTGTTCGAATCCGATATCGCTAACGCAAGCTTAGGTCGAAGCTTTTGGTTCAGATTCCTGACGGAGCATGCCAAAGCGGACTGGACCGAGTCGACGAAGCGATCGAGGCGGAGGCGTGCGAAAGGGAGAGCGGAGAGGATAGGAGGCACTGAAGAGGGAGAGGGAGAGGGAGAGGGACACGGAGAGAGCGATTGGACTTTGATGGAAGAAGAAATGAAGCGCACCTTTTTGTTCTTCTCACGAGCCATCGAGAAAGGAGTAGTGTTAGTAGTAATAGAGTTAAGAGTAAGGTTTAGTGTTAGGGTTTTGACTTCGAGAGGGTTTATGCCATTATGGTTTACGCCATTGGATGGGAAGGTTGGAGGAAGAGGCAAAGACAGCGGGGTGTGAATACTGAAGAAGTGTATGAAATGGAGACTGGAGAGGACTGGTTTGGAAATCAATCTCTGCAGTTTGGAGGGACTGGAAAAGTGCAGTGCAACGTCAATCAGTAACTATATGATCGAAATAAAAATGTATGGACACACACTATTAAGTCTTAGACTATTACAAAATTTAAATAATTTGATAAGCGATAAAGCTTGTATTAAATTTTATCAGTTTTATTTATAGGCATGATGATCACGTTCCAAATATCATAGTTCTTCTAGTTATTTTGTTAATTGTCAAAATTGTTAAAATTAACTCATGGTCAAAGGATCGTCGTTCTAAAATAATATATAGAATTCAGTTAGTAGTTAGTTTATTTGAATGGAAATATTTCGATCGAAGAAATTAGAGGTGACTTTGTAGTATTGAAATGGTGAAACATGAGATGACATTCTTAGACAAAACTTTTTTAAAAAATTTTCTTCGCTCAAATTAATTATATGCAAATGAAATCGTAATTAAGACTAGTAAGTGTTGCCGAAAGCGTGATAGCTTCTAATGATAAGATCATTTTGTATATTTAAATAAAAATCGTGGAGACAAGAGGAGCTTAGGGGAGGTGAGGAGTGAGGAGGTAAGGTTTATTTCAAAAGGATTACAAATTCAAAGTAAAACTAGTGCACTCTACAGACTACAATAAAAGTAGCAATGTCCCTTTGTACTTGTCTAGAAAATTAAATGGAGTATACAACGACACCGTAATATATATCAGTTCGTACAAATACTACGATATCGCGAGTTCATTTTTATTTGGATATGTATTGGTTTCAAAATTATACATATATAAACCGCCTGTGTCATGCATCGTACGTGAGGGGGTGAAATCACTGTAGTAAGAACAGTGATTTTGATTTTCTGTGACGTGTGATTTTTTGTGGCAATATAGTATTTAGGATTTTCTGTGGCAGTTTTCATATAATGTTTGAATAGTATTTTCATTTTTTATGTCATTTTTTTTATATAATATAAAATAAATCGCGCAACTGTTTAATAGTATATTCGTATAGAAATGAATCGTGCAACGCGCGAGATTCAACTCTAATTAAAATAGAAACGTAAGCAATTTTAAAAGTCGACCTAAGTGGCATGACATTACTAAAACAGACAATAAAAAAAAAAAAATTATCGTGGATAGAGAGAGTGACAATTTGCATGACCGAGATCATGCATATGCTATTTATTTATTGATATAATTAAAGTATTGTGTAATGAGAGAGACAGAAACTATATTTTATCATGTACACAAAAAATACATTAAAAAATAGATATATATTCTTAAAATTTTAGAATATATATATATTTAATCCTCCAGCGAGATATCCGAGAAAATCAACATGTTTTATAATACATTGAATTTAACGTACTAAATTTTACTAATGAAAATTTTTGTCTATCAAATCCACCTAACGAAACATTTAATTTTTTTCACATTACGAATATTCTTGTCTAATAATGACAAGTTAGGATCAGCTTCATAAGTATCCTAATTATAAGTATCATAAAGGCACACTGAATCGCAACAGAGAGTAGCAGCACGCAAGACACAAAGAGGGATAAACATAAAATCTAACACGAATTGAGTTAGTGGGGAGGAACGGAGAGGATTTAATCCATTGCAGGAGGTGGGGAATTGGACAGTTCAGATGGCGCACATGTTACTGTAGAATAAGGCAGCGAGAAATGAATGATTTTTGGATTGGATTGGATATAAGCTAAGAGGATATTGGAAATGAGAGTTATCCTATTAGAAATGAAGGATAAACTAATTTGTATTGTGTTTTTAATTAACTTAGGCATCATAATATAATTAAGTAAGATTAATTCTAACAAAAGTTTCTTGATTAATTATTTTATGTAACACACTGATTGTATATATGACAAATATATAGAATTAGTTTGATCATCTCTAAACTCCATTACAATATTAAACACAATTAAAGAAAATATAAACTGAGTTGCATTATACATTATATCATTATTAAATTGTTGCTCACTGTAGAAAAATATCGTAATGTGGTGAGGCCGAAAAAATTTGGAACAGGGTTCATTCAGATAAATAAAAAATTAATTAACTTTTATCAATATCATTAGAATTTTCATGTCAAAAAATTTTAATTTTGATTATGGGGTCACCAATGGAGTTACATTTGTATTTTTATGGGGCTTAAAATAGTGGATTCTTAGAAAAATTATCCATATAACAATAATTTATATATATAAATATTTGATTGGAAAAAAACAAATGGGTGACATTGCACCTCATTTGTTCCATTTAAACTCATCTATACTTGTACAAATTCATTTGTCAGCAAAATATTGACCGCAAAAAATTATTCTCACCTACCCTCCATTCGCATGTGCCAAATGCATATGTTACGGCATCCACACATGGTGTCACTATTCAACATATGCTACAGAGGATAAACGAAAGCACTATTCATTACTATTGTGTCATTCCAAATTTAAATATAGTTACTTTTCTCACTTCGTCTCAACCTCTGCTCATCCTGTCTTACCTCTGTGTGGAGCGAGTAAACAAGTTTCGAGCAGCAGCGATCAATTACTTTCTCACCTTTCATCACTTTGCTTACCCTCTATTTTGTTCTACAGCACACTCTTAGTGGCATCTTTATTTATTTAGAAAAAAAAAAATATCTAACTCCTTATATATTCCGTATTCAAAGCGGATAGGCATCTACAATGACAATTCGAATCAATTAGTCTTTTAAATTGAAATTTGAAATTATTACCAAACTACTTATTAATACATGATTTTCCGATGATGTAGTAATAAGTCACGTGGTTTGAATTCTTTTAAGGTCAATGAAAATAAAGTCGTTTTCTTTAAACTTGATTTTGATAAGATTTATGATAAGAGCTCAAGTTTGCATAAGCTTCGACAGACAGTCAAAACAAACTCTTATTTATTTGATGTATAGGTTTCCATCAGAAAGTTTTGGTCCTTTATCGACGGTCAAATTTAACTAATTAAAGATAGGAAATTGATTAACGCGATAGGGAGAAATGCCATCCCGCGTCATCACTGAGCAGTGCATCCCCTCACCCAGCGTCTCCATTGTTATAAGTGTTCAGTTTATTAGATATAGATGTTCACTTTATGTTATAATTGTTCATTGTGTTTGATATGTTTATTTTGTTTTTAATTTCTTATCCAAATATTCAACTCAGTAAGTATAAATTTTCGGTTCGTAACAACAAACGTTCAGTTTAACATATAAATGTTCAATTTATTAAGTATTAATTTTCAATTTTTTAAGAGTGCGCATGGAAACTGAAAAGGTCACAAACCGGATAAAAATACATGAAAAAAATTAGAAGGGATCATGAACCGATCCGGTTCAACTAAAATTTTTTTCCGAATCTGCCCCTAGTGCACAAATTCTGCAACTCTATCCCTAGTAGAAGTGTTCAGTTTGTTAGTATATATGCGCAGTTTAATAAGTATAAATATTCAGTTTATTACATATAAATTAGACAGAGAAGATGCATCAATTAGTATGTTATAAAATCATCAGGTGACTCATTTAACTGAACACTTTAATTTATTAAACTGAACACATTGGTTATTAAGCTGAACATACATAACGGACATCTACAGTGCGCATCCACTGTTCAGAAATGGCACGCGATGGTAAATTTAGCGATGACACTTATAATATCTGAGATAGATATATTCATAATTAATAATATCACTCTAAACACTAAACAGGCCTAACAGTCTAAGTTGTTTTAGACCATTTCAGTTTTGTAGCTACAATTGAGTGAACAGGCTCAATTTGTGAGCTCATAGTTAATTTAAAGAAGACCAACCCAATTTTATCTGTTATCTTGCTCCAATTGATGTGCTCTTTTCTGATTTTTCCTTTTCTAAAAGGCAGCTTTTGAAAAAGACCAGCAAATGTGTCAAGTTGTCAACATGACCGAATGGTGGTGGAGAAGAGAATCTTATTTTAATGTGGTCTTGGTACGTGCGCCCCAATCATGTGCTTCTCCAATCATTTTGGGACAAGGGTAAAGTGTAGTTAGATTTGGGGAAGATATTAAACTTTTCTTTAAAAAGAAAAAAGCCAAAACCTTTTTCGTGTATGGGATCGATTTAAGCACGGGACGGTATAGCTAACACTTATTTTACAATTTTGATAAGATTTTTGAAAATGATTTAAATAACCTTAATAATTTAAAATTAAATTTATAGAATATTTTGGACATAGATCATAAAGTCTTATATCTTATATAATTAAATATTGTTTAGTGGTGTATCAAGATTTGGTAATTTCATATCAAAGAAAATCCAAGCATCTGAGGGGAGGACCAATTTTATTTCTAACTTGCATTAAAAATCATTTTAATCTTTTAAAAGTATGATATGCATATCATATAAATCATGCGCATAATCTTAAAATTTTAAATTAAATTATACTTAAGAATATCAACATATATAATCACCAAGCAATCATTTCCCTGAAAAATATCCATCTTGAATTATTTATTTATATATTATCTAATTGCTTTTTTAAGTATCTTATTAAAATTGTCAAACAAAAGATAAAATTTTATTTGCAATGCAGAGAAAAAAATATAGTTTAACGTTATTTACGAAATAATGAATAAAATTACTGCTATGATAAAAAGAAAAATACTGATATGATATAATGATTGACCTTTTGTCACAAAATCGAGAAATTATCAACTTCTACTTGAGCGACATTTTGGATTTCATCAAGTCTAAATTGATGACATAGACAAAAGAGTTAAGGCCATAGAGTTGTGACAGCACCTGAAATGAGGACAAAGAAACAGAAACAATAATATAATCATCAACTAAATATGTATGACACACTGAGATATGGTCATACTGTGATATACTTTCGAATAATACAAGCTGGAAAAAAAAAAAATAAAGCGATCACTACTATGTATTGATCAGATCAAAGCATTAGTCGAAAAGAAAATCAACTAGTGTATGTTTGGTAAACTACTACTTGTCAGTCCATTTCTCAGACAAGACAGGCACAAATCTTCTAGTCTATTTCCAGTTTTCCACCAAGGAAATGGTGCGCTTGTCGCCAAACTTACTTTTACATATCAATTTTTGTTTGGTTTTATTTAATTTATTTCTATTATAATGAATGACCTACTCACAAGATCATTGTTTACATCCGGAACAAAAGAAAATATGACTATACACTAGAATCAAAATAATAATAATAATTATAATAATAATAAATAAAAAAATAAAAAAATCACACTCTCCATAGATCTCTCAAATATGGTTCCAGATACAAACCCGATAGGTATTATTTATTTGATAAATTTGTGGTGGATTGAAATATTAAACGAGACTTTTGAGTTTTCATCAGTCATATTCATTATAATTTTAATTAAATTCTAAATTTAAGTCCAGTGAAAATAATTCAGTCCACGATAGAATATATCTTATTTATATTGTCCAGCCCAATTCTGCAGGATCTTAAGGGTGAGAGGTCAATTCGAATAGACCCATTTATGATGAAATAGTTTGACTATGTTATGGAAATATTTGGATGAGTGCGTTCGATTTCATGGTAAAGAGGGTGCAAGCGCACCTCCGTTCAACTTTTGATTGTTTTGTTTCGTACATACGAAACGGTTAACAAAACTATTTTCTATTTTATTTATTAAACGAAATGGTTAACGAAACTGGTCTCTTTCTTTTCGTTTATTTTCGTTTAACTGTTTATGATATTTTTTTTTCATATTTTTTATGTATTTTTATGTATTTATGAATAAATTTTGATGAAGTGGAAATACTACAGCATCAAACATGCCGGTTATGCATGCGAAATAGTAAAATAGGTATAAAAATTAATTGTCAAAGTAGCTAATCGAATACAATTACATGCAAAATTGGAAATAGTTATAAAAATTAATCGATAAAAAGTTGATCGTTTAAGTCGTTTTGATCGTCTTTTGAAACGAAACGGTTAACGCAAGTAAAATTTTATTATGTGCCATAAACGAAATGGTTAACGCAATATCGTTATGCAACCCTAATGGTAAAGTATCCGCATGTGATTTTCCTTTTCATGGAGGTTTTTTCTTCAAACCCAACAATCTCTATAGTACGTAAATTTTGATGGTAACTTTGTCCAAATTAAAATTGTTTCCATGTATTTTTTTTTCCTTATTCGACCCATCAAACTCTATATACAAAAGAATAATTGCTGTATAAAGTTTTAGGCCAAGTAAATCAATAATTATTAAGGCACCTAAATAAACAAAATAGTTCTTGTGAAAATAAAATTCTTGTTTTTTGGGTTTTCTTTTTTGAATAAATAGGGTGGGTCTCTTCTTCGACAGAGGCTAACTATTTGAGCGAGAGACTTAGAGTGCTTTTCTTGCTGATGATTGTTACTGTTGTAAATGCTTTGGCTTTCTGTTAATAAATAGCGGTGGGGGTTTCTACCCTTGGCCTACTTGTTTTTTTTTTTAAAAAAAATTTGTTTTTTGAAATGGGGAAAGGGGAGTGCTTCGGGCATTCTTCGTTGCAGATAATAAGAGATGCACCAATAAAGACCGTTTTCACCAAAACTGAAAAGAAAGAAAGTTTCCCCACTGTACTGATCAGGGTGGAACCAAAGCATGCCCAAAGCACTCCCCTTTGGATTCCAGTGGCTGACTCCGTTTCCACGTTCAACCCTTCTTTTGCAAAAGTGGTTTTGTCTCGACATATTTTCACTGTATATGAAACTAAGCACCTAATCCCCACTGAGATATCTCCTCCTGAACTATCACGTTCAGGGGCGGAACCAGAATTTAGAGATGGCGTAGGCCAAAGTTCGAAGGACAGATCTTAGTATGTTTTTAATGGTCCATTCAATCTGTTTTCTTAACTATAAAATCCAATGCAGCCTACTTTTTACTCTTTTCATCTTCGAACAAAGAAAAAAACATGCAAAATGTTAAAAGAAAAAAACATTTTATCTTCGGACAAAGAAAAACATGCAAAATGTTAAAAAAAAAAAAAAGTATGATGTTAAAACAAATGCATAGAGAGCATCGACTACTTAAAAGATCATGCAATACATCCTAACCGTGTAAATTTTGCAGAATTTGAATAAATTGCTACTATAAATATTTGCAGTTTTATAGCAGTGCAAGAGCATTAGCTTTTGATGTCATAATCCATCACAATTTCTTTTACATTGTAAATCAACTGGCAATAAAAATAAAAATATGCTTACATTTTAACATTGGTTATTCTAGGTCAATTACCAATTTATTGGGTCTATGAATAAATTCATTTTAATAATCTCGCATTTTCTTCTACTATTCTTTATCAAAAACCATCCCAAGCAAAGTAACAATTTATGTTTATGTTGACTAAATCATTTTTTCTTTAGAAAGCAATTTTCTTGAAGATTCTCACCAATAACTGATAAATATATTAACTTGTAACAGTGGTATTATACTGCGGTTGCACGCTGAGTGTCCTAGGCAAAAATTGTAAGAATACAAAATATTCATGGATTCAAAGTCTATTGGTAACTCTTCACCGTTTTTGAGTACTTACGGTTTTCGCAAAAGTCTAAAGTTAAAAAGCTAAAACAAAAGAATTATAAATATTAAGCGGTCTGATTCAGAAAGATGTTAAAGATTGATGGGCTGAAGCTATTTGGGCTCTTACCATGGAGTAGGCCCATCATCTAAAATTAATTAGTTTGCACTAAATTTTTCTAAATCTCTAATTAAAAGTTCTAACCATGGCGTGTGCCAGGCCTACGCCCGCCCCACCCTGGTTCCGCCCCTGATCACGTTCAATCTCTGACCAGTGTATCAAAAAAAAAACTATCACGTTCAATATAGTCTTTACTCTTTACTGATATTAAAATTCTCAAATTTTATTATTTTTTTATTCACTAATTATTGTCCAAAAATGACAAGTTTTAAAAAATTTGAAAAAAATAGTTAAAAAATTCAAAAATTGTAAAATTTGGTTTTCTATAAGATTTCAATATATACGTTGGATTGGTTAATTTAGATTTGTCAATTTGCAAAACCATTGATCAAACGGTCATGGTTCACGGAGCCATAAATGAACCATGATTCACAATAGATATTCTCTCTATATATATATTTACAATTGTGATCTTAATGTGTTGATTTATCCATTACCATTAATAGCAGAAATATTCATGATCAATTAACACAATCATATTTTATAATATTGACAATATAAAATTACAGTTCATCTACGAGGTACCTTTAATAGCATAAGATATGCAAAGTATGAATACAAGAAAATATGGACCTTACTAAATACTAACTAGTTCCTTGTCGGTTTAGAACTTGAGATAATTAATAAAATATCGTAACAAGGAGACGACGTAAACCAGTTTCAAGCCTACCCTATGCCCATATGCGGCGGTGACTCCCCTCTACTCTCTAGGCTCGCTCCTGAATCCTCATCCAGAATTTTGTGTGATGGTTTCCCAAAATAAATAAAGAAAAAAACAAATAAAATAATATTAATATATGCAGCCAATTTGACATAAGAAACATACGAGAAAGGCAACTTACAATTTTATCCTTGTAATATCTTGCACGCGTATATGGAGACGATAATGACAACATGAAAATAAAAATCCAAAATTGTTTAAATTATACAAGTCAAACAACGTAGGCTTTGTCAAAAAAAAAAAATATTGAAATAAAAGATGCTACACAAAGAAATGTCTTTCTATTAAGTTTCTTCACTTTAGTTTGGTTTGAATAATCTCTCTCCACTACGTACACTTATAAATACTAATATTGTCTTTAAAATACTTTAAATCTGAGTGTTTGGTTGAAAACGTTAATTGGGAAAAATAAATGCCGTATGAAAAGTTCAATTTACATGGCAGCGTACATTAGATTAAATAAATTCTTGTGGTATCCATAATTGCATATATTTTTCGAGTAAAATTAGTATATTCAACCTCCGCAAAGAATTTTGCGAGCTTAAATTTAAAACTCTTTGAAGCATGTTCAGATGAGGAATTCAAATTGTTCAAGTCAGCTATTTTACATGTGACGTGTTCACATACAAATTTATAAAGATATCCTTCATTTCGTATAAAGTCAAATAATTACAAAATCAAGGTTAATTAATTTAGTACATTCGTTTTTCGTCAAATTTTTTACTATACTTGAGTTTATGCTAAACCTAAATGAATTTATAATTTACTATTTTGACATATATATACAGCACCCGTGAAATAAATTAGTTTACTTATATTCTTTATATCTCGTCAAGAAAATATAGTCGTGACCCAACCATCCAATTCAATATATTATATTGGGACTACATATCTGTAAAAAAAATGAAATCATCTCATATATTTTGGTGAAATTGTGAAGCCATACAATGTATTTTGTAAATTCTCCAAGTCAGAATCTTAATGAAATATGACAGTTTCATTTGGTATTTCCGCAAAAGAGCCACCCACCTAATAGAAACCTAGATTTTCTGTAACCAAACCAACAACTATTTAGTGTAACAACTCAGTCATACTCAATCTAATCACAAGCCACATAGAAAACTGTATTTGAAAAGCTTCAGAAAATCTCATATTCACCGAACATTGAATTACGAGGATTAAACAGAGAGAGGGAGTCACGCCTCCCTTCCCACCATTTAAAAGGCGAAACCTTTTGATTTCTCTCCCCCTTCCGCCTTTTCAATTTTTCATCCTCGAGCCCGGGAATTAGAAAAAGAGAGACACAAAAAAGAAAGCGTCTCTAATTGTTCCAATCAGAGATTCAAAGGTAATTCCTTTTTCTACTTTTCTCTTAGCTTTCGAATTTTTTACTTTTTCTTTGTTGTCTTGCATACTAGTTTATCCGACTCTTGGCCTGCGCATGCTTTATGAACACTGATTTTGATACCAAAATTACTTCTGGGTTTCGTAGAATCGTTTTTTTTTTTTTTTAATTTTAATGATATGTTAGATTCTGAAATTATTGGTCTCTATGAAGTTGGGTGCATTTCTACTTGCTAATTTATTGACATATATGTACTCTTGTATACTTACTTGTATGAAGCAGCTGATGCTGTAATCTATGCCGAACAATGAAGTATCAATTCTGTACTGGTGAAATTATGTACCAGTGTGCACCAATTGGTACCAGATGCACACTGTTTAGGTTGATGACAGACTCGCTTGTTAGTTTCCTCATATTTTACACTGTTATGAAATGTGGGCAGACCTCTCTCTATTTTTATTCCTGTGCTCTTCTAGTGCCTGTTGACATAATAAATTTTTTGTTAATCCTTTCTAAAATCTTTCATTTTTTGTAAATTTTCAGAGGAATGGCAGGATCAGGTGGCCAAAAGGAGAATAACCTTGAAACACCCCTTCTCCAAAATGACCATACAACAAAAGAAGTAATTTTTAGGGTCAAGGGAATAAAATGCGCTTCTTGCGCAGGTTCTATTGAATCTGTAGTTTCAAAAATTGAAGGAGTTGAGAGTGTTTCAGTTTTGCCTCTTCAAGACCGAGCAGTCGTCAGATACCGACCTGATCTCACAAATGTATGTAAAATGAAAAATTATTTGCATTTATTTTTCTATTTCACCAGAGCAATTTTTCATGTACTCGCCCTTAATATCTTCAGAATTTCGTAAGAACTGAAACATATTAGTTTGGCAGTGAACCCATCACAATGCAACCAAATGGACTGGCACAATTTGATCTTGCAAAGGAATCAGGGATAGACTAAAAATTTGTGGCCAAATTTGAGCTAACATTAAGAAAATTAATCGTGAAAATGGTATCAAATTTGAAAATACACATTAAATTTTGAAAGGTTATAGCTGTCTGTAGCATTTGGAGGGTGCTGGTTAGAAAACAATCTTCAATTGTTTCGATTTGCATAATCTGCCACTGAAGGTCATGCTGGTATAAACCCTTTTAATGTAACAATTGACAGAATGAGTTTTAGGCAAAGTGACAATCAGTAACAGTAGCATAATTCACTTACTATTCCAGAAGAATACTTAATTTCCTCTCTTTTTTAGGTAGATACCATTAAGGAATCGATCACAGGCCTTAATTATGGTGTTGACATTGACTCTTCATCTCAAGAGATTGCAACATGTCGACTCCGTATTAAAGGCATGGCATGTACTAGCTGCTCAGAATCAGTCGAAAATGCCCTAAAATTGGTACAAGGGGTCAAGAAAGCCACAGTTGGCCTTGCCCTGGAAGAGGCCAAGATACATTTTGACCCAAGTCAAACTAATCCAACCTGTTTGATAGAAGCCATTGAGGATGCCGGTTTTGGAGCTGATTTAATTAGTTCTGGATTAGACATAAATAAAATTTACTTAAAACTAGGAGGAATTAACTCTCTAGAAGAGTATAGTTTCATCGAGTCGGTGCTGGAAGGGATAGAAGGAGTGAGTACTGTAGAGGTGGACCCCACTTGTCAGAGGGTGACAGTTTGTTACGATCCGGACTTAACAGGTCCAAGATCTGTCATTCAGTGCTTGCAAGATGCTGCCAAGCGAGGGCCTATTTCATTTGATGTAAAATTGGACACTCCTTCTAAGAGAGGAGAGGTGGAACGGTATGCAGAGACTAGGTTGTACAGGAATCAGTTTCTATTGAGCTGTTTGTTTTCCATTCCTGTTTTTCTTTTTTCCATGGTTCTGCCCATGGCTGGCTCAGCTGGGGAGTGGCTGGAAATGAAAGTGAAAAATAATTTGACTGTTGGTATGCTTCTTAGATGGGGACTTTGTACTCCTGTTCAGTTCATAATTGGCTGGAGGTAAATTCCAATTTTTTGACCTTGTGGTTTTTTGTCAAATTTTAGATAACAGTTCACAAACATCAGGTTAACTGGACTTTATTGTTATTCCAGTTTAATTGCTACAGTATTATAAGTACTAAGTCTCAACTAATGTACAATTTTTGTTGTTGGTAAGAGTTGGACCCAAGATCAAAATAACAGATAATATCAAAATCTCGAATCCTAAGTATATATGTCCTAAATTTGAACCCCCCTACACATGATCTAGGATTGCTGTGGCAAGTGCCAGCAGACATTAAGATGTAACCCTCATATACCCTCATGTTACATGTACACTCCTATGTATGTGATTTTTTTTTTTTTCAAATTCAAAAACAATTTTCTAACATATCTATCTTTTTTCACGCTATAAAAAAACAGATTTTATTTGGGATCGTACCATGCATTGAGACGGGGTTCATCCAACATGGATGTGCTGGTAGCACTTGGCACTAATGCAGCCTACTTCTACTCGGTGTACATTGCCTTGAAAACCGCGACATCACCGAATTTTGAGGGACAGGATTTTTTTGAGACCAGTGCAATGTTGATTTCTTTTATTCTCCTAGGGAAGTACCTAGAGTCTGCGGCAAAGGGGAAAACATCTGATGCATTGTCGAAATTAACAGAGCTGGCACCTGAGACTGCGTTTTTGCTCAACCTTGACTGGTAAGGACCCACACAGTGTGGTATCTGTTTATGGTCTGAGTTATTGTTTGTACCTGAATCAAAGCACCATACAATACAAACCAAAATATAAATAGAATACTGAACAAGAAAAGGAAAAGGAAAAAATAACAATTGTTAGCTGTTGTTCTTTACATAATTGTCCTTGGTACGGTTCAGTTGGCTTTTGTGTGGGGAGTTGCAACTAAAAAGTAAAAAATAACGAAAATTGGGACACAGCAACTTCTGCTTTACTGTACTGCATCACGATGATTAATGTATATCTATATTTGTTTGGGTTTGGTTTGTTGATGCATGATGAATTAACTTCACAGTGTTTTTTACATCCTTTTTAGTTTTTACTATTATTCTGCTCAAAATCTTGAAATTTCCATCTTCAAACAGTGATGGGAATGTAGTTTCAGAGACTGAGATAAGCACCCAGCTATTACAAAGAAATGATGTTGTAAAGATAGTACCAGGTGCAAAGGTGCCAGTTGATGGTGTTGTTTTAAAGGGGCAAAGTCATGTTAATGAGAGCATGCTCACTGGCGAGTCAAGACCCATTGCCAAGAGACCTGGAGACAAGGTCTCATTCTATCTATTTCTTAGCACATGCAGAGACACAATTAGTATCTCATTCTTTATAATATTGTTATATATACATTTATATTGTACTTTGGTTAAAAATCAACCTTTAATTGCCCATTATCCAAGAAGCAGCAGAAAACTGATTAATACACTTGGTCTATACAAAATGTAGAAATATCTGTTGAAATTTATTATTTCTCTAGGTAATTGGTGGCACGGTGAATGAGAATGGGTGCATACTTGTGAAGGCAACACATGTTGGATCTGAAACTGCCTTGTCACAGATTGTTCAATTAGTAGAAGCTGCCCAGTTGTCTAGAGCTCCTGTTCAGAAGCTTGCTGATCGTATTTCTCGATTTTTTGTTCCCACCGTAAGAACCCTATCTAGCTTCAAGTACTTCAGTGTTCTCTGACCAAACTTGACATTCCAAATGATAGACTTGAACCTGCAATGACCTGAAAACAGTTTGAAAGGAAACAAGTTGTCTGTTCATATTCCTTTTTTTTTTAATTATCTAATTTAGTAATTTTAAAAGAGACCGTATATAGGTCTGACCTGCTCTTGAGCTGACCTAAGACATGAGTTTACCAAACCTGGAACAATATTAAATGCAAAACAGACATGACCTAAATCGAATAACCCAATTGCAATCTAAAAACTTCATTGCAATGCCAAAACGACTTATTTTATTATAATAACCTGAATGGCGCACCTGGACCTGAACAAAGTCAAAATAGATTGACCAGAGAGGAACATTCTTGATCTTAACCAAAATAATTCAAGCCTGACAAACCATCATGATCATGAATCCAGAATCTAGGCAACCTGAACGTGTTCTATTTGACCTCATGTCATCAATAATGACTGAATAAATGCAATTAACTGGAATCCCAAAATGGCCCAATACTATATATTCAAGATTTGGTATATTTCTGACAGTGAAGGTAGCATATTGGGCAACCTATCAGTCTACAAATGTTATTTGATAGTGGTTCAATACTTCCAAACTAATGTTGTGATACATGTAAAGCGCCTTGAGAAACTAAAATTTTCAATTTCACTGTAGGTTGCCCTAGCTGCATTTCTTACATTTCTTGGGTGGTTTATAGCTGGGGTGATCCACCTCTACCCTAAGCATTGGATTCCAAAGGGCATGGATGAGTTTGAGCTAGCACTGCAGTTCAGCATCTCAGTGCTAGTGGTTGCATGCCCATGTGCACTTGGTCTTGCAACTCCGACAGCTGTCATGGTCGCAACTGGTAAAGGTGCCTCTCAGGGTGTGCTCATTAAGGGAGGCCATGCCCTTGAAAAAGCTCACAAGGTCTGTTTTTTTTTTTTTTTATATTTTTTGAACATATCCTGAGGAAATCTAAATTATTATATACCCTCTCTGTTTGCCTTTCTTGCTTATATTAAAACATTTTGGAATGAGGGTATTTAGGACATAATTTTTATGAAATCCTCGTATGCAGAAATTTGAGACTGCAATACTTGAGAAGAGTGGTGTGTGCATATACCTAACATCTTGATGTGTTAATACCAGGTGAAAGCAGTAATTTTTGATAAAACTGGTACACTGACAGTTGGAAAACCCTCTGTTGTACAAACAAAGCTCTTCTCTAAGCTAACTCTTCTTGAGATGTGTGATTTTGCTGCTGCTGCAGAGGTAGCTTCCGTCTATTTCCTATTCATTTTCAATTTTTTCAAAATGAGCACTTGACCTAGAAAGACCATATATATTTTTTTCACCAGGCAAACAGTGAGCACCCTCTATCCAGGGCTATTGTTGACTATACAAAGGTGCTTCATCAACAATATGGATTATCCAATAACGACTTTTCAACCCTAGATACCAAAGATTTTGAAGTACACACAGGTGCCGGAGTTAGTACGAAAATTGGTACCCGATCCGTTTTGGTTGGCAACAAGAAACTCATGCACTTGTTTCATATCCCTATACAAAAGGAAATAGAAGAATTTGTATCCAATACAGAACAGTTGGCTAGGACTTGTGTATTGGTTGCTATAGATGGCAAGATATGTGGGGCATTCGCAATTTCAGATCCATTGAAGCCAGAAGCGGGTTTGGTCATATCATTTTTGAAAGAAATGGGTATTTTGAGCATCATGGTGACTGGTGATAATTGGGCTACTGCACGTGCGATTGCAAGAGAAGTTGGAATTGAGATGGTTTTTGCAGAGATTGACCCGTCAGGAAAGGCTGCAAAGATCAAGGAATTGCAGGTTAAGTTTGTAATTTGCAAATTGAGAAATACCTCAGAAGAAAATAAACATGCAAAATTTCCCCTGTACTCTCAACTTGAAATGTCTTAATATTGTCGAATATGAAATTTAAAAGATTGGTTGATTGCTTAGGGGAAAATTAATGATCTTTAGGTTGTAATAATCTGTTGAACACAAAAAATATAATGCTAAAAAATTGTAGAACTACAACATCTTTAACCAATCCAATACTTCTTTTGTAACTTGTCCAGGAGAAAGGAATGACAGTTGCTATGGTGGGAGATGGCATAAACGATTCACCTGCCCTGGCAGCATCTGATGTTGGTCTGGCAATCGGTGCAGGGACTGACGTTGCTATCGAAGCTGCTGATATTGTGCTCATGCGGAGCAACCTAGGTGATGTAATCACTGCCATTGATCTCTCGCGAAAGACCCTCGACCGGATCCGCCTCAACTATGTCTGGGCCCTTGGATATAATATTTTAGGTTTGCCAGTAGCAGCAGGGGTTTTGTTCCCATTCACTGGTGTGAGGCTTCCTCCCTGGCTTGCTGGCGCTTGCATGGCTGCTTCCTCTGTTAGTGTAGTTTGTTCTTCTTTGTTGCTTCAGATGTACAAGAAGCCGTTCCATGTGGAGGTAGAAGCAGTTGTGTTGGAAGCTTCTGATGAAGGCCAGAGCCCGGTGTGAGGTTGTTGGTTGCTGTAAAATGTTGTGATTGTGGCATCTTTGAACTTGGTGAATATATCTCATTTCAATGCAACCTTCTTTAACTAATTCTTGAATTTTTGACTAATCATGATCTGTGATTGTAGATCAAGGATTCTTGTAGTATATTTGGATGATAGATTCATCCAGTTAATAATGTTGAAATTTTCTCTTCCATAATGTATGCATCCGTTGCTGAATCCGGCAAATTAATTCCTACAAAAGTCGAACTAAGTATCTTGAATAATGCTTGTTACTTACAGCCTTATTATTTCCGTGTTTTTGGAAAACTCAGTCTTAGTCTCTTAGGCAAGTGATTTGCATAAATGAATTTAATTAAATGCAAATTTGGCAGGTAGAAGAGAATAAATCGATGGATGAAATCTTATTAAATAAGCACACTTCCATTAAATTAGAGGTTACTGCATTCTTGCGGTGAACAATGCTAAACATAAAAGACCCTCAAAATAATTCAATTGTAAATTTAACGGATATGTTGATTTTGTTCAGGGAAATTGGACTTCTCAACAAATTGTCGGATCTCTTACAATTTTTTTACATGCACTCAATTAATATTTTTTTTTTTTGAAATTGACTCAATTAATATTTACAGTTATATAAACTACAAAATAATTCCTTTTGACAGCACAAAAATGTTAGTTATAGAAATACGCTAAAAAAATTGGCAACTTTCCAGCCGCAAAAAAATATACGGTTTTTCATTTTGTACCTACATGAGTAAAAATAGAATGGCCCTGTGAGAACTCTTACTTGTCCTATTCTGGTAGATTCTCTGTGAAATTGGCACCACCGTGTTCAATATAACAGTAATTATAATATATAACTTGCCACTATTATTATAGTATCCTACTTTAAAGACGAAGAGAATTGGCGACGAGAGTGGTGCAAAATGAATCAAAAGTCAGGGTGTAGACAATCCGACCAGGAAAACAATAAAAACCAAATTTACTGTGGAGAAACAAACTTTTGTTACAAACATGAGCTCAACTTATTTATACATATATATTTCACAAAGCTCAGAAATTTCCAATAAGCTAGAAATTGAAACTTGAGATAGAAAGTTTCTAAATATTATTTCTTAAAAGAACAAAGAGCGCAGAAAAATATATCACCATGGTCTTCTTAACGATTCTCAAGTGCCCAATTTTGCTCTTTGTTGTTGCATACACGATTAATGCTCAAAATTTAAGCACTGGTTATTACAATGTAATCGATTATGGAGCCGTTGCTGATGGACAAACAGACAGCACGCAAGTAAGTCATGCTGATCCGGACATGACTATTATAATTAAGAAGTGTTATATCAGTATGCATCTGTTCAAAAAAATTTGTTGCAAGACATGACAACAGCATTATATCAGTGTCCTCTTTCACCATGAGCCAAACAGTCATAATACAATTTATTAATACTTTATCACTGATGATTTATTTATCCATAACAGGCATTTCTAAAAGCATGGGTGGAGGCATGCATGGGAGATGGAGCACCTACAATTCTGATCCCTAAGGGGGCATACCTTGTCGGGCCACTGACATTCAAGGGGCCATGCAAGAGTCCTGTCTCAGTGAGGCTAAAAGGCAGCTTATTAGCATCGACTGACCTTGGTCTGTTTTCGAATAATTGGATTGAATTTCAGTACATCAAGGGATTGAAAATCACAGGAGGAGGGACGCTCGATGGACAGGGGGCGTCAGCTTGGCCAAACAACAAATGCCATAGGAACTCTAAATGCAATATCCTACCTGTGGTAAACTTCACTATATTAATTATTTCAAATGAAAACTAGTCAAGGTTGAAGAATCAAATAAATTTTTGCAAAAATGAATTGAGCAAATCAGTTGCATGTTATCAATTTGAATTAAAAAAAAGAACTATTCACAGACGAGCTAACGAGTTTGCTCGATATAAGTAAATTGTTCGTTTATTATTTTCAGTCATTGGTGCTTTCATTTGTTGAGGATGCAATAATAAATGCCATACACTTGGTGAATAGCAAATTCTTCCACATGAACATCTTCGCCTCGAAAAATGTTCATCTCAACAAGCTCAAGATCAAGGCACCTACAGATAGCCCGAACACAGACGGCATTCATATGGGAGATGTCACCAACATCAAAATCAGTAACACAATTATAGGCACCGGTGATGATTGCATCTCCATCGGACCAGGCAGTGTCAATGTGGCAATATCAAATGTAAAATGTGGTCCTGGACATGGCATCAGCATAGGCAGTCTTGGAAAATATTTGAATGAAAAGGATGTTAGGGGTCTCCGTGTACAAAACTGTACCTTGACAGGAACCACGAATGGAGTTAGAATTAAAACCTGGGAAAATAACCCTTCTTCATTGGTTGCATCTGACATTTTTTTTGAGGATATTCAAATGGATGACGTGGACAATCCCATCGTCATTGACCAGAAATATTGTCCCCATAATTTTTGCAGTGATCGTGATGTGAGTTTTACAATTATCATTTTTTTTTTTTAAAAAAAAGGTCTACCTACAATAATCAAAGTACATTATATTTTGGCACATTTATGCTCTCAATTTTAAAAAACGCAACACTTGAGTTACAGAAAACTTCCACTAGTACATTCGTAGGGTGTGTTTGGATGGGGTGTGATTGGGTGGGAATAAGGAATAAGCCCCTTATTCCTTAATTCCGGTGCCAAACCAAACACCATGGGAATAAGGAATAGAGGCCTATTTCCGGCCCAATTCTAATTCTAACAAAATGTTGGAATTGGAATTAGGAATAAGGATTGACACGAGATTCTAAATCCGGCCCCTTATTCCTTATTCCTATTCTTATCCACCAACTATCCAAACACACCCGCATTTTTGCAAACTTTTGCTCAATTTGCAATACAACCAGAATTCAATCCCAAAAAACCTTCACTATAGGACATATATGTTATAGCCAGATTACTAGTAAAAACTCGTTTTTCACAAAATTTCGATGAAAGCTGGTTGTTGCTTCCCTTGTTCCCTACCAAGCACTTGAAGTTTTTCCATTAATTTGGCTGATCCAAGTTTGCCATCTAAATTTCAGTCTCCTTCAAAGGTGAAGGTACAGAATGTCGTGTTCCGCAATATCAAAGGCACATCGACATCTCCTGTGGCAGTTCAGCTAGTTTGTAGTGATGCCGTGCCATGCGAAGGTATTGAGCTCAGCAGTGTCTTTTTGCAGTCCGATAAATATGAGTTGAAGACGGTATGTGCCAATGTACACGGAAGGTCAGATGGGAGCATGAACACGGGATCTTGTGTAGAAGCTTAATTAGCTATCCATATTTTTGTCTGGCATTTAAAATCACCTTTTTTTTTTATTATATATATATGGAGGCATGGCCATTTTTCTCTCCGTATTGAATTTATTGGAATTGATAAAAAAAATCCTTTTTGCGTTGATTTTAGTATTGATGCAATGCACTAGCTATTTAAACATTTTCTTTTGTCATATTCAGCTTAAGATAGTACCCGAAATATAATGAAAGGCAAGTTTCATGCTATAAAGTTACCAAAAAAGACAGTAATTTAATAGTCCAAAACGAAATATAAGAGAAATGAATTTTAAACTTGTTCAAAATCCAAAAAAAAAAAAAAATTTATTTTTGTGAATATAACATTTAGTTCAGTTACATCATATTGATCAATTGTAGGCTTGTAGCATAATTTCAAGTTATAAAATCACCAAAACAGACAGCAATAGTTCAAAAATTGAATTTGACGATTGATTAATCGGTTTTGATGACTAATTAATTAATTTTCACGATCGATTATTATCAGTTAATTTCTCAATATATTTACTAATAAGTAATAAATATATTATCTATATCGAAATAATCACCGCCAAGAACTATTTAACCAATAATCGGCGTAAACAGCGGAATATTGCTCATAACGATAATATTAATTTATTTTGGAGGTTTAACGATAAAAGGTGAGAAGTTGAGAACCAACTAGTAGCTCCTCATAATATCCAAACTTTGGGCGATTAGCTTTCAAATTAAAGCTGCCTCCAGCCTACTACTAATCACTCTCTCTCTTTTAATAACCTTCGCCACCGAAATCCCTACATAATTAACAAAACCTGATCTAGTTACCATTTAAACCCAACCCGGAGCGCTTCTCGCGAGGCCTCCGTTGGAGCTCCAATCGCGCGCGCCGATGCCTCAATACACGAGGTTTGATTTCTCTTTGTTAGATTCATTACGATTGTTGCTTCTTCGAGTTGTTTAGGCTCTGATTGTTGTTGAATTGCACGATTTGGTGTTTTAGTTTTTCTCTCTCTGGGGGTTAGTGTGTGATACTGGAGAAGTGTTTTTGATCCGAGAGGTGTAAATTAGAATAGGAGCTTGTGGCTTTTGTGTTAACTTTGGGACTGTGCTAGTAACTAAGAGTAGGATCCGATGGTTCAATTAGGTGTTTATAGAGCGAAATTTTAAGTCATAGTCTTTCATTTCTTGTAATAGCGTTTGAGGTTATTGTGGATTTAAAGGCTTATTGCACCTTCTTAAAAGGTTATTGTGGATTATACATGTGCTTGTTAGATGAAAAATGTTACATTGACAGGGATTGTCGTGTTCATTGCTACTGGTTGTCATGTGATTTTGTTCCAGTTCTAAATGTTCACTTATATTGATTGTTTATTTGTTTAATTGGAATATTTATCTTTCATGCAGAATTAGGTAATCCATGGCAATGAACATGAAGAATCATATGCCATTTAAAGCTGGTCAGATTGTTGAAGCAAAGAGCTTCATCCAAGGATATCGTGGTGCTTGGTTTCGTTGTAGGGTGAGGCACAAATGATAGTGCTTTGTGTATTTGTAGCTAGTTTTTTTAGCCTCAAATCTTAAATTTTTGGATTTCCTTTAGTTCACTTTTCGTTTTCTATCACGAAGTAACTGATTAATTTGTCATTTGTCAGGTGAAGGATACTCGCATTAGGGGAAGCTTTCTTGAATGTATGTTGGAGTATTTTGACTTCCCTGATGAGAGTAAGTTAATCTTTCTTGATACCTTGATCATGTCGCTATATCTTGAAGCGTGCCCCCCCCCCCCCCCCCCCCCCCCCAAAAAAAAAAAAAAAAAAAAAAGGTTGGTAGAAGAGAGTGTTTGTGTTAAAACGACACCTATAAGCTGGAGCAAATAAATAAACCCCCCATCTTGTTCATTTCACAAATGTCTCTTCAATAACTATAATAGTGTATATCTGCAAAAATGAGTATTATATTGTAATAATACTGCTGCTCCTCTTAACTTGGAGATTTGAGTCAATTCATTAGCATTCTTGCATACAATATCTTTTTTAACATACATGATTTATTGATAATAAAGTTGTTATGTCATCTTTTTTCAGAGATACAATGGACAAATATTTATAGGATACCCCCCAAGGAACGCGGTGCATCTGATAAGCAGAGGAAGAAAGAACTGATGATTCGGCCTTCCTTCCCTCCCTTTCACAAAGTGAGTGAACATGCCCCTCAACATTCTCCAGCTGAGGTAAAAGCAGTTGTGAATGATGTCTGGAAAATTGGTGATTTGGTTGATCTATGGTGCGAAGGGTGTTTTTGGTCTGGAAAGATCATCAAGCTTTCTGCTGTTGATTCAGTTCAGGTATTGTGTCTGTTTATCATTTTTTCCTTTACTTCCAAAGGCATGAGGTTAACAATACAGCATATAATTTATTAGCATTCCAAAGGGTTGAGGTTTTAAAACATGTGAATGTTTCATGTATTCCTGAATCCTGACCCTTCAAACCTCATACCTAGAGAAACATCTTCCTTTAAATTATGTATACAGAATAAATCACCAATCTGACCTCAGGCTATTATCATGAGTTTTCCTAGCTCAAGCTAAACATCTTCCTCATGCCTTTGCATAAACTAGTTCAAGCTAAACACTGTTAAGGTATCGTTAAGTAGGGATTTAATTTTGAGTTTCTTAAAAATTCAGGGACTTTAATTTTAGTTTGGTTATGATCAGCTCTTCAGCTTCAGGGGGTCTTGCAGGCTCGCTACTGAAGTGATATATGCAGTTTTATCAGGAGAAATAAAACAGATTGCTGCATTTGACCTTTTTAACTTTTTTTTTTATTCATTTTTTTGGGGAATTTTTAGGTTGAATTGCATGCACCTCCAGCAGGGGAAGGTGGCACCTACGAAGGGGTTCTTAAGGACCTTAGGCCCTCTCTCAATTGGTCACTAGAAGAAGGTTGGTCTGTGCCTATCTCAGAGGTTAGCATTTTAGCTTTTACACTTCCACGTCTCTCTTTCTCTCCTCTTTTATCTTTTCAGTTTGTTTCTTTCTAGTAGTGGTCTGAAGATTGAAATAAAACAATACCAGTTACCAGTAATTGCTAATGGCTAAAGGCTTGATAACATCTCCTTTTACTTATATGATTCTATTTTATATTTTCTTGTCTTGCCTGTTTTGATTGGATTGAGATATTGAAATTTCCATATAAATCCCAGCAATAACTGAGAAGACAGGCTAATAATAACCCTTTTGCTCTAACAGTTCAATGGAGATTCTTGGTACACAGCTCGTTTGGTGCAACAATCTTCGTGCATATCCTTAGATAATGAATCAGGTAGTTCTGAAATTTAACCTTAAGCATTGATGTTAATGCTAGCATACCTTTCGGTTATCTAATTGTTATCAGAAAGATGCATCCTCTACATTTATCAGAATACCCAACTTGAGAAAGTATACAATACACTTCAAAGATGCATCCTCTACATTTATCAGAATACCCAACTTGAGAAAGTATACAATACACTTCAATAACTCCTTACTAGGGTGACCTGTGAAATAGATGTGTACCTGATACATTGATTTGTCCTTTTCTGTCATGGATATATATTGCTGGATTGATGCAAAATAGAATCTTAGCAAAATGTTTGTGCCTTATGAAAAGATACATAAAGTGTTAAACATTGTTAATTTAGAATATTTTGTCTAAAATCAACAGGTGCTTCAGTCAAAGCATTGGATCCAAGTTTTTTAAGCCTTAAAAGCAGAAAGGAAGCTCCTGATAATACTTTGTCTGAGAAGTCAAACCCCATCTCATTGTGCTTTGCTGGGGATAACTCTAATCACAATATTAGGACAGATGTTACACTGAACCCAACAGCTGCCTCATCTAGAAGCCACAGTGATCTAAAAAACAGGGATATCGGTTCTTCGAGTGGTGACGAGGATTCCAGAGAGGAATTATCACCGGAGGGACAACCTGACATAATAGATGAATCAATCATGGAGTTGGAGGAGGTGGCGAGTAAGATTAGGTGGCTCAAAGGTCTTCTCCAGTTTGGCTTCACATGGTCCAATGATACAAAAGCATCTTGGAAATTCTTACACAACTCGAAACAGTGACAGTGAGTCAGTGACAAGTGGAAACATTAGATTGAGAACTTTTTGGTTCTCTGTATATATTGATTCTTTGTGCACGCTAATTGTTTCATGCATTTTTGCCCTCCCTCTTTCTGGCTAAGCATGAAGAGGTGCAATGAAGAATAACTAGATCAGCGGAGGGATATCAGTAAAAAATTCAATGCGATTGTAGACTTGTAGTTAGGAGTTGAGCAGACTAGGAATTCTGTGAGTAAATGTAAAATAGACTTGTAGTTAGGAGTTGAGCAGAATAACTAGAACAGTAGAAGATTGAATAGTAGATGCAAAGAGAAGGGAAGCAATTTTAACTGGTGATGTTTCCATAAAAGGGAAAGTTTAGCATTCTTTTGAATGTAGGGAAGTTATCTTTTGTCTTTTTGTACTTCCCGGGTGTTGGAGTCTCAATAGTTTAACCAGCAATTAGACACCTATAACTAGGTTAACCAACAATCACTGTTGATATTTAAAATCAAAGTACATGTCAATATTAAGGCTGAATTTATTAGACTGCATAGCATATGGCAAGATTTCATCAATCAATAAATGATTTAAGATAGAAATTAAAAATTTTTTTATGTCAAAAATAGCTTCTTAAGATGAATTCTGAGCCCAGTCGATGATGTTTATATCAATTTAGCAGGTTTTTAGGGTGTACTAACATCAATTTGTAGCATGCAATTTAAATTCTCTTTAGAGGTGTTTTGTAAATCTTTATTCAATCAGACTTCCCCTACAAGCAAACAGCGTTAGTTCGTGGATTTACCAAGTAGACTTGTTCAGGAGAAAAGCTCGCTTCACGAACTAAACTTGTTCGTCCTATTCGACTATTGTTTAGGTGAGGTCGTGAGGAGCCCGCTTCACACAAGCCTGTTTGGCGTTACAAAAGTAACAAAACAAAGTAAAACAATAAACAACGTCGGGAAATTACTTGTCCAGGAGAACACTATACAGAATGCTCCCTGGTCCACCTGGATCCAACCTATGTCAATTTCTTATGCTCCTTCAACGGGAGGATATTCTTGTGCAAGCTCAAGTTAGTTATCTTGATTTTTCATACGTGAGACTAATTCGGTCCGCTTTTCTTTACTTTAGGAGTGACATTTTCAAATTGATCTAATTTTATTCATTGGATTACTTTTCCTATTACTTTTGCATAGGAATCACAGTTCAGAATTTCAGATTACGAGACACCTGGTTAAAATGAATGCATATTTCAGATCAAATTGTTCTCAGTATGATTGAAAGATTGGTAAAAACAGAAAGATCAATGTGGCCATTAAACTTATCATAACTGGGATGTTATGTTACAAACCCAAACAACTGTCAACTAGAAAAATAAGGGGAAAAATGAATTACAACACAGATAAACTGGCGCATGAAACCTCCAATAGTTAATGATCAATTGCTCAAATGAAAATGCTTGCAGAGCAAAAGAAACAAAGATAAGCAACATGTTTACTCCAGAAAGAGCCCATTAATGAAATAAAGTCTCAACAGGAGAGGTCAACTTCAAATATGTAGAAGTACAACAACAGATCTAGCCTCCTCTTAGCCTCTTTGATCCTAAAAATCTCTGGTTCATCAGAAGTACCAACGCCATCAATTGACATCTGTGTGTTTGATGGAGAGGCCTCATTTTCGTTTTGTTGCCACAACACCTGGCACTTGTGCTTCCTGCTCACCCTCCTCAGCCTGAAGTTGCTCTTGAAGTTCTTTGAAAGTTTCGTCAATCTCTACATTGTGGCCAAGGATTTTGAGAACGTTTTTCAAACGAAGCAACACTTCAAGGGTGAATGCTTTCATGCCAGCTTCTGCCGTCTCCTTCCTTCTCTTCAGAGTATCCTCCGCTATTTCCTTGAGCTCCTTGCACTGTTAAAAAAAATAAAAACTTAATCCAATGTCTAGTAAATAGCAATAATAGCTGAAAGATATATTGAGTTACAATGTTTTCTTACTGCTTGCAGATTATTAGGAGCCTTCGCTTGATATAGCAGCCTGCAAGGGTCGATATTAGGTGGTCCCATGGCTTTTGGTTTCTGGAGTTGCAACATGGTATTCTGAGCATACCACTCCATGTATTTATCATAGAATGTCGGGGTCCCATCATATGCCGCACCTCTGTGATTTGAAAATCCAAACGCCTGTTGCATTGGGCGACATATAATTCTTTGTTTCTATGCATATTCCTTCTGTTTATTGCATCTGACTTGGAGGAGCAGGTAAAGGAAACAGCTGCTGTAGAATGGCAAGGTGGGAAGTCTTGGTGCTTCCCAAACTGGCGCATGACTCTGTGAGGATTGTAAGGCTCCACAATTCGTAAATTGATCAACGGAACCTTACTTAACCAAAGGTGGTGTAGCTCGAGGCATATTGGGGGCAACAGATGATGACTTTCTCCATATGGCATCCAATTAACTTGATATTCCCGCATCAGGTCAATCTCGTCACGGTAGTATTTGAGTGACCAGACAGGATTATTGGTCCATTTGTGAAACTTGGACCATACGTAACCATATGGGGGTCTCTCGTTTGGTACATTACCACCAGGCAACTGTTTTTGTATCCATCACGAGCCTCTGGTCGACCAAAGAGAAACCTCGTCCATGACCAGAGCTGAAGTAAAAGAACTGATCCACCAATTTGTTTTGTGCTCCCCTCACACCCCCTACAAAGTTCTTTGTGCAGTTAAGCTAGTACTGCACTTCCCCATCTGTAAGTTACTGAAAAACAATCACCTGGCAGATCAGCACACAAAACTGAGCCAACATGCAAGCCCGGGCAAAATAGGGCACTGGGGCAGGTAAAGAAAGCAGCAGCTGTATAATGGTGAGGTGGGACCTCTGGTACTTAGTGGTCTCTCCAAGCAGCTATTTATCATTTAAACAGATTTATAGTTTATCCCTTAAGGACTAATAGTTATGTCCCTTACTGTATCCTAAACAATTTCGAGAAGCTAGATAAGTTGCATATAGAACCAAACAGACAGGTTATTCTAGGCATTCAATTCTAGGTTTAGACCAATATACCAAGTGTACCGCAGATAATGCTTGCGTATTGCTTATGAAATGGTTCAAGCTTATGTTTATGGATGTGTGGATTAGCTCACAAAGAACTGCTAGCTTTCCATAAAATGAAGCTCACATCAAAACAGCCAAACTTGAAATCAAAATACTAGTTGATTCTAATTAATTTAAGCATCTAACAGATAAATGAATAAATAAATGAAAGAATAACAGAGATGTACCATGCAACCCACAATTTTAGTGTCACTAACTTGAAGTCCATGATCTTGAACACACTTCCCCTGCAGTAAAATTATGCTAATAATTTCATTGGCCACAAAAGTAAAAGAAAAGGATCTGAAGAACAGGATTTCACTTTTATAGAAATGTATGGGGAATCTCATGCTCAAGTAATCAACTATGAATTTCCTTAATATATGTTGCTAAGCCCAACAAGCATGCGTATTGATATTGACACATTCTTTTTATTAGTAGTAGTTGAATTTCATAAAAATCAACATTTGACAAAAATCCAAGTAAAGCGATTTATTGTTTGTTCAGGAAAAAACTGTCAAACAGTGAAGTTTCTCGAATGGATCGTTCTAAAAGGTAACTCTATTAGAAGCTCTTGGGTACCATTATGATTGTCTTTTTAAGCGAAGTATTGGAGAAAAAGTAAAGAAATTAAATCAATAATTCCACACAAGCTTAATCATCTCTTAAGATTTTCTAGAATTAACAGTTAAAAGGGAAAAAAAAACAAAAAACAAAGCAGAGCTTACATTTAAGGGACTGTTGGTGGATGTCATCTGCATGGTAGTTCTTAACATATTACTAATTGTCAGCAAGATGCCAAGATGAAAGCAGATCTACCAAGGCAGATCCCTGCTGAAAATATTGTGCAATCAGAGGAATGAGAAGAAAATCAGATTGCCTTTGAAATTGCATAAAATATAATTAAATCAATACAATATCAATTTTAGAGGTTCTCAAGCACCTAGCCATCACAAAGACAGAACCAAATATTAAGTACCTTCCCAAATACTAAAGTTTAGTAAGCTAGATGAGTAGCACATAAACCCCTAACACATCAAATATTTACAAACATTTTGATCACAGGTCCAGTCTAAGTTCCCGTGTGTACCGCAAATAAAGTTTGTGTGCTAGTTTACACCTTGTCATAAATCGTGGTTATAAATGTGATGTTTAGGTGTGTCAATTTGCCATCCCTTATTAGGAAGCAGTGCCTATATGATCAGCTAAGTATTTGCAATTAAGTATTATATAAAGGATAAGCAGTATACCTGATTGCAGGAGAAGAAGAAGGGCAGTCAGTACAATTTCCTGCAGATAAGAATGAATAAGATTTTCAAATGGGAAACAGTGAAAACCAGTACGAAATGATACATAACATAGGCACCCACCAATGGCAACCCCTCCCCCATCCAACCAAAAAATAAATAGATAAATAAGAAATAACAGTAACAATTAATCTTCTTAATTATATTGATCAAAACTAATCTTTATTGGTGTTCTCCAATTGCGTCGAAAAAGACACCACCAAAGCCCCCCCCCCCCCCCCCCCCCCCCCCCCCCCCCAAACAAAAAAAAAAAAAAAGAGGAAAAGAAAAGATAAACAGAAAAGGCACCTTACGAGGCGCTGATGACTTCGGTGGGAAAGAGAGATTGGATATGGAATCGGCGTTAGTGGAACGGAGTTTCAGAGTTCTGATTGATCAGGGGTTTGGATGGTTGCATTTATAGGAGCGAAGAAGAATTTAGGGTAAAAAACGGTAATTGATTTAGGGCAAATTAGAGCAGCAAATCTTTTGCATTTATTTCCGTGCGATACAGTGTCATGCGAAGAAAATCGTAAGAGTCTAATAATAATAATAATAATAATAATAATGATAATGATAATGATAATAATAATAATAATAATAATGATAATAATAATGATAATAATAATAATGATGATGATGATAATAATAATAATAATAACAATAGCAATAGCAATAGCAATAACAATAATAATAATAATAACAATAATAATAATAATAATATTTATACAAAGAATGTTATATGATTGGTACAAACACTCAGTCCGCAATACACATCACCTACTCTCCCACGGTGAGTCTCATGGTTTTGGAAAAAACCAAATGGTGAAAGAATCACCGACGTCTTCTCATGCCTCCTCAAAGAGAGGATTGTTTTCGTGACCGACGAAACCGATGATGCCAAAAACGTAGCTCTGGTTGTCGAGCTTCTCTACTTGGAAATTGAAAACCTAGAAAAGTTCATCCATGTGTTCATCGACTCTCTCGATGGTGTCATCATTGCTGGGTTAGCCATTTTATATACAATGCAACTGGTTAGATGTCCAGTCAAGACATTTTGCCTCAGACATCTTTGATGGCCTCTCTGCTGCTTGCGGCTGGTGCACAAAGGCATCACTACTGTTTCCCTAATGCCAAGATAATGATTCATCAGCCGTCAGTTGACAAAGTGATGTAAGCACACAAATGCAAAAATTTTGGCAGCGCACCATAGCAGTTATTATTCAGTATAGTCTATTAACACAGCCTACAAATTTGTTAAAGATAAGCATATACATACTCATTAGTAAGAAATAATGTACCTTTCTCTTTGGAATTATGGAAACTCAAGCATAATCATCTTTATTTAATTGTAGCGGTTGATGATCTAATAGCTTCTTCTCTTGATCCTCATCTCCAAATGTTGGATGAATTTTAAATGATATGTTCTTTTTACAATTGGGTTTCTAGAAATTCACATATAAAATACTTCGTTATTTCTCAAGTTATGACAATTGATAATTCTAGAATTTCTTAAATGGTCTTTAGTTATTTTTAGAAATTCGTGCATCCTTGCTTAAGTGACTCTAACAGTTTAGCTTTTATGAATTTGTTATTTTAATTCAATAGTTGCATTGTATATACCTGCTTAAATGGTTCCAACTATTATAAATTTGTTATTTTAATTCAATAGTTGTATCGCATACGTCCCTTTATTGCCTTGTTTTTTTATTATGAACTTTATTTAAAACTAAATTTGAACAAAATGGATAGTAACATCTTCCTCACAAATAAAACATCATGGAAATTGTATTTACTTATTGATTTTCTCTGATTTCTTATCATAAGACAAAAATATGTATAATGTCATTTATTTAATATTATTACTAGAAAATTATATTTATTGAATTTCATAGTGCAAAACAAAAGTAGAATTATTAGCTAACAAATTTAACTTGCTTATATGTGAATAAAATAACACATGCATGGCGAATCATGCAGAACTCATTACGTTCACACCCCTCCCCCACCCATCCACCTCAACACATGCTATACTTCTCGTGATGTTAATTCTTATGCAAAATGCTAAATGTCATTTTGAAGATAATAATATCATGAATATATGATAAGGTTAAATAAATAACTTTTGACAATAATAAGAATATGAAGAACCAACCTTGTAAAAAACGATAATTAATATCAATTTATTTATTCAATTTTAAAAATTTTCATGCCGTTTATACTGCATAGTTGGAAACAAAAATTAGATAAGTTAAAAAGTTGAAATTTATAAAACTCTTAATGATGGTTGATCACTTTTTCCCGTGGCTACATGAATGAAATATGAGGAGTATATATAATATCAACATTTTATTTCGATAACCGTTTTGCTATCAAAACGACACAAATTTTCATTTCGTTATTCGTTCTGTTTCACATATTACATTGATTTTTTTTTTAAAAAGAAAGACTTAACAATTTGAAACGGTACAATTTCGTGTTATTTTGTCATTTCGTTATTGAAATGAAACAAAAAAACATCTCGTTAATCGTTCTGTTTCGACTATACGGAACGGCATAATGGTTGACAGGCCTATCTGTGATTAGCGCTGTCAACTTGGTTTCATTTTGAACGTTTCCGTTCCGTTCCGTCCGAAACGGAATGGAAACGGATGGGTTTCTGGTTTCGATTTTGAGAAACAGAACGGAACGGAACAACATTTTGTTACGTTTCAGGGATATACCATTGAAAATGAATGTAAAAACGAAAAAGAACGGAATTTTCGTTCCGTTCAAGAAAAACGGAACGGAAACAAAATGATTTTCTATTTCGTCCAATGAAACGGAACGAAAACGAAACAGGAGTGTTCCGTACCGTTTTTTAACGTTTGACATCCCTGCCTGTGATTACCATAATTAGTGGTAGCTGTTGTGGCAATGTAACAGTCCACTGTTTCGTTGCCACATTGACATCCCTGCCTGTGATTACCATAATTAGTGGTAGCTGTTGTGGCAATGTAACAGTCCACTGTTTCGTTACCAAATTAGTGTAATCACATGGAACTCTCGGACTTGTTGGAGCCTGTTGCATAAAGAGGTCATCATCCCATTTGTAGGAGTGCTTACATCAACTGCTAGCAAAGATCTACTCTTCAACATATAAAGAAATGGTCGAAGGAATCTTCATTGTTATCACTGCTTTGTTAAAAGCAGAAATAATACATGTCTAACACTGTAACAAATGGGTCTCTCTTAGGCATTTCGTCGAACAATGTGCATCATTGACCCGTGCACGTTTACCAAACATATATATCTTTTGAACGGTCCAAACGTCAACGCACTTAATGTATGAACCCACCAACTCTTAGGTTAGCCATGCCAAATCATTGGGCCTTATTTCGCACATTGGCGTAACATCAAACAGCTTGAGTACATGTGCAGGTCAGGACATGTGAAGGTAACTAAGCACCTGTTTGTTTGTGACTTAAAAGAGTGCACAATTTAAGTTATGTATTCTTAAGTCACCAAACATCCGTTACATAAGACGTATTAAGGGTGCATTAGATTGCATAAGTTATGCACCGATTCCCTTTATTTTTTTTCCAACAATACCCTTTAAAAATAATTAGTAATAATTAATAATATTTAATAAGTAATAATAATTATTAAAAAATCATAAATAATAATTAATTATTATAATTAATAATTAAATAATAATAATTAATAATATTTAACAAGTAATATTAATTATTAATAAGAACTATTAAATAATATTAATAATTAATTAAAACTAATTAATCAATAATATTTTTATTGTTAAATAAATTAATAATTTTTATAATATTTAATTAAAAGTAATTATTAATATTTCATAATAATAAAAATAATTTATCATTATCATTAATAATTATTTTTTATAATAATTAATAATTAACAATAATTAGGTCACAACATCTTATAAATACATAATACTAATTCAAATTTAAGGACATTTTAGTCTTTTGACACGAATATATACAGGCATTAAGTTACTCATCCTTACTATACAACCAAACATTCATTATATAACACTACATAAATACTTAGGTATCCTTAACTTATGCAACTCCTTACTACACAACCAAACACCCAAGGGCCTTGAGAAAAGATCTGATTTGATGACACGGCAATGGATGTCAAGCCGAAGGACGGATGGGATTACAGGGCAGAGAGAGTTGGAGAGAGTCCGAATTAAAATGGATCAGGTTAAAACAGGTAAAAAGGACTTGAGGACAACTACATGGTCAAAACTCAAAACTAATTAGAGCCGTTAGATCCAAATAAAGTGTCTAGATTTGTTAGAATATATTTTAAGAAAATCCGTACAATTAAAGGAGGCGCCTGTGTTGAGGGGGTTGAGACTTGAGACTTGAGAGTGAGTTGCACGTCAAATATACAATTTTGCTTTAACCTCAATTTCATATTAAAATTAAAAAAATAGATAAATAAAAGGCATAAATGCGTGTAGATGTTGTTATCGACGTATGCATTTATTAAATAAAATATAATAAATAAGTGTTATAGACATTTAAAAATGATAAAATTGTTCTAATTCCTAACTAAATTATCATTGCACCCATCACAACCTTCTTCCCCGTATGCATCATTGTACTACACTAATAATATATTCAAAAGAAATTAATAACAATGCCAAGAAAGATACCATAAAAGAAAATAATAATAGATACAAAAAATTGAGAAGACAGTGGATGTCAATAAAAGCGACATAGATTGTGTCTGATGATGACGCACGAGTAACTCTCTTGGATTAGAATTATACATAACTGCCTTTGAACGGTGTGATTTCTGCTCGGTAAAGTAGCGTGGGCACCAGATTTTTGAGCTCCGTTGGATGGCTCAGCCTCATTGGCATCCTGAGTTGCAGTCTCATGTCCTGGTGGCTCATCCGAGATTCCGAGTTATTTTAATTTGGTTCAGGAGGAACAGAAAACTGCCTAGGAAGTTGGTGCGTGATGATCCGGCCAGTAACTTGTATCTGACCTTGCACAGTACTACCTCTGCATCTGCCTCTGCCTCTGCCCCGCCCTCTTCGTCATCCATCACCTCCCGTATCCATTCCACTTATCTGAGGATTTTTCTGAAGGAAGAGAGAGAGAGAGAGAGAGAGAGAGAGAGTCAACATGCTATATTTTATCAACGAATCTTATATAAAAAAGAGAGAGAAAACTAATTAAGGTAAGTCCTTACTCAAAACGGCAAGAAATAACAATCCATATTCAAACAACAAGCGAGGATAATTTCCTATTTAAAGTTAGAAGGTGATTAATTCTTTTGTGGCACGGTACAATTAAATCCTATTCTAACTAGTAGTGCTAATTGGTGATTACAAGACTGGACTATAGTGTTAACCAGTGGGACAGCATTGTGATGAACTGCAGCAGTGCTGCTGTGCAGTGAACCAGTGCCTCTGCACAGTGATTGGTGCTGGTTTATCTCAACTTACTGTACCATAGTTAAGAGTTGTACTTAGCCAAGTTGATTTTGGGTAATTCTCGAACAGAATCTAACTTGTTAACTATTTAGTGACCCTTCCAAGTCTAAGATTACCGGTTATTATCAATCAAATGATTAAAAAAAAACACTAATATAGTAATATTCGTAAATTTCAGCAGAGCAATTAAATTAGTAAAAGAGAGAACCAACTTAACAAATTTACAAAAAAATAAATTCTATTGATAAAACAATTTCACAGTTCTCATGAAACTATCTAATTCTCACAATTAAATATCTGAACTCAAATTCTATTGATGAAACAAATTTCACAAGTGTAACTAAATCCAAAATAAATGACGGATTCCCCAAAGTTCCTTACTCCTATACCACATTTGCACATGGTGCATGATTAATCCAGTAACTTCTGCTCAGGATCCCGTAAAGCCCAGCATTCAAAAGGTACAGTTTATACTCTTCATCCCAATCTAAAGTCACCTTATGCTGACGCACAAGTAACTCTCTTGGATTAGAATTATATATAACTGCCTTTGAATGGTGTGACTTCTGCTTGGTAAAGTAGGGCGGGCACCAGATTGTTTGAGCTACATTGGATGGCTCAGCCTCACTGGCATCCTGAGTTGGAGCCTCATGTCCTGGTGGCTCATCTGAGTCATTTGAATTTGGTCCAGGAGGATCAGAAAACTGCACAGGAAGCTCTTCACTTTCAATGGTGCGGGATGATCCAGTAGCTTCTATCTGACGTTGCACAGCACTGCCTCTGCCTCTGCCTCTCCCTCTGCCCCGCCCTCGTCCTCGTCCTCGTCCATCACCTCCTGTAAGCTGTTTATTTAATAAAATCCAATTATATGAATTTCCCCACTAGTTCAAAAATACAATGCATAAGCAAACTATAAGGTCATGAAGTTAGATATGTTCCACAAAAAACTCATGAGACTAATTATTCTAAACTTTCAATAGGTTTCCTTTAAATCTCCAAGTGTACCGCAGATAGTGGTTGCGGATTGCTAATGAAATGTTTCAAAATTGTGTTTTGTTGATGTGATAAGTTAGCAAACACTGATAACTTTTCTTAAAATGAAGCTCACATCTAAAAAGGCGAGGCACAAATTAAAAGATTGATGAAATCTAATTAATATAAGCAAGCACAAAGATAAAAAAAAGTGCATGAATGAAAAAAATAAATAAATAATAAGATCAATGTATGCACAACTCACAATTGTGTAGTGTCACCAACTTGAAGTCCACAATCTTGAACACAATTTCCCTGCAGTTAAAATGTGTGAAGAAACTCATCAAACAGAATAAGAAAAGAACTGATAAATAGGAGATCATTTTTATAGAAACTGAATTGTATTAGCAGCTCAATGATTTGTTAAGTGAAGCAATTAGAAAAGGAAAAATAAATCATTCCTTGCAAATGAAGCTCTCCAGCTTTTCTAAAATAACACTTAAGAGGGGAAGAAAACCATTAAGATACTAAAACCAAAAAAGAAAGCAGAGCTTACAATTAAGGGACTGGTTGTGGATTTCATCTGCATGGTAGTTCTGGCATAATTAGTAATTGTCCACAAGATCAAAGAAGATACCTAAGCAGATCCCTATTGAAAATATTGTGAACCAGAAAAATAGAAGATAAACTGATTGCCTATCAAAATACAAGAACCAAAAAATTATCAATTTTTGAGGTTCTCCAAGCACCTTTTCATTACAAAGATGAACCAAAAATTAAGTCTCTCCCAAAATAGTAAAGTTTATGTGAGCTAGATGAGTCGCTAATACATTAAATATATATTTGTAGAGAATTGAACGGGTCCAGTCTAATTTCTCATGTGCACCGCAAATAATGTTTGCGTACTACTTTGGAAATTGTCCTAAATTATTGCTTTACATGTGTGTTTTAATCGTGTTATCTAGCCATCCACCATTAACAAGCAAAAACCATGTAATCAGCTAATTATTCACAAGTAAATATTATATAGGTCAAGTAGTATACCTGGTTGTTGGAGAAGAAAAGGGGAATTCAGTAAAATATCCTGCAGATAAGAATTGAAACAAATTTGAATAATGGGAAAAAAGTGAAAACAAGTAGAAATTGACACCAACTAGATACCAATTATCCCAAATAACAGTAACATTTAATCACTAAACTACACTGATCAACAATAATCATGCATATAATGGTACCCTTGCGTTAAAGCAACCCGCCCCCGCCCCCAACCCCCTTCCCAACACCACCACCACCACCACCACCACCACACACACACACACACACCAACCCACACACAAAAACTAATTATAAAATAGAAAATCAACTTACAAGGTGCGCTTTAGGACGAGGTGGAGAGGAAGGTACACACACACACCAAGTCACCCACAAAAAATAATAATAAAATAAAAAAGCAACTTACAAGGTGCGCGTTAGGACGGACGAGGTGGAGAGGAAGGTGAGTTGGCGCCGCAGAGGGATTTTGGTTTAGAGAGAAGGAATCGGCGTTTGCTTTGGGGTTTTTGGTTTCAAGTTTTAGCCTTTGATTGATTTGGGGTTTGTTGGTCGGGTTTAATAGAAGGTGAGAGAGAATTTAGGGTAAACTAAGGATGAATCGTGGGTCCGCCGCAATTTTTTGCAATTCATTTTTATTTGTATTTTTTTGGCCGTTAGAAATCTTTTGCATTTATGTGATGCGATATGGTCCATATGGTGCAAATGTGCAATGTGTGTGCAGTGGATGAAATCTTAATATTATATCAGTTTAATATATATCTATCAAAAATTGTAAATTAAACAGATTCTGAAGAAAGAATGTAATTATTATTTCATTTTTTTTTTCAATGAGTAAGATTTGTTAAAAATGTTTAATCTCGGCATATTCACAGTACCTTTTCAATTAGGTTAAACTTACAAGAGAGAGTTTATTTGTGTAATTTGTTGTTAAATTTGTGAAATTCTATCCTTAATTTTAATTATATTCAAGTCTTTAATAAAGTTGTAGAAAAGAATGTACATAGCCTCACCAATCGAATTATTATTCAATAGATGCCTACGGGCTTCATAATTATTATTCAAAAGATTAACTCGAGTTTTTTTTTGTTATGACAAAGAAATATCTATATTGATGAACAATAATAATGTTTTACAATGAGACACTTTGAGTAAATCATATTATTTAATTTCGAGCATATACAGTTTTTTAAATATTAAAGACGTAACACAAAAACTATCATATAATTAACGCAAAGGAGCGTACAATGAGATGAATTAGTTTAAAAGTGTCGTCTCCTGTACACGTCACAAGAACTCATCTAAATGAGAAAGTTAACATGAAAAGTTGCAACACATAAGCCGTCCATTTAGGATTAATAAGAAGAGGAAATTACATTGGACGATGGATGACATAAATAATGGGGCGTGTTTAAAGAGCTTAGAAATTTTTTTAAAAAAGTTTTTTGTGTGGCTTAAATATTTTAATTTAAAATTTAATTTATGATTTTAATTTATAGTTATGCTTATCTACCAAAAAGAATGATTGTAAAGGAGAAAGAGCAAAATTAGTGCTCGGTTTCCAGCAATCCCCCGAGATAAGGTTAAGGCAAATAAAAAGTTATCACTTAATTCAATTTTAATGGATTGTTGCTTTTATAGCGTCGGAAAAATTAGATTTAAGTGAAGTAAGGTATATTTTTTATATAGTGTTGAATCAAAATTATAGAATGTGGTAGTAGCTATGAGAACTATATTTAAAAATCAATAGACCAAAGATCCTTATGTAGATGATAATTAGAATGTTCAATATAAAATATAATAATTAACAAACGAAATAAAACAATTTATTACCAAAATAATTTCAACAATAAATGTTTGTGAGCTGTGAAACTTGTCAATATTACATTTTTGTACTATGCAGCGGACAATAACTACAAGAAGTTGTTTATTTGCTCTTTATGTATGAGGATGATTTTATAGTTAAGTATAAAAGCCATTATCAAATATTCTAAATTTTTTTTAAAGATAATCGAAAAACAAAGAAGGGTACTAAGCTGTTGAATATTTCTAAACGGAATGGGAAGCTATCATTTATCTGTGCGCATGCCCGTAGTTGTACTCCCTAGTCCAATTATTGCAAAATACGTGAACCGTTAGATTAACAGAAAAAAAGAGAACAAATTGAATCCAATGGCCTTAATTTAGTGATGTGGCACGACTGAGAAAAAAAAAAAAAGAAATTCAAAATTTTTTACATAACATAAATTGAAGAATAAAAATCAAATAATGTCTATTGACTTCTCTTTTTTTTCAGTTACCTAAAGTACAAATAAAATAATATATTTTCATCAAGTTAGTGCCACTTCGAGGTAAAATTAATCAAATCTTGCTTTATCAAACACCAAACCGTGCAATTCAACGAGGTCTTGACTCTAGTCTTGACTGATTCCTGCATTCTTGCACAGCTTATCTTTACCTCTAAATTTTTATGTGCAAGACTTTAATTCAGACCTTTTTTTCTTTTCCGAAGCCATATTTTCAAATTGATCCGACTTTTATTCTTCCTATTATTTTGGATAAATATCACAGTTTAGAATTTCAGATTATAACATAACCACTAATAAAACGCATACATATTTAGATGGAACTCGTAATCAATAAGATGAACGGATGAAGAGTTTTCTGGATTCCAGACTTGCAAAACAGTCTCCCAACATCATCCGTTGTCCTATCTCAAGGTGTTGCAATGTTTAAGACAAGTTGCAAGGAAACGTGAAGTAAAATCTACTTTCGATTTGGAATCCTTACAATTATACACACAAACAAGGATGAAGATAACGAAATACAAGAAATAACACGATCAAGTGCAAACACGAATAAAGAAACAATTAGAAGCAGAAGGTAACCATTAATCTGATTGACCTAAAATTGCGTAATAAGGGACACAAATAGAGAATAAACTGAACAAAAGAAAAATCACTTTTTTTTTTTTTGAGCTCTTGACAGCAGCTGTCAAGTGAAGAAAAAACACATTTACAATAAGGCTATCATAAGATTATAACTGATTTATCCAAATTCCAAAAAAAAAAGTACCTCCAGAAACATTCAACAAAAACAAATTACAACACAAATATAATCTGCTAAATTAAATAGCCATAAAAACCTCCAATAGTCTATGATCAATTGCTCAAATGAAAATGCATGCATAGTAAAAGAAACAAAGATAAGCAACACTCTGGTTCATCAGAAAGAGACCATTAGTGAAATAAAGAGTCTCAACAGGAGAGGCTCAAATTCAAATATGTAGTACAACAACAGATCTAGCCTCCTCTTAGCCTCTTTGATCCCCAAACTCTGCTTCATCAGATGCACCACCGCCATCAATAGACATCTGTGCGTTTGATGGAGAGGCCTCATTTTCGTTTGTTGCCACAACACCTGGCACTTGTGCTTCCTGCTCACCCTCCTCAGCCTGAAGTTGCTCTTGAAGTTCTTTGAAAGTTTTGTCAATCTCTACATTGTGGCCAAGGATTTTGAGAACGCTTTTCAAACGAAGCAACACTTCAAGGGTGAATGCTTTCATGCCAGCTTCTGCCGTCTCCTTCCTTCTCTTCAGAGTATCCTCCGCTATTTCCTTGAGCTCCTTGCACTGTTAAAAAAAATAAAAGCTTAATCAATTGTCTAATAACTAGCAATAATAGTTGAAAGATTTATCGAGTTACAAAGTTTTCTTACTGCTTGCAGATTATTAGGAGCCTTCGCTTGAAATAGCAGCCTGCAAGGGTCGATATCAGGTGGTCCCATGGCTTTTGGTTTCTGGAGTTGCAATATGGTATTCTGAGCATACCACTCCATGTATTTATCATAGAATGCCGGGGTCCCATCATATGGCCGCGCCTCTGTGATTTGAAAATCCAAACGCCTATTCCATTGGGCGACATATAATTCTCTGTTTCTATACATATTCCTTCTACATATTGCATCCGACTTGGAGGAGCAGGTAAAGGAAACAGCTGCTGTAGAATGGCAAGGTGGGAACTCTTGGTGCTTCCCAAACTGGCGCATGACTCTGTGAGGATTGTAAGGCTCCACAATTCGTAAATTGATCAACGGAACCTTACTTAACCAAAGGTGGTGTAGCTCGAGGCATATCGGGGGCAACAGATGATGACTTTCTCCGTATGGCATCCAATTAACTTGATATTCCCGCATCAGGTCAATCTCATCACGGTAGTATTTGAGTGACCTGACAGGATTGTTGGTCCATTTGTGAAACCCAGACCATACGTAACCATATGGGGGTCTCTCATTTGGTACATTACCACCAGGCAACCGTTTTTGTATCCCATCACGAGCCTCTGGTCGACCAAAGAGAAACCTTGTCCATGACCAGAGCTGAAGTAAAAGAACTGGTCCACCAATTTGTTTTGTGCTCCCCTGACACCCCCTACAAAGTTCTTTGTGCAGGTAAGCTAGTACTGCACTTCCCCAGCTGTAAGTTTTTCCTTCTAAATTGACAATGAAAGGAAGATACATTACTGAGATAGAATCACCTGACAGATCAGTAAACAAAACCGAGCCAACAAGCATTAACATGTAGGCCCGGGCAAAATAGTGCACTGGGTCATCTTCTTTGCGTGTTTTGAAGTGCCTTTGCAACCAGGAAATCCTTATGGCAGTCTTACTATCAGAACGGAATGTCTCTTCATCAACACTGCGGCCAAGATAAGTATTGATGAAATCTGGCCAGTCATAATGTGTTCCTTGCTGTTCATGAATGGGCTCACCGTCTATTCGCAAACCAAAGAGCATCGCAACATCCTCAAGTGTAACGGCCATCTCACCTACAGGAAAATGAAATGTATGGCTTTCCGGCCTCCATCTCTCAACAAGTGCCGTTATCAGGTTGCAATCGGCTAAAATATAACCGATTTGGTGGACCCCGTAAAGCCCAGCATTCAAAAGGTACGGTTTATACTCTTCATCCCAATCTAAAGTCACCTTATGGTGACGCACAAGTAACTCCCTTGGATTAGAATTATTTATTACTGCCTTTGAACGGTGCGACTCCTGCTCGGTAAAGTAGGGCGGGCACCAGATTGTTTGAGCTACATTGGATGGCTCAGCCTCATTGGCATCCTGAGTTGGAGCCTCATGTCCTGGTGGCTCATCTGAGGCATTTGAATTTAGTTCAGGAGGATCAGAAAACAGCACAGGAAGCTCTTCACTTTCAATGGTGCGGGAAGATCCAGTAGCTTGTATCTGACGTTGCACAGCACTGCCTCTGCCTCTCCCGCTGCCTCTCCCTCTGCCCCGCCCTCGTCCTCGTCCATCACCTCCTGTAGAGGTACTAGGTCCATGATGTCCACGACCACGGCCCCGCCCACGGCCTTGCTCTTGCCTTTGGACTCCTGTATCCATTCCACTTATCTGAGGATTTTTCTGAAGGAAGAGAGAGAGAGAATCAACATGCTATATTTTATCAACGATAGATCTTATGTAAAAAAAGAGAGAGAAAACTAAGCTAAGTCCTTACTCAAAACAGAAAGCAATAACAATCCATATTCAAACAACAAGTGAGGACAATTTCATATTTAAAGTTAAAAGGTGATTAATTCTTTTGTGGCACGGTATAATTAAATCTTATTCTAACTAGTAGTACTAATTGGTGATTCCAAGACTGGACTATAGTGTTAAACAGTGGTACAGCATTTTCATGAAGTGCAGCAGTGCTGCTGTGCAGTGAACCAGTGCCTCTGTGCAGTGATTGGTGCTGGTTCATCTCAACTTACTGTACCATAGTTAAAAGGGTTGTACTTAGCCAAGTTGATTTTGGGTAATTCTTGAACAGAATCTAACTAGTTAACTATTCAGTGACCCTTCCAAGTCTAAGATTACTGGTTCTTATCAATCAAATAATCCAAAAAAAAAAACATTAATATAGTAATATTCGTAAATTTCAGTAGAGCTCTATAAGAGCACAATTAATTTAAGTAGTATTGTATCCAACAGGTTTCAAACTAACCTTGTAAAACAGCGGCCAAGAATAGTAGAAACTTTATAGTATTTCACCAAACACACCAAATAACTATTTCTGGTATACAGAAATTTATGCAGAATAGTAGAAACTTTTTATAATACAAAAATAGAAAGTTAGAATTTTTCATATTCTTATTCCAAAAATAATAGTGAGTATAAAAATTAAATGTTAAATTCATGGAAAGAAATCACTCAAAATCAGAATCAAGCAAATGCACCCAAATTTCAGAAATTTTGGGTGTGTTTGGTTTCCAGCGAATAAGGCTTATTCGCGAACAAGGGTATGGGTGCATTTACCAAATATGGAACAAATAAGGCTTATTCGAACAAGTTCTTGTTCCTGGATTTTGGGGAATTAGTGAACGAACAAGTCCCTATTCGTCGCCATCTCCCAAATACACCCTCCGATTGATTATGTATAGTGATTTCTACCATACTCAATTCGTGGCCATCTCCCAAACACACCCTAAACCCTTTAACAACAAAAATTTCTAGTATCACAGATTTTTACTGAAAATTCCTACTTAAATTACCCGGATTGGCAGAGCAGCACAGCGAAGCGCCGACTAAACAGTCTGTGTTTGGGGATAGTGCTAATTTTTTAGGGTTTAGGCTTTTTTGTAGGTCAAATGACGGATTTCCCAAAGTCCGTTACTTCTATACCACATTTGCACATGGTGCATAATTAATTCAGTGAACCTAAGACTAGTATGACAAATGGGTCCTACTAGTAAGGGAAAGCTATAATGAAAAGAATACCAAGTTAAGAGCACAATTAATTTAAGTAGTATTGTATCCAACAGGTTTCAAACTAACCTTGTAAAACCGCAGCCAAGAATAATAATTTTTTTTCCTAAATCCCAAATATTAATATTTCACCAAACACAACCAAACAACTATTTCTTGTATACAGAAATTTATGAAGAACGGTAGAAACTTTTTATAACACAAAAATAGAAAGTTAGAATTTTTCATATTCTTATTCCAAAAATAATGGTGAGTATAAATACTAAATATTAAATTCATGGAAAGAAATCACTCAAGTCAGAATCAAGCAAATGCTCCCAAATTTCAGAAATTTTTTAACAACAAAAATTTCTAGTATCACAGATTTTTACAAAATTAGCACTATCCCCAAACGCACACTGTTTAGTCAGCACTTCGCCTTCCTGCTATGCCAATATGTTTTAGTCTAGGGACCAATTTGTAAAAGAACAATTTTGTTTAATATAAAAGGGACCCTCTGGTAACATAGGCCATAATCCCTAGATTTTACCCTAATTATTCCCTAAAACACATTTTATATGGCCTCTCTTTTTCTCTTAAAAGGTTTTATCACAAATAAATTCAACTGCAATAATAGTTCCAAAAAGGCTCAGTAATTCTTTAAAATACTTACAGTTAAAATCAGTGCACACAAAGGCTGAGAAGAGTAATGTCAGAGAACCTTACACATGATCATTCAAACAACACAGAAAGACACCTTCGCATCACCTTAATATATGAATTTCACATCCATTATACAGTGCGATGTTAAATCCTCACAATCAAGCTGCCATTGCGAATTTCAAATAAGCTATCAAGCAACAAGAAAACCAGAAGGGCCCTTCTTCATACGTGAAAAACTAAAACCTTCTTCCTCAACTTCTTGCGAAACAACAAATCTTTCGGGCTGTTGGCCTTCAACCCAACTAGTTCCAGCTGTTTTCTTAATGCTCCTATCCCACATTACTTTCCTAATCTCCAAAGCTTCTTTCCACCTGTCAACCGTCTTATAGATGTTAGCCAATAAGACATAACTACGGTGGTAATCTGGGTCTAAAACAATAATTTTCTTTGCAGCGTGCTCCGCAATTTCTGAGTCCAAATGGTTCATGCACGCTCCCAGAAGAGTACCCCAAAGGGCAGCATTATCCCTGAAACCTGACCCGTTAATCAAGTTCTCAGCCTCTTTCAGGAGCCCAAGACGACCCAATAAGTCAACCATGCAATTGTAATGTTCTACACGTGGCAAAATATGATATTTTCTTTCCATAAGTTTGAAAAATTCCTTCCCTAGCTTGGCCATACCTGTGTGGCTACATGCAGAGAGGACACCAATAAAAGTAATATGGTCTGGTGCAGTCCCTTCTCTGATCATTGTCCTAAATAGCTTGATAGCCTCACCTCCCATTCCATTTTGTGCAAAGCCACAAATCATGGAATTCCATGTTATAATATTTCTGACGGGCATTCTAATGAACACCCGAGAGGCATACGCTATAAGCCCACATTTTGCATACAGGTCTACTAGTGCTGATTCAACCTCAAAATGGTGCAAACCACATGTGGTCCTGATAATCCTAGAATGCACCTCCTTCCCAGCCTTTGCAGCTGCTAACCCAGCACATGCATGGACTACTGTTACTAAAGTATATACGTCAACTGCATCCTTACTCATACCACTGAACAAACTTAAGACGGTCCTATAAAACCCCAGATGGCAGTATCCTGATAGTAAGGAGCACCATGAGACTGCATTTTTCACATACATCCTATCAAAAGTCCTTCTAGAATCATCCATGGCTCGACACTTGGCATACATATCAACTATGCTACTCTCCACTATTATATTGCCATAACAAGTACCACTTACTACTGCAACTGCATGAAGTTCTCTGCCTTGTTTAAGCCTACCCAAGTTACCTAAAGAGGTCATCACACTTGAAAAAGTGCATCCATCAAGTGCTAGAGGACATCTACTCTTCAACATAAGAAAAAAAAGGTACAAGGCATCTTGATACTTATCATTTCTTGTTAAAGCAGAGATAATCGATGTCCAACAGATTGAATCTCTCTCAGGTAATTCATCAAACACCTTTTGTGCGTCACTGACAAGCGCACGTTTTCCATACATATCGATCAGCGAACTTGCCACTACAAAATTTCCAGATAATCCACGTGTCACCACAACTGCATGTACGGACCCACCAACACTTGGGTCAACCAAAGCAGAGCACGCCTTGACTGCAGCTGAAAGCGTGAACTCATTGGGCTCTATTCCCCACCTAGGCATAACAACAAACAGCTTGAGTGCCTCTTCAGGCTGCGACGCCCGGAGGTAACCTGACACCAAGGAAGTCCAGGACACAACATCGCAAAGAGGCCGCAATTCATCGAACAAGTGCCGGGCAATTGCCGGTCGGAGAGGATATAATCTGAGATAAAAAGGAAGGAGACTATTGGCCACAAGGGGCCAAGCAAGGAGACCGGACTTGATGACATGGCAGTGGAGAAGAAGGCCGAAGGAGAAATGAGATGACGGGGCAGGGAGAGCCCGGAGGAGACGAGAGTAGAGGAGAGGTTCAGTACGCTGAGCGGGGCAGGGAGGGCCTAGGTTGAGGTGGCTTAGAGCAGCGGCGATGGAGAGTTTGCCTGACTTGTAATAGGAAAGGATTTGGGACGGAGAGAGGCGCTGGAAGGAAGTCATGCCATTACTGACTTGTGTTGGTATTTTGGTAGTCTGGTATTCTGGTTTGTGTCCAGCGTTACAGACTTGCAGTGTTCATCAGAATGACGTTGCCCGAACGTGTTCGTACGATAAGTATGCGTGTAAGTGTTGACAGAACAACGTTAAGGAATTATATCCTGATGTGTGCGTGTTCGTTTTTGACATATTTTTCTATTCATGCTTTTCAGTAATGGAAAGTGGTGAATTAAACCCACTTATTTCAAAAAAAAAAAAAAATGATATGTGCGTGTCAACGTATCATGTCAAAGTAAGACTTTTAAACATTAATATGTCTTGACATGACACAAGTTGTCACGTGATACGACACCACACAACATGTGAAACAAATTGACATAACAAAAATTAATATAATTTTTTTCTATATCTACACTACTTATAAATGCACCTAACAAAAAGAGTAAACATTTCATATAAAAGGAGTAAACATGTCATATAAAAGGGTGTAAACAATTCTTATATCAATTATGGACCATTGATTTGTGTAATTTGATTTGATCAGTGGTCTAGATCTTAATTTTAAATTAAAAAGTCAAAATTTTTTATTAGAAAAGATTAAGTTACTACCAAATTAGCTATTTATTTAAAAGGAATGACTAATAAATTATTGATTTTACCATATCTTTATTGTCTATAACATGTAAAGTTCTATATAAAACAAAAATAATATCAATATTTTATTTTCTTATTTGCCCACATCTTGAGGGCATCTTTTGCTAGTTATTTAGAAAAGAGGCACTAGAAAGACAAAAGCAAGAGAAGCACGCATCGGACACCAGAGCAGGTCGTTTTGAAAAATCTTCACAACCTACTCTGGTAGGGGGCATTTGTTGTACCCTAAAAAAAATGCAAAATGAATAAAAGAGAATAACCAATAGTAAAAATAAAGGAGAATAACCAATAGTATAAATAAAGGTGCAATGGATGCCTCTTTTATTTGTTGAAATGGAGACGTGTAGGAATGAGGCAAAATGATATGGATGATGTGAAATCAAGTGAAGAAGGGCACCAGGTTACCGGATTCCCATCCTCTGGACTTCTTCTGAAGAAGTCCAGTGGTCTTCTTTGATCTGAGCCGTCCGATTTGATCAGAACGGTTGATTTTTTTCGGGCCAAAATTTTTTTCGGGTGTGGTGGAATGCACGGGACTCCCTTATAGCCGTTGAGATTAAATCGGACGGTTCAGATCTTCCGAAGACCACTGGACTTCTTTTTTCCGAAGTCCACAGGATGTGAATTCCCAGGTCACCTATTACCGCATATCATCTTTCAAAATTATGGGTCGGTTTCATTTTGAAATAATTGCGCGAAAAAAAAAGGAGAAACAGAAGGGCGCAAATTGCTACCAAAGGATTCGTTCCCAGAGAAGTTCAAATTTCTGTTAACCACCCACGTTCTCATATTTGTTTGAAAGAGCCAATCAGACTTTGCCAACTCAGCCCATAAGCTGTCCATGTTCAAAC